>JAWZSL010000069.1:0-600000 GCA_034769285.1 Lutjanus argentimaculatus | reverse complement strand
GGGGAAAAAACTGTCATGAAATCTACAATTAAATAAATAGAAATAAAACAGCTTGGTAGGAGGTCATTTTGAAAAACTAAAACGACTGAAATAGCATAAAATGACTGGCAGTAAATATTGTTATTGTGAAAAGAATCTCAATGACTTGACATACGATAATATGGACCTGGGTTTTCACATTCTATTGCATTGACCTGTACAGTACATTACTTTTAACTCTTTGCTTGTATTTTTCTGCTTTTGAATGGGACCAACTGAACCATAATCCAGTTAAATTCAGAAGAGCAAGAGGTGCTATATATGTATACAGCGGATAAAATAAGTATTGAACACGTCACCATTTTTCTCAGTGAATATATTTCTAAAGGTGCTATTGACATGAAATTTTCACTAGATGTTGGTAACAAACCATGCAATCCACACATCCAAAGAAATCAAACCATAGATGTCCATAAATTTTGTGTAATAATGTGAAATGACACAGGGAAAAAGTATTGAACACATGAAGAAAGGGAGGTGCAAAAAGGCATGGAAAACCAAGATGCCAGCTGAAATCAATCAGTAATTAGAAAGCAATCCTGCCCCTTGTCAGAATTATTATCAGCTGGTTCAGTCCCAACTGATAGCCTATAAAAAGGTGTCTCATTACCAAGGTGTCACAGAAGAAACATCTCATGATGGGTAAAAGCAAAGAGCTCTCTCGAGACCTCCGCAACCTTATTGTTGCAAAACATACCGATGGCACTGGTTACAGAAGGATTTCTAAACTTCTGAATGTTCCAGTGAGCACTGTTGGGGCCATAATCAGGAAGTGGAAAGAACATCATTTCACCATAAACCGGCCACGACCAGGCGCTCCTCACAAGATTTCTGACAGAGGAGTGAAAATAATTATCAGAAGAGTTGTCTAAGAGACAAGGACCACTTGTGGAGAGCTTCAGAAAGACCTGGAATCAGCAGGTATAATTGTTTCAAAGAAAACAATAAGTAGTGCACTCAACTGCCATGGCCTGTATGCACGCTCACCACGCAAGACTCCATTGCTGAAGAAAAAGGAGGTTGAAGCTCGTTTAAAGTTTGCTGCACAACATTCGGACAAGCCTGTGAAATACTGGGAGAATGTAGTCTGGTCGGATGAGACCAAAATTGAACTCTTTGGATGCCATAATACACACCATGTTTGGAGGACAAATGGCACTGCACATCACCCCAAAAACACCATATCAACAGTGAAGTTTGGAGGTGGGAACATCATAGTTTGGGGCTGTTTTTCAGCATATGGTACTGGCAAGCTTCATATAATTGAAGGAAGGATGAATGGGAAAATGTACCGAGACATTCTTGATAAAAATCTGCTGCCATCTACCAGGATGATGAAGATGAAACGAGGGTGGACATTTCAGCAAGACAATGATCCCAAACACACAGCCTAGGAAACTCTCAATTGGTTTCAGATAAAGAAAATAAAGCTTCTAGAATGGCCCAGCCAATCACCTGACTTGAATCCAATTGAAAATCTATGGAAAGAACTAAAGATCAGAGTTCATAGAAGAGACCCACGGAACCTTCATGATTTGAAGACTGTTTGTGTGGAAGAATGGGCCAAAATCACACCGGAGCAATGCATGCGACTAGTTTCTCCATACAGGAGGCGTCTTGAAGCTGTCATTACCAACAAAGGCTTTTGTACGAAGTATTAAATAAATTTCAGTAAGTGTGTTCAATACTTTGTCCCTGTGTTATTTCACATTATTACACTGAACGGTAAAATATTAACTTTTAAGATTAAAACTCAGCTAATACAACAGAGTCTTAACTTACCGTCTCAGCTCCACTCTCCTCTGATGTCTCTCCCGTCTGTGCTGACAAAGGCTCCTCACAACAGTCTATTAAGCCCATTCACACACTCTACTTCCCTCATTGACATCAGTGTTTGAATATTAAAATGTTGAGGCTTCAGATCTTTCTTTCTGCCATGAAACTGTCCCTTTTTTACACGATGATGTCCATATACTTTTGGATAGCTGTAATTTCATTTAATTTGATATAAAACAAACATATCACACTATTAAGCAGATGAAATGCAGCCTATATAAATAATGCAGGTTAATGAAGTTTGAAAGAAAAGGAGTCGCTGCTCCTACTTGACCTGTGATCAAATATTCCACAAGTCAAAGTCCAAACATGACCCAAAAATAGACGCTGAAATTTGGGCTATGTTTAGTCTTTCTGATTCTGTTCAAATTTTGTCCAATTTCAGACGTCTTAGGACCATATTTCACCCTAATATAGCCATGAAAATCACTTTGCAGGAAGCGGGGAACTATATCTCAGTGAAAATGTGTGTTGTGCTGTGTACACTACATCCAAATCCTTTAAAAAAGGAGAAAAAAAGAGAAGTGCTTTAAGACTTATTATATCATTTTATTTATTTTATAGTTTTTCTGTTTTCTTTTATATATTAAAGTATCTATTATTTATATAAGTCCTTAGCCTTTAGGATTGTTGTAATTTCATATAGTGAAGAAACATAACACAGTGTAAAACAGACAAAATGTACATTAAACAGTCTAAACAAATAATGCAGATGAATGACAGTTGAAAGAAAAGGGGTCACTGTCCCTTCTTGACCTATGATTAAAAAAAAATCGTACACAAATTAGTGCGTGTTGTGGTTTGCAGCGCACTGGGGGAAAAAACAGCCACTGATCTCTTCCATCTCTCTCTCTTGTCTAAGTGACACTGCTATGGAAATAGCCATGTCAGATGGCTCTTTGTCTCTAATTTTGCATCCATGTAAACATCATATAATCTAATGTTTCCATCTCATAGAGGCCTGTGAACATGTTTCACCAATATTGAATCTATATTTCAAAAGCCAAAGACAAAACTAGAAGAGAACAAGAACAATTGTACTCAAAACTTATATTTTAGATCATATTTGGACACTGGCTCTTAAAACAGTGCCACTATAAAACATTATTCACATGTGGGACAGTATATTTACAATACAATATATTTTACATATTCAAACACAAACACACACACACACACACACACACACACACACACACACACACACACCACACACGCACATACAAACTAAAACTAAAATTAACATACAGTATCACCCCCAGATCCATATATGCAAAAAAAGCAAACACCCAAGAGAATTGCATGATGCCCTAAATCCACGTAGTTGCACAAAAATCCTATAAAAAATAGTGTACAAATGCCCAATTGTAATTTGTTTGTTCAAAATTAAAAAAATTAAAAATTAGTTTTGTGCACTGTGGTGAAAACAACAGCCTTTCATTATAGAGGGTTCCCTGCCTGTATCAGTACAGCTGTTCAGTTTTCAATGTTGCACAATGAACACAAAGAGAATTTTACTGGCAAAGACATTCACAGACCTGTTGGGACCTGTGTGCACTCACTGACACGCAGGGACCACTCTCTATGAAAAGAGCAGCACTGAGGAAAAACCACGAGGAAAATATCTAACTGCAAGACGACAAATTTAAGATTGAGGCAATGAAGTTCAAGGCTTTGCTTTTTCTGACCCTCCTGGGACTCTTGTTCATGGAACCAGGGTTTGGAGAGAGAGGTGACATGGATATTAGTGAGTGGCTGAAAGCTCAAGTGGAATTAATAAAGAACTTGGAAGACAAACTGAAAGATGAAGAAAGACGGCAGACTGATGTTGAAGCTCTGGAGGCCAGGCTCAACACGACTGTAGACGAGCTGACAAGACAGAAAGCTGAAGTGGAGAGACTGAGCAAAGAGAATGAAGGTACAACATTCATGATGTACTTACTACCCAAGAATCTGAGTAATGCATTTGTTTATTTGTCACTTATTTTGTTTTTTTCTACTTGTGCAGGCCTGCAGATGAGACTGAATGACACTGAGCAGGAGATTGAGAAGCTGAAACAGAGCAGTGCTAAAGGTGATCAAATTTACTGTATTAATAAAAAGGATAGTTTGGATTATTTGATGTTGGCAAGTATGAGGTACTGATCCAAAGTCAGTTTATTACCAACATTACATGCCAGTCAAAAGTTTACATACCCTGGAGATTTTGGCCTGATAACATGCACGTAAGTTGACACAAACGGGTTTGAATGGCTACTAAAGGTAACCATCCTCACCTGTGATCTGTTTGCTTGTAATCAGTGTGTGTGTATAAAAGGTCAGTGAGTTTCTGGGCTCCTGACAGACCCTTGCATCTTTCATCCAGTGCTGCACTCATGTTTCTGGATTCTGAGTCATGGGGAAAGCAAAAGAATTGTCAAGGGATCTGCGGGAAAAGGTAATTGAACTGTATAAAACAGGAAAGGGATGTAAAAAGATATCCAAGGAATTGAGAATGCCAATCAGCAGTGTTAAAACTCTAATTAAGAAGTGGAAAATGAGGGATTCTGTTGAAACCAAACCACGGTCAGGTACACCAACAAAAATTTCAGCCACAACTGCCAGGAAAATTGTTGGGATGCAAAGAAAAACCCACAAATAACTTCAGCTGAAATACAGGACTCTCTAAAAAAAAGCGGTGTGGCTGTTTCAAGATGCACAATAAGGAGGCACTTGAAGAAAAATGGGCTGCATGGTCGAGTCGCCAGAAGAAAGCCATTACTACACAAATGCCACAAAGCATCCCGCTTACAATACGCCAAACAGCACAGAGATAAGCCTCAAAACTTCTGGAACAAAGTCATTTGGAGTGATGAGACCAAAATTGAACTTTTTGGCCACAACCTTAAACGTTACATTTGGAGAGGAATCAACAAGGCCTATGATGAAAGGTACACCATTCCTACTGTGAAACACGGAGGTGGATCGCTGATGTTTTGGGGATGTGTGAGCTACAAAGGTACAGGAAACTTGGTCAAAATTGATGGCAAGATGAATGCAGCATGTTATCAGAAAATACTGGAGGAAAATTTGCGCTCATCAACCCGGAAGCTGCGCATGGGACGTACTTGGACGTTCCAACATGACAACGATCCAAAACACAAGGCCAAGTCGACCTGTCATTGGCTACAGCAGAATAAAGTGAAGGTTCTGGAGTGGCCATCTGACCTCCTGACCTCAATATCATTGAGCCACTCTGGGGAGATCTCAAATGTGCAGTTCATGCAAGACAGCCCAAGAATTTACAGGAACTGGAGGCTTTTTGCCAAGAAGAATGGGCAGCTTTACCATCTGAGAAAATAAAGAGCCTCATCCGCAACTACCACAAAAGACTTCAAGCTGTCATTGATGTTAAAGGGGGCAATACACGGTATTAAGAACTGGGGTATGTAAACTTTTGATCAGGGTCATTTGGGTAGTTTCTGTTGTCATTATGATTTAAAAAGAGTAAACACAGTTGTCTGATAATAAATGGCTTCACCCAACCACTAACCACGAGTGAAAGAAAAGTTTTTCTCTTATCATTCATATTCTCTGAAAAATGGCCAAGAAATCAGAAATTCTGCCAGGGTATGTAAACTTATGAGCACAACTGTATATTTAGGCTATTTTCACCACTTTACTTTGCCATTAGATAGGAAACTGCCGTTAAACAAGCCAAATACCACTCTCTCCAAACCAACCAAACTCCATAGGCAAAATCAGTAATTTAACACCACAGAACACAGGGGTCGCTGGTCTACTGCTGCTTCGATTGGTTAGTTTGTTGGTTTTATTGTGTGACTTTGGTGTATCCAAACTACCCCTTTAAAACACCAAAGTCACACAATAACACAAACATACTAACAGATCAAGGCAGTTGTAGATCAGCAACTCCTGTGTACAGTGAGGTAAAATTACAGATTTTGTCTGTGGAGTTTGGTTGGTTTGGACAGAGCGATATTTGGTTTATATAACGGTGGTTTTCCATTGGAAAAGAAAAGGCTATCTGACCGTAAGATAAAGCAGTGAAAATATTTTAAATTTAGCATGCACTTAAATTGAAACTTTTTTTTTTTTTAGGTAGACCTTTTTTAAGTAGTGAAAATACCTTTTGTTGCTGACCTTGACCACAGCTTAGCTTTTGTGCTGGTACCCCTCTACAACCCCACTTCAAATAATCCAAACTATCCCTTCAAGTTCATGTGTTGCCAATGTTTAGTATTTTACTAAATAATTTTACTGTTTATAATCAATAATTCAGTGACTTTTATCACCCTGTCATTGATTGTCATTGTCTATCCACATTGTCTGTCCACAGGTGGTCCTCAGATCGCTTTCTCGGCCTCGTTGGCAAACTCCGGGGAGATCTACAAAGGACCCTGTACAGAGAAGACCCTGATATTCAAAAGGATCTTCTCAAACACGGGCAGTGGTTATGATGAAAATACAGGTACGGGACAATTTCACATTATGTGTCCTAGAGATGTGCTCGTAGATAGTTCACATTTAATTTTAATTTTATTTTAATTTTAACGTATTTCTCAGGGTTTGTCCCAGAAACCTGCTTAGTCAATAAATATCACATAACTGCAATGAATTTTGAAGCATATTTTTGTGATAAAACTGTTGTTTTTCTCTATTTGAAAGTCCACACACTAAATTTTCCTGAGGCAGTAAACCTGACACAGTCATGCTCATGGTATTTAAAACAAGAGCAAACACAGTCAAAGAATTTACTGTTAATGTTTGACACAGGTGTGCAGTGTATTCTAATACTGACTGGAGTTTAAAGCTGAGATTTGGGTCTGTTTTGCTTCCATTACACGTCTTCTTTCAGACAGAAAGAAAGAAAACATTCAAACATTCTGTTTTCTTAAAATTAGTTTTTCCTCATACTACGAACCTCCACTTCAGTAGCATTAACATACTTTGCAGTTTTGTTCCTATTACTATTTTCTGAGGGTTTTACACTAGAGTATACTCCTGTATCATTTATAGCCTGATTTTTCTAACTAAAAATGGCAAAAATTGATTTTGCATGGCTGTTGACAGCCTTTTTATGGACTGACAAAAAGAGATATCCAAAATTCCCTCAGTAAAAACCTCTGACTCTAATATGTCAACAAAATGAAGCAAGAATTTTAGACCTCACTTCATCCAGTGTTCAGATTTCTGTTCTGGAAATGTATGCAAATTAGCACATATTTAATTAGACAATGCATCATTTGCATATTTAAACATAAAATTTCAGAAAACTTGCAATACTTGTAATACAAAAAATATTTATCTTAATGTGAGTGATCAGCTGGAGAAGTTCCTTTATGATATCCAGGGGTATTAGTTAATTTTTTACTCTTTATGTGCAGTGTCTTCCCTTAACAAAGGATCAAAGAGTGAAACCTCAATTGTTAGGGCGACCTAAGGTCGCTTTCACACCAGAGCTGTTTGGTCCGCTTTAAACGGACTAGAGTTCGTTTCCTCGGATAGTCCGCTTCGTTTGGGCAGGTGTGAAAGCTCATCCGAACTCTGGTGCAGACCAAACAAGCGAACTCTGGTCCGCCTGAAAATGTGGGTCTCGGTTCGCTTGCAAGTGAACCCTGGTTCGGTTCGTATGCAGTGTGAAGCTCACCGGACCAAACACAGGACCAAATATAGGTAGTGACGCTATACGCAGTGCGTACGAATAAATTCAATGGTAAATCATGCGAATTAAATAAATTATTTTCTATAGGTTTACTAAAATCATGTATTCTGTGCTAAAATACAACGTATCTCATCTGTATTTATAATATAGCTTGATTCTGCATCTCTATTTACAGCTCATTAGTCCTTACGTGAATGTTTACTGTTGCTATGGCAACAAGTGACCGCTGACATTAGCAGTTGCTAGCTAGCTTAGCTCAACTGTCTGAACAACAATAACCCATAAATTCACAATTTGGCATATTTAAACAAAATCAAATCACAACTACCAACAGTCACAGTCCTTAAACTCTGAGCTCATATGTTGTCACATGTTAGATCGTCAAAGTTAGAAAAATAACAGAATCAATCCCTGACAAGCTACATAGCATTATAGGAACAGTTGCGTTCACTAATGTTGTAGCATTCCCTAAAATAATGTGACGAAGCATGAGGGATTTCCCCTCCTAGTTTGTCCAATCGACGAGCGCCCCTTTCAACCACGTGATGCTGCTCAGAAAGTTTGGTGCGCTTTAGAAATCGCAGTGTGAAAGCAGAACCGAAACAAGTGCAACAATGTTGTGACTTTCAGCTCCCCAATCGAACCGAGTCCGCTTGGTCAGGTGTGAAAACGACCTCATAATTTTCAGTAACATTGGTTTCATAATCATTCAAAAAAACATCAGAACAATACATTTCAAAGACCTACTTCATTGACTCCACCTACTTCTAACTGGAGTAAATTCACCTTGCATCTGCTTGTCTTTGCTCTGTTGCAGGAATCTTCACAGCACCAGTGAACGGTTTCTATTATTTCACTTTCAGTACCTATGGCTACAACACGCACACAACGGGGGCCATTTTGATGAAAAACGGTGTCCGTCAAATTTCAACCTATGATGACCCTACAGCTGACGGCTCAGACAGCAGCAGTAACAGTGCTGTTCTGCAGTTGGCTGCTGGTGATAAAGTGTACATGGAACTGTGGGACGATGGCAGAGTGTTTGACAACCTGAATGGACATACCACCTTCAGTGGTTTCCTTGTCTTCCCCATGTAAATGATTAGAAACAAGGCACTGATTGTGCCTTTACACTGAGGAGATGCTCATTCAACAGTAGTGGTCCGCTGATTGTGATAAATCTGTAAAATGAGCCCCTTTACATTGTGGCACTGTCCCAAAGCAGGAGCTGATGTGAAAATTACACTGCATGGTTATCCTGGCTAATAGTACCCTTTAAATTTTCAAAATAAGACTTTAAAAAATCTCAAGCAAAATAAAACAGAATGCAAATTTTTCATTTTCAAATAAATTTTAATGAAAATAAATCTGTGAATCTTCTTCAGAACAATAAATGCAAAACAGTACTTCTTACATTGTCTCTTCCTGTCTCATGCTGCTTTCTGCACCTTCTGCAATGTCAAATGTGTTCACAAGCACGAGAGAAAACAGCTCCCTCCAGTGCTCACAAGTGGTTATTGCAGTACTCCCCTGTATCCAACCTGACAAGAATTAGCCCTTATTTTAGGCAAAAACACCTAAAATAACACACTCAAGATGAATCAGGAATAACTCCTGAAACACAAGGCCTATATGCATTAGTTCCTACTTCCTTTGATCGGTAAGAAGCTAAGGAATATGAATGGAGTAAATGTGGATGCAGTAATGAGTAATGAGGTAATATCACCATTATAACAAAATTCCACTGGATAAGTATGTAACTGAATGTCTTCACCTATTCCTTGACTACAACTGCAACTAAAAATTTGATTAAAAAAAAAAACAAAAAACAATAAAATACAACATTTATGATACAAGTTATACTCAGGCATTCGCCATGTTTTGTCCATGTTTATGTTGGCTGTTCCTGGTCGTTTTACTTCAAAACACTATTTACTTCAATAGAGCCAAGCTACATATAACAAACCTCTCAAAAATATTGAAATATTATTGCAGTACTGAATGTAAAGTATTTTTTTCTTTGTTTTGTTGTCTACACACTGAATATCATCATCCCATCGCTAACTAAAACATTAATAATTTTTTTCTTTAGCACCATTTGAATATAGTTAATTTGAATATATAGCACCAAAAATGCACTTCACAAAGGTATTCTACATTTTGCATGCCTAAATGTTTCATATGTATACTGTAAACTAAATTACATTTCTGTATTGTGAGGAAACACATCAACATTGGTGTTAATATTGCACTAATTCTTTGGGACAAAACTGTATTTTAAGGGGTTGTTGACTTTTACTCTTCAATTATGCTGGGACAATATATTTTAAATGGCCAAACATGTGATGGCTGACTTCCTAGTGATTAAATTTTTCATTATATGTAAAATCTCATCTTACAGAGTTGACAAATATTACATTTTTTCATTTCTCAGCACAGTCATACTGAGCAGCCATTTTATTGAAGTTGCTGTAGACAGAAGAATTACCATTGTTTAAACAGTATTATCACCTTTTTAAACCAGGAAGTGAGACAGGGGTCCTTAGGGTATAGCTAAATCTTTTTATGCCTGATTAAATCATGTTGTCCTGTCATCTGACACGATTGATGGAAATCTGAGACAACATTTTCATATAAAAAATGTTTTTAAAACAAAGATAATAATACCACAAGATATAATAGCACAATTTGTTTTATCAGTAGCTATTGTTTAGTTTTAGATTTTGAAGGCTTTTAACAAATTTTTAAATAGTTTGAAGTTGTGAATTCTTGTGTGGGATAAGTTTTCTGGCACAGAGCAAGTTTAGAATAAAAAAAAAATGAAAGCAAATCAAAACATTTCATAAATTGTATATATTTCATATTCTTAAATTTAAAAAAAATCACAAAAAATGTCATTAGAGTGTTGGTATTGATCGTATTTTAAGTTTTTGGGGGGGAGGACAATTCTCTAGAATGTGTAATTGACATTTCCTAACAAATTTATAAAAACTAGCATTTAATGGGTTTCATGTGTCAAAACGTCACTTCCTGTTTAAATCATCCAAGGCCTTCCAAGATCAATGCTGAGACAGAGAGACTATTTGACTGCTCTACATCATGGGATTTTTAAAAAAAAAGGCGTTTAGGTCTCTAATCAAGCGGTTGCCAACTTTTTTTTTTTTTTTTTTTTTTTTTTGTCAAAGCGCTAGCAACAAATCTATGACTTTTTCTGGTGTTATTGGAGACTTTTCTGTGT
Source organism: Lutjanus argentimaculatus (assembly GCA_034769285.1). Lineage (NCBI taxonomy): Eukaryota > Metazoa > Chordata > Actinopteri > Lutjaniformes > Lutjanidae > Lutjanus > Lutjanus argentimaculatus. The sequence goes on along the minus strand of JAWZSL010000069.1, from coordinate 589,222 downwards.
TTTTGGACCTCTGACGTGAAAAGCGCTTATATTCTGCAGTTACTGTCCTCAACGAGCAGCGGGTGCTGCCGTGAGCCCCTCCCCCGTCCCAAAGCACTCACAGACTGTCAGTTTCATAGTAGCCTCGCGCAGCAGTCCCATCTGCAGTCAGAGCAGAGAGGAGACCAACACCACTCCGCGTCCAGACTGCAAATGAATCGTGCGTGCGCAAAGCCGCCGCTGATGTAAATGATGATGTAAATGTAATGTAAATGTTTCTTTACTGTCACACCTAAAAGAGCTAGCAGTTCCACCCCACATAACAGTCTATTGATTGAATTTGATATTCTAACATTTAACTAATACAGGACAAAATTGACTTATGTAATGTGGTCTAGACAAAGCATTTAAGTCATGAAGTTATTTGGAGAAGTGATGGTCTATTTCAATGGCAAAATTAAAAAAAACAAACCAAGAATCACCAGAAGAAAGTTCATTGTAGTTCTAAACATATTTACAGTGGGTTTTTTTAATACTTACTTTTTGTCTCTTCCATGATGGATTCCTCTCTCCTACAGCATCCATTACAATTACATGCAAATTGCCAATTATGCAAATTAGGCAATGACGCCATTGAGCGACTTCCAGTGACTTTTAGGACAGCCAACAGCTACTTTCCTTGCTGAGGAGTTGGCAACACTGAATCAGAGGTGGGCGGCCCACTTCCCCCAACCTGAGTCTGTTATTGGAGTTTACACAAGTTTTTGCTGACCTTCTAATTAGTATTTTTCCATTTTGGCACTTTTGACAGCTGTAGAAGCAGCATTTGACTGCATTCGTTCTCTTGAGAAGCAGCAGGGCAACAGATACACACACGCCGAGTCTCTCAGCCCCTATGAGCTGCTAGCGTGACCAGGCTAATGACAACACAAGCACAACATAGAAACTTTTTCAAAAAGGGCCACAAATGTAATTCTAGTGACAGTCAAAGCTCCAGCGGACTCTGTGTCTCCGGTGTTTCTCTATGTTTCCAGTGTTTCTCCGCAGACATGGAGAGTCTGACAGCAGCTGCCCATGGTTGGTGAGCTCTGACTGCTAACTGTTTACTGCTGTACTGTATGCATTACATTGAGCGGTGTTCCTGCGTTACACACTATGTAGCCACAGGCCACGTGCCAAACAGTGGTTGTCTGTGCACCCCCACCTCCTCATCCCCTCTGCCCTCTTTTTAGCATTTGTCAAAATGATGAGGTGGGTGGTGTCAGACTCAGACCTGGGGGTGCAGTTACACTTTACATTTAACATGTGGTAAGTACCCTGAAATCTAGCATCATTACACTTAAAAACAACAACAGTAATGACATGTCACCAGGTCTTACAATCGGAAATGTGCTGGCAAACACAGCACAGCTGCTCGTATGTCATTGTTCGGTCCAGGCATCTTGCCCATGTTCTCCCATCTTTGTGTGGTGGGATCATAACGATGGACCATCTTCGTGTCACTGTAGTCCTCGTGGCTGTATCCACCTAGCACGTAAAACTTTCCCTCCAAAACTGCACTTCCTGCTCCTACGTGTGGAACCAGCAGAGATGTGAAGGCAGTCCAGGAGTTAGCCACTGGACTGTACACCTCACAAGCAAGCTGGTCAACGGCAGTTATGTTATCATTCATGCTGATTCCACCTGCTACATAAAGACATTCGCCCAGGGTCTCCATGCAGTGATGAGCTCGAGATCTCACCATGTTTGCCAAGTAAGTGCTTCCTCTCTCTGGGTGATACAGAAACATGGATGAAAGACATTGTAAATCACTGCTCAGCCCTCCTGAGACATAGATCTGTCCTTGTAAAACTCTTGCTGCATGGGCACACAGAGGCAAATCCAAGGGGCAGGTGGAGCTGAAAGAGAAGAAATTTAAATTTTAATACCTGAACTTTTAGTCTGAGACACAGTAAGAGACTGCTGCAGCAATGAGTCCTAAAACACAGTAAATGAGTTAGCATATTACCACCTCTGATTCCCTCATTTCAAGTCAGTGTTTGTTTTTAGTTAGATGGCTGAAATAATTTCTTTGGTTAACACAAGCTTAAGAAAATTTCATGTTTTGTTTTACAACACAAAATACGTCAGTAAGTACTCATGAATTTTGAAGCTTTTACATTTCTTAAAAACACATTGACCCAGTGACACTGGGAGGTTTTTCGGGAGCATGAAATGTCATCATGTCAAACACTAGTCACTTAGGCCTCCATTAAAGTCCCGAACAGATGCATACAAAAATAGCTGTGGACACCACCGCCACCTATCAGTTGTGATGATACTACTTTCCCTTGTCCACTTGGAGGAAGTGATGCACATATACGCAGTAGATCATCGTGTATGGTGGCTGCATGTCTTGTCCAGCCTTGAACAACCAGCTAACCTTGAATGTTCTAAACCTTTGTGGTTGTCTTCAGTCTTACCCAGCCAAAACCATTTTTTTGTCATTTTTGTGTCTGATTAGGGGCTTCATTTGTCTATTTATACAATTAGCATAAAGTATCCTCGGATGGCCATATTTCAGATCCCTTCTCTTTGGCTATTTCACTAAATAATTTATAAATCTCAATCACAATCTACACAACATTAGATTTTAGCTAGTCACATCTACTCAGTATGGTACAAGCTACCAAGTTGGTTGATAGTTGTTGATGGAAATTTTTAGCCAGATTTTACCCTTGATACATATACTGTTTGCCCACTTTGCCTCAAAAGAGAACATAATATTTCTTCCAACGTACCTCCATGAGTTTGCAATGGGGCAGTATTGTTCCACACTTTCTATATATTCTGGGTCACAATGTCCGCCGATAGCATATATCTTTCCATCCACCACAACCACAGAGAAAGACCATCTCTTTTCCTGCATTTCAGCCAATGTCTCCCAGCTGTTTTTAAGGGGGTCATACCTACAGATGTGGAAAAATGTGACAAGTATGTAGGTATTGAAACTTTTTTAAAAAACGGTAAATGGTTGTTTATTTGGGAGTACCCTCTCTTACCTGTAAACAGAATTTAGGGTGTCACTGGTGCCATAATACTTCTTGCCTCCAAGCACGTATAGTTGTCCTTTGAGTACAGTCACCTCATGGCTAAACCTTGCTGGGTCTGGCATCTCTCCCAACTTTCTCCACTCCATGGCCTTTTTTATACCTGTATGGTTCCTTAGGGAATTCCCAAACCAGAGTTCTTTGCTGATGCTGCGTCTATCTAAGTCTTCAGTGGTCTGGTCACCTCCAATCAAGACCAGACTCTCTTTTGGCAGGTAGATGCGGCACTGGCTCTGTGGTGCAGTGTCGTTCGAGCAGAAATCCTCAAAAATTGCTTCATAAAGATCTGCCAAGCTATGATCAGACCAATGTTCAGAGATTGGACCTCTTTGAATTCCTTGAACGTCATCAGGGGAAAGTGGATGGTTTTCATTAGTTCTTTAGCAAGTTTCAGTCTTCTCTTGGGCTTGGCTTGGATCCATGCCACCACTGCTTTGAATACAACTAGCTCAGATGGAACACAAAGCGAGTGACTGTTCAAGTACCTCAGGAGCTGTTTGGCTGGCAGGTCCTTGAACTTTGAGGTGCACGCCACCTTTTGGAATTGCCGCAAGACAAAATCGTCTGCAACTTCAAGAAGCTGCGCCATCTCGTAAGCCTCAGCAAAAGATGCCACATCCAGGCAGAAGTGAGGATTTAGTTCTTGTTGCAAGAAGGTGAGGCACAAGGAAAGAGCAGGTTGATACTGGAGCTGGAGAGCAGTGCTGGTGATCTCAAAGACACAATTCCAGCTGAGGGGTAGAGCCCCACTGTAGGAGCAGTCAATCAGAACTTCCAGCTCTGAAGCCAAAAGGAAGGGAAGGGTCACACAGGACTGATGGGACTCCTTCATCCCCAAGGTGAACATGGCGCGGAAGTAGTCACTCCACAAAGCCAGGATGACTCTGTGGACTAAAGGAAGATGGTAGTAAGTAGAGTTAAAATCCACTGAAATCACAACTAACATGTACAGGACTCTACAGGAATTTTAACGTCATTAAAGATGTTTCGACAGACATTTTTAATTAGATTATTATTGCAACTCTTGAACCTAAGTTAAGGGGCAACTCTGCATTCTTTTGCAACAAGCAATGATGCAAGCACTGATACCCTCACTTAAAGTGCTGCAAGCAATTTCACAGAGAGATAGGTGATCGTTGACGTCACTGGGTTTGGTTGTTGGGTTGGTGGTCACCAACCCAAAGCACTGAAATTTGACAGCTTGGGAATGAGCCTCAACAATCAACTATCTTTCTCAAGAATCACTTACTGCATCTACAACCTACAGGGTTTATATGTAGCAGAAGGAGAATGAAAATAATAGTTTTGCCAAAAAAATCCCAAATATCAGAACTGTCTTTCTGCACCTCACAGTTTGGGAGCCTGGGATGAAAACTAAACAAGTGTTATGAAAATGAGCACATGGTGCCATCACTTACACAAAAACAAAGACTGAATGGCCAAATGCTTGACTAAATATAGCATATGTCTCCTGAGTACTTCATGAGATATTTTGCTGATAAACACTCAAACAGACCAGAACGGGACTTACAACATAATCTTGGCAGTGGTTAAAAAAATACCAAGATATCATGCAATGTGACTTTAGATGTCAAAACTAAGAATAAATGTTGTTCTAAAGTAAGCTCAAGTTCCTCTAGAGAGAGAGACTCACTTATTGCTATTGAGGAGAGCCCTTATGATTTGACTTTTAAAGCTGCTGCAAGCACCTCTGGAGAAAGATAGTTGATTTCTGAGTCTCATTCCCAGGGGCAAAGAAATGTATCACACCTGTATCACAAAACAGTTTCAGTTGCACAACCAGGTATCGAGGGATCTTGGGCTCTAAAGAGGCTGCTATTATCCTTTATTATCATTATACAACTGATTGGTGGTCTACTCACCATGAAGGGATCCTCCGAGAGCTTCCAGAATGACATCACAGCCCACTCTGTCCATCCACAGCTGTTTGATAGACTGCAAACTGATCATCATTTGTTCTGCAGCCGAGATTCTTTCCTCTTTCTTTTGCCCTCCAGTTTTTGTGGACTTTTCTTCTTCCTCTATGCAGAGATCTAGCACCCTTGGGGCGCCCAGTGTTTGAGCTGCAGCCCTAATTTGGTGCACTGTGTCCTGGTTCAAACATGAAATGAGACCAGTGTAGGCAAATTCCACAACTGCCACTAATCCAACATGATCCACCTCAGGACTCAGAGAAACTGACCACCTGTGGACTCCACAGATTTCTACATTGCGTCTAGTCAGACTTCCCAGATAAAGGAGCTGACAGGAGCCAGGACAAGGGAGTGTACGTGGAGACACTTCCCATCCTCTGTGCTCAAAGTAAGGTCAGTGAGAAGGGAGTCTTCCCTGAACTCCGTCAAGGTGCCAAATACGTCTGTGACATAATCATCTTTACAGTAAATCTTTACCATATCTTCGTCATAATTATCTACATCTTCATCTGCTGAAAGTTCTGCTTCCTCGTCATCTGTAGTCTCTTCCTCTTCCTCTTCAAGCTTTTCGTGGACATCTTGAAACTCTACTTCTTGACTTGTCTTGTCAGATTCAGTGACTGTTTCTTCCTCCACTGTTGACTTTTCTTTTATTTCTTTAGAAGTCCATGCTCCTAAGATACTATTTTCCCTCCTCCATGATTTTCTGTCAGGATCCTCCAGTTGCTCAGGATCTTTATATTGTTTCTCAACTGGTCTTACTTCATCCTTTAATCTTTCAGAGTTGTGGTAGTCATCCTCAGATCCCATCAAGTCAGAATCTTCAGTATCAGATTCCACTGAATCTGACAAGTTTTCTTCCCCATGGACTGTTGTGTCTTCTTGGATTACACTTTGCTGATTTTCCCAAATGTTCTCATCCTCGACTCCTTTCATCTGTTCCTTGAATTGCTCTGCCAGGTGATGTTGTCCAATTTGCTCCTGTTCCTGATGCTCCTCTTCCTCATCATCTTCCTCCTTGACCAGCTCCTCTTCCCTCATATATTCTTCCTCCATCTCATCTGCTTCCGTTACCCACTTTTCCCCCTCTGAATCCACCTCCTTGTTGTCCATTACCCCTCTCTCCACCTCATTTTCTCTTTCTTTGTGCTCATCTTCCTCAAATTTAGCTTCCTTTAGGTCACTGTCTTCCTCCTCATCCTCCTTTTTGTTCTCCTTAAACTCCCTTTCTGCTTCCGTTTTCCCCTCTTCCTCCTCCAGTCCCTCTGCTTCCATCACCTGTTCCTCTTCATCCACATCCACCTCCTCATTCTCCACCTTATTTTCTTCCTCATCTTCCTCCATGTCTACACTTTCATCTGCTTCAATTGCCTCCTTAACTTCCTCCTTCTCTTTCTTTTCGACCTCCTTAACGCCCCTCTCTACCACATTTTCGCCTTCTTCCTCTGTCTCCTCTTCTTCATTTTCTTGCACTTCCTCATCTTCACTAACTTCCTCTTCCTCAGAGCCTGTGTTATCCTCTTCTTCTTCCACCTCCACTTTAACCCAACGACTCAGCCTCTCTCTTAATCTCCTCCTTCGGTTCTCCTCCATCTCTCTTCTCCATACCTCCCACTCCTTCTTGAAGCATGGATAAGCTAAAGACATACCGTCCGGTATCACCTGAATCTGTGCTAATCCCTTTGAATCACTCAAAAGTCTTACTTTTTGCAGAGTTTCTGAAGAAAAATGCACAGAGAAAATAATGTAGGTCCAATAATGATCCACTGTTTGGATGTTGCTGTGTTTGCTGCAAGCAGTTGTACCTCTTTTCCTGTCTGCAGACACCAGCTGTGTTGCTCCTCTTGTGCCTCTCTCTCCTCCTGAATATGAATGTTTCAGAATGGCACAAGAGCCCAAACAAGTTGCTATTTACAGTGTCGACTGTATATCACGAAGGAATAGAAATTCTAGACTGTTTGGGCTGCCACGTGGGTTTGTGATGGATTCAGAACTTAAAGTATTATCATATTTTCTATTTTACTACAATGTTAAACTGTTTTATTCCCTATCCTTTGTGCTTTGTTACCTTATTTTGAATTTCAAGTGAGTCATTGATCATACAAAGTATATTTACAGGCCATGCAATTTAGCCAATATTTTTTAAATGACACCACTTCAAAGTCTATTCCTGTAGCTATCAATTTAGAGTTCTTAAACTTTTACTGTAAGGATTTATGGACCAAAGCAAGTAATAAACAAGGGAATGATCTAGACCTTAAGGCAGCTGGACCTCTGCCTGAACCGAGACCTCTTGGGGGGTGCCTTGGCATCTTTATTATGGACCATATGACTCTGGGATCAGTATTAAATGCCCAGAGGATCACATTGCTCCTCCACGTCCAATGGAATCTGGGTCATTGAGAGGCTTGAGGGGAAGAAGGAGGCCAAGGGGCAACAAAACAACACCATTTACACCTGTTGCCTTTTGTGCCAGCAGAAAAAACAAACCACTGGGTCACGTGTAACCTTGACTTGAAGAAATAGTTTCAAAGGTCACAAGTAGCTGACAATGGACCCTCGCAAATATGCTGTCTCCTTGTGTTACCATATTGTTAAAATGGCAGCTGGATTGGGTTGCATCAGCTATCTGTAAATCCACAAATGTTTGTTTATTAAGTCCGTCCTCAGTTCTTAACAGCTGCCTTATTTAAAGGTCTAGTGTGTAAGATTTGCAGAGATTTATTGAAAGATTATAGCAGAAATTTAATACAATATTTTAAGTATGTTTTCATCAGTGTATAATCACCTGAAAATAGAAAGTGCTGCATTACCATTACCTTAGAATGAGAATATATTTACAGAAGGTGAACCTCTTCTAAGGAGGCAGCAATGTTTCTACAATAGCCCAGAACAGAAAAAACAAAAACTAGCTCTAGATAGGGCATTTCAAGTTTTGCAGCCACTGTTGGCTCTCACTTGGAAGGGGGAGAGCAGGGAAACTTGTTTGCAATCTGTAAGCTCACCATTAGATCCCACTAAATCCTACACACTTTTCACTAAAGGTCCAGTGTGTACGATTTATGGGGATTTATTAGCAGAAGATGGCATAAAGTAGTATGTTTTCATTAGTGTATAACTACCTGAAAATAAGAAAAAAATAAAATATGTTGCATTTTTGTTACCTTAGAACTGACTTGGGAAAGGTCTACGGAAAGGTTTCATGCGGACCATTATTGGGTGTTCTGAAAGAGGCCGGTTCCGTGGGTAATAATAACGAACTGTATCATTTTTATTAAACTGTAAATATTCCCTCACTACCTTACATCCATGTTGTTTGCATTGTTCCTATCTTGTTTCTGCTATTATCGTTGCAAGCTGTGACTGCATGGCATACTGTAAAACATTAAAATTTTGGATTCTGCCAACAAAAATAATTAGCCCGCAGTTCCACATCTGAACAGACATCTTGTGCTTAAAAAAGTACAATGGTAGCTAACATCATAGCCAGTAGCCTACAGTAGGCTACGTCAGGACACCATACAAGTGTAAGAGTCTATTTCTACAGTTGCCCAGAACGGCCATGTTTTTTGCAAGTTTTGCAGCTACCATAGTTTGTCCTGTATGCTTGGAATGGGAGGGTGAGACCAGGTGTTTGCAATCAGCAAGCTCACCAACAGATACCACTAAATCCTACACACTGGTCCCAGAGGTGGGGGATTCGAGACTTGACTTAGACTTGAGACAGATGACTTGAGAAGACTTAACATATTTTAATTAAATATTTGCATTTTTTTAGATACTGCTGGACATATTTTTTTGTTTGTTTGTTTGTTTTTGATTGGGTTCTATTGCAACACATGCAAATCTGACAACCTATTTGACCAGCAGAGGCCAACACAGGTATCATGGAGAGGGCACTTCCAAAAATAAAATCTGGATTCAAGGAATATGTTGTCCATGACATTAGTAACAGCGATATGCAAGGTCTGCGGCTCAAAAATCAATGACACCACCAACACAACTTCCAACTTCATCTGTCATGCAGACATGTTACTAACTAACACAGCTGGCAGGTGTAAGGTGAAGCAGGCTGCAACATTTTCGTTAATGCTGAAACTCTTGAAATGGGAAGGGATCATCAGAATTTTGTATGACTTGATTTGTGACTTGCTTAACCTGAGCAATAACTTGACTTATAGCAGGTATTCGACTTGACTTGCCTGATTCTCAGCACAGTAACTGGGACTTGCTTGACATTTTAAGGTTAAGACTTTAGACTTACTCGTGACTTGCACATGTGTGACTTTTGATTGTACTGATTCAAACACAGAAGCATCAATGTTTTTTATTTCTTTATTGTTAGCTAACCCGCTAACCTCCATGGAAAATTTTTACAAATTCTCTGCACAAACCTAGAAACCTGAACTCTCATTGACTAATTATGGATGCTTCACTTCATTTACGTGGGAGGACGACTCTTGCTTGCTAAATCATGCAGAATGCAAGCGGCTAACCTTGGTCCATACATACTTATTTACCATACATTTATCTTTTACCTACCTTAAATTCTTTGGAAAAGGCACTGAAAATACATTCACCCTCCCCTGAGAGCAGATTGCTGCCGATGCTACCCATAAATTTTGCTCTCCATTTCAACAAAAGTGTTAACCAGCCAATTTGCCGGTAGGCTTTGGCACTAATGGATTAAATATAATAGGATACAATTTTAGGATCAGAATGATTACAATTTTAAAACATGTTAAAATAAAGAATGATACACAACAACATGCACACATCACAACACTTCACCAGTCTCACAACACCACTCTGGTCTTGGTGAAACAAGCTAATCTTACAGCAGTCAATTCATTATCATGGCCTTAAGTTAAAAAAAATGCTTTACTGGGTGGAAATTTCAACATTACTTTGCCTTTAAATCACAAAATAGGAACAACATCACACTGGCAGTTCTTCCTTCAGCTGTTAAAATACTGTCATTAGCCACAAGCATGTTTAAAGAAATATTTACAGGAAAGACCAACTGCTAATGTTAGCTACACTTACCAACCTCTAACGTTAGCCACACTAACCCAATGCTAATATCGGCTACACAAACCAACTGCTAAGTACTACACGCAACTGCTACTTAGCTACACAGAAATCCAGTAAACCTAACAACGTAAAACATTCTGAGACTCAACAATTTCACCACATTTGGTATTATAATCCAAAAGTAGCGGGAAGTAATGAGTAATTGTATTGGAATACATCTTGCCAGTACAGCATCTATTTGGTCAGTGTTTTGAATTGTACTGTAGCATGAAAGTTAAGGGTGCGACTTTTTCTCAGTGATGCACACTTCTTAGCCTGTCCCACCTGTGTATTCTCCAGATGTTAGGAGGGAGTCTCGCCTAGCCTCTGTAGGGGCTTAACATGGAAGGATTTGTCCTACCAGGGAAGCATTCTTGACTTTGAGGAGCAGAGCTTGTCTCTTTAACCTTGATGCAGTCTTGCCTTCTAAATGCTCTAAAATAGCTGCCCTTTCATTTCATCAACACAGGGCGAGTTTCTATTGAAATGCTTTGAAGTTGAGGCACTGTGAGTGGGCGAGCTGGAAATGAAACTCGTGGGCCTCAATTTAAAACATACTCCTACCTTAGGACACAATGACTCTGCTCTTTTCAATGCCATTCACATGTGAGGCATCACACAAACACATACTTACTGTACATGTACGTACAGGAAGGATTGCAGACAAGTGAGTCAGGATATTATTCAGCCCCGCACATAAAGAGAAGTTGCATACATCTCAAGAAATTGAAAAGCTCAACTAAACATTTTACATTTTGAAACATTCTGAAGAAAATTATTTCTCTCTAGATCGAATGAGTGTGTCAGTGCATTTGTAAGCATTCAAATATGAGCAACAGCTTTAAATTCCTACAAGCTCTCTCTTGAGCATTATTATATAAAATCATTAATTTATACAGCCACCACACAGCCACACGGGATACTTAAAATAAAAAAAAGCCAATTAATCTATTTTGAAAACAACTTTTCTATAAGGACCACAGGCAGGTCATCTAGAGGAGAGCAGGTTTTTAATTAACAAAATAAACATATTTGTTTACCGCCAAGTTCGCATCCTCAGATGTGCAGATGCTGCTGGATTCACATTATCACCTACAGTGAGTGTTTCGCTCTGGGCAGCAGCTCACAGTCTACTTATGAAAAGTCTGTTTCCTCTGCAGTCCTGATTGTTACCATGACGACGCACGCAGTGAGAGGAGGAGAGTGAAGAGGCTAACCTCGTTATGGGACCCTCCCCCTCAGGCCCTTTCCTCAAGAGCAGCAAACACTGCTGGGACATGAGGCTTAGCTGCTTTCCTCTTTCTTCTTCTTCTTCTTAATAGCAGCAGAAGAAGAGGAAGTAGTGTTCTGTTCTGTTCTGTAGGAAGTTCTGTTCTGAAATGAAACCCACAACAGAAAATCTTATAGGCCTAATAGATCGCCATTTTGGGATATATGCTTATTTGTTTACTCGCTGAAAGTAAACTTTCTCTCATATTTCCACAGTTAATATGAAGCTACAGCCAGCTGCCAGTTAGCTTATCTTAGCATAATCTTAGCATTAGAACAAGATTGCAGTTAGCCTGGATCTATTTTAATTTTCATAAAACACTCTGTAACCCCTGGCCCTTTTCGCTTATGTGCTCCAATAAACGTTCTAACCGGCTAGCAAATCTACTTTAGCTTAGCTAGAGTTTTGGTTTGTAGCAAAATGCTAGCTCACTGACCTACATGAATTTTAGCTAGCTATTTACATCTGATAGCTGAAAAACACTTGCTAATTAGTCAGCCAATATGCACAAAAGAACTCTTTTTTTTAGCTTCCTTGAATCTACAATAGTTAACTAGCTTGTTAGCTAGCGGTTTGCTAACGTGACCTAACTTTACCTAACTTAAATGCGACTATAAGATAGTGATGTCATTTTTATGTCTCTTTTTATGTCTCTTTTAGAGTTCCCCCAGCAACATCTTTCACATACATATCTAGAGTAAATGGGAAAGATAAAGGAAAAATTTGATCGAGGGTCTGCTGGGTAAGGGAAAAAAAAAACAGCTAAGAAATACACATAGCCCCTCACAAAACCTAAAGTTGATATTAAAAAGGAAGCTTTTTTTTGTCAAAATACAATCTAGTTTTATTGAACTTCTATGGCCCCATGAAACACTGAGGTGAACATACACATGGAAATACAAGTTAAGATTTAAGACAGGCAATACAACAGGCTGGAAGAGAACAAGTTATTCAACATGAATCAAATTAGCTCATACAGTACAGTTTGATCTTAATTTTAAATGATTATTTCTCTACAAGGACGCAAGCAGCTCCAGTATGGTGTGAAAAAAAATTCAGAACTTGAAAAATATAAAAACAACATAACATCAAACATACAGTACAGAAAAGTTTGATCGTGTATTAGGGCCACTGTAAAAAAAAAAAAAAAAAAAAAAGAAAAGAAAAATGGAGACAGGGAAGAGGGTAATTTTCCAAGAAAAAAAATGAGAATTTCCAAGATTAAAGTTGTAAATTTAGGAGGAAAAACTTGGCTATTCTCTGAGGTAAGTAGTAAGTTTACGAGGAAAAACAAATTTATGGAGCCGGGGAAGGGGACTAATATTCCTAGAAAAATCTCAGAATATCCTCTGAGATTTAAAAAGAAGAAGAAGAAAAAAAAAAAGAAACAGTAAAATTGCGTTTACCACTTTTTTCTTGGAAATTTACAACTTTGATCTGGAAAATTCAGAGTTTATCTCTGAATATTACCCTTCTTCGTAACTTTTTTTAAAAAAACAAAAATGGCCCTAATATGCCATTGTAGGTAATTATTATTACAATTATTTTGAGGTTGGTAATAAGTATCATGACTTGAAAAACATACAAAATCAACATGACTTCAAATATACAATACAGAAAAGTCTGACAGCACATTAGGGTCATTGTATGTTAAAAAACAAAAAAATGGAGCTGGGGAAGTGGCTAATATTCCAAGAAAAAGGAAAGTTTTTTAGATTTACGAGGCAACGCTTAGATATTTGCTGTGGTTAAAGTGGTAAATTTATGAGAAAATTTGAAAAATTTACAGAGCTTTCCCAGCATAATTTAAAATCATCCAAAAACAACAACGTTAAAAAAAAGGAAAGAAATAATCGAGGCCATTGTTAAAAAAAAAAAATCTGAGATTAAAATCATAAAAAAATTAAAACAAACTAAAAGTTTTGCCACTTTAATCTCAGAGAATATCCAAGTTTTTTTCTTGTAAATGTATGATTTTAATCTTGGAAATTGATTATTAGATTAATTATTATCCCTCGTCCCTTACTCCATAGTATTTTTCTTGTGTTCTTTTTTTTTTAATTTTTTATTTTTTTTACCTATGATAGCCCTAATATGTCATTGTAGAAAAGCCACTGCAAAATGTTCTTTTTCCAAATGCTTACGCTTGGATTAACCTGCATGACTTGAAAAACATACAGAAACATATCAAACATACAGTACCGAAAAGTCTGCCGCCATATTAGGGCCATTGTATGTAAAAAGGCCAAAAAAAAAAAAAAGGCGGGGGGGGGGGCATTCCAAGGATAATCAGAATTTACGAGATTAAATCTGTACATTTCTGAGAAAATAACTTGGATATTCTCTGACGTTAATTTGGTACCTTAATGAAAAAAATGCAGAGCCGGGGAGGCAAAAAACTAGAAATCTAGAAAAAAAACTAAAGTCAGAAATTTGTGTTATAAATTACCCCCTGACCAACTCAAAAACTTTCTTTTTTTTTACCTACAGTGGCCCTGATACACCATCATAGAAAAAGCCATGGCAAAATGGCTTTTTCCAATTATTTCAGCTTAAAATAAGTAGCGTGACTGATTGTCTAGCTCACCTTTCTTCTTGGATAATCATTCAGAAATACAAACAAAACATAAATATTATCAAATAGGATAGTAATGATTCAACTGTAAGACTGTCTTTAAAGTTTATTTAAATTACTTCAACATAAAGTTTCACTAAAGCTAATTTTATTTTGAGGTTGGCTTATTTACTAAAAACATACACAAGTGCAGCCAGGAAACAGAAGAAGAAGAAGAAGGATCCACCTGTTTTAAATCTATCTTCAACAAGTAAAATAACATATCTGCTCCATACATAATCCAACAGATGTAAGGATCATACGATGGGAGCTATATCAGATCTCTCCTGCTATTGCTTTGTAAATTAGGTCATGCTCTATTTTAGAAGTCCCTGCATTCATAAAGTGTGTTCCTCAGAGAGAAAAGGGAAAGGGCCAAGAAGGTGACGACAGTGCCAAGGAAATAGGAGACGTTCTTGAACAGCAGTTAAGATGCCGCGGCGTAGGAACAGAAGAATTGCATAGTTCAGCAGCATCATCTTTATTTTTTTCGCATTTTCCTATTGAGCCTGTTATTTTCCTCTCTGAGTGTACCTGCGCAGCCCTGAAACCTTTCCCCCACGTATCACTCCTGTGGCTCGCTGGAATAAGGAGCGAGACGAGAGGTCTATTTTTACCAATGAGGGGGTGAGAAAGCGAGACGGAAGGTGAGATTTTATGAGGCATAAGCAAGCACGGAAGTTGAAGTTGTTGTTTTTTTCTGGATGTAAATGGTCAGAGAGTGGTGCAATACGAACCTGTGCCTTTCTGGTTTTAACGACGCCAAAAGGCCAACTGTCTCCACCAGTAAAGATATTTAAAATCCTTCTTAAATTAGTTTCAGTATATTCTGGGAGGGAAAAAAAATCAGTTTTGTGCTCTCCACTACATTACAGGAGTTTTGGGAAACTTTTTGTATTTTTTTTTTTTTTTTTTTTTGGAATGAAACTATCCTCTTGAAACAGACATGTTTGGTCAAGCTCTGGCCCACGGTAAAAAGAAAGACACGATAACAATGACGAGGGAGAGGGAGAGAGGCAGAAAGAGGAGGAGGATGAGAGGGAGAGAGAGGGAAGATGGCCACAGAGACATCAGACGTCTTGAGCCTCGGGGCACGTCGACTGCACTCTTTTGCCTCTCGACGTTTGGCCGGCAGATGACCAGTGGCCTGACCTGTGATATGCTCTCCTGGAAGACAAAGAAGCAAGAGATAGAAGACTTTTTTGTGGGGACAAAATGCTTATCATGTTTATAATGTAAATTTGCACATTTTAAAGTACAGTGCTCCTGAGGGGTCAAAGGTCACAGGCATTCAGTGTTGGTTTTCAGCCTTGCCCTTTACATGCAGACGTTTGTCTGGATTCTCTGAATCTTTTAATGATATTATGGATTGTACATGACTGAATCCCTACAATCCTGCAGCTTTGTGATGAGAAACTTTGTTTTTTAACTGCTGGACTATTTGGCAATGCGGTTTTTCACTAAGTGGTGAACCTCAACCCATCCACGCTTGAACAACTGAGGCCTTTTGAGGATGTCATGATACTACCACCTGTTATTTATTAACCTGTTTACCTGTGGAATGTCTCAAACGGGTGTTTTTTTTTTTTTAGCTTTCTACAACTTTCCTAGTCTGTTTGTTGCTTTTTTTGGAATTGGGGTTGTATTTTTGCTCCCTAGACTTCAGTTAAGAGAAGAAGATCCACACAGTTCATAGATACACCCCGAAACACGTGATCTCCACTTCAGTCGGCTGGGCAGTTGCCATTACACAAACAATGTTACAAATATCTGAAATATTTTATTTTATTCTTCATTTATTCACTAACACATGCAATTTTTGGAGAAACCCACAAAAGTAAGTAGTAGTAGTAGCTCTGTATAATTGACACTTTATTCATAGATCTGAGCCTGCACATCCCAGTGGAAGTCATGGTAATGTTTTGGCATAGAGCTGATTAGATCCTCCCCCAATAGCTGAGTTTAATTCCAACAAGTAACCACTACCATGTTGAGTTTCTCATGTTTTTAACAAACCAAATTCTATGAAAACTGGTTAAGAATTAAGAGCGTTCAAGTTGATTTTGTTGTGACATATGCATCTCACAACGCACACTGTATTATATCTTAACATCTCCAATATAGCAGACGGGCAGACACACAGATCTGTTTCTATATCTATGGTTGATACAGTCAGCTTAAGTGGAAAATCTGAAATGCAAAAATATTTTCTTTCTCTGTTTTCTGGGTAGCAATGAACATTCCACTCTAATTTGCAGTGTTATTCTGAAACACCTGTCAGGGGGTGGAAGTTATGAGATTGTTTTTTTTATATATCTGGTTAGGCTGCAATTTGGTTGTGATCAAGCTAAACCTCACTCACCAAGTCTGCTCACTTTTTAACACAACAGTCAGAGTCAACTTAGCACGCAGCTGCACCCCTGCAATTTTGGCTTAGCTTAACCTGTTCTAAACCACAGCTAAGCAAGTCACATACTAGCTGCAAAGAAAGCATTTTTTCCAGTGTATTTTTTTAAAGGTCTCCAAGGGGAACTCAATGTATTTACACTACTACACAAACAAATGTACTCAATGATGAGGTGCTGAGCATCTATTCTGTGCTATTGAACTCTGCACTGCATTCAGTATTTGTCGATAACACACGTTGTCTACGAAATTAAGCCCCATATCATAAAGACCAAAGTATCTCAACTGAAAAACGCTGCACCTCCAAAGCACTCTCAAGCACTTCCAGCTGGGCATTTTCAGAGGACAACCTGGCATTTTCAGCTAAGAAAAAAATGCATTGTTGGACACCAACATATAGTCTTTAGTCTTTTGGGGACCCACTGTTATTAATGTATAATGGTCCCAACACTAAGCCCTGGGGAACTCCACTAGTAACCTTCAGCAGTTGCGATTTAAAGTCAGAGGTTTTTTTTTAGTTCTCTTTATGTTCTCCAGGTAGCTGCATAATCAGGAGCATGCCACCCCTCTAATTCCATATCTGTGTGGTGTTTTTATTAATAATTCATGGTTAATAATGTCAAATGTTTTTTGAAACCTAGGAATAAAGAGGAAACTCTGAAGTGTAACAGACACACTGCCATTAATCGTAAAGACAAAAATCTGGGGCTGTCCCAAATACCATATCTGGGGCTTCGAAGCTACAGTGAGAATTGCCTGCGAATATATGAAACTTCAACTGGGGGATGGGTGGGACACAACACAAAATATTCTACTTTCCTCAAACTTGTGGTCATTATTTATTTCTGAGCCTAATGAGAGAGACATCAGCCACTGTCTATTCAAACACCCGCCTCCAGTGGTTCAAAAGTAAACTTGACGAGTGAGTGAGTTTTGAAAAGTGGAACAGAAATGTTCCCTCGTGAGGATGCTTTATCAGTCTTTTGCCTCTTTTTCAGTGCAGCAGAGGCAAGGGCTATTTCTTCTCTTTAAAAAAAAACCCACACAAAACAAACAAAAAAACTGCAGCATTCAAATACTGATTTGGACATCGATTACCTTGGCAATGGTAGAAGCTTCAGTTCTACAAAACTACTGCACACTTCCATAAAACACAAAGTAAAGAAATGAAGGTGTGTTTCAGCAGGCAAAATTATAAAATGTCTTTTTTGTATTTGATTGTAAATACAAAAACATTATCATAACATAACGTTAACATAACATAATTATCTATCCCTATTTTATTCCAAGGGATAATTACAATCCATGTTTCTCTTGATATACTGTAGGCCTAACACTGCCTATTTAGTCTTGAGACAGGTTTTATTTTATGCCTAACTTTCTGTTTCCATCCAGAATTGAATTTAACAAAAAAGGGAAAATCTATTGGTACTACAATTAGCAAGGATGGGATAGTGTATCTGTTGCAGCCCTGCTTAAAATCTAGAACAGCTGTAACAGCACCTCTCTTACAAAGCCTCCTTGTTGTGTTGAAATTGTGTTTTAGTGAGCAGCTGTGCAGAAATTAGACCAATTAGACTTTACATTGCTGTGTTTTTGTTTTTTGTTTTTTTTTGTTGTTGTTGTTTTTTGTTTGTTTTTTTTTCTTTTTACCTCCAGTATGGTCCTGCTGTGTGCTCTGTCAGGACTCAGCCTGAGGTTCCAGCGATGTGATCTGTGGCTCCGCCCGCCGTCGTCTTCACTCTCGGTGGTGTCTTGCCGCGCTACACGCGGGCGCTTTCGTCTCCGTGAGCTGATTCGCTGGAGAGAACCTGGCTCCTGGAGTCTGGACCAATCATAATTAAAGGCACAAGGTCAGACAACTACAATGGAAGAACTACAGAAGAAGAGATACTGTATGTGGGTATGCACGTGTGCAAACCTGCAGTCTGTATCCTCTATATCAGCATCTGCATCACTCTCCCCCTGAGGGTCAGATAATACACACTCCTCCTGCAGAGAAATGATCATATAAAACTAATTACATAATATGTACTCAAATACAAAAATGTGCATGTAAAAAGACAGTGTGAAACATATCTAGAAAGTTGTACAAAAGTATGACAAATATTTTCTTTCTGAGAAAAATGTGAAAGCTTTTTATAAGCACAACCTCCACATTTACTGGAAGGGGGGTTTTATTTGGTAGTTGTTGGATGAAAACACCAAGACCCCCAGTGAGTCATCATCGACTGCCACTATTTGTGAACCAAAAACTACAACACTCGATGATGGCATTTGTCTGTGTGAGTGTTCTCATGCGTCACTCTTTATAATCACCATTGTTATCATGCATGACTCAGCCGACACCTCTACACATGACTAATGAGCTCACAGACACATAATCTCATGGTCTCTTTCTATTGCCTGATTTTTCTCAAACAAAGACTGATATCTACCCACTTCCACTAACTGAAGAGTACTGTGCACATACTGAGTCCAAAGTTACTCTCCCTGATTCACTCAGTCAGTCTTCTCTCCATAAAAAGAAAACACTCAATTCTGCTCTGAACATTCATGGATCATCATAACTGACCCTTCACTAAGTCCCACCCACTTATAGGTAGCTAACTAGCTAGCAGGCGAGTAATATATTTTAGTCACAGACATATTATGTGACAAGACACAGAAGGCAAAGATGGCGCCCATTCTATTCAATGAGAATTGCTCGCCTGGTGCATATGCCAAAAAGGAAGATCTAACTTCCACGTTGCAGATACCAGAAGTAGCCACTGTTTCCGTATCCTGTGTTAGCAACTAGCAACTAGCCAGCAATGGCTAGCAGGAAACGCACCGTTACCTTGACTAAATTATGGATTTCTCTGCGTTACAACATTGTTGGAAACATAGAGGAAAGAGTTTTTAGACATTTAATTGTAGAAATGTTACATATTACAGCTTTAAGCATAATTTTTACCTGTACAATTTAGACAATTAATTGAATAGTTTGAAATTTTAGCAAATATTATTACCTCTTTTCTTTTTTGGCTGGATCCAGCAGACAGCTAATTTACTTAGCTTAGCTTAGCACAAAGACTGAAAACAAGGGGAGACAGCTAAACAGGCTCTGTCAAAAGGTTTAAAGAAATACCAAACCTCTGAAGCTTGCTAATTCACAAAGGCTGGGATGCACCAGCAGCTAGCAAACAATGTACTGTTTTGTTAACGTTTAAGCTAGCTAGCCAAAAATTGTTGTTGTTTTTTCTTTTTTTTTTTTTTTTACCTTTTTACCTAGTTAGTAAACAATGTAGCGATTTGTTAACTTTTTAACTGGCTAGCAAACAATGCAATCTTTTGTTAACTATTTAGCTAGTAATTAAAAAATGTAATATTTTGCTAATGTATACAGAGCAGCCAAAAGTTAACACTGTCCCAACAGCACTCAAATGTTTTTTTTTATTATTATTAATTTTGTTTTATTAAGGTGAGCAAGCATCTTCATACTGATTAAACTCTATTTAATTTACATTAATAAACTTGGATTACTAAGTGGAGATTAGTTTTTAAATTGTGCAACATAGCTCTGCCTTATTTTAAATCTGCATTTATTCATTTTAAACCAAGTGTTGCTAAACTCTGATTATCAAATAATGTTGCAAATAATGTAAGGTTTTGTTAACTTTATTTTGATGCCAAGTAAAATAGTGGAAACACATCAAATGTCTGCTGCCAATACCATTTCAAGTAGTAACATGGCTTCCATGTACAATGTTGTGTCCTTCAAAACTGCTGCTGCAGATGCTTTTGACTGACAAGACAACGATTCTCGGGTGAAACATCCAGTATTTTAGTGTTTTTGGAATTATTATACTCAAATTTTAAGCAACTGAAAATACATATGAGAAAGATTAACTATCAGCGCCATCAGTGTCAAAACATACCATCAGTTTGGGCCTGAATGTAATAAACCCTGGTATTAGTCATCGATGCCTCAAATACTAGAACCTTGAAACAGGCTTACAAAAACCACAGCTGCCTGCCAAAACAAAAAGCAACACAAATATCCAGTCTTCACACACCTGCAGATCAGACTAAATTGCACACACTCACACACACACACACAGGCTTGTCATGAAGAAACACACACGTAAGTCAAAAGTTACCTCTGTGCCGTATCCCTCAGAGTACCTGGTTATCATTACTCTGTTTTTTCCACAGTGTTCACACAAGAGTGTGTCCTGAGAACAGAAAGTAGATGGAGAAAGCATTAAATTCAATTATTGACTTCAACAAATAAACTTTAAAACATTCAGTAAAAAACACATAGACAGCTACACTCTTAGAAATAAAGGGGGCAACTAGAACCATATAGGCTTCTTTGGCTTGTCCCCATAGGAGAACCTTTTTTGGGTCGTGTTAGAACCCTTTATAAAGGTTCCACCTGGAGTCCATTCAGGAGCTATACATAGAACCCAACATAAAGGGTTATACCAAGGCCCATTTTTAAAGGTTTCACCCAGAAACCCTTATGAGTGGTTCTACAGAGAACCCTTCTATGGTGTAATGGTGTAACGGTTCCAATACCAAAAATCCTTTTATATTCCAAGGGTTTCATCTAGAGCCCACTCAGGGGGTTCTACTGAGAACCCTCTTATATTCAAAAGGTTTCATCAAGAACCCACAAAGGGATTCTCCCGATAACAACTGTACAGTATATTCCCAAGGTTTCATCTAGAACCCATCCAGGGAGTTCTAATGACAACAATTTTATATTCTAAGAGTTTAACCTAGAAACTGACCAGGGGGTTCTACCCAGAACCTAATCCAAGGGTTTTATCTAGAGCTCGACCTGGGGGTTCTGCCAAGAACCCGTTCATATTCCAAGAGTTTCATCTACAACCTGACCAGGGGGTTCTTCCAAGAACACTTTTATATTCCAAGGGTTTTATCTAACCCGCCAAATGGAATCTAAAAATACCCTTTCAGTTTGTGTTTCACCTATAACCATCTTGTGTTCTGAAGGTTCTACAAAAGAACCATATTGTATTGTACAGATGAGAAAAGAACATGAGTAAAATGAATTGATCAAGGGGATTTCAAATACATCTACAATTAAAATACAATTTGAAACAAGGATAAACATCTGAATATTTGATGTTGAGATTCTTTTAACACCCATGGCTTCAACTATCTTTGAAGAACCATTTGGAACCTTATTTCTATGAGTGTACAGAGCTGTAGAGAGGTCAGCAGGAAGGTAAAGGCATGTATTTAGAGCACGATTACAGATGAAGAAACACTCTGAGCGACGGCCACAGACACTTAAGTAGGAAGCCTGAGCACTCACCGGCGTAGGCGTGTGTGCTTCTGAATAAAGTGTACAGGGACCGGCCTCGCACAGACACACTACATCCACCTCTCCACAACTCGCCCCCATCTGAGACAGCGAGACAAAGACAGAGAGGATAAACAACTGTGATCTGTTGACTTGTGTGAAGCTTTTATCTTTAGCCAGCAGCATATTAACGAAGTAAGTTAAAGGAAAAGGTGTGATGCACACAAACTTATGTAATGTACGACAGAATTGTGTAGAATTAACATCTTGATGTTCATATCACGAGTGAAAGTTTTCATTTCACACATCCCTATCAGTGGCTCAGTGATGAGATTTTAACCTTTTCCACCTACTCGCATTTTAAACTGCTCCAAAGTGGAGGATGGTTAAGTTATGAGAGGGCTGATAAATCCATGTGATTCAATCAAACAAGTAAATAACATCAGAGCTATAATTAAAGCCATGCTGGAATATTACCCGCTCACCAGATGTTCCAGCTGGATATAATACATAATCATTAATTTACTAATGTCTTATAATTAAAGGGTAACTGGTATTTTTCAACCTGGGCCCTATCCTCCCATGTTTTTGTTTCTAAAAAGTTGTTTATATCAAAATTATTACATATATGCACTTTTTAAACACATCTAACCCCACTAAAAGTAGTCAACTGACCCTTCTTCTGATTGCCTGTCGATGATTTTCCCTCTGTTTTTTTTTCTTTTGTGCACTGCAAAGTAAAGACTCAGCTTATATGTTTGCAAGAGAGCAGAGACAAAGAGGTTTTATAAATCTGTGTTCAGCCCTCATTACTTTTGTAGCTTTAAACTGAATCTCTATGGTTTGAAGTTTAGTTTCTCTCCTGTGTCGCTGTTTGTACTTTCAGGTATCGGCTTTATTTTACTGTATGCTTTCAGCTGATAGGAGTCGTGTTACTGCACGATGAAAACCCAACTTTTCCTGATTTTGCCACTTCATAATAAAAGCTTTTAAATGCACATCTTTGAGCAGGTACAAACTCCGCCAAGCTGGGCAGATGCACTGAGTCTAACCAAGTCAAACCAAGCAGCATGTGCGTGAAAAAGGACCAAAGGAGTCGCAGAAGTTACCAAGTGAGGTTACAAACTATCATTGCCTCAAGAAAAAAGGGGCGAAAATTAGCATGTGCAATTGGGTGACATGTTTACATCACTGCCAATCACAGCTGGTGCCGATAAATACCCAAAACTACTGCAGAGTCACCTGACTCAGGACTGAGTAATCTTTCCACTGAAAACAAAAGCCAGATGCTAGTGGGTGGTAACGGATGATCACACAGAGATGCATGGCTACAGATACGGGCACTTCAAAAATGCCTTGGCAAAAGCACAACAGCTGGGGTGCCTGTGGAGCGGGACTGCATGGACAACCGGACAATCACATCGGTCCACTATGATTGCACTGATCAGTTGTGCGACTCCACGCTGTGCGCTGAAAAGTTGAGAATATGTTAACTTTTTTGCTGTGTCGCACAGCTCAAAAGAGAAGCACACACCATGCACCCCAAAACCATAGGAAAATAATGGTTTTGGTGGCGACACGTTTCTAGCAGTGCATGTCAGTGAGATCACCCCTTCAGTGGGTTTTTGTCCAGTATAGTCACTAATGGGTAGCAATTTCTGAAACTCATCCAGTATTGTGGGAGAATTCTGCAGCCTGCAGAAGTCAAAGTACGTCTACTAAAAGTTCTTATTTTGTGTTTGACAACATTGCGGAAAGGATCACTACAGAGACAGACCTTTTTAAAGATAAGATATCTTTAGTTTAACCAGAAAAACTTCATTTATCACTCCCACCAAACCAGACTGCCTTTACAAAAACTGTAATTCTATCATCGTAAAACACACTTCATTCAAATTCTACAAAATCAGAATAACACTCACCAAAAACATCTTCATTCATCTTTTCACTGTTCCAACAATTACCAACATTTTCACATCTAAGTTGGTGAATTAAGGGTTTATTTTGACCAAACCAGAGTTGGAGATTGTTGGAACAGTGGAAAGATGAGAAAAGATGGTTTTGGTGAGTTTTATCTTGTTTCCATCGACTATTAATGAAGAGATAAAATGATCGTTTCTATAAATGAAGTCTGGTGAGTTTGGTACGAGCAATAAAACAGCTGTTTCTGGTTAAACAAATCTTAGTCTTAACTCTTACTCCTTATCTAACTAAAAAATGACTCTCTCTCTCTCTGGGGATCCTTTCCATAAAATTGTCAGACACTTAGAATAACAATCTGAGCCTGTCAGTGGCAAAAACAAGAACGTCTAGTGGACTTACTTTGATGGTGCGCTTTTGGCCACAAGGATTATGTTGTAGCTTAGTTTTGCTTCTGCAGGCTGCAGCGTTCTCCCTCTGTAGACCATTTCACTGTAGCCATATTGATATGAAATAGTCGGATAAACACAGGTTTTTACCAAGAATGCTAATTAAGTTCCCATTTTCTTTTGTATAGCAGAGCCTTTTCAGTGAGACAACATGCACAATAGCAGCACCCTGACTCTGTTTGACCTGAATGGAATGGAATCTTAATTAGTATCACTGGTAACACCTGTGTTTACTCTATTTCATGTCAAAATGGCTGCTGTGAAAAAGTCTATTATGCACCAATTTCAAAAACCGCTGTCCCTCTTAGTCACTATGACACAAAAACATGGGAAAATATGATCCAGTTGAAAATGCCACAGTTAACATTTAAAATGTATCTCTGCAATAATTACAGGCCACAAAACATGAATCTAATCCTGCTTTTACATCACATACAGATGCTCCAAAGTACGTAGGTAACAGGTATAAATAAATGACCTCACCTCACAGTCATTGTCAGACGTCTCTCCGGAGGAAAAGAGGCCGTGGGAGTCAGATTCCCTCCGCAGCATGACCTCTGACCTGGCTTACACACTCACATAGACCTGCTGGGGCACATAAACAGCAGGGGGAGGAGCTCAGTGACAGTAATGGAGGTTTGTGTGTAAGTTTTTCCTCTTTGACATTGAACTTTTGACATTTGGGAGGCTTATTTATTGTTTTACAAATGATGAGACCATTTTAGTCATAATTGTGATATTGACTTTTGGTTCATATGATCATTGTTTGTTGTTATGTCAGTTAGACTGAATAAGTCTGTCAATATCATCACTCATTTAAAAAATACTTTTACAAAAAATATAAGAAAGTTTTACAGGCTTACCGATATATCAGCTGACTGAAATTATCGGCCCCATATTGGCCTATCACAGCTGTATCAGTCTATATTGGTATGTCCAATATGTGCTAATATGAAAACCTTGTTTTTTACAGTTAATTGTTTAACTGTAAAATATCCTGCCCCCATTACAATTTTTGTCTCACTTTTGAGGGATCATTGCATAAAATGCATGTTTCTGTACTGTGTAGCTGTTGTCTATCTTATTTATATTATTTTCTGTACACAGATATTGGCATTGGTAACCAAAAAAACAGTATCGATCAGGCCCTATGAAATATAAATAAAAGTAATATTTTGGAAAATTTTTAATTAAAATTTAATTTGTTGATTAAGGGAAACTGACTAATTTTTTGCATAATCTTACCACAGACTAAGTGAGATTATAGTTTCATTGATACAAAAATGTGAATAAAAATCAGTCTGTTGTACTCAATAATTGAAGTGACTGAGTCATATTAAAAAAATTTTCTTTTATAATATAGGCTTAATATTCCCACAATTCCCATATACTTAACCAATTATAATGGTGTATAATTTCAATATTTTTTTAAAAATCCCTTACAGTGAAGAAATTAGTATAGTTTCAGAATGGTAATAAACTTGGTTCTTGTGATGATGCTGTCTTTACGCAGACGGCGGGGTCGTGCTATCAGAGATTTGTCATCATCTCGGCACCTCACTGTAACATCTGCTCAGCACTGTCCGCACTCCCATTACGTAATAGCCTACGACAGTCAATGTTAGAGCCGGACAACTTTTCACAGGAAGATGCGAGGAGAAAATATGCTGTCAGCGTTAATAAAATGATGTGTTCTAATGAAATTTAAAACACATAAAATTAATTCCACACACACACACATATGCAGACCACGAGAGGAACTCTTCGTTTGAAGCGATAATAAATAGAACAGAGTAACCCATTTACCTCAGACGCATCGTGTCCAGGAGGAACATGAATAAAGCAGCTGCAGTTTGTGTGTTCAGAGGATGAGCAGCAGCAGCACGCGGCGGTGTTTCTCATTGTGGCGCGGTGAAGCCATGAGCTCGCGCTGGCTGTCAGTGTTTGACATTGTAACAAATCCTCTGTGATGTCAGCAGCGCGAGCGATGACAGGCAGTTACAGACCGCGGGAGGCGCGCGCTCACCGGGACAACGAATGTTCCCAAAACACAGCGGGAGCGCGCACAGCGGAAGGAAGGTGGGATTTCCGTCCGGGACTTTCAAAGTAAAAGGCCGTGTCAAACAACAGGTAAGGGCTTGCGTGCTACAATATGTGTATTAAGGTGAACAGATTTCTGAAATGAAAACCGGGGGCGTTTCCACTTTGGTGGTCAATGTGCTATTAAAATTTTAACAAAAATTTTAACAAACAGCAACATTAACATACAAAAACAGATATGAACCATGCCAGGGAATCAGAAGAGACAAATTGTTTATCAGTTCAAAAATACAAAAATATCACAAAAGGAATATAAATTCAATGTTTTGATGTTTTCTTGTTTTTAGAATATACGATAAAATTAATGTATTGTTTGACTTCATTTGCAAAAATTAAAAAAACATGGTTTATAATTGGAAATTTATGGATATGAAATTTCTCAAATAATAGGATTAAATTGATGACATAGTATTATTATTTCATTTTATTTTATTTTTGGGGAGGAAATATTTTTTTAAAAGCCAAACAATACATTATGAAAGTGAAAATTCAGAAATCAATAAACTAGGAAACAAATGAACAGAACTTCCACCTCCAAACTATTTTATCTGGTTAAAATCGTTGTGACATCCACAATTTTTCTGCTTCCCTTCCCTAAACAGCTCATTCTACGGTAATGGAAAACAACAAAAGTTATTTTCAGGTGATTATACACTGATGAAAACACACTTATGAATATTATATTCCATTTCTGCCATATTCTGCCAGTAAATGTCCATAAATCCTGCACACTGGACCTTTTATCTGTTATGGGAGCTCAGGGAAAAAGTAGCTGCTCCCTATTAACCCCTGTTCTTCACTTACTGTGTGCAGTGTGTAGAGTTTTATAATGCTGCAACACTGGCTTCATTTGTTCTGTGGTCAGATTGAACACAGGCATTTAGGAGTATGCAAAATAGAAGCACAAGAATGACATTTTCAAGGTCTTAAAACCTTATTGACACATGAATCCACTTAGAGTAATAAAGGAGAACCAACCTTTAGGACCTTAGTTCAATCTGCACTTTAGTTGTGCATATTCACAAAATTTCAGTTATCATTGATAATTCTGCCTTGCATAACACACTTTCAGAAAAGCTTAACTTGTTTTTGGTCTTCTTCTACCTCTGGCTGGCTCCTGGATCATGATCTGAAAGTGGTTTTGTGAACCCACCAATCAGCAGGTCCAAAAGAGGGAGCCCACATACCGATCTTCACCGGTCACAAGCGCCACTGCATTGTTGCAATGAATGCATGGTACATAGCAGTGTGGTACACCGGTATGTAATTGTCTTTCAGGAAAATGAGACGTTTAGTTGCCCAGACAAAAATAGTTCACATTCAAAGGTGTGTATTGAGTGGTTCAAATTGAATTCAAGATCTTGTTTAAAGCACAGCTCAGCTCCTCTTTTCCCTTTGTTTAATAGGATTTATAAGTACAAGTGCTCCAGTTCAAAATGACCTTTACATGATAAAATCCAGGCTGTGCTTCCAACAGAAAACTGATGCCCTGATCTTTATCTTGAACTGTAAAGTCCCTGGCTGAGACTTGAACTACATTCAGCGGTTGGGACAGACAGAGAAACAGATGAAAAGAGATGCATACATTTATAAACACAACCACTGCCACACAGACACAGACAAGGAATCATCAAAGGAAATAACCCGGAAATGTCTGCTCCCATGGGGAATCTGTCTGTTTCAGTAACCGAAATTGTTGTCACCAAATACTGAGCTGTACAGCTAAGACAGTTGAGATTATGTCTAGTAAGTGCCTCTTGGTGAAATCCGCTTCAATCTTCATTTCAATGTATTTCAACACATATTAATCAATAAATTAAAAAAAACACAAATAACTTGTCACAATTGATTGAATTTAGTCAAAGGAGTAGAAGCCCTTGGTTGCATTTTATCAAGTAAGTAATATATATGACAGTCAAATAAGATAAAACAATCTCAGTAAATGTATATAATATTTTAGAATTTCGGAAATTAAAATTATAATACAACAAAGCCACATATCCTATATAGATATGTGTAATGTCAAACTTGAGTTGGGTAACCATCATGAAACCAAAATTTTGAAAATATTGTATAAAAACTTTCTGTCAAGACCCCTTTTCATCCAAAGAACCTTTGGAAGACAAGAGGTTATGGGTGAAAATATATTTTTTGACCCTAGGTTGTACATGAGACCCTTGGAATATAAAAGGATTCTCAGTAGAGGGTGTTTTTTAGATGAAACTCTTGGGATATAAAAGGGTTCGCTGTAGAACTCCCTGTCTGGGTTCTTGCTAGTGTCCTTAGAAGGTGGAAAGGTTGTGGGTGGAACCATTACACCATAGAGGGGTTCTCTGAAAGACCTCATAGGCCTTTTTACCCATATGGAACCAAAAAATAGCAGGTATTCATTGGCAACCACAGAGGGCATCTCATATTCTTCAAGTTGCTCTGCATCGTGTAACGCCCTCTGTTGAGAACTTCCTTGATTAAAATGGTTCTGCTTAAGATGCAGGCTGGTTTGATCAGTAACACCAAGGTTCCAACAATGTTCAATGAAACTGGTTCAAAGCCAGCTTATTTAGTGGAAAAAGGCCTTCACAGGGGGGTCTAAGGTGGAACCTTTCACAGATGGTTCTTGGTATAATCCTATATGATGGGTTCTTGGTTGAAGCCTCTAAAAGGGTTCCAAGTGGAACCTTTAGAAAAGGTTCACAGGATTCAAAAAGATTCAAAAAGCAAAAATTACAAACATATGGATCATATGGAGAAAACATGATTGAAAACAACTTCCAAAATGTTAACAAGGTCCCCACATAGTTCTTATTGTTTTGTTGTATGCCAAAAATGTATGCAACACATACAAACATTTACTACTGGATGCAAAAAAAAAAAAAAAAAAAATCTATTTCTTTTCCATATGGGTGCACTCTGAGGTGTGCCTATCAAGAAATGACAGGCTAAAAAGAGCACCTTCTTTCTAAATCCTCTTTTGCAGCATGCAGGCTCAAAAAAACTTGATGATAAATAAATGTTCAAAAGAGCTTAAGCCTTCCAAATAGAGCTCATTTTGGCCCAAATGTCCCATGAGCCCCTCTGAACGAGATAAAGTGTAATTAGGGGGAGACCTAATGGCCGAGGGAGGGATCCTCATTACGGTGGCACGTCGACCATGCAAATGACCCCTGTGCACATGACTGTTCACTGGATGTTTTGAAGTGAGCAGACGCTCTTTCTTTTTTCTCGCTTTCTTTCTTTCTTTCTTTCTTTCTTACTTCTTGTTTTTGATCATTGATTTGATCATGACTGATGATTGCTGAGCTGCACCCTGATGTTTTATTAACAAATATCTCTTTCTATTATGATGTTTAAGGTCTCTTTAATTCAAAGTCCACAACCATTCTCTTTGCTGAGAACCAGATTCTAGCAGTTTCTGAATGCTGATGTTTCAACCACAAAGTTGCATGTCACAATAAAAAAATCACACATAAATTTAGCAGGACCGACTAATCTTTTCTCATGAACTTATCGTAAATATACAAATGTTATTTATTTGAATCTATTTGAATTTATTTATTTGAATCCCAAAGATTCAAGTTTATTTTGCTCCATTTTCATTTTTACGTTTTTCACATCATTTTTGGCTTGTTGTGTCTTTAACATTTTCATCTTGTTACATCTTTTGGTCATGATATGCACTGATGGATACACATCGTTTTATATGTATTATTGTTCCATCTATTTTGGTTGAAATCAGGCTTCATGTTGAGACGGTGGTTACGCAAAATACAAATAATCAATAATTCCTCCAAATGCATTAAAACTAAAGTAACAAACATGTCTTGAAAATGTAAGGAGTAGAAAGTACAGATATTTGTGTTAAAATGTAGGGAGTAAAAGTAAAAAGTTGTCAGAAAAACAAATACTCAAGTGCAGACACCTGAAAACTTTACTTAAGTGGAATGCAATAACTAAGCATTTGTACTTTACTTCCCACCTCTGAATAAATGTTAAATGTTATGAATGTTCATTGGTGTGACTGATAAGTTGTTGGTTCAACTTTATCTTAAGCTTATTGTGCACTTTTTCTCAAGTACAACTGAATAAATATTAAGTTAATTTGATTAGGGAAGTTTATTTTAGTCATTTAGTCAACATTAAATTTAAATTAAAACCTTTTTTTTTGGAGTGTAATTTAAAAATGATGCAGGTCAATCGTGCCCTTTTATGTACTCACGGGGGAGAAGGGGAGGCAGAAGAGGAGGGAAGTAACAGATCTTCAGTGGCAGATAGAGAGGTTTGTGTATACACAAGTAGCAATACAAACAGGAGATGCAGGCTGGATAAGGAAATTAAGGGAAAGGGTGCAACTCAAATAAACCAAGACCGGTGCACCAACGGACTAATGCACCTCTTATGCTCTCTAAAACTCTCTCTCGATGTCTCAAAAACAGAAGAGAGAGATGAAAGTCAAGGGAGAGCAGCAGAAGCACGTCATTTAGATACTCTGGAAGCGCTGCAGAAAGACATTCCTTAGATTTTCTCATCAGAATTGGATTCCGGACTGAGCACAAGCCCTCACAACTCAAACGAATTCCTTCTCTTTCACTGAGGTCACAGGTTTCTGGCACACAAGCGGGACAACAGTGGACTTTTGGATCGAATCATCAAAGCGTCTCGACTTGTCATTTTTAGATCTGAAGGACAAACGCTGCACCCAAGGCAATTGCAGGTTACGGTGCTGCAAGAACACCCAGAGGTGGTCCAAAGATTGTGATTTGGTTGTGTGAGTTATGTGCTCCTGTGGTCGACAAGTGAGGCTGAGCATCCACAGACATTCAGATGCACATACACAGAGTCTGAGGGGTTTGCTGACGGCACAGTGAGAAGAAGAGACGAGGAAGAACACAAGGACAAAAGAGAATATGCACTGATCTGATCTGAGCCTTGGTTTTATCTAGCATGAGGAAGGAGCGTCACTTTTTCTCAACCACAAAAAGGAAATTATAACCTGGGTTGTCAAGGTAACACTCTTGAACGTTTGATTCACGGACAGCTCCGAAAGACCAATGAAGGAGTCGGATCAAACCAAGGATAACCCCCTGACCTGGGATTTCGATCAATCCTGGAATTCATTCCTAACACCGGCTGCACGTCTTTGCCTCAACACCTTAGACTTCTCCGACCTCTGGGACGAAGAAGACAGCACAGAGGACGAGGGAACCAGTTCAAACCATGAATCATCATCAACGTGTCTCCAAGCACCTCCAGCACCCCCTCCTCTTCCTCCACCTCCTCCACTTGCCTCACCTTTGCCCTCGGCCTCCCAAAAAGGTGCCACCGGCAAATGTCGCACCTTGAAGCTCCACTGGAGGGAACTGCAAAGTGTGGCTCCCCTTCCCAGGATGACTCGGTTTGGGACTCAGACTATTTGGGCCGGACTCGAGCCAGTCAATTTGGATACAAACAGACTAGAGTACCTTTTTGAATCTAAAGGCAATAGCACCAATTTTACTGTGGTTTCTGGGAGGCAGGTAAGACCAATAAGACAGGATGATGTCTCAAAAACGTAAATCTGCTATTGACTATTGACCCATTATAAGTCCCACCCCTTTTTGCTCTGTGCTTCAATAACAGTTAAGCAAGCTTGAGCCGATCAGAAATGGCTCCATATTTTGTGACTACATTTCCTGTTTCTTACCTAAAATGTTTTCAGAAACATATTTTAGTGTACTGTTTCGATGTAATATAATAACCTTAAGTTAGATAATGTTAACAAAATGCTACCTAACTTGCTACCTAACTAGACACATAATCTAACTCAATTATTGCTAACTAGTTAATTTGATAGCTAATGTTAGAAAAACAGTGCTCATTTTACAAGTTTCAGTTTTGGAAGTTTGAATTTAATGTAAAATATTTATGATTAATTTTCAAAAAGTAATAAGAACTAAGACAACAAAGCCTTGGGATTTAAATTACAAATTATTTTTCATTTTTCTTTTTTAGTTTAACAGGTGTTACACTGCATTTGGTGACCCCTCACATTAACACTGGTATGCACCCTATATCTTGTCATTGTTCCAATTAGTCCCATGTGTTGATCAGAGTTGTGATTAAATTTTTGGGTGGATCATGGAAGATTTTCAGATTTCAAATTGAGCCGTGGCATTCTTAAGTACTTAAGGAATGGCTGCACAAGATGACCAGATAGCTAATTTACATCTATGGCTAGTTACTCTGGTAGCCAATGTTAGCAAAGTACTAGCTAGCTAATCAGCTGTCATACATCTGTTATTAGCTAGCTAGTTGGCTAGTGTGAAGCTGACATTAGCTAACTTAAGATGTGGCTAGACAGTACCTTTATAAGCTATGTCACTTTTACAGCTCCCCCAGCAACATCATTTAACAATCTTCAAAATCTGGTTTTCTTTTCAACATAGACAAGCACAGTAAACTGCACAGGAGAAAGCACAAAGCAAAAAGGGGTGGGACTTAGGATGAGGCAACTTACAGTTGCAGAGATCTGATTTTCAAATAGCTATTTTGTCACAACCTGAGGCCAAAATTAGCACCGGCCACCTGCCAAATGCTGCTAAAAATAAGAACAATGGTAATCGATTGAGTGGCTGGTGAGATGTGAAAAATGATTAGCCATTTTGCAGGTGGACAGAAAGTTAATTTTACACCAGGAATGCAACCCTAAAATGCACTTTCAAGAATACGTACGTATACTGTAGTATCTCCATGTCTCTGTATCCCAACACAGAAGCAGCCCTCAGTCTCAGTGTTGGGGATGAAGAGGAGTAACATCATCACCATTGCCCTGAGCAGCCTGCCCCCTCCCCGCCTCCTCCCCCCTGCTATCTACAGCATGGACAGCAGTGTGCTGGACAGGGAGGACGTTCAGGTACAGCAGAGGTCATGTCCTCCACAATTTGAGCCTCAGCATTTGCCTAACCTCTAAAGTTTAATTTTGTTGGATAGACAATTTGTTGCCCTTAAC
Organism: Lutjanus argentimaculatus; assembly: GCA_034769285.1. Taxonomy (NCBI): domain Eukaryota; kingdom Metazoa; phylum Chordata; class Actinopteri; order Lutjaniformes; family Lutjanidae; genus Lutjanus; species Lutjanus argentimaculatus. The sequence goes on along the minus strand of JAWZSL010000069.1, from coordinate 556,089 downwards.
ATATCTTTGATAATACGGCAAAATGAAACATGGGCACAATGCAGATAAGGACAGACAGCAGGAAGTCCTGAAAAGTACTGCAGTATGAGCTCATCTCTTTCCACATTCCCTTCTAAAACAGCGTCTTCAAGCACTGATCCCAACAGAAGAGGAACTTTGTCTGATCAAGGAGGCCAAGGCCCAGAACCCCCACTCCCCTCTGGCCCCGCCGAGCTCTGCCTACACACTTTGGGGGAAATCCCACATTTAAAATCCAGGCTTGAGCTGTGGGCCTTCGCTCTGGACTACGACTCCTTAGAAAGGGTGAGTTACAGTAGAGAGAACATGTGATAGAATGAGATGGCCCTTACTCCCTTACTCAACAGCATTTCATTAAAATAGATGTTTGTTTTGCTGCCTCTAAGGCTGCACTGCACCATCAAAGATTTATTTTTAAACCCATTTGGCTTAACTTTAAATTGGGCTGTTCACACCGAACTTTAAAACTAACAAGTTAAGGCCTGTTATTTAATCTTCTATTATTTTGCATATTGCTGTGTAAATGTGACCAATTTCTCAAAGGAGAAAGGAGAAAGTTAGCGAGCAAAAAATTTATTTATTTTTTTAACTTTTTACATAGCTAGCAGCAATATAATGTTTTGTTAACTTTTTGGCTTGGTTGCAAACAATGTAACATTTTAAATTTTTAAAGCTAGCTAACTATCAGTGTATCATTTTTTTAAGCCAGCTAGCCAACAATGTAATGCTTTGTTATCTATTTGGCTAGATTTTTTTTTTTTTAAATTAGATTTTGTTAATGAATACAGTGCAGCCGAAAGTTAACACTGTCCCAACAGCATTCAAATGTATTTTTCATTTATTTATTTTGTTTTATTTGGGTAAGCAAGCATCTTCATACTGATTAAATTCAATTTCATTTACATCAATAAACCTGAATTTACGAAGCAGAGATTAGTTTTTAATTGTGCAACAGAGCTCTGCCTGATTTTAAATCTGGATTTACTCATTTTAAACCAGGTTTTGCCAAACTCTGATTAGAACTCATTAATCTGTTGGTGCATCCCAGTCTAATTGATGCACAGTGATTCAACCTACGTGCTTCAGCTAGATACTCGTAGATTTGCATTTTCATTGAAACCAAAATCCAGATAGTTAGCACAAGCATTAGCATGAACATCAAGGTCCCACATACACAAGCTACAGTCATCAAAACATCTATCATCTATTGTTTGATTGACAAGCAATCCCTGAAGAAACAGGACTGTGATGATTTCTTATCACCAATATGTCACCAGACTAAAAATAAAACATGGATGCGATGGCTCACCTAGTCCATATGAATCACTGCGATGTCTTCTAACTGTGTTCCTCCATTTAACAGGAAATTGCTGAGCCTCTCTTCCATCTGAAATTGGCCATGGAACAGCTCTCAGCCAGCCAGACCTTTAGATATATTCTAGCAACAGTGTTAGCCATTGGTAACTTTCTCAATGGATGTAAGGTGAGTGTGTTGTGATCCCAGTCTTAATTATCACTCTTTAATGCATTGTAATGTGTTACTGTGTCTCACAATACATTTTATCATGCCAAGGCCCGTGGTTTTGAGCTGAGTTACCTGGGGAAGCTGTCCCAGGTGAGGGATACACACACTCGCCAGCCCCTGCTGCACCACGTCTGTGTGCTACTGATGCAGCTCTATCCACAATCGTCTGACCTCTACTCTGACATCACTGCTGTTACTAAAGCTGCCAAGGTGTGTAGTTGTGTGTGTGTGTGTGTGTGTGTGTGTGTATGTGTGTGTGTTCTGAGAGTGTATGTTGTGCTGCATCTCAGCCGGAGGGAGGATTATCTAGATATAACTTGTAGTAAACAAATGAAATCCTATTTCAAATATACAATAATGCTGGGTTACACCAACAAGGATTAATTTTTAAACCCGATTAATCATGGTTTATCTGTAAGTTATGTTTCTCTAAACCTTTAAACTAGTTTAAACTGAGACAGATTACATTTAAACCTCTATTTAAACATCAGTTTAGTTTTAACTCTAAACCCAGATTGAATGTTATTCTGTTGCACCAAAACTCCAATTTTCTGATCAAATAATAACTTTAAACTTGCACTTGAGGACATTTAACTTTTGAAATAGCTGCCTTTTGAAGGTGGATTGAACAAAATAATTATAAGACATCATGAGTACAGGTTAACTAGACTAACCACCTTTTTATCTAACTAGTAAACAATGTAACATTTTGTTAAATTTTTAGCTAAATAGCGAACAATACAACATTTTTTTCATTTTCGACTAGCTAGCAAACAATGTAACATTTTGCTAACTTTTTAGCTAAATGGCAAACAATATAGCATTTTCTTTTCTTTGTTGTAGCTTGCTAGGAAATAATATAGTATTTTCGTTTGTTTTTCTGGATTTTTTCTAGGTAGCTAGCAAACACAACGTTTTGGGATTTTTTTTTTTTTTACTTTTTAAGCTAAAGAGCAAGCAATAAAACATTTTTTTTTAAGCTGACGGATAATATAATTTTTTGTTTCTTTTTAAGCAAGGTAGCAAACAGTATAGCATTGTGTGAAGGAATACAGAGCAGCTGAAAGTTAAAGGTTTTCCCTCTTGTTTTATACTTACTCGGCCCCAAGAACACTCAAATTATTTTTTAAATTTATTTTAATTTGGGTAAGCAAGCACCTCCATATTGATTAAAATCTATTTATGAAACGATCTCCTCTTTTCAGTGCGACTACTCCTTAGTCCAGTCCAACTTTGCCCAGCTAGAGGCCATGTGCAAAGCATCGTGGGAGCAGCTGAAGATTTTGGACAAGGCAGAGGACAAGAAGAAAGGAGGAAAGGTGGAGAAGAGGAAAGGAGGAGGAAATGAGGCCTTGACCCCAGAGGGCCCACTTCGTCACAGGTTGCCAAAGATTTTGAAAGAGTGTGAGGACAGGCTGAAGGTCCTGAGAGCCGTCCACCGCCGGGTTATCAACAGGTGTATTTAATTTTGTTGACATTAATGGTGACAAGTGTTTCTTAATTTGGTGTGTTGTCCTTTTCTTGTCATGGAGTAAAACTTGCTGTTTTCCTTATCATTTTCTCCAGATTCCACTCTTTCCTCTTGTTTCTCGGCTACTCCAAAGCTATGGTGAGGGACACAAAAGCAGAGGACTTCTGCAGAACCGTCAGTAACTTTTCATTGGAGTACAGGACGACACAGCAGGCCATCCTCCTGCAGCGAGAGAGGGAACGACAGAGAAATGGAGCAGGGAGCCCCGGCCCAAACACTCCTGCAGCCAGAAGGAAACAACAACAAATGACAACAATTCAACAAACTCCAACACAGGTTTTTTATTTCAGATGCTCTTAAAGTTTCATTCTGGACAAAATTATCTTCTGAATTTGTTAAACTGCTATCTGTTATTCCACCAGGAAAATGAGGAGCAGCGTAAACTGGAGGAGGTGCTGAGAACACCTGAGTCCACCCCAAGACTGGACGTCTCTCTGCCTAGAAACCGCAAGAGGATGACTGATATCCAAAGTACTTAATATGATTACAAAAGCTGCTTCTCTTTACTTCAGTTTCTTTCTCTCTCACATCAGATATGTTACACTGAACCCATATGTTTTGTTTACTTCTCAGGTCCTTTCTTGCGGAAACTGAAGTTGTGACCCTGCTGATGTACTTTCAAGAGCCATGCAGTCACTGGTGCAACAGAACAATATTGTTTCTGATTATTATTTATGACATTTTTCTTGGTGCACAATGTTGTTTATCAGTCAGAAAATGGACAGGTGCATGAGATTTCACATGCCATTCAATTTTAACCATGTTTGAGTTTTAAAGTAAAGATGCATTAAAATCCGTTTTGATTAAAATACATAAAACGTGTGCTTTTTTTGTGTGTGGTCTGCAAAACAGCAGAATTACCAGAAGAAACAACAAAATTAATTTTTAAATGTGTAAAATCTATATTAAATGATCAATATTAAAAAATATATATTTTCACACTTATTTGTTAATTTATTTCTGTATGTATTTATTTAGATATATTTTTATATATTTTATTTATTTTATGCATTTTATTTAATTTTAAGTAGATCATTTCATTTTTTATTTATTTATTTTTATATGATGTAATTTATTTATTTTTATTCATGATATTCTTATTGTATTTTTTCCCTATTGATTTTGCTTGAGTCCTGCCAGAATAAGTGTCATCACATAAATAAATAATTAGAATAAATAAATAGAGTAATTTCATTGCAAAAATAAATACATATTTCTAAACATATATAAATTCATACAGAAATAAGTGAACAAATAAATGTGAAAATAAATGAAAATGCATAGAATTATTGTTTTATATTTTGTCTTAATATTTCATATATTACAGTTATATGTTTACTTGTTTATTTTTACTCAAGTTTTATTTGATTATTCTCATTTGATTTGTCTTCCTTTTACCACATTTATTTTCTTATCCTTAGATTTATCCTTTTTTTAATGGCTCTCACATGACTCCATAGTAAAGCCTCCATAGAATACATTTTTAAAATTAATTAATTAATTAATTAATTTATTTATTTATTTATTTATTCATTTATTTATTTATTTATTTATTTATTTATTTATTCATTCATTCATTTATTTAATGCATATAAGTACTCAGATGTTTCTGTTACATAATATTTACCTTACATAAATGTGTACAATGTATTTATTCTTATCCTTTATCATGTTACTATTTATTTTTTCCTATGCTTTTCCTTGAATCTCACCAGAATAAATGCAATATAAAATAAATAAATACATACAGAAATAAATGACAGAAATACAGAAAAATAGGGCAGTGCCATTACAAAAATAAATATAGATTTTATTCTTTAATATACAAATAAATATATACAGAAATAAATTAACAAATACACGTGAATAGTTTCAAATCATTATTGACTTTCAGTTTTTTTATTGACTAATTTATTATTTTATTTACTCCTCTATACATTTCCACAATTATTTTCTCATTGTTTTACAGATACGTTCTTTTTTTTATGGCACTCCTATGACTCCATAGCCTACAGCCTGTAAAATATGATGAAAACAAACGCCCCTTCAGAATTCTACGTTGTTACGTTTTACATCACATTGTTTCAAATTCTGTTCTTGTCAACATTCCATTCTAGAATATCGACTGTTGTACAGTAGCAGCGTCGCGCAGTTGGTGACATCAAACGCTACAGGAGCGCAGACACGTTGTTCCGCTCTGTGTCAGGGCATACAGCTGCCGCCTGCATCTCCGTGTCTCTGCTTTTTTTCAAAAAAGAAAGAAAGAAAATCAAGAAAGCTTCGACTTCAACTTTAAAATCAACTTCTTTAAAACCGCGAAATTAGAGAGTATCGTCAATATGTGTCGCGCTCGACGTGTTGGTAGTCAATAAGTATTGACAAGTCTTCAAAAAAATTAAATCAGCCCAGTCCACTACAGTTTGTCATATACAGTATGTGTCGTCATTCCTGAGCCGGACTGGCAAGCGACTCGGCCAATCACTGACACGCATATCCACACAGCGCTGTTTGAACACCCAATCAGACACCGGGATGCGGCAGTGGGCGTGGCCGTTCTGTTGCGTGTGCGAGTCGACGCCATTTCGTGCCGACTGGTTTCAAGGTGATACAATCAGCCAGCCTGCAGAGCTCGTCTGTCCGTAAGCGGATCTTTACCTACTCAAGTAAAAACAGCGTTGAATTTTACTCATTTTTAGTATTAAGCTCCTGGTGAGTATTTTTAACCGAGAGATTTTTCCCTAATTTTTTTTATTTTTTTTCCTGACTTTTAACCGTCTTTTGGACTTTTTTGTTTTTATTTTTAATGCATTTTTCCTGGCTGCTGGTATTCCTGAGACTGTGTTTGGCTTTTAGTGGCGTTCATTTTGTGATGGCAGTGCGATCAGCTGCGCAGAAAACTAGTTCTAAGTAGCTTCCACGACAAATTTTTTTTGCTTTTGTTTTTCGAAATAAGACATTTGAAAAAGCTCCATTTTTCAGGGCTGCTGTGTTGCCTTGTTGTTTATCAGATTGTGGTCGTATTTTCGAGGGAAGAAATATGGAAGATTGTTCCAGTCTTTTCTGGACAGTGTTCAAAACGGGTCGCCCTTTTTCTGGAGATATGTTTTTAAAGGGTTTTTTATTCTCGTCCTGTGTTTTGGCCCCACCTGTAACTTGATGTGCAGTCGTTGACATTGCCTCCTAAGACGTGTTTTTCCCTGTTTTCTTTGTGATTTTGGCAGTGCTGAGACAGTATTTTCTGCAGCAGATCTCTCACGAATGATGTAATTTTTCAGGCAAGATGTTTTTTTCCCCTCAATGACAAGTGGGTGCGTTTTTTCAGGAACATTAACACAACAGTGTTTTGATGTATTGTGCAGTCATGGACCTGGGGTTTATGTAGTATTGGTGTGACATAATTTGTGCACTTGGTAATTCTGTTATTATAACTTAAGTTTATTTGCAGATTGAGAACTTCATTCATTCAGTTGGAGTTTATTCTGAGCTGTGGAGCTACTTAGACCCAGGAGGGAGGCCTACAGAGGGGCCTGCAATGAGCTGGAAACAGGCCTACACCTATAAATTGTCTTGAATTTATCATTTTACAGCTTAGACTGATCACTTATACAGACATCTGCGAAAAACTTCTAATCAGATTTCCAAGAAAGGTTTACAAGTGGGAAGGCAGGGTAGACTTGCAGTTGACAATAGCCCTCCAAAACTCCAAGATCCCAGCTTTACCCCTCTACTGTACCCCACCCCCTTGGCCCCAAGTGTGTCCTCTGGAAGTGTCCTTGAGCAGAAGTCCCTCCAGGCTCCAGGGGCGCTGTTCTGCAGCTGACCCTTTACTCTGGCCCCTATAAAAAGGAGGGCAGCCAGGAGGAAAGAGTGGGGAGCCACCAGTTCTTCCAGACTGGTGATGCTCAATGTGCACCCTGAAGCTGACAGTGTCTGATGTTTTCTTCCTCATACTGGTTGATGTCAGTGGGCATATCTGTAGAAACCTGAGCACAAAGACGCAGGTTAAGTTTTACATACAGACCGTATTTTAATAGTTTATTGCGTGACCAGTTGAGCCTCAGTGATGCTACAAAAAGCAAACACCAACCCTGGTGGTGGCAATGTCATGTCCACCTGCTTACTCAGTGGTTTTATTTAAATATAATAAAATTTGCAGGTTTAAACACTAAAGCATTGGAAGGAAAACAAACTAGTGCTAGAATAGTAAGATAAAAGTGTTATAAACACTTGTTAGTTGTTCATTAGACAATCAAGCAAAGTATTTGCATCTCAAAAACAACCAAGTTCAGTCTTGTCTCTAACTGATAGCCTGGTCAAAATCTGCATTTTGTTGATTGTTAGATCTATGACTTAATTATTCATTTTGAAATAATTGAAAGAGAAATTCCACCTAAGATACAATCCACAAATTCCAGGAAGCACACATCACTGCACTGCTGAAAAAAAAAATCATGTTTTCTTTATAATTGTTATTATTATCTTAGAAATTTCCAGTTTTAGTCTGTAGAGGCAAAGTCGCATCCCTTCCCGGTGTGCCCCATGGGACCTTATTTCAGAAAAAAACATGTACAGTAGTCAACAGTGAGAGAGAAATTATTTTTTTGTTCCTGCTTGAATTTTGCCATGAATTACACATATGTTTATTTACACATGTTCACTTATTTGTCAACTTAAAGTTAATTTTACAAGTCAAGAAAGTTACAGTTTGTCACAGTTAAGTTCTGTGTGAAACTGCTCTCATATAATCAACATCATCAACATCTCTGCCCCTTGTAACGTGTTTTATCCAGCTTTTATCTTTTGTGTTTTATCCTTTTATCAGCTGAGAAGTGAAAGAATGAGTAAGCAACAAATGTAAGCTTTTGAGGGAGAAAGTCATGATGTTAATTGCGGGACTTCTGGGTGTGCAGTCTTTCTAATAACATGTCTTCACATGCTTTTACTTCATCAGTTGTACAACAAACAGCAATTTCTTTACATGTAAAATTATCTTTTAAATTGACATCATTGTGTGATTCATGGCACAATTCAGACAGAATCAGAATATAATTTGTCCCTCATCATTGACTCCAGTTCATATTTTTGCTGGTGTGAGGTCCCATGGTGGTCCACCAGAAGGGATGTGACTTTGCCTCACTGTTTTTCCAGGTTCATTTGAAGACACTCCATTCATTCAATCAGTTTTGACACATTTTCTGATGTTTCAGTCGATAATGACATGACGGTTTAAATGTGTGAATTGTAGTTTTAAAGTGAGTTAAACACAGAGTAGACTAACAGAATTTGATGGGTTAATGCATTTTGTTTTAGTTTTAGCAGTGATTTTTCTTTTTCAAGTTGAACACATTTTAAGTGAAAATGTGCCAGTGGAAGGGCATTATCATTTGGGAGAAAATCCTTTTTTATTTAGTTTCCATACCTGCCCTCCTTGTTTGTGGTAATAATAGACCTTTTCACAGCACCCATATTGATATGAAATCGTGGGGTAAACACATGTGTTATCAATGATACTAATCAAGATCCTGTTCCATGTGTTAGTGAGCCAACATGCACAATAGCAGCACCCTGAAACCTAATTAATAACATTGGTGACACCGTTGTTCCACACTACTATTTCATGTCCAAATGGCTGCTGTGAAAAAGGTCTATAATTTATTTTTAGAAGGTGATCATTCTAATATTACGTTTTTGTTTCCCCCTCTTTAGTTTTTGAAGCCACTTTTTTGAACAGCGGCAAATCGTAAGTTGGTCTCAACCTTTTTTTTTTTTTTTTTTTTTTGGGTTTATTTTTCACCTCAAATTTTGCATCACTTTTTTTTATAAATATATAATTCTACTTTTATTTGTTTTCACCCCTTTGTAATTTCCCCCTTTTGGATTTCCTAGAGCAAGTAGCATGTAGTGTTTTTTTTTTTTTTTTTTTTTTCTTTTTTTGTGCTGTGAAAGTAGAAAATCAACTGTTTGACATTAGTGGCCTCCTACATGAGCTTCCCACATGTTCCCAGTTTATGATAATGAAATGCGTAATGTTCAGTGTTGATTATAAGAGGCCCAGTTTGTGGCTAATTGCTGAATAACACTCCCTCCTGCATCGAGTCCTTGGATTAAGGACTGACACTGACAAAGGCAATTACCTCCTGATTTTTGCTGCCTTTGCTTTGTAATGTGATTTCTTTTTTTCTTTTTGAGTGTGCATGTCATTTGATGGAGTCAAATCTAGTCCATTCCCCACAGAAACACAAAGATACCTGCTCTTGATAATAACAAATAGGTAGTTTGTACACATTAAACTAAGCATGCCTCATGAGTACCGTGATTTACTAACCTTTTAATCACTAATACTGAAGCTATCTGATTAAAACCAATTTTTTACCCTGTAATCAAATCCAAATACTTCTCATTAGAAACAACCTGCAGACATCCACTATGACACTGAGCTTTTAATTTCTCAAAGGTTAAGATCGTGTTCCTTTTTTCCTTCATTTTACACCCTAAATCTCTAAAACACATGCATGCAAACCTCATCCAGCTCCTTACACATCTGTACACAGCTGCTGTACAGAGTCCTGAGAGCTGCAGTTGCAGTGTCTTTCACAGTTGAAGCACAAACATCAAAGCAACACTCACTCACATCACAGATCTGTTGTAATGAACCCGGTCAAAATGACACTTAAGATTTCCCATTATGACTCTCAGCTACAATAAAGCCCAGATGAGGCAGAGGATAGGAAAAGTATGTCATATTCACAAGTTCACACTGCCATGAATGGAAACTTAAAATATAAGGGGGGCAAGGTAAGAATCTGGCCCTGATTGAGGCATTAGTAAGTGCAAAGATGTTGAATTTGGTCCATTATAATAGCCCTGAACTAAACACTGAAGCTTATATTGTTCAGTTTATTGTGCTTAAGCTTCAACTTAATTTGGGTCAAATCTAGCCTTCTTCCACTGCCATGAAATTGTCAAAAATACTCAATAATTAACATGGCAAATGTCAAACTCTTAGTGCCAAATGAGACTGTAACTGAATTGTTGTTAATTGTGATTCATTAGCTGCTGACGCAGACATGTTGCATGGACAAAAGTCTGAAAAAGTGGATGTTATGTTCCAAATGCACGAAAATTACACAAGTCAAGAAACAGGACAAGTATTTACAACCCTGATTCCAAAAAAGCTGGGACGCTGTGCAAAATCCAAGTAAAAAAAATTATGCAATGATGTGGAAATCCTTTTTGACCTATATTCAATTAAATACCGTACAAACACAAGCTATTTCATGCTCAAACTGATAAACTTTATTGTCTTTTGCAAATATACACTCATTCTGATTTTGATGCCTGCAACACGTCAGAAAAGCATATTTACCACTGTGACACATCACCTTGTTTCGTTCTTCTATTTTCACTTCAGAGCCCTCGAGAGCTATACAGCTATATTATAATTTCAGAACCCCAACAGTTTTTGTTGATATTGAAAATAAAACTCAACTTTTGATGACCACTGTCATTTAACTGATATAAATGTGGAATCTGGGGTGGATCGTCAGAATTTTGTTTGACTTGACTTGTGACTTGCTTGACCTGAGCAGTGGCTTCACTTGAATTGCTTGACTTGTAGCAGGGACTCAATTTGCTTGATTCTCACCACAGTAACTTTGGACTTGCTTGAGACTTGAGACATGCTTACTAAATGTTGTTAAAAGATCAAGGATGAGTATTTCATGTCACGGTTGGTGGGGAAAATAAACAGAAGCGCATTAAAAGCTGTCAGTCTCCTACCTGACATGGTGGTGCTTCTGCCCAAAGGAGTGCTGACTAAGATTATAACATGCATGGGAATAAATTACAAATAATAGATTTGTGTATATTTCTGTCTTTCCCCCTGATGATCTGAATAACTCACTAGATTTGTTGCTAGTCACTTAATTAATGTTTTAAATATTTTGGCAGTAAAAAGAGACCCAGTGCTATATAGGTGGGTGGTGGACCAAACCACTGCGAAGCATTTGAGGGGGTGGGGGCGCAATCTTTCAAAATTTAAAAACACTTTGGTGCTTTGTCACTATTATTGGCTAGACTCTGATGGACAACAGTGGTTATATACATTTTTTTTTTTAAATCATGCTCAGGACAATTCAGTAGTCGCTACATATTGGCAGGGACATTTCCCTATTGTCTACACAATCCTATGCCCTTGTAAAAGATGATGTAAGACATTAGTAAACCTGCCTCTGTCCCAACTTTTTTTGAAAGGTGTTGCAGAAATCAAAATCAGAAAAAAGTGTATATTTGCAAAAATAATAAAGTTCCAATTAATTTCAACAACAAATATCTTGTCTTTGTTCTGTTTTCAATTCAAAATAGATTTTTAAAAATGACTTGTAAATCATTGCATTCTGTTTTCATTTACATTTTACACAGTATCACAACTTTTTTGGATTCATGGTTGTATAAGTTAATCATCAACACTGAAAAAAGGCATGACTAACAGGATATTTACTAGAAAATAGAGAAAAATTTAATCAACACATCTGACATTCCACAAAAAACCTTGTGGGCTTCACCATGATTTGATCCACACAGCAGTTGCATGCATGACATTCCTGTTATTTTGTCCACCCAGAGTGCAAATATTAATAAATACCAAACTCTCTAATAAATGTTTTCTTTGATTGTCCCAACATCTACTGTCCCTGTGGTGAAAATCACAGTGTGCTTGTACATAAACCCTGGATATTCCCACTTGAACCCCAACATGCCACAAAGAATTAAAAACATTTGCTAAGCGGCCTGTGATAGTCCACCCCCCCCCACCCTTCCTGAACACACCCGGTGTTGTAGACACCCTGTCAGCTTGCCAAGCAATAGAACCATCCCGGCCAAATCATGTAGTAGAGGAGAGCGGAGCATTAAGCTTTGGCCAGACAGCCCGCTGCAAACCATGTAATCCCCTGCTAGTAGCTACCGGGCAGAGATGGAGAGCCTGCTGCTGGGTTACAGTTTAGCCCAGCTGGCAGCAGTGTTGTGTTTGGGCAGGTGAACATGGCTTTGTAATGGCTGAAGTGGTTGATAATAAGATGAACGGGTCGCAGGATTGAGAGGGAATTAGTATAAAACAAGAAGGACACACAAAAGCCAGTGTTTACTCATGGTGAGGGTTTATGTTAGGGTGAAAGAAAATCCCATAAAGTTTAGCAAGAGAAAAAAAAATGGAAATATATTCATCTACAGCGAGTGGACAAAATGACAGAAATGTCTGGAAGCCCTTTACCGCCAATATGATGAAAAAAAAAAGATAAAAGATAAGAAATGTTCTCAAAACAAACCTTCATGCTCCCCTGCAATGTTACATAACTTTGCAGTGTTTGCAACTAATGCAAAGACAGTGATAATCTTGCCTCTTAGTTGTCATATTAAAGTTGACACGGTTAATGCGCCTAATTATACAATACAAGCTAATGTGACTTGCTTGTGTTCCTACCTTTGTGAATAACAACAGTTGTTGCCTGAATTGCTGTGCATCCGTTGGAACACTGTAGATTTATGTAGAGCAGCAGAGAGAAGTCTCAATAATTATGAAGCCTTTTGACAAACACAAAACAAGATCCCTCACTAATAGCGCTGACTGAAAGGAAACTTAAAGGCATCTGCGTAAAACGTATCATCACACCAGTAGATTCATGAGCTAGGGTAAAATAGTTATATAAGCTACCTGATATGTGATTATTCTGTGGAAGAGTATTAGGGCTGGGCATGAGGGTTTTTTTAATTTAAGTTTGTCTTGCTTTTTGGGGGGACTCGAGAATAATGTTGAAATTGAATTTCAACTTAATTGCAAACATTTCAACTTTATTCTTGAGATTTCAACTTTAGTCTCGACATTTCGACTTTATTCTTGACATTTCAATTTATATTCTCAACTGTTCAACTTTATATTCTCAACATTGCGACTTCAATCTCAACATTCTCAACTTAAGTTTCAACAATATTGAATTCTTGATATTTTGACTTTATTCTCAATATTTCAACTTTAATCTCTTTCAATTTAACTTGACATTTCCACTTATTCTCGATATTTCCACTTCATTCTTGACATTCCAAATTTACATTTCTTCTTTACTCACATTTCGACTTAATTCTTGACATTTCGACTTTTTTCTTGACATTCTGACTAAATTCTTGACATCCCAACTTTACTCTTAACATTTCAACTGAACTCTGTAAAAGTCTCTTTTTTTCTAGATCCAGGTACCAAAGGGATCAGATGTAGGTATCATTTGACTGGAGAAGCTTGGTTCTGGGCTTTTTTCAATCAATACTTAAAAGGTACCGATACCCAGCCCTGTTCTCTGCATTTCAGGTTTACTCTGGACTTTTCAACTTTATTCTGGACATTTTGACTTTATTCTCAACATTTTAACTTTTAATTCTTGGCATTCAAAATAAAAAAAAAATCCCCCCTTTCTCATTTTCTCCCCTTATGCCTTGACCTCGTACTCTTGTAAATGCAGTGCATGAAGCAATTATACTTTTCTCTTTTAAGATTAAGTTTTGGCCATTTCCCCTTCTTGATAGATAGCAGCGTAGATGCAGACAGAAATGATGGGGAGAAAGACGGCCATGACATGAAGTTGAGGCCCCCAGTAGGAATCAAGCAGATGATGTAGTATGTAATTTTTCCACTTGGCCTACTGCATCTATTTCTGTAGAATTGCTTGAAGTTGAAAGCGACAAGTCACAGCCTGTACTTAACATTATGAGCTTTTAATTTTATTTACCCTCTTTAGAGACATAGAACGCACATTTACACATAGAAATTATGCCATTATGTAGCTTTCTCAATTTAATGCAATAGCTTGTTTTGTCATAACAATAAATGATTTATCCCACAGGTTTTTTTTTATGGCTGCCTCCATTTTTTAAAACATTTTATCCACGACCTCCTTCCCTTTTTATACACTTCTTGGGTTTGCCAAAAATCCAAAGAAAAAGGAAAAAAAGCAAACTTTTTGGAGGTGTAGTAGATGTCTCCCCACAGTCACTGACTCCATCTCTCATAGTTCCTCGACGACCCTCTTCTCTCCAACAGACTCACACAGGCAGGCAGACCTCCACCGACCCGAGTACAGACACAATGGAGTGAGTGCTGGCTGCTTCATCATGACCCTATTCTGCTGTCTGAACTCTCAGACACACATTTAGTGTGTATGAATGTCTGTAAAATATAGAAAAAGTATCCCTCTTTGGTGATACCAAACTTTATTGTAGGGTGTAGAAAGTTGGAGTCGCAATTTTTATGTGTGTATGAGTGATTATAAGGCCATTGTGTTAATGTAAGGATGCATGTAGTGGTTGCATTGCAACACGTTTTCTCCATTTTACACAACTCTAAAGTGAATATCTTTATGTTCTGGGCTGTTTGTCACACAAAAAAGCAATTTAAAGATGTCAACTTTGGCTCTGTAAGATTTCAATGGACATTTTCTGACATTTTAAAGATCAATGAATCGAAATTTAATCAACAGTTGCAGCCCTCTGCAGAATGCACTTGAATTGGACACACACTCAGAGTGTAGATGCTGTTAAAGACCCATTATGAACAAGTTTGAACAGTCATAAGGTCAAAACTCACAGTGACCTTGGTGCACAGAGAGAAAGAAAGCAAAAAAAAAAAAAAAACTTTTCTTCTTCTTCCTGTATCCCTGAACATCACTCCTCTCAAAATATTTTCCTCAATTTCATACATCTTTTTCTTCTCCCTTTCCTCACCCATCTCCCATGTCTACCTCTGTCCCCTCCTGTCTAGTTGGTCGTCGTCTTCCACCTCCAGCCTGATGGCCAGCAGCAACGTGACCAACAAGACCGACCCCCGCTCCCTCAACTCTCGCGTCTTCATCGGCAACCTCAACACCCTGCTGGTCACCAAGGCTGACGTGGAGGCCATCTTCTCCAAGTACGGCAAGGTCGTCGGCTGCTCCGTCCACAAGGGGTACGCCTTCGTTCAGTACTCCAATGAGAGGAACGCCCGGGCTGCTGTGGCCGGCGAGGATGGCCGCATGATCGTGGGACAGGTGCTAGGTGAGGTGGAGGTGGGGTTGATGGATAATGAAGAGATGCATGGATGGAGCTGCAAAGGCAGAGAGTCCAGTATTGATTCTTAGACTGCACTTAGCTGCACCATTAAAGATTAATTTAATCTTTGCTAGCTAGTTAAAATGCTAACAAAAATATTATATTGCTAGCTAGCTCAAAAGTTTTTAAAAGCTTTATTGTTTCCTAGCTAGCTAAAAGTGACAAAATATTATATTGTTTGATAGCTAGCTCAAAAATTAACAAAACATTTCAATGTTTGATGGACAGCTGAAATGTAAACAAAACGTTTCATCGTTTGCTAGCTAGCTAAAGGGTTAGTTGACCTAATTAGCCTCCTCATGATGGTTCAGCAGGGAATCATTTTGCTCAGTCCATCGCAAGTGCAAGTTTGAAGTCAATCATGATATTTTAAAATGGAGTTTTAAGTTTTGGGGCAAAACAGTTACATTTTATGAAGGTTTAGTGTTTAACCATGATTTAATTGTGGGTGAAACCCAGCCTTTAAGTTGAGATGAAACAAAAAAAATGCCTTTTTAAACCCTTGCAGAGCACATTCCCAGTCATACTGTGGACTTATATAACAACTTTTTTAAAAATACAACAAAAAAAAAAGGATGGATGGATGGATAGACGATACAGATACAACATATTAATTGATCTTTAGAGGTGGTGTGGGGCAGATTTTATTATCTTTGTAGCCAAGCTAACAAAATCCCTTTATTTCCAGTACTTATGCTAAGCTATGCTAACCAGCTGCTGACTGTAGCATCATATTCACTGTATAGTACAGTACAGTTTGATTGCATATAAAATAAATGTATTTGGTTCTGATGCAGCCAAAGTATCTCTCTCTGTCTTTAGTCCACCTGTAGTCTTGCTCAGTGCCCCCACCCCACTCCCACCCCTCACAGCACTACCTGACTGTTAATTAGTTGGCTTTATATTACTGAGGAGCTTAAATAATAAAAATACATCATAATTGTTCA
Organism: Lutjanus argentimaculatus; assembly: GCA_034769285.1. Classification (NCBI taxonomy): domain Eukaryota; kingdom Metazoa; phylum Chordata; class Actinopteri; order Lutjaniformes; family Lutjanidae; genus Lutjanus; species Lutjanus argentimaculatus. The sequence goes on along the minus strand of JAWZSL010000069.1, from coordinate 539,936 downwards.
TAATAGTTTATCTTGTATTGATAATCTGAATCTACTAAGTACCTAAAGTGATTAAATAGGAAGCGCCATGAACAGGCCATAATACTATCACAGAAACACAAGCGTTGATTTCGAGTATGATTTATACTCCTCAGTTCACCTTCAAATTAAGACCCTTTTTCTCTTTTGCAGTCCAACAGCTGAACCTCTGTGCTGCCCTCTAGTGCTTAAAACCAGGAAGTTAGAAAGCAACACTGACAGGAGGACTTCAAAAGGATTATTTTGTACGAAGTGATACATAAAATCATCAACATCTGTCATTAAAGTAAAGATAGAGAAACAGCTTTTTTTTGATCTAAATGTTCTGACCTGTCTGCTGCTGAACACAGGCGGTTCAAATAAATGTGAGTAATTATTTGCAAATGCCTCCTGGTAGGAGTAAAACCTGTGTTAGTCCTCCAAAATACCATCAGGTGGAGGGGAAAGAGTGATAAAATGTGTTAACTGAGACTTCACACTTTCTGTCCATCACATGTTCTGGCTCAGTCTCCCACTCCTGGCAACTCGAACTCTTCCTTCTCTGACTCTGATGTTTTTCCTCACGCAGACATCAACCTGGCAGGCGAGCCGAAACCTCACAGATCGAAGACAGTGAAGCGCTCAGCGGGAGACATGTACAGGTGTGTACGCACTGATGACGCTCGTAGCAACAACGTAGTAATGTCAGTAAGGCAGAAAGTATTACATCCTGTTGAATATGTGCGTTATGTTGTAATTAATCTGTCCACCCCATCTCTGCTCTCTCCACAGTTCCTCTATTGATTTGGATTATGACTTTCAGAGAGATTATTATGATAGGTAAGCTGTCTATTCTGTATATTTTTAAGTATAATTCCTCACATTTTTTATGCATATTCAGCCTGCAGTAACTACAGAAGCAGTGTTGAGAAAAAAAAAGGCTTCAAAGTTTTCAGGCTGGATGGCAAACTGTGAAACAGATAGAAAGCTTCCAGTGCTTTAATTTTATGTCTTTTTAAGCTCATTGCTCAAGAACAATAGGAGCTAAATACTGCAGATAGTCCACTCTGTCTTTGGATGATCCTCACTGAATACTCCAGGAAACCACAGTATATGTGTTCTCTCAGATTTCTTATCCACTTAAAGAAAATTAACTTGATTGTTATTTGATTTTAAGTCCACAGCCTATAGAAGTTGAGTTTTTCTGTGTTAGTGAGTTCCAATCTGTCCGAGAACTATTTATATTTATTCTTAAATCAATATAATTAATTAATTTACAACTTAATACATTTAAGCACATGTTTAAAGGTAGTTTTGCCCCAGAGCACATGAAATATACTCACTAGAGTCAAACAGTGAGATGGAAGTAGCAACTTTTAGCACATGTTTAGTGTTTTTTTTTTTTTTCGTCTTTTCCATCATGACTTTGTTTAGCTGCTGTCTGATAAACTGAATAATCAGAATGTCAGTTATTCGAAATGGATATAATTCATTTACATTGACAACTACGGGAAATGACTAAATGCTTTTAGCTAAGGCTAGCCACGGCTCTCTCACAAGTTAGCTTTACTTAAGCTGTCTGGTTAGCTGTCAGTTATTAACTGCCAAGTTACTGGTGTAAAAAATTAAAAAATGACATAAATACAAGAAGCACTCTAGTGTGGCACTCTCTTACTTCACTGAGCTTCAAAGCGACATTTCAAAGGCTGTCCTTTTCAAGCTTTGCTGAATATTCACCAGCTCTGTGCATTAAACCAGCACAATTGTCAGGATTGCGTTTGCTCTCCAATGGGCTGATCCTGCAGCTGGAACAGAGAAGCGGTCAGTAGTGGGAAAATCTTGGCCATTTAATAAACAGACTTGTTCTAAACATGTTTTTCATTGTTGAATAGCAGCAAAACAAGTAAGCCCTCATCAGACAAGACACAAACTCTGGGCTGCACTTTTTCTCACTTTTGTTCACTCCCTCTTTTTCCTTTCATAACAGTGAATTTTAACATGTAGCATTTCACATGTCTAGGTCTACACTGTATTTTTTGCCAGTGTTTGGCTGCACTGAAAAAAAAAAGAATGGTGCCCACAGTTTCAGGATTTTGTCTACTTGGTCACGCTCTGAGCGCTTAAAAGATGAGCTGAGAGCGCACTAGATGTGCAGCTGTGTGCTGTGGTAGCATACACTGCACTACACTGCAGCATATAATAAAGCACTTTTGAATTGGCCAGTTTAATATTGACAAGGAATTGATTTTTAAGAGCTTTAAATGAAGTAGGTTTGTCTATAACTGCACCTAATCTTATTTGTTGTCAAGCCGTGCACAATGAAGAAATAAGGTGTACAAATTTGCAAATCTAGGGTTCCCTTCTAGACACAAGCAGAGCGTGTGTGCATGCAAGTTAGCCGACGTGTAGCTAGTCAAAAACTTTCTAGGTGGTTAAATGATTAACGGTTAACTGTCAACATCCCTTGTCATGTGTGCTGCGGTGTGTGCTGCCACTTTCCTCAACTAGCTTGTTTTTCATCAGAAACAGTGCCTTTAGTAAACACCACATCGCAATTCATGGAAAATGTGGACAACACAAGTGTGACGGTTATGGAAGGCTGTGATAAGTTGTGTTAAATTGCCTTTTCTGTAATGTTTTTACATAAGTTTTCATTTGGGCCACCAAAAATGTACTTTGGCCACCAAATTTAGGGGCTTGATGGTCCGTGGGGCCAGTGCTCACAGTGGATTAGCATTTCTGTATATTGTTAAAATACAAACCAGAAAAAAAAAAAGATTGACATAGGATAAATATTTTAAAAAAATTACATAGAACAGGTTTCCAATCTGGTCTCAGCCAGATGATCAGGTGTTATCAGGCTTCTGTAGAGGCTTGATGATGAGCTGATCATTTGAATCAGGTGTGTTGGAGCAGGGAAACATCTAAAACATGCAGGGCGGGGGGGCCTGAGGACCAGGATTGGGAAACACTGCATTCAGAGTTTGACAGGGATACAGGTGTACCACTCCTGCTTGTCGTGACACCTTTACATTGTTGCATCTCTGTACCTCAGGATGTACTCCTACAGTCCGGGTGCCTCCTCCCCCTCCTCCCCTGTCCCGTGCTGTCATCCCCTCGAAGCGTCCGAGGGTCAGTCTGAGCGGAGGAGGAAGCCGACGAACCAAAACCAGCTTCTCCTCCTCCAAGAGCAGCCAGAGGACCTCCCGCACGAGTAGGTACCACAATTATATTATGATCACAGCTGTCCCATTAATGTCCATACTGAGTTTCTGCTGCCTCTCCTCCCACAGTGAAGGTAGATGATCTGCAGACCATCAAGAGAGAGCTCACGCAGATCAAACACAAGGTGGACTACCTGCTGGAGAGCTTAGAGCGCATGGAAAAGGACCAGAGCAAGAAGTCAGGTAGGCCTTGATGCAGTAGTGAAAGAAATATTCAGATCCTACACTGAAGTAAAAGTACCAATACCATTACAAGTAAAGGTCCTGCCCTCAAGAGGTTGTGTGTTATCAGCCAAATTTACTTAAAGTGCAGAAGTTAAGTACTCATTGTGCAGCAGATGGTTCCTGTCAGTGTTTTATTATTATATCTGATGTTTTTGGATTAATATTACCTGCTGCATTAATGTGCATGTTGCATTTTACTGCTGTAGATGTTTAAGGTTGAGCTCATTTTAACTACTTTATAAACTGTTGGGTAGCCGAATCTATGGCAATGCATCACATTCTATAAAAGCATCATATGTTTATAGTGTCGCTGCCCTGTTGGAACTATGTAACTCTAAAAACTCAACTTTTCATGAGATTAACAGCCTGTTTTTACTTTGTGACAAGCTAATCCAGAGCATTTTTAAAGAGATTATTAATCTTAAAAAGTAGAAACATTTTCTCAGCCTAGTTAAAGAAGACTTATTCCATCAGTTTATCAGAAAAAAAAAAAATCACGTTCAAAATTTCCGATTTGGAGATGCATCATTTTCACCAGACAGGAAAGGTATGAAAAATTGTAATCTGAAAAGTAACTAATTACTCCAGCTGTCAGACAAATGTAGTGGAGTAAAAAGTAAAATATTTGCCTCTGAGATGTAGTGGAGTAGTAAAAAGTATAAAGTTGCAGAAAATGGAAAGACAAGTACAAGTGCCTCGAATTTGTAGTTAATTATAAATACAAGTTAATTTCCAACACTGCCTTAAAGGCCTAATCTGCAACATTTTCCCCCAAAATATTGACTCATATAAACATAATCCGTCTAAATCGTCACTTATGAACCACGAGAAGTGTGAGGTAGTGTCTTTATCTGCAGAGACTCTGCCCTCTGCCTGTATTTTCTTATTTTCTTATTAATTTTTTCTGTGCTCGAGACATTTCTGGGCTTCAGCCTGTTTGGCAGAAATGTGCAGCCCTCAGCTAACACAGCCGCAGGTTTTGAGACTGTAACTCTGTACAAACATAGTGTCGCTGCTCTCTGTCTGTGAGAGCTGCAGAAAGAGTTTTACTGACAGACATGCACAGGCAGAACAGACTGAGGATCACTTCAGCTGTGTTCACTCAAAATCCCATTTTGAGCGTAGGTGAGGGGCCTGTTTATTTGTACTTCAGAACGCACCCACGGTGAAACAATCGGAAAAATAAGGTTTTATTTCTTTGATTCACTACTTTGTTCTCACTACCAGCACTCTCCTAATACAGTCTATGTCCCTTACCCTCTCTCTTGTTCGTTGAGGGAGGGGCGTTAACTTTGAATGGTGCATTTACAAACCTGTCGCAGATTCAGGCTTAAATGAGATGATAGTAACGTAAAGTGTGAAAGGCAGAAATGACATTAAAACAAAGATGTGAATTTTCTGTTTAGAGCAGAGATAAGTTAAATCAGAAGAACCTTTTTGCAAATCAGCTTTATGGTTACTGTGAGTTTCCATTTAGTAAAACCACCTTTCAACAGTGGATTTGACAACTCAAACAAGTGTCACCTGTTTAAAAACTGTTTAAAAATTAAGAATTTCAACAGCCCAAGTATAACGTGGCATCTGTAAGCTGCACATAACACATTTATGCCTTCTTACTTGCTAATGTGTGATCACTTAATACCATCAGAAGCAAAATCCTTCACTGCAAATGCCAAATGTATAAGAGGAGCTCTATTTTTTGGTTGTTTTTCTCACCCTTTTTCAGGAGCCACCAGATCCTCTGTGTGACTCATGCCGCACTAATGAGTCATGAAGGGGCATATGCAAATTTTTGATATATGAATTTCATCCAATAAGTAATCTCTCATTTTAGAGTGATCCAGCCAACCCCTTCCATCATATACTTCCATCTTCCAAAATCTCTTTGCCATTTCAAGCTAACCACTAGTTGTTGTCACTTTTACCTCTTTTGTTAATTGGGGGAATTCAGAAGGCAGGTGACCCTCAACAGCTACCATCAGTTTCCATGTTGTGGTACTTGATCCCATCAAACTCTCTCTCTCCCTCTGTATGACAGTTTTTTCCCCTGCTATCTCCCTCCATTTATTCAGAGATGAAGAGCAGCAAGCCAGAACCAGGTGAGCTGTCCTCCCTCAACTCCTCCACCTCCAGCAAGAAAGATGACAGCCTGAAACGGGACAGAGAGAGCCAGGAGCTGAACGACTCAGAGGAGGAGGGAGATCTGCTGGAGGACGAAGACGAGGTGAGGAGAGGGAGCTAAGACATTAGTGATGTTTAAGCAAATTGCTCAAATAATTTTCATTTCAGTCCGTTTATTACTTTGCGGTTTATTCAGTTAGTTAAAGGTCCAGCACATAGCATGTCTAAGTACAGGAAACAGGAAATGAGAGAGATTACCGAGGTTTGCGAGGTGCTAAGCTTGCTCGATTGTTATTGGAAGACAAAAAGGGACGGCATCATCTTCTGATATATTTAAGTCTGAAACATATTCAGATATCCCTCATGTCAGTGGTGCTGAAACTGGGGAGTGGCTCCCCTGGTGGGGCATGGATGACCAGTGGAGAAATATGAAGTGAAACTAAGTTGAATGGTTTGATTTATGTTGAAAAACTCTAGGTACAGGGCGGCAGATGGCCAGTGGTTAGGCGCGCCCGCCAGCAAGAAGGTTTCCTGGGATTCGAATCCCCGAGCTGCATGGCTTTCTATTTGGAGTTTGCATGTTCTCCTCGTGTCCGCGTGGGTTCATCCGGGGATATCCGGCTCTCCACAGTCCAAAGACATGGCAGCAGGTAATTGGTGACTCTAAATTGCCCGTAGGTGTGAATGTGAGAGTGAGTGGTTGTCTGTCTCTATGTGTCAGCCCTGCGATGAACTGGCGACTTGTCCAGGGTGTACCCCGCCTCTCGCCCAAAGTCAGCTGGGATAGGCTCCAGCTCCCCGCGACCCTCACGGATAAGCGGTTACAGAAAATGGATGGATGGAACTCTAGGTACATTTTTCAGTCTCTGAAAGGGGACATGCCAGAAAATGTTTGGGAACCACTGCCTCTCATGATGAATGAAGTGTTACTAAATTTGAAAAAGTTCAAGCTTATTTGTCTTCTGTCCAGATGAAAAGCCGAGGGAGAGAGGAGGATGAGGATGAGGAAGAGGAAGGCGAGCAGGAAGAAGGAGAAGATGACGGTGATAGTGCCAATGGAGACGACTCCTAAACACTTCACAGGCACACACACTAATACACTCATGCACATACTCAAAACAAATTGTGTATGACACAGTGCTCATATCTGCTGAATTGACTGGACAATACAGTACACTACAATGCTAGACAGTGTGTTGTAGATATTGCTCTCTCTCTCTCACCACACACACACACACACACACAAATGCATAAAAATATTAAGTATCTGTTCCTGGATTTTCCTATTTTCTTTCAAGTTTATAATTTGATGTCCTGAATTTTTTTTAATTTACTTTTGTATGCACATTTTCCAGCACTGGATAAATGCAAAATCTGTTGTGTTACATTAAGACAAAATGTATGTTCAGTTGAGGATAAATGTAACATTGTATGGCTAAAAGCCACTCCAGTATAAAATATTTTAAAGAACAAAACAGTTGAGGCCCTGTGAGTTATTTTTCAGATGATTATGTTGGCTGATGTAAAAAAAAAAAAAAAAAAAAAAATAAATTTTAAAAAAAAAAAAAGATAAATTACCAGGGGGTGGCTGGCATGGAAACAATCTGGAATAAATATATCCGCAGGTGCCACTGCCAGTCTTGTATGGAAACCCATTACTGCCAGTAAAAGAAAAAAAAATCCCATGCTAAGTCATAATTTGGATAAAAAGTAAAATAATTATGCGATGAAAAACCATAACTATGAGATGAAATCTCAGTATTAGATAAAAAGACAACATTATGAGATGAAAAGCCATAATTATGAGATAAAAAGTCTAAATTATGATTTAAAAGGTCAAAATTGTGAGATTTTAAAGAAGCCATAATTATGAGATACATAAAACGAGCTATAAAAATAACTTTTTTAATATCATAATTATGACTTATCTCACAGTTAACTTTTTAATGTCATATTTTGACTTTTTATATTATAATTGTGACTTATCATTTTTTTACTGGTAGAAATGGGCTTCCACAGTGTTAAGACAAAAATACCATACATGGTACTTGCAGACCTGGCTTGGAAATGTATAAAATTTAAAATGAATTCCTGATCCAGCTGCTGTACAGCTGCCTCCTAACCAGCAGGTGGCAGTCTATCATAATAACTGGCCACAGAAAGACCACACGGACTCATTTCTGTTGATCACAGAAAATCTTTACCTTCTGCTTGTCAGATAACAACACAAGCATGCATAATGAAAAATGCTCAGACAAAATCCTCCATGCTCTGAAAACAGTTTTGTTTGTTGCCGAGGTGACCTTGACTTGTGTAATGCAGTGCTACTCCATGTTTGTCATGTTGTTTCTGTTCATATTCTGTTTGTCATTCGACTGCACTGATCAAAGTGAATAAACATTTTTTCCTAGTTGGAACCTGTCCGAGTTTTTGGTGCAGTTCACACTGATGCATTCAAGTGCAGTGTGAGAATGTGGGTCAGTTTGCGTGCCATTAAGGTGGAGCTTTATGAATGGTGGATAAACACATGCAGAGAAGATGATGGGTTGTGCAATAGGATGATTAAAATATATGTTAGGTGGGTGTGGCTTCCGAGTGCACCTCACACAGATTGAGACTGCGCTGAGCTTTAAGCGATTTTATGACCGGGTTAAAAACTCTAACCATGTTTCTTTAGATCCAGCTGTGTCAGGTAGATTTGCTTTTATTGGCCCTGGTTTTGAGATTTTTGTCTCTAGAATTTTTGCCTTCTCCCCATGATATTGAGGAGAAGGCAAAAACAAAAATATAAAAGACGGATATCTTAGGGATTTTCAAATTCTGACCCTGTGACACCTTCCTCAGACAAAATAGAGACAACTGCACACCCCCTTTACTCTGGAATTTAAAACCTGAAAAAAAGTTGATACTAATTGATTTAGTCCCTTATTATTATTTGTTTTATTTAAATTTTTAATGATGGCCATTGCTGTGGGCCACAACTTGAGCCTATATTTGTTTACGTTTGCAAATTGTCACCATTAAAAGTATGTTGAATTACCCATTAGCAGTTTATTTTTGCAGTGTACCCATGGATGTGCAGACAGCTGTCACTGGATTACTTTGATACTGAAGAAAACTTAAAAACATGAAGATTCTCAAGGAAGTTCCGCAGCTATAAGGAGCATCTTCTTTCGGTGATTTCTAAACAGATTCATGGGCATTTATTCAGGGTGTTCATTGGAGATAATGATATCCTGTGTAAATGAGTCATTCGTTTGAAGTCACACAGAATCTAAAATATTTGTATCACATCTGTGTATTCAGATTTGACTGAGTTATAACTCAGAGAAGGAGTATGAATTTTGCAGCGGATTGCGGCAATTAGGCACAAAGGGGTACTTGAATTGCCCTTTACCCCAGGCAGCATCATGGCCCCCAGGCTCGAGGCAGGCACACTTCACAGCTTGAAATTCTCTGCTCCAAAACATGGACATGTGAAACCAAAACTATCTGCATGGGGAAATACCACTTGAGGTAAATGAGAAAATTATGCCTAAACAGGCAAACATGAACGACTCTCTTAATGTTGGTTTTTCCCTGTCCAGCAACCACTCACTTCACTAGAAGGAAATCCTTCAACATGCGCTCCTTCTGCAGGGGAGCGGCTGCACCTGTGACCTGTAGTGGTCACAGACACGCTTCAAGGCCTCCAGTCTGTAGCTCATCAATGCACTGTCAGCACCATGACAGAGAGACACGTTGAGTACAGAGTCGAGGTCAGCGATGACTCTTACTGGTCAAACTGTTTCACCCTCCTCTTCCAAGTGTGTAGGAGAGCCTTAACTGTGTGATTATACACTAATGAAAATGCACTTATGAATATTATATTACATTTCTGCCATATTCTGCCAAGAAATCCCCAGAAATCTTGCACACTGGACCTTTTAATTACATATACACACACACAAACATATATATACACACACACACATACACACATATATATATATATATAATTCTGGGTGATCTGACCCTTACTCAAACCTAATCAAAAATACTTTTCTTACCTGGAAACTTAAGAAGAGTGCACATTTCCACGCACACTGCAAGCTCAACACGAAATGGAAGAATCAAAACAAATCTGCTTGAAGCAAACAAGCTTGTTTGTCCGTAATTTCATTATTACTGACCTACCAGCATCAATACCCAGCTCCCCTATAAATATACATTATCCTGCTGGGAGTCAGCGGAGGCCTTGGAGCTCCATAATGAAGCCAAGAACAGAGAGCTGGCAGGAATGAAGAGGAATGTAAAGAGGAAAGAGGTATAACCAATCAATAAGCAGCAGTCTTCAGGGTGAACTGTGATTAACGAGGGGACAACAGACAGACGGAGGGGGATGGATAATGAGAGTATGGATGATGGTGGATGGGATGGATGGATGAACAGGCCACAGAAGACTGGAGACAGATGGAAGAGAAGCTGACAGATGGAGAGATGACAGGACGAGCGGAAAAGATTTTGTGGCGTGCGCTGGGGGGGATGAAGGATGTGGAAATGGTGTGTAACAGTTAAAGTGAGTGATTGCAGACGAGTACCTTTTGGTAAAGTACTGTCCAAGCACTGGCGTTTCTTCCTGTGCAGGGGTTTCATTGGATAGAAAACGTTTTATTGCTTCTTACAAAACACTGGAAATGTGTGTGCAGTTTGAGTGTCTTAAAACTTTGTTTAGTTAGTTTTATTAACATCACATTTGAGGTTTTGATGGCTTTCAAAGTGTTCCATGTCTTAAAGAAACTAAACGGACAGGCCTACATTTAAATGATCACATGAACAGATTACATCATTGAACAATTTACAACAGGCCTGAAACACTGACTGACTGACTAGACTGAGTAGCCACAAGATGCAGCAGTCGGAACAATGAGCCATTATGTACGTGCGTCCCATTCATGTGACCACAAAATCTCAAGAATGCCTTGATGGAATTTCTTCAAATTTGGCACAAATGTCCACTTTAACTAAAGGACGAGCTAATTCAATGTTTAGAACTTAAAGGTCAAGGTCATGGTGACCTCAAGTCCATCCTATTCTCATGAATCCAGTATCTTAGGAACGTCTTGATGGAATTTCTACAAATTTGGCACAAATGTCCACTTGGACTCATGGATGAATTGTTTAGAATTTGGTGGTCAAAGGTCATGGTCACTGTGACCTCATAAAACATGTTTTTAGCCATAACTAAATTTATACACAAATATTAACAAAATTACACAAACATATCTAATAGGATAAAATGATTAGGTGATGAAATTTTATATCCAAAAAGTCAAAGAATTTGGAACTCAAGGACAAAAAATGTCCACTTGAAGTTGAGGATGAACTGATTAGATTTTGGAGGTCAAAGGTTACTGTGACCTCATGTCCATCCCATTCTTGTGAATCAGATATCTTAGGAGGGCCTTGATGGAATGTCCTCAGATTTGGCACAAATGTCCTCTTGGACAATGAAATGATTAAAATTTGGAGGTCAGGGGTCAAAGTCACTGTGACCTTACAAAGCATGTTTTTGGCCATAACTCAAGAACGGTAATTATGACAAAATTTCACACAAATGTCCAGTAGGATAAAATGATGAGGCAATGAAATTTTATATCAAAAAGGTCTGCAACTTCACAAAGACATCATAAGCTCTCTAGCAGTCCTCTGCTGATCTGTATAAATGTTTCTCACTGGAATCAGACATGTCAGTGTTGTAGTATTTACATTTTGAAAAAAAAAAAAAAAAACTCTTTTAACCTTTGTAACCTTGTATTAAATTCCTTCAGAATCTTCACTACACAAACATTATAAGTGTCTGGACAGACATGGATGTAAAGTGCAACTCACCTGATTGGTGGAGGCATACAGCTGCAAAGTAGTAATTCTAGTTGCATTTTAAACAATAATTATGTTTTTGAATGCCATCCTTTCGCTTAAACAGTGTGTTCTTGTGCACATGCAATGTGTAATGCATTACTGTCCTTTATTATCTCTCTTCAAATCAATTAAGATACCTATAAAAAAAAATTGAAAGTAGTAATAATGCTATCAGTCAAATTTACTTTTAGGTTTGTGTTTTGCCCTTTGCATTTTGAATTACACTTAGGGAGTGTTAGGTTAGGGAGGTGGAGAGAGAGTCTGAAACCCTAATGGCACAAAAGCGCACATAAAGTGCAATTATTGAATGGAAAGTAAAAAACACCCCAACCATTCACATCTTATAGGCTATCTCATATGGGGCAAAGGGGTGATCAACTGTGGCTAAATGAACATTAATAAAAGTTAAGTGAGTGCAGTGCAGTAGGAGGTTAATGTGCAACAGTGGTGTGATCACTGTTACATGAGGGGAACATTGCCCAGTCCAGCAGAATCACTGGCTCAGTAGAACAGAGAAGCACCACACACACACACACACACACACACACACACACACACACACACAATTTTTCTCACTTTCTGGCATTGTCATATATTTACACAAATATAGAACATACATAAACTGTCTTTGGCAGCCTCTCTGAGAACAATACATTCACTCGCTTGTTTTTAAAGTAGCTAAACACACAAAAAAAGTTGTGAAATTCACAATGAAATTGAGAACTGGAACAATATGTCACATTTCCTCTGCTTCTTAAGCTAAATAAACTGTATGAACCCTATTTAACTATCACTGTGACAAAGCTTGGAAACAGACCCATTTCTCTCTGCTCATGAAAAGTACTTTTTGGAGATACATGGTTTTCACAGGACAAAGATCCTTCATTGAAGCAATGGAACATTTTCAGCACATATGAGCGGTCAGGCAGCCTTGTTGTTATGTGTGTCAAGGAAAGTGAGAGGTCACAGGTTTGAGTCCAGTAAAGTGTATCCAGCTGCTTAACTGTCCTACAGAGCCGGATACATTCCTTATTCTGTAGATATGAGATAAGATAAACCTTATTGATCCCCAGCGGGGAAATCCTGTTGTTGCAGCAGCATGTATGCAAACACCAGATATATAGTATGATTCAGCCCCACCCAAAAAAAGACCATTTATTTATATTTTCATGTCCAAAGTTAACAAAATCCACCAACTATCCAGTTTTTGTGCTAAACTGAGCTAACTGGCTACTGGCTGTTGCTTATCTTAGCATAATGATTTGAAACTGGGGTTAAGTCTTTACATTAAGCTAAGCTAACCAACTGCTTCCTATAGCTTCACTTTTACCATATGACTTTTCAAATTAGGTACTGAAACCGAGATGTTTGAGTGACCAGTGCCACACCAAAAACTCAGCACAGTCACTATCAGTGTCACTTTTTCAACGCCTACAGTGTTTCTTTCACATCATCAGTGTTTAATGGTGAAAGAAGACTTTATCGTGCACAGGCCATTGTATCACTGTCTTTAAAGATCATTATCAATAAAGTGATGAAAAGTTAAATTGCTAAGTGTAATTAACTGTATAAGGAGCAATAATAATTTCAACAAGTGCAATCTGCTCTCACTGTGGCTGTTTAGAGTTGTCACAGCAGAAAAAAACATAATGAGGACATTAGTGATGTTATTAGCCACACAGGTGTTACTAATAACATTATTAATGGCTTGGTTACATTCAGTTGTGCCAGCTGAGCCAGTATGCACACAGAGGGCTCAGGTGGGACGACTAAATGAAATGTAGTCATTATTAATGACATTAAAGCTTTTTCTGTTTTGACACAACAAAATGAGAGAGGGGTTTACTTCAGGTTGACACCTGCTGTGTTGTTGCCGTGGGATTTTTACCTGTACACAGTTACCTTGACTGTGCCGGCTTTACATCATGCAAAAGGTTTTTCTAGAACTGCCTCATGTCTCATTCTGTCATAGAGTCCTGCAGCGGGTCGACTGCCCGCGGGTACCCAATGGGTGACCCAAAAAAACATTGCGTGACGGGTAAAAAATATATTTATAGAAATTTAAGGGTTAAACAGGTAGAAATTAAATAATTGCAGTCGGCTGCAGGCAAGAAACATAATATAACACATACAATACTATAATGTGTTTTTTTTCTCTGACAAAATCAAACATGAAAATTATTTATATCAATTTATATCCACTAATATATCAAGTCTAAGCAGGTGGCAGGATAGGATTTTATCGTGAAATCCTACAACAAAACCTTTGACCCCACATCCTGCCAAACAATGGGACTTCACTGTCAGCAATGTAGGCTAGCTGCTGGCTAAAACAGATGACATGAAAGCAAAAAAATCCAGCTGAGGACACCAAATTGTGGACAACACATAGTTTAAGGCCAAGTCGTACGTTTGGGAAGATTTTGGCACGCTCAAAGACTGTGAAAAAAATTGGCACGCTCAAAGACTGTTTTAGAAAAAATTGTTGTCAGTGGCTTGTCGTCACTGTGGAAAAACATGGAGAGCTGCCGGAGCACGGATGCTGTGCCAGTTGAAAACACAAGAATGACAAGTATGTGTGTTTAATCACGGGGGCGGGTTGGGTTGTGGGGGTTATATTCACAGTTTCGGATGGGTGTGGGTTTTGACCGAAAGATATAACAAGTCAGTTCTGGATCTCAGCTTTGCAGGTGTGTATTTGCAAAGCTGGACCCTTGCAGGACTCTGTTCTGTTACTTTTGAGGTAGTGCCACATGATGTTTAGGACAGTTCAGCACAAAGACTGGATGGTAATTGGATTTTGTCATCTAAGCTTCCTTCTCCCATTATGAAATGAATTATTATATTTCAAGGTGATACTGACTAGACGTTTAAATAAAGTCATCAAAAACGTTTAAACCATGACTCCATGGCTACACATTCTTCTGTCCACGTATTACAGTCAGCTTTCATTGATTTACCACAGAAAAAAACTGTCTACCATTCAAACATCAGATGTAAAAATGAAAAAATGAACAGAAGTGAATGATGTACTCGGTGATGCAGCCTTGCAGGTGGGTGAGTCGAATGAGGGAGGGAAGATAAAAGAGGTCACGGAGAGAGAGAGAGAGAGAGAGAGAGAGGAAGGAGGAAGCGAGGGATGAGATGGGTGTGAAAGAAAGAAGGAGAAGGGAGATGAAAGGGGACAGTATTACAGGGCTGCAGAGAGGTCACGGAGCAGGCAGAGGAGGGAGGCGAGAGGTGATGAGGAGAGATAGATAGAGGGATGGAGCTGTAAGCCTCCAGGGTGATTTATCAGTGTCACTGCTGGGAGCTCTTTGTGTGGATGACAGTGGACGAAGAAGAAGGAGTGTGAAACAAAAACACAATGAAAGAAAAGCAAGTAACCGAGCTCATCTGTTTTCACTTCCGACATACAAGGACTTTTGCGTTTGTTATAATATGTCACCTGACGTGGATGGGTTCATATTGAAGTTACTTGAAAGCTCGGTACGTCAGAGACGAGTATGATAAAATGTCTGGATATGATGACCTGGGAATGAGAACAGGCTGGAACCCTACTCTCTGTCTACTTGTCTCGCTCTCAATGCTATAGATTGATATAGGCTAGTTAGCTAGCGTTTTCCTAACCTATCAGATGTAACTAGCTAGCTAATGATTGATGTAGATTTGCTAGCTAGTTACCGAGTGTTTTGCTAACATTAGCCAACGTAAAGGGAACATGTGGCACTTTTCATGTAGATGTCCAGTCGATGTTGATGTTGTTAATGTAGTTAACTGAAGCAATAAATCCCTCAGTGTGTGCGTTATTAACCACTGCTCACTGAGCCATACAGCAGTGCCTACATGTACCAAGATGCATTGTGGGTGAGCTTGTGACTCTCATGTCCTTAACACCAGTGGCATCACTGTGATGCAGGAAAAACTACAGATTTTGCAGCAGAAGAATTTATTGCTTAAAGTGACTACACTTACCATAAACACTAGACATCCACATGAAAAAGAAAAATTTTCCCTTTAAGATGTATCTATATGTCACCTCTTCAGGTCACCGAGTGACACCTTTTAACTATCTTAGACAACATAGACAAGCCTATCACATAGCTTACACAGGAAAGAGGAAAAGAGAAAGTTCACTGAGGTTCTGAAGCTCATACAACTGTTATTGGAGCATAGAGCAAAAAAGGGCGGGGCATCATCCCTCATCATGAATCTGGCATCGCTAATGCAATTGCTCTCAGTATTTTGTTCAGTTCATGTATTTATTATTTACTCTAAGTGTAAAAGAGTTTAAAAAAAACGATAAGTTCCCAAACCCATATTGTTCCCAGATATGACATTTATACAAATGCAGACTAAAGAAAAGCAACAAATCCTCACATCTGATAAAATAACTGACTAATTGTTTCAACAATACTGCCAGATTTTGGCAGACAAATGTTGGCTACCTGGCAACCTACCTCCCTGTTGTTCATTTAGATATATTCAATTACTTCCCTTCTTTTCTTTCTGCAGTGCATCCTACAATATAATACTACTATACTACTATAATACTAAATAACTCAAAAGAAAAAATCACCTCCTGTCAAACAACACAAGTTTGTGATGAAAGAAACTTTGCCTTTGTTGGTTCAGTCTGTTGTGGCTGCACTTGGTTGCACTTAATTTAGCCTTACAAAGACACTGTAACAGTGTGTGTGTGTGTGTGTGTGTGTGTGTGTGTGTGTGTGTGTGCGTGTGTGCGTGTGCATGTGTGTTTTGAAGAGTATTGTGTAGTGGTTGCCCTGTGACTAGCCCCATAGCTGGTGTGAATATAAATGAGAGAGGAAGAGGGTTTCCACTGAACACAAAGGGGGAAGAGTAGAGGAAGAGGAGGAGAGATGAGAGGAGGAATTGTTGCTGTAGGCTGTTTTGCCTCCTGCCTCCCTCTTTTTCTCCCTTTGGCCATTTTTCACCACGGGGAGGAAAAGTTGGATTATCACCCTCCATGTCTTTTCTTTCATGCGTCCCCTTCTCTGTCTTCTTTTATTTTTTTTCAACCTGTGAAACCTTTGAACATCTCTTCTGTGTTAATGATTCTCCCCCTTTTTCTGTTTCTGATGCTCCATCCCTCCATCATTCTCACTGTTTGTCCCTACACTCTTAGAAATAATGGTTCCAAAAAGGTTGTTACTGAGGTGGGTTTTAGATAACCGACCACCCTTTTATAACCCTTTTATAAACCAAAGGCTTTATCTAGAACCGCCACAGGGGGTTCTACTGACAACCCTCTGGATAAAACCTTTGGGAATATTAAAGGGTTATCAGTAGAACTCCTGGGTGGGTTCTAGATAAAACCTTTTGGAACATTGAAGGGTACTAGGTAGAACTCCTTGGATGGGTTCTACATAAAACATTTGCACTATTAAAATGTTGTCGGTATAGAACCTCCTGGATGGGTTCTTGAGAAAACCTTTGGAATATCGAAGGGTTCTTGGTAGAACCTCCTGGGTGATTTCTGGTTAGCAACAAGGAGATGGAAATGTTCTTGATAGAATGCCCAGAGAGGGTTCTGGGTGGAACCATTACACCATAGAAAGGGTCTCTGTTGAACTTCTCACAAGGAGTTCTGTGGGAAACCTTTCACAAATGGGTTCTACGTATAACCCTTTATGTTGGGTTCTAGGTAGAAATCCTGGGCCGGGATCCAAGTGGAACCCATGAACCCATTCCTCAGTTTCCTCAGTTCCCACCTCCCTCAGTTTACAAAGTCTTGTGTGTGTGGTGTGTGTGTGTGTGTGTGTGTTTGTGTGTTTTATTGTTTTTATTGTGTGAAGCACTTTGTGTTGAACTCCTTTGTATGAAAAGTGCTATATAAATAAAGTCTGATTGATTGATTGATTGATGAAAAAGTGTTTTCCTGTGGGGACAATCCGAAGAATGCTTAATGGTCCTACTCAACACTTTGATGTGTCCCTCTGTCCTTCCATTTTCACCACACTTCATTGTTTTTCCATATCTCTGTCTCCAGCTCGATCTTCTTCCTTCTCTCCACTCTTTCTTTAACCATCA
Organism: Lutjanus argentimaculatus; assembly: GCA_034769285.1. NCBI lineage: Eukaryota > Metazoa > Chordata > Actinopteri > Lutjaniformes > Lutjanidae > Lutjanus > Lutjanus argentimaculatus. The sequence goes on along the minus strand of JAWZSL010000069.1, from coordinate 522,417 downwards.
AACACTATCACTCTTTCCTTGCTGCCGTTCGTGCCACTCGCTTGGGGACGATTGTTGTCTGATCTGACTGGAGCCTCAGATTAGATCAGACCCCGCTGCTGTAATCAGCCCTCAGCGTCCCTGCTCCTCACAGATAATCTGCTTGCGTTCAGGGACACAAAAATCTGCCGGTACATCTGTTTTCTACCGTAATACATTTATACTTGTACACCACACTGAGGCTGCTGCTGCTGCTGCTGCTGGCTGAGAGCACTGTGTGGGAAAATACATCAGTGCTACTTAACTAAAAGTAGCAATAAATACTGAATGAGAAGTGGAAATCCTGCATTTTAACTGTCACTTAAAGGAACAGAAACAGACTGGGGAAATAGGCTAATTTGCACTGATACTACTTTAATGTCTGCACGGTAAATATGAAGCTACAGCGGGATTATTTCTGGGCCAGGACAAGAAACTTTCTAGAGTCTATTCTGGTTGCCTGGCAACAAGTCATCTAGTAGGGAGCGGGCCTCCTCAGGGGGGCTCAAACCATTTCAGGGGAGGCTCAATGAGTAGAAATGAAAGATATCACATTACATTTGTTATTAAAAGGAGATCACATAGAATAGCATAAATATTTGTGATTTTGTCAATGAGATACAGTATTGTAGAACTGACCCACCGTAAGTCCCGCCCCCTTTTCAAGAACAGTTCTCACCAGCGAGCTAATCTACATCAGTTGTCGGCTAGATAGTCACATTTGATACCAAATTTTAGCAAAACTCTGGCTCACTAGCTAGTTAATCTCTTTCAATCATCAGCTAACTCGCTAGCTAATCTATAGCTACGTCTCAATTCACTTGCACACTATGTGCTCACTTGCCTAGTGCATCGATTTTGACAGGGTAGTGCTGTCTCAAATTGAGACATGGAAATGCCAATCACAGCTACTTCTTCATGGGTGAACTGAAGCCGAGCAGAGCTTTACTGCCACCTGCAAAATAATCTACCAGCTTGTTTATTCATTTGTGTTCAATTTCACTTAATTCAACATGAACGTCCTTTTAAGTCTATTTGCTTGTGTTTGCCATGTGTTTCTCAGGTGGTTAAAAATACTCTGTTGATGATGTGCCGGTCCTCCCTCCTCCAACCAGCTGAAAACCCACCAATATGTTGATTTATATTTGATTTGTGGTACGAAATATTTATAAATTTAACTAAATAAACATATTAATGGCTTTAATCTGACAACAGAGTAGTGGCACGTATTGCTAAAAACACATGCATGACTTATATCTGTATAAGGCACTGTTGTGCTTCCTGCTTCCTTGGCTGCCTGGGCTGCCATGTTCACAAGTTTGGTAGCCCCGCCTCTTCCACTACGTAGACAAAATGGCAATCACTGAGGGCGAGACGTGTCAAGCATTCTATGCTTAACTTTTTGGCCATTTTGAATACAACATCCAGGTACTGGCCATGCACTTTGCATGAAGACACAGTATCAGTTGTTACCTTGCTACAATTGTAGCAAATGTTAGGAGAACTCTTGCTAACTGGGTAGCTAATCTATGCCACTTTTACAGGTGCCTCAGCAACATCTTTTAACCTCTCTTACAGTCAAGCAAACAAAATGAGTATTTATTCATCTCGTATTGTACCTAACTTTAGTGCACCATAACATGTTGGGTGTGGAATTAATCTGCAGATGCTTTGGTTTAATATTAGAACAAACTTTTCTATGGGTGTCAGTTTTTGAGCTACGCCAAAGGTCAAAATGACGCCTGCAACAGACAAGGTAAGCCTTGATTTCAGCCTAGCGTTGCTGATGACATGCTGCCCCTACCGCACACACACAACCCAAATTTTGATGAAAACATGGAGGAAATACCCAATATTGGGTATCCACTCCATGTTTTCATTGCTTGAAGAAATGTTCTAAAATCCTGATTTATAGGATCAGTGAGTGAGATTTACATATCAGCATCACTACAACTATACATCATGGACTTGTTACGTAAACTCAACCAACAATACTGACTGAAATGATGTAGATTACAATCACCCACTCACTGTACTGGATTACACTGTACTAGAACGTTGTTTTCAGTTGTTGTGTAAGAATATAGATTATAGTCATCTACTCACAATTTGATTATATTAGTGATGTTATATAATCGTATATTTAGATTGATTTATTGATATATGAATAATATATGAGTAACTTAACTGAAATTCTGAACACCACATCCCAGGATTGTGTTTACAAAGTACACGCTGTTCTGTACATCGTCAAATGCTGTATAAAAAACACCAAGCTCAGCACTAAATGTCTCTGTTTTTGGTCCCACAGAGCCTCTCTGTCCATATGGTGGAAGCTTACTTCCCCGTTTTGTCATGTCATCGGGGCCAGAGCTGCTTTCCAGCACATTAATATTCATCGATATAGCTTTAATCTGGAGAAATTGGGTTATTGGCAACGGCAGATGATTCTGCCTCTTTGCTCTCTCTGTCTCTATCTCCCATTTGACTCTTTTCCTGTGTGTTTGCCTCTGTATGGTGGGAAAAGAAAGAATAAAAGGAGAAGATAAATGCAAAAAACATAGGGATTGGAGGGTGTGGGGGGGTGGGGTGGGGGCTAAGACGAAAAGAGGCCAAGAGAAAGGAGTTGTATAAGAGAGGATGGAGGAAGGGGACAGAGAAACGGAGAGACAGAGTGAAAGAGACAGCAGTGACGTCACGGCCACTTTAAGTAGGTCAGGTATGAAGTTGTGATGTCACTTACACTGGAATCGGCCCACTGGGCCAATCACACGCAGGGACACGCCCCCTTTTTCCACCGCCACAGGAAAATAAACTGCACCCCCTCCCCATTTTCTGCAGCTGTCTCTGATCACAGACACTCTCTCTCTCTCTCTCTCTCTCTCTCTCTCTCTCTCTCTCTCACACACACACACACACACCACAACACACACACATCACACACACACACAGTTAGGAACACATGCATGCATTCCTGCTGCTATACAGACTGACACTGACAGTAACAGTATACTACTATAATCCCTGAGGAGATGCAGTAACTTGGACTTGTTTCCCCTCCTCTTCTTCTTCTTCCTCTCCCCTTCTCACAAACGTCAACTCTCACCAAAGCCTCTTTGCTCACTCAGACGGTGCTAAAGAGGACGTCTGCTGCGCCGACACACACTACACTGGAGCTATTTCTGATGCTCTTTTGATTTTTAGCATCAAACATATCCACTTGTGCTTCATCAAGACTTGATAGCAATGCATTCGAGTCTGAGTTGCTGTGTGGAAGAGTGTGTGTGTGTGTGTGTGTGTGTGTGGTGTGTGTGTGTGTGTGTGTGTGTGTGTCTCAGCAGTGGAAAGCAGATTTATAGACCTTGAAGCTGAGGAGAGGAGGCAGTACCATGAGAATAATATGGAAAATGAGAACATTTATTGTAATAGCTTAATATGACAATAGCCTTAAGTGGCCAAAGGAATTTTACAGTGTTAACATATGGAGAAAAGAGCAAAAAGACTAAAAAAAAAAGTAACATGAGGAGTTAGTTCCATCAGTTGAGATTAACAAAGATCATTATCTTCAGTATTCTCAGATGTAAGAGGAAATAATGAGGCAGTGACATCAACCGTGACCTTAATTATCACTCTAATGGATGGTAAAGATTGCCACAATGGTAGAGGTGCAATACTGCCCTATTAATTACACCACTTTGGAATACATACAGTAAATAAATCAAATGATGGTTTAATGGGTTGATTACCAGAATGCTTCTCAAAATTAAAACTAAAAACTCTGCTGTTTCCAGTCTAAAAGAATACAGAATACAACACCTCCTACCTCGCTCTGACAATCAGATATCCTTTGATCCACCCTACGAGGAGGGGATACCAGCTACAGTGAAAAAACAAATTCGAGAAAAGTACCTTGCGCCAAAAGTGCATTGAATTGAGTTGAGCCAAGCTGTACCATGCAGTGGAAACATGGCATATAACTGGGACTTTTTATTTATTTTGTGAAAAAACAAAACAAAACATATGGCCAAAACTGAGGAGAGCAGAGAGGTACTGGTGCTGGTGTCCAGAAGTGTCAACATGTCTAGAAAAAACAGACACGAATGATTAAATGTCATCAGCATACAGTATGATTACAGATACAGACCTATACACGTAGTGAAATAAATGCAAATTAACATGTAGTTTTTACAGCAAGTTGAAAAAGAGTCACATATGTAACTCACATTTGTAAAGGCAATGAAAAAGGGAATGGTCGCCTTGGGCCACTTGCGTACAGCATGTGCACCTAAATCAGATACAGGTCTGATTTTTTCAATGCAGGCCTTATGCTTAAATATGCATAAGGCAGGAGGAGAGCTTCACCCACAATGGGAGAGAGCTTCCGCCTATCCACTATTAACCATAATGTTAATTTTTATGACCCACCTGTTACCCGCAGTGCCTGCATCACTACAACTGGGTTGTTTCAGCATCACACTTCACTTCTCCAACTTGCCAAATCTGTCATTTAAATAGCAGGGCCACAAAGGCAGGCACACATGGCTCTCTTATAGGAAATGGGAGATGAAACTGTTTTAATTAACGTCACACCCAAAACACTCCTTTGATTAATTAAGAGACTCAATCAACCTATGTACGCCTTACTTACTTACTTTACACCCAAATTATGTACCATTTAAGCTGCTGTTTAAATAGCAAAGTGGAGTTGGACGCAGCCTAAATGCACATGCACACTGCACTTTACACCATGCACTAGAGAGTGTCTAAATAGGGTCCCTAAATGTTTACAAGGACGTGAACTGAAACATAACACATGCTGTATGAAATGTCTGGATGTTTTTATGGGTGAAAACATGGCATGCAAATCACAAACACAGAAAACTCACATATTAAGGTCACATGAGTAATTCACTGCAATTTCACTCTGTTACATAAGGTTGCAGTTAAAGCCTTTGCAGCATTCCTTTATATTTCCTCCATGTGCATTAGATTAATGAAACCCACTTGTGTTTTAAGATGCACAACACTGCAGCTTTACTTTTTCTGTTGCACTATTTTTGCATCAAATAAAGTTTTGGGAAAATTTTGACAACCAGATGGTCAGTTTAATTCTGAGGTAATATTGGGATGGAAGGAGTCTGTAGCTTCAAAGTGTCCCCACTCTTATCAGAGAATCAGACAGCAAGGTGTCCATCAGGAGGATATCTGTGCCTAGAGAGAGTGTTCCTGAGCAACACACAGATTATCTTCCTTCATGCTCCTTTTGTCTATTTCCAGTTCAGTTATAAGGTGATGTGATTCTGTAAAGTGACATTTCCCTAATAATAGATGTACAAGCTCTGATTGGTCCATTAAAACACAAACATTTTGATGCAATTGATTCTCTATGAGGTTTGAACACCTTTCATGCAACAGAGGTTTTGATTTCTCTTAATCGACAGTTAAGTATGGATCCGTCTGTTGAATCTAAAACAATCAAATCACCAAAACTGGAGTTATGAGGTTTTTTGCCCGACAGCAACAATATGTTACTGCAATTACAACTCACTCTGTCAAAGAGCTTAATCTCACCAACATAATCAGAGCATGGTGTGAGTACGCGTGTGTAGCCTCTCTTAAATGTGGGTCTGTAAATCTGGACGCTGTTAATCACTCTGGATAAGTGTGTCAGCTCAGGGCCTGAAAAGCAAACGTCTGTATTAGAGGATTGTGGAGTGACAGTGATGTGTAACTAAAGAGTATGGAGTGGATGTAATATGATAAAGCATGAAACTGTTATGGTTTTGGGTTTCAGTTCAGTTATCTCCTGTTTTATTTTGAAAGATTCTTCCCTTGTGTTTTTGTTGATTTTTCTTCCTGTCTTTGTCTTTTTCACACCTTTTTTGAGTACTGATTAGTTTCAGCTCTCCCTGATTAGCCTCCCTGTGCCTCTGTGTCTCTGCCTGTCAGTCAAGCATTCCAACTATAGACGACGACTGATGAGGAAAAACTTGTACTTGCCAAATGCTTAAAGAAACACTCAGTTTTATATAATATGTCTCACATGGGAAAGGAGTCAATTGCCCATTTTGGCAGTTTTATCTGCATTTCAACTGCACTCTGAAACTAATATGATATGCAATACATGGAAAAAAAAACTTTCTGCATACAGTATATGTCATCAATAGACAACAGCTGACCAAGTCAACAAAAATTTCCCAGGCTTTCCAAGTTATTCCAACTTTATGGGGCATTCACATGAATTTTCCCAGTCTGGAACTCATTTTTCCAATTATTCCAACAACACATTAATGCTGCATTTCCGCTTGTTTTCATGGTTGCTTATTCCCTTGGATTAATTTGCTTTTACTGGTTTGTTTCACTGGTTTTGATCTGTGTCTGCCTGACAGCCGATAAGCCTTTTTGTATTTTGATTCTGTTCATTAAATCATTTGATCTGCACCAGCTCTGCATTTGGATCCTTTCTGCTATGGATGCACCAAAATCTGAATACGTTATTTGGGAAAACATATGCGATGGAAACAGAATGTTATTATTTGAGAAAGAAATAATTTCCAAAATGTAATGCAGTCACGGACAGACTGCTACTTTTTACTTTGATCGAACATTTTTACACAAGTACTTAATTTTAATATTGTAATATTATTATGACAGCATTATGGTGTGGAAACATACTTCATAATTAATTATATGGCAATATTAAATCATTTTGATGCTTTGAAGGCATAACAATTGCCTTGATAAAGAATAATAGGTTATAAAACACAACATTTTGCCGATTTAACGTGACTTCCGGTTTAAACCACACCCACGTCCAGTCTTCTATCCAAATACAGATAAAGATAATTTTATTGGTGAGCAGATACAGATACAAATAATGTCTGTGCACCTCCTGCTTGTTGACAGTAATTTTGAATCCAGTGCATATACAAGACCACAAATCAATAAAATTATTCAAAGTTTGTTTGCCCTTACAGAGTCATTCTGAATGTTTTAAACACAAGCTGTCTTTGCCATGTTCAAGGTACCTTAAAGAGAAGATTTTAGCTAAATGTTCCAGAAAAATGATATATCCTCAGAGTTCCTTTTGTTCCTTCTGTGCAGAACATCAATGCCTGGCCATGTGTAAGCTGTTATATGCATTTAGGGGAAGTTAACTCATAATTTGGAAAACAGAAAGAAAGCCAGATGAGCTTTGGAACATTTGGGTTAAGGTCTTTTTTCCACTCTTATTTTCTTCCCCTTCCATCAGCATTAACCCCGGTGGACTGCAGCCAGCAGGGGGTCGGCTGTAGAGGGTTAAAGAGGGAGGATGTGTGTGCAAAGAGGCCAGATGGGGTCTCGAGGTCAACTACAGTGATTAAAAGGAGCCTGGTTTAGCCGTTCAGGGTCACCAATGACCAACTGGAGCTGCAGCATGTTATCCAGTCTGACTCACACTCACTGAGAGAACAGGAGGAAGAGACAGGGAGCAGGCAGACCGATCAAAGCCACTTTATTCACAAAGAGCATTTTGCAAAACAAGGGCAGAAGGAGGACAAAAGTAAGAAAAATGCTGAAGAGGAGCTGACATGGAGAAGATAAAGCTGGAGGAGATGAAAGTTTAAAACTCCAGGACCCAAAGGTCTGGTTCAGCATCCACACAACAACCAGTGAGGAGGAGATAAAGCTCGGAACTCAACAAGGAATGATACAGATGTTTGACTGGATCATTAAAAGCTGAAAATCCAGATGATCAAAGGCCTCAGTTGTGCTTTTGGTTGCTCTAAAAGGATTATGAAAGATTTAAGAGTAAAGGAACCAGTCTGAAATCTTCCATCTTTGAGCCTGGGCATCTCTAACGCTCGATGAGAGGATGCAGAAGAGCCAATGGTGATGATGATGAAGGTGATGTCACCCTCAGGCCGAGGGTGCTGCTGATTGTGGTGTGGAACAGGAACACAGAGTTCACCGATTTTGAACTAGCAGTGATTGTGTGAAAAATAATTAAATTTCAAGGAATTATTATATATCTTGACATGATTATGGCAACAGCACATTAATGGAGTGGATTGTATTCAAAATACTGAACTTCAGCTAACAAATGTTCATAAGTGGAAATGACTGCTTCAGATCTTTGGATTTGGATTTGGATGAAATCTTGGAAGCACATGCGAGATCATTTTATGGAAGAAGAAACATCTTTGCAACAGCTGCAAGAGAGACATGGATACACGGCCATATGTACTATTGCAGGAGGTCATGTGATCAGGAATGTTTCAGAAAATTTAAGGGATTCAATGGAGAGGACATTGTGTGCTACAACCTGAGGACGTTATGTTCTACAGTTGCATTAATTATTGTTTTAAGGCTGGTTCAGTTTTCCTTTCAGAAACTTTCATGCCATGAGATAATTAACATTTTGGTACCAGTGGGTAGAAGGGTTGTTTTGATCAAGTGACTCAAAGTAATATAAAAATGACACCGAGAATGAGTCAGGTTAACCTGGTATTGCATCGCTGCTATATTGACCCTCAAATAGGTACATTTTGAACCAAATTTTTTGTTGTGTAGACGTTATATACTTAAACATTTTTACTATTTTAAACCTGTTTTGATACTATTTATGGTTAGTATTGTTGTGCAATAGCCATTATGTGTATTTACTGTCAGTAATTACCTCTCTGTGTAGCAGTTTTCATTGTTAGTGGCTGGGTCCGCCATTCCTGACCATAGTATTTATTAAAGTTGCTATAATCAATATCTTTGTAGTACATTCCTGCATTGAAATGTCAAAAAAAAAAACACTAGACATATGTTATATATTTTAAACAGTAGAAATCTATAATAAAGGTAATGGTTTGTTTCCTGCTAACCATTGCTAGCTAGTTGTTAGTTGCTATAACTTCTGGTAAGACACAGAATACATCAGAGAGTGAGAAAGGAAATCCAATGTGACTAAACAAAACATGAATGAAATCTTGATATGGTGGTTGTAATCCAATGATCCCACACCCCTTCACAACATCATCAACAGCTTGACCCCTGCAGCAGCAGAATTTACATATTGTATGTTTAAAGTCAAGATGAAATGAAAAATGCTTTTTTACGCCTTTTAGATCACATTATATTTTGGATCTTATTTAACAATACATGCCCGAAAAAAATGTATTCTTATATCAAAATCCAATAATCTTTTTTCACTGTAAAACAAAATATGCTGTGTGCTTACGTAGGCTTGAACCTACCAGTTTTAGCCAAAAATATTATGACATCCACTCAGTCTTTTAGCAGCACAGAGATAAGATTCATTAGTTAGTAGCTAGCAGCAGCACAGTCTTCCATGTTTCTCATGACACACACACTTTTAAACATTCAAATCAAATTCCTCCCACCTGCCTATTTTGTTTCACGCAGAAATGCAATACAGAAGCTAGATGCTCTGTGGACCTTTATAGCATCTTTCAGCTAATTGTTTTGGTTTTCTGGCCTCTGACTTTGTTTTTGGATGCAACTATTTCAGGTGAAAAATCTTCATGCCCAGCACCAAAGGCTGACAGACAAAGATGAAAATGGTCGCTAAGGACCCTCTAGCAATGCATCAGGGAATACTCAAGTAGCCAAGGGCGAACACTTAAAGATTAAAGGGTTTTTCATTATGACATCTTAAGGAAATCCTTGTGGTGCTTTTATGCAACTCGTTTGTTTTCCCCAAAGGCATCCTTAGATGAAGATTTGAGGGAAACCTTAGCCGAAGTGGGTTATGCAACCAGGCACTGGGCTGCTAGCCAAGTGGATCTCATGAGAGGGACAGTAAATGAAGTGATATAAGTGTTCAATCTGTGCTGAAATTGTGATGGATACTTTTCCCTGCCCTGTGGTTGATTACATGGCTGGACACCTGAGCCTCCCATGCCTCCATCCCTTAGGTTCAATTATGATTAAGCTCAAATCTCATCATTTTAATAGCACTATAGTGAATTACACTACACAGGCTGGTATGTGATTGATGCAGTGGGTGAACTTGATTATAATGGAGGGGTGGCCGGTAGCAGCATCCTCCACAATCAGAAGCCTGAATGAATAAATACTAAAGGGATAGTTTGGATTATTTGAAGTAGAGTTGTATGAGTACATACTTATCCATAGTCCATGTATTAGCTACAGTGGATGTCTGTCGGCACGGCCCCAGTTTGGAGAAGAGAGAGGAGTACCAGCAACAAACTGCTGCAGACATACACTGTAAATTCTAACTAGTTAGGTTAACTTAAAAATAGGCTGGGAATCTGGTTACCTTAGGAAAAGTAACTAAAAGAATTTAAATCCACCAGCTTACAGAGGAAAACCAAGCAAATATTACAAAATGAATGAGAATAAAACTCAGCGTAAGCAAGTAAAATTAAAAGGCTAATATAAATTAAGTTAAAGGCATTACTTAATTTAAGTTGCATTTACAGTGTAAAAATATTTTTCACTGCTTTCCTTTGCTGCTTTCCTTTGCTGCCATTTCTCACAGGAAACCACTCCCTCCAAACCAACCAAACTCCACTAAAAAAAAAATCCGTCATTTGATTTTGTAGAACACAGGAGTTGCTGGTTTGCGGTTGCCTCAGTTGGTTAGTTTGTCTGTGTTACTGGGTGACTTTGGTGAATCTGAACTGAAGCCACACAATAACATGAACAAACTAACAGACAGAGGAAGTGGTAGACCAGCAACTCATGTGTTCCGTGAGGTAAAATTACTGTTTTTGCCTATGGAGTTTGGTTGGTTTGGAGAGAGTGATATTTGGCTCATATGATGGCGGCCTTCCATCAAAAATGGCTGTCTGACAGTTAACTAAAGCTGTGAACGTATTCTAATTATATAAATTAATATGTTTTGCTGCTGACCCTGTCCACAGCAAGTACTCCTGCTGCTTCAAATAATCTAAACTTAACTCTCAACCCTTAAAAAAAAAAAAAAAAACCTATTCAGAATAAAAATGTCAGATGACTCAGGTGCAACTTGATCCCTTATTTTGAGTTTGGTTTGAATATAATACAAGTGTGTGGTGCCAGTTCAGCGCTCTGTAATGTCACATCCTGCCTGACATGTAGCTGCTGGCGTGTCTTTGCAGCTCAGCAGCAGCCAGTATTTTATCAGAAAACAAACAAAAGCATTTCCAGGCTGATTGTTCTCCGTGTGTCATGTGATTCATTGTGCCGCCAAGATTTTGTGTTTGTACGGTTTTACAGAACATGCTATAATTTATTCCTCTTCTTAACCTTTTTATTGGCAGCTGTACAAAACAAAGTCACTAAATGACATGTTTACACTTGAAAGTATTTGTGTGTTTGTGCCAAAAGTACCCACAGACCACACACACACGTACACTACTGCACACACCGCACACACGTCGACACACACACCTGCACGCACATACACAGAGTGCAAGTGTTCCATCATTGCTTTACACTCTTTGAACCATTTGCTTCTGAAGAACCATATTTTAAAAAAGTGTTTATCAAACATTCCTGGAACTAAGGGTTCCATAAAGAACCCTATTCACCCAAAGACACATTTTTGGAGGAAACAGTTCTTCAAGGATTGCTGAAATTCTTGAAGAATTATTTGGTCAAGGGTTTTGGTAGAACCCTCTGAGTGTGTTTAGACAAAAGCCTTGGAGTATAAAAGGGTTTTCTGTCGAATCCCCTGGATGGGTTCTTTATAAAACCCATGGAAATATTAAAAGGTTCCTGATAGAACCACCTGAGTGTGTTCCAGATGAAGCCCTTGGAATCTTAAAAGGTCCTTGGTAGAACCTGCTTGGTGGGTTCTGCATAAAACCCCCAGAATATAAAAGGATTATTGATAGAATCCCCTGAGTGTGGTCTACATAAAACCCTTGCAACATAAAAAGGTTCTCGGTAGAACCCCCTGGCTGGGTTCTTGTCAGCACCCTTAGACAGTGGAATGGTTCTGGATAGAACCCCCAGAGAAAGTTCTGGGTGGAAATATTACATTATAGCAGCGTTCTCTGTAGAACCTCTTTGAGAAGGTTCTTGGTGAAACCTTTCACAGATGGTTCTAGGTATAACCCTTTAGGTTTGTGGGTTCTAGATAAAACCCTTGGAATATAAAAGGGATCTTAATAGAACCCCCTGGGTAAGTTCTTGATACAACCCTAGGAGTATGAAAGGGTTCTCAATAGAATCTGTGTTCTAGATAAAACCCTTTGGTCAATGGTTCTTTGTCCCATATCACAAAAAACAGTTCTCAAAAGATCCCACTTGGTGGGTTCTAGAAAAAAGCCTTGAGACATTAAAGGGTTCCCAGTAGAACCCCTGAGTGTGTTATAGATAGAGCCCTTGGAATCTGAAAAGGTTCTCAGTAGAACCCTCTTGGTGGGTTCTTGATAAAACCCTTGGAATACATAAGAGGTTCTCAGTAGAACCCCCTGGCTGGGTTCTTGTTAGCACCCTTAGAAGGGTACTGCAGAACAGTTCTGGATAGAACCCCCAGAGAGGGTTCTGGGTGGAACCATTTCACCATAGAAGTGTTCTCTGTAGAATCTATCATAGGAGGTTCTGGTGAAGCCTTTCCTAGGTGGTTCTAGGTATAACCCATTATGATGAGTTCCAAGTGGAACTTTTATAAAAGGTTCTAAAGGAACCAAAAAGGGTTTCCAGTGGGGACAAGCTGTAGAATCCTTTGCGGTTCTAGTCAGCACTTTTATTTCTAAGAGTGTACACAGCAGCCTTGGCCGGGGCTGATTTAAAGTTGGAGGTTGTTCCAGGTCAGTCAGAGTTCAGGACAGATGGAGGTAAACTCTCACATATCTTCAGCTCAGCTGTACAGCGATGATAACACGGCTCACTGGGGCTTTGAGAAATGTGCCTGAAACTGACTGCTGATGGAGCTGAAGGAGGCAGAGCCAAGCAGGAAAAAACATGTCTAAATTTAACAATGCACATCACTTCTAATTTTGTTACCGTCTCACTACAACTGTGCGTTAACGCAGCTGAGAGACACTTGAAACACATCCCCTGTGCTTGTTTGTTTGGATCTCTTTTACAGTAGCTCAAGGCTCCCCAGAGTCCATATTAAAATCACATTAAAACCATATTCAAAATACTGCACTTCCCTGTATTCCATAGAAATTCAATAACGTTCAAAGGAATAGCTTGACGCTCAAAGAATAAATTTAAAGTGTTATTTCACAGAAGATGGAGGGCCTTGGGTTTTTTTTTTTTCATGGTCATCTGCATCACTTAATATTAAGCAAGACTTCCTGGTTTTTGTATTTTTCTGTACTTTCACCTGCTCCACCAAATCAGAGCCATGCAGCGCTTCCTTCTTCCATTGTGAAGTGTTAAAACCGTGATTGGTACTATGATTATGTGAGGAGCTAGCCAACACGCTGCCAACGTAACTGCACTGATTTAATATCTCTGTCTACTGAAATTATTGGTTTGAATTCAAACTCCACTGTTGAAGATGATGAGTAATGTCTTGTCTACAGCAGCTATCAGACGCTCACAGCTTATGGTGGACCTCGAGCATGGCCGCCAGAGGGTGTGTTACGTCACCTGAAAGCCCTTTAATCCAGCCTGGCTGCACAGCTGGTGGGCCAAGATAAGGCAATGACCACTGATACATAACTATAACTATTGAAGCAGTTGCTGCAATTCATGCCTGCAGTCACTCTGCACATACTGCCCTTGCTTCAAATGGCGCAAATAATGCAACAAATCACTTTAACTGGAGGCAGCTGAAGGAAAAGAGTTGATTTCTTAACCACTGATCTCATACTTTTATCTGACAAGTTTGAGCGTATGTTGAAGTTCATTCTTCATACTTTTTGCGTTGATTTGGACTGAACTGTGACACAGTAACTTCAAAAGCGCGTCAGTGAGCTCGAGTGGATCAAATATCTGGCTCACCACAGCATGACAGAGGCACGGGCTGGAAGAACATTATGTAAGGTGGTTAATTTAGGGCTGTGGAGAGATTTTAAACTGCCAACACGGATGCAAATAACACATTGAATGATTTTTGTTTCAAAAACTTGATTATTTTCCAAAAATAATAGTTTGCTGGCAAGAACATATGGAAAGCCATCATGACCTATAACATTCAGACAACTTTCCTGTAAAATCCAAAAATAGTAATGTCATTATAATATTATAATCACTGCTGAGGACCACAGATTCATCATGAATTGCCTTTTTCCATTCTGAAAGTAGCCGAGAAGCACGTACAGGGGAAAGTGTGGTCATCCAATGGCAAATGAGAGTGTATGTGTGTCACTTGGGGGAAACGAGGCTTACGTAACCACAGAGCTGACGATGAGTGATGTTCTGGTTCTCAGCAGCTCTGCTCTGCTGGTTTGGAGTACAGTACGGTACAGTTTCAGCTGGGATTACAAGTGTCGTGTTTATTTTTCCCTCCGCTGCTCCCGTATAAAAGAGCTCATTATGTATTCCAGCACAGAAAACAGAATGAAGCGAAGCTAAAGTGGAAGAATTAGTATCATCAAAGCCTGAGAGGACCAGAGAGGAAGAAAGAGAATTAATGTTTATAGATAAATGTTTATACATACCTAAATTCTTATACGGACCTTGTCTCCTTGGGTAACCTTAGACTTTCTGTGCATAAACGGTCCATCACATAAACCTTTTATCGTGCCTGTTATTCCGTGTTGAAGTAAGCAGTAAGACTGTAAGTACCAGCTAAAGGCTAAATAAAGTGTGCTCACAATTTTTCCAACTTTTGCCAAAGTGGGAGGGAAAATCAGACAACTCCAATACAGTTTATTCAACGGTTAATGATGTGTGTAAAATATCAGGCATTTTTAAGAATTGAGACAAAACCATATGCTGGGGAAATATATTTTAAAATATCAAACTCTAGGTTATATAACAGGCCATCGTCCTAGTGATTAAATGTTTAGGTAAATGTTGATGTCAGCTCCGTCATATGGAAAATCTGACAAAGTTGACGCCTTACAGAGTTGACAAAATGTTACAATTTTTCATTTCACTGCACAGTCATGGTGAGTAGCCATTTTATTTTATAAAGTTGCTAAGAGTTCTATCAATGCTAATCAAAATACACATTTTTAAACCAATATTCTTATCTTGCTTTGATTTAGAAGGGCTGAAACACATCTGAGAGTAATATTGATAATGAATATGTTGAAAAATACAAAGCTTACCAGTGCTTCAGCAGTATTCCCACCTTTTTAAACCAAGAAGTGAGACGGGGTCCTTCGGGAAAAAGATAAACCTTCTCATGCCTGAGTATCATATTTTTGTAAAAATCTGATGGAGCTGACAGAAATCTTTGACAGCAATAAAAAAAAAATCGTTTTTAAACAGAACTTTCTATGAAAAAAACCAAAAAACAATAAAACAACAGACCACACATGCAGCTTCATTGTACAACCAGAAATTTTTAAAAAAATGTAATCATGCTGAAATAATCCTGTTAGCTTGTGTAATTAGTTATATGAGTGGGCTACAGACAATTTTATTTAGTGCTGCTTGTGAACACAGTATAAACTAAAATAATAATAGGCTTGAATTAGATGTTCACTCAGGTTCCCTCTACAAGACACAACTGCATTATTAGGTAATAATGCAGGACCTGTCTTGGCTCAGATTCCCTAACAAATTAGCAATTAATCAAATTAAATGAAAGTCAAGATGAAATGAAAAATGTCCTCCATGTAAGTAATCTGGATGGCCATGGTCTGCTGTTTGTACTGAACTTGGTGGGAACAGAACACATTCACAATGCACAGTGAGTGGGAGTTGGGGGCATCTATAGGGAGCAAATTCTTGCCCCAGGACCCCCTGACTAGTCTCGTTGCCAGCAACGTGAACACAGAAGTGTTGAGTACCCCAAAGCGTAATGATAGAAATGTACAGTATGGGTTCCCTGCATTTAGAAACTGTCAGATGCTAACTTGCATAATTGGGAATTTGCATATTAGCATAATTACCTATATGGACAATATTTCAGCAACTGTTTGGCTGATTTGGATAATATTGGTGTGGTTTTGGGGTTATTCATGATGCTGAATCTAATATTACATTTAAAAAATTCAAAATGGCTGTTTAAACTTGCAGCTGCCATGTTTCAATTGCCTGTGGACAGTTTTTTTTTTGTTTTTTTTTATAAGTTTAGAAGTTTTAGAGCAGTGCTTCTTCAACTTTTCAAACAGTGACCCCCTGAGAATAATCAGGTTTGTGTTTGTGACCCACAGTCTGTTCTCAAGGCTGTTCAGGGATTACATTCAAGTTACCAAACTTTTGAGTGCTTGTTCCTTTTGTTAAATGTCTTTTAGGGGCTGATGTAGCCAAGAATTACTTCCTGGCTCTCATTCCCGGCTGGGTGCCACAATGTTTTATTTTATTTTATTCTCCACAATCATCTGGTGACCCCCAGACATTATCTTGTGACCCCCCTCGGAGTCCCAACCCCTCAGGCTGAGAGTAACTGTTTTATATGACTGGACTTGTGTATTTGAAATATTTTAAATAACTTCAACGTGGTTATAAATTAGGATGAATACAATTATATCCAAATGATGCAGAATGTACATATTAATTGACTGAACACTCTGAGGTGATTCACAACTGCATGTTGTTAAGATTAATTTAGTTTATTTGCACAATAAAAACACACAATATACAACAAATATAAAAGACAGTAGTTGCAGTGCAGAAGAGGAGGGCCTCCTGAAAGGCTTATTCAGAGTCCTCCTCAAAAGAAGTAACATTATTTCTCAGTAAAAATTAAGAAGAAAAGCAAACAGAACACAACAAGCAGACAATAAAGAACATTTAACACAAACTATCTCAATACATACAAGCTAGCAAAAGAAAAGAAAAAAGAAAAGAAAAGAAAAGAAAAGAAAAAAGGACCTATAAATTGAGATGTACAGCCAAAAGAGGCATTGTGTGATATCTAACAAGTACCACACTCATGTGGTCATGCTAACAACAATTAAGTTTACTTAAAATTTTTATTTTACAGTAGAGCTCCATTAAATTAATCTGCAAATATTTTGGTAATTGATTAATAAACTTGATTTTTTTTTTTTTTTTATTGAAAAAAGTCCAGCTTCTCTGTATTTCTTATGACAATACATGTTTTTGTTTTTGACTCTGGAAACTAGTGATCAAGATTTTTCAACATTTTCTGGACCAAACAACTAGGCTAATCGATTAATAATCGATTCATTGAGAAAATAAGTGAGGGATTAATGATCGTTTGTTACAGCTCTATATTACATGATGTATGTAAGGGAAAAGTTGTGGCATTTTATGGCATTTTCAGCTATGAAGGTGACTGACGGTGAAATGAGGCACTCATTCCTTCACGGGGCAAGGGAAGCTGAACCCCCCCGTGACCCTCTAGAGGAGCCTCAGCCAAGTTTTGGACCACCATCCTCTCTCCAGGATGGAGGTCTCATTGTTGGACTCCTTGGAGTGGAGACGCCCCCCTCCTTTCGCCCTTCCTGACCGCAGTTTTAACTCCAGGTATGTTTGTTTACCTGCTGGCTCGGGCCCAGCGGGAACACTCGACCGCTCGACTCAGTTCTACGAGCTCTTCAAGGGTGGACTGTACCACTGTGAGTCCTTGCTGGAGGGGGAGCCAGAAAGAGAAACACGCTATTTTCTCCCGATGTGGCGTCAGCATTTAGTGCGGTCCAAACTGGAACTGTCACAAGGTGTTTCAAATATAACCCTCCACATATTGGACTGAAATAACCCACTTTAATCGCGTTTGTTTTTGATTTAATGTCAGATAACTTCTCACAAACCCCTAAAAACTCCACCGCTCCATCTTGCCTTTTGATTGACCGCTCCATGTTTTTTTCTCCTCCGTGCTGAATTTTCCTCCTGCTGGAGAAAGGAGAAAAAACAACACAGAGAGGGGGAAAACTGAGAGGAAGAAGAAGGAGGCACCGCGGAAAAATAAAGGAGGTGGAGGAAAAAAGTGAAATAACAGGAGACTAGCGGGAAGATTGGAGGAACAGGTTGGAGAAGAGGAGAGTGGAGACTTGCCATATTTTACACGCTGCGTTTTTAGAAGTCCCTGCTTTTTGTGTGAAGATTTTTATTGTCTCTCATCTGCAGAATAAAAGGTGAGTTTATCCCATTTTTAATCCTATTTAATAACTGAGCTGTGGTATGTTATTTTTTTTAGTGTTTCAGCTCTTTATGTCCTCATGGAGAAAGTCAGGGTGTGTAGATTTGTCATTGTTCATTCAAGAGTCGTGCAATAAGGCAATAAAACGAGAAAAATTCATGTGTTTTTTCTGTGCACGGTTGACCCTGCTGTTAAATAATGCATAATGTCAAAGTAATCCGTGTTTTCCTCATTGATTGAATCCAGAAACACGCTGCTCGGTCCAAAAAAAAAAAAAAATTCAACTCTGCAAGAAATTAATATTTAAATATCTTTTGGTAGGCATCAGAAAAAAAAAATGCTGTTTAAATTATATTTTGCATACATGCGAGTGTGGTGCTGTGGGTGATATGGAGAGTGCGTGTTATTGACGCGCACATGTGGCACAGCCAGCGGGTCTTTGTTCCTCCCCCCCCTCCTCCTCCCACTCCCACCTCCCCTCCATAATAACCGACCCAGGCATGACAGCTCGTTGGCATGAGCAGACACAATATAGGCCAATATTGACATTCTCATGTCGCATGAACTTGAATCTTACATGAACCTGACCCCCCCCCCCCCCTCCTCCTCCTCCTCCCTCCTTGCATCCCTCCTTCCATCCCTGTCTTGTCTTCCAGCCAACAGGCGCATCATTGCTCTTCCTTTGTGGTGTTTTAAACGGTTGTCTCCAGAGTGGCAGTTTCAATGGTTAAATACTTTTTATTTTGGGGATAAAGAGGTTGTTTTTGTTCCTTTCTAAAAAAAAAGAGGAGGGGTTAGTTTGGGAGCTGCTCAGGGGGTGTTAAGAGAGGGGTGTTGTGGCTCTTGGCGCGCCAGATGAGGGGATATAATGTGTGTCAATGTCAAATGGAGGTGTGTCCGCTGTGTGTGTGTGTGCGTGCAGTGGCCCTGTGAAAAAGAAAGAGACAAGAGAAAATAAAAATACAGAAATGTCCAGAAAAGATGCGTTTCATAAGGCTCCCTTATGGAATATCTTATAGCCTGGTGAACAAGAGGGGGAAATGTTTTCTTCAGTGTGTCGTGCCAGACCAAGGACACACACACTCTACAGCCAGACCGATATCATTTAGCTGATATTATTGGGCCAGTATTGGCCTAGCACAGCTTTAATGGTTTAAATGGTAGCAGCATTTTTCTTTTTTTACAGAATATAATCAGATTTATTTATTTATTTATTTTAATGTATATTTGAAGTGGAAATCAAATGGTATGAAAATTTCATATCACAATTATAGGCACTAAAATTACCACAGTACACTCTTAGAAGTAAGGGTTCCCAAAGGGTTCTTCCTGAAGGGCTGGGGTTCTAACCAGAACCACTTGCTTTTTTAAAGAAAGGGTTCCTCAGGGGTTCTTTGCAAGTGTTTGATTGACTCTTTTCATCCAAAGAACCCCTTTTGGAGAAAAAGGAGGCTTCTTTGTACCATAGTGTAAGTGTTCTAGATAAAACCCTTTGAATATAAATGGGATCTAGGTGGAACCCTGTGCATGGGTTCTAGAAAAGACCCTAGATAAAGATGTCAGTGTTTTCATTAATGCAAAACTAGTAATATATTCCCTCAAATGGCGGTTTACCAGAACCTGCATTAATAATTACTTTTATACTTTTATTGGACTTCATTGAAGCATACTGAGCAGCAGATTTAGCAGTAAGTTGTCAGTGTGGCAGTAAATGTACAGTTCAGGTTACAGTGTGTCAGTTAATAAACGCTGCAGCTTCTCAAGACCAAGAAAAGTGTGGTTATTTGTTTTCCAATTGCTGGAGAAGTGACGAGGTTAGCCCCAAAGTAAGCTGAGCAGGAAAGGCTAACATTACGTTAATGCTGACACTAACATTGTACCTTTACAACTTTGCTGTGCGTGCAGTCATTTTCCTTTCAGAACCTTTGTGATCCAGTCTTGAACTGCAGCGTCTTTTTTGGAGAGGTGGTCAAATAAATCAGTGATGCTAAATCCAACGCTGAATGTTTTTAGATACATGATGAAATACATCATACATACATACATCATGAACACATGACCGTGGTATTGTGGTTATCATCACAGCCCTACGTAAAACAAACCCATGATGCTGTTGTGCCTGCATCTGAGAGACTGTTGCTAACTTTGGTTGATGCAGGACAGTCTGTACTGTGAACTTGGTGTTGGAAAGTGTGGTACTCAAAAGTGGTTATCACGATGATTAAGATTTGAAACCATAATACTCATAATCATCTGGAATCCCTAATCATCCCTAATTTGAACCTTCTTAATTCAAGTAGTTCTGTTTGGGTTTTTTTGTTATTCAGAATTATTAAAAATATCAATGAAAGTTTACTGATGTCATTTTGGATTTTATAAATTAAAAGTATTCTTACTGGAAATTTTCTACTATCTAATATCAGTATTGGTCCCAAAAATCCAGTATCTCAGTCAACTCAACACAACACACACACACACAAAATCTCCCCTCTGTCTACACACTGCTGCACAGACAGATTTTCACTATGCTGCAAGCTGCCGCACTCAAGCAAGCTCGCGCACAGATTCTGTGAGTGAGTCATACCGCATTTGGAGGCTCATGGCCCCACAATGCTCTGTGACTGAAGTGGAGCCCTGCTGATAACACACACACGCACACACACGCACGCACGCATGCAGACTTGACGCGCGAGCGCAGACAGACTCCTCTTCTGAAGTAGTCGTTGTTCCAAGATTGTGCATGTAGATTTACGGAAAAGCACAGGCTGTCCATGAGCTGTGTCAGAAATTATAGCCTGTGTTGAGACAGAAATGCGGCCACACACACATGGAGACACACACAGACAGTGTACTGTTTGTCTTTCTTGGTTGGAGTCGCTGGTGGGTGTGGTGTTACCAGCATTTTGTGTCTGTTTAATTCAAATGGAACTTCAGTGTTAAACAGAATGAGTGACCACACATTGACAAACTTGACTCTTGAAGAATGCTGTTTTTAGTCCGATATTAAAGGAACCGTTCTGTAGGATTTAGTGGCATCTAGCAGTGAGCAGACTGCAGACACCTCGTCTCACCCTCCCATGCCAAGCATGTAGTGGAACCTGCAGTGGCTGCAGAGATACCACTTTTTCATTTCTGATACCAGTGCCACAGCGTTGAGTATCTGCAGATACCAAGCCAATACCAGATTTTTTTGCTATCTTAAACAGGGTGGCTACAAGTCCTTAAAGGGATAGTTCACCCAAAAATGAAAATTCAGTCATTATCTACTCACCCTTAAGCCGACTGAAGGCTTAGTTTTTTAGACCACAAGACACTGCTGGAGTTTCACAGGAAAACAGCGCTGCAGAATCTCCTAAACAGTTGAGGTGAATGGTGACCAGTTTTCACACAAACAAAAAAACAAAAACAAACAAACAAACAAAAAACAAAACTGCTTGTCTGGTGTAAGCCAAGTCACTAATGAAAACATACTTATGAATATTATACTCTATTTCCTTTAATAAATCACCCTATATCTTAGACATGGACTTTTAAAGGGTCAGGTTATTCAAATTTCAGTTCACCTGTGCACATAGTTGTGGTTTTGAGATATCTGCCTCTGAGATTTATGCCTTTACCTCAGTGCAGTCATGGAATCTCATTTGTGCTGATCAAAGAGTTGAAAAATGATATTTGAAAATCTCATAAGCGGTGTGTCTTTTCAAAAACGGTCTTGGTGGTTACTGACTGTGGACAGTTTTCTTTGGAACATTTTCATGGGGAGAAAGTAGTTTCTATATGTAAACTTTAATTAATCGTGCCAGATTCAGAGGCAGATAACTCAACACATCAGCAGATAAAACCAGTACTACCTGCACAGCGAGATACCACTATGCACAAGTAAGAAAATATCTTTTTTATTACTTCACTCCAGCTTATGATGTCATGAACCACTGGTGAAAACAGACCAGTTACACCATTCAAACCCTGCTTGCACATTAACAAACTTAACATTGTAATAATGAACACTTAAATTTTAAACCTTAAGTGCATTTTTCTGTATTAGGGTGTAGCCTACTTACAAGTACAACTCTGGACATTAAATAGACATTTTAACATCACTGTTGTGCTACTTATGCTTAAGATGATCTGAATTCCCTCCTCCCACTGGTTAACACTACATCCCTAAAATTGACTAAACATGTGGATCCTTTCAGCGTCTGTCGTCTCACTGCTTGTGAGTTTATCATGTTGGGGGGAAGACATGTTTTATAGTGTAGACTTCAAAGGCTTTTCCTCTAACCTGTCCCAGCATTAGAAATTATAAATCATGAGGTATTTATAGAGGTCACATGCACGAATTGTTCTGCTGTGCATTTTTTTTATGTTAATTTCATTCAGTTCCACAGATGTTGAGCTGCAGAACCACTCTTGTGTAACGGTGACTCACCAGCAAAGCCTGTTCTTCATATAGACCTATTGATATTCTCAACATAAAGAAAATACAAGAATGAATGACTCAATCAATAAAAAGTACACATCAATCCACCCTTGTTTCTCAGACTAAATAAGAATACAGAAATGTATCTGTATTTATTATCATTTTACAGATGTATTAATCAAACAACTGAACAAAATCAATTAAACAACCCACAACAAATTAATTTGAAAAACAGGAAAATGGCAATAGTGTGAGGCAGTTGTATTTTCTTATACGGAGTGTCCGTTTACACCCAGGTGAGAATGGGCACATGGCAGCTATTGGGCTGTTAACACCAATCTAGCTATAAATAGGGACAAATTCAAAGTCAACAAGAGGCTGCAGTGGGTGACGGGGTTAAGCACAGGACTTTCCCACAGAAGAGTGGTGTTTGAGTCCTGTCCTGGGACATTAGGCTCTTAGTTGAGTGTAAATTTAGAAGTTAACCACATTTTTAGTTTTCAGTGGTAGTTTGGTTAGGTTCAGGCAACAGAACTACTTCATCGTATGTCTTTGCTATGTGGGTGCAAATAGCCACATTGGCTATTTAAACCCCAGGTGCAAATTGCATGGTTGGCTATGGACACCAGGATGCTTGTCTCTGCCATGCTAGGCTATATACGTCTGGGTGTAAATAGCCACATTGGATAGTCCACCCCAGGTGCAAATAGCATCTTCCTTTATTATACACATTATCACACATTATGATTTATTATGTGAAATTGCTCTGAAATAGCAACATGGCTTCACTTTAAGATCAACCCATGGAAACATAATTTTAAGGTTCAGTGCAAGATACAAACAGTTGCTGCTAGCATTTATATTAACCAGTTTTCGTGGAAAACATTTGGTATTTTTGTGGATTATGCCTACCATCAAAGGCTGCTGATGCAGTTTATCTCTTAGTGGAGAGGGACAAATCAATACTGCATAGTATCGCGGTATTTTGCATGGCAATATTGTATCAATAATTTATGCCAAATGTTAGTCTTTTATTATACACATGAATATATTGCAAATGCTTATTCAGGGCTCAACTATAAGGATTGCTCACTATTTTGATAACTGATTACTTAGAAAATGCTGTTTTCTGTCTCTCACATATGGAGATTTTTTGCTTTTCTCTGATTATTATACTGAAATTAATATCTTTAGGTTCTGGTCTGACAAAACAAGACATCTGAAGACATCATGTTGGACTTTGAGAAACTGGATGGACATTTTTCAGTATTTTCTGACATTTTATAAACATGACAATTTACGTTAGGCTTTGTTGGTGTTTGATAACTGATAATAAATAAGCCAGTTTGCTAAGGGATGATTAAAAATTGACTTTGAGCAAGTATATTTCTAAAAAAAAATAACATTAACATTGAAACTTGTGATTAAACTTTATGTAGTAGAATAATAAAATCAATTGCTTAGATGGAGCTGTGTTTTTTTTGTTGTTTTTTTCTGGTGAGAACAGCTGAGGTCACAGTCAGCAGGACAGGAAAGTTTTTATGACAGTGTTCGTCAGGCTGTGTGCTTGACAATCCTATTTTCCTTCCATAAAAATAATTGAAATGAAATGTACAGATTGACCCCTCTTACATTACTAGATAAGACAGATGTTGAGTTTTCCTTTGGGAAGGTTGAAAAAGTAACTAAATTGCAGTACATCACAGTATATGTTATCTGTTAGTGATTTAAGTATCATGATAATATCATATGGTGATTCCCACCTCTGTTATCTCCCCAGCACACCCAGGTACCCTGCACTCAGGACACTGTTTCTTGGAATGAGCTGTCAAGTTGTGACAGCGGTGATTTGTGGCATTTTTTTCTGTGGTTGTGTCATACTCATTTGCCAGAGCTGAAAATAAACTGTTCAGCTGGAACAGTTGTCCTTTAGTCTGATGCTACATCCCCGAGTGTTTGTGTTCTGGCCAGACTAATAATCCAAGGAGATCAACTTGTTGACATCATTAAACCATGGCAGACTGGAGCAGTTCACTTCAGAGTCCTCTGATGGAGCTTGCAGACATTTTTCCAAACCCACTAACAAAACACCAGCATCCATAAATGATTTAATAGCTCACGTTTTGTATGTGTGCTTCCATTTGACTTTTGACTTCGACTACTGTTAAAACTATAGATGGTGATGGTCGTGTTTGTGAACCCAAGCGGCCACGTTTCATTGCCTCTGCACCACTGACCTTGTTGCTATGGTGGTTATTGACCAATGTGACCTCATTACAGACAAGTTGTACCGTCATTGGACATTGTCTGTGTTCATTTGGATTTTCAGTGGCAGTTCGACCTTTTACACTCCAGTTAGAGTCGACTCAAAGGTCCACAGGCTTCTCAGTACATTTATTTATCTGAGATTCAAGTGACACAAGGCACAATTTGTAACATCTGGAAGAAGAAATACACAATACACTTCTTACAGATGAAAAGTTAATTTCTTAGACTATGAAACACACAAGACTGCAATTAACACTTATTTTCATTATCAATTAATCTTCCGATTATTTTCATGATTAATTGTTTAGTCTGTAAAATGTTAAAAAATTGTGAAAAATTGTTTTCTCCAACCAACAGTCCAACACCCAAAGACTCTTCATCTATTGTCAAGAATGACAAAACAAAGCAGATACACTTTACATTTAAAAGGTTTGAACAAGTAAATGTTTGTCATTTTTGCTTGAAAAACGACTTAAAGTATTTTAAAGTAGTTTAATACACTATAACTGTAACTATAGCAGAGATTTCCCTGCTACAGCAAGGATTGGGCGATGTATTTCAAATTGGCGATGTCCACAGTGAAACATAGTAGATGGATGAAGACATCATTGGGCCGCAATGTTGTACCTGTTTTGGGTTTGAATAGGTCTTTGTCTCTGCAACACATGTCTGTAACTTAGTTGTGTTCAGCCTCTGACGCTAGCAAAGTTAGCCAACTAGCTATACCAAGGAAGCTAAGCTAAACTAAGAAAAGAAGAGTGCACACCACTGTGTCATTTTTTTCACTTATAAGATAATTCTGGTTTTGACAATATAACAAATTATTACACAAAAATATCGAACAATTGAGTTAATTTGCTCACTTTAAATGAGCTACAATGATGAATTGACCCATTCAGTCGTTCAGTCATTCATTATCCGTAAACGCTCATCCTTGAAGGTTCACGGGGGGGAGGGGGCTGAAGCCTGTCCCAGCTGACATTGGGCGAGAAGCCCTGGACAGGTCGCCAGTTCATCACAGGGCTGACGCACATAAACCCCTTTCATACATGCTGAAACTCTGCAATTATCCCTACCCAGAGGAGCTGTACGTGTGAACACAAATGTCTGCATTTTATGGCCCAGACTTAACCCTGCCAGCTCCTGAGCTCTGAGTCCAGGTGAGCCTGTTGATGGCTTGTTGATGATGCCAATTTGGATCTCCACATCTATCATCCTTCTCTGCTTCCATCACAGTTTGTTAAGATCAAGCTTCTGTATTGATATCATCATTACAGATCAGTCCTCCTCCTCGTGCATGCTCTGCAGGTGCCACCCCTCGCCTAAACCATATGGACTATTTCTAACATGTGAACATGTCTGATTTGGACAGTCTTTTAATGCTTGCAGCATATGTGAAAGGGCACATTTGGACGATGGCCGGACCTGACTGTCAGGACAGAGTTCGGAGTGCATATGCGAAAGAGACAAACACTCACACTCCCATTCATTCCTACGGGCAATTTAGAGTCAGTCAGTCAGCAGGTCTTTGGACCGTGGGAAGCCATGAACTCGCCAGCCCTGCAGCTGGCGGAGGGGGGGAGGGCTTCAAACTCTAACCATTGTACCACCGTGCTGCTGTCACCAATGTTACCAAGTGCCTTGGCTTTGGCTTACTGGACAGGTTTCATGAGAAAATAACCTGGACATGGAGCATTAGTGCAACATCCAGCAGCTTCTTTTTATTTATTCTCTTTTCTCCAGAGAGCTCAGCCATCTCGATGGATCCCAACCCTTGCTTAAACCTTACCTGAAAATGATAATGGGCAAACTTCAGCTAGTTATTGTTGTGTAATGGACATTACACTCAGGGGTAATGTTACAACAAATGTCTGCTCTTTGTTTTGACAAGTAGTGCAGAATAAATAAAATGTATTATTATCACTTAGTTCAATAGTTTAATCACAGGTGTAAAACAAAGCAAACACACAGTACCTGTGAAGGGAAAACTAGAGTAAAGAGAGAAGAAAATGGAAACTTTAGGTGATTAAATATAGGAGAACTTGTACCAGAAGTGATGTAATATTGAACGTTAAACATTGCAATCACATATTTCCATTTTCCAAATGTCAAATGCACTTCCTCTGCTGCTGGAGTGTGAGGGGAAACTTACTCGAGCGTATTCGGACCGTCACCTTGCCTGTTGACTCTACCAATATTAACATTTACTCCCGCAGTGTTTGCTTATCCATCAGTGTTGACATCAGGGAAAGACGATATGCTTGACCTGTTAGAGTGGCCATGGTTGTACAGTGGGGAGGTATTAACGTTCAAATTGTAGTTTATTTCTGACCTTCAGTGTTAGAGAAAGTAGAATCGACATTAACACATCTTAGCTAATGATTACTGACGTAAAATAAAAGCATTCTTTAAATTTATGGGTCATTACTTGAAAGACAGTTCTCATTTTGACAATGAAAGGCTAATTACATTAAAATACTGAAGATTGTAGTTAATTTCCTGTCTTTAAATGATGAATTGACCCATTTTTCTGTATGTTGTATCAGCTTAGACTGCATGGCATTAAGGTCTGTTGGCTGCTAGGAAATAGAAGACACTAATAACACTGCTGAAAGGTAGAGATGAATGTGTGGATATGCAGCAAACTAGGCCAGTAAACAGCTATAATTGGACGTGTATTGCTTCAGAGGTGGATTCGGGTCCCAGAATATCAGGGAATCAAATGCTGTTGTCATTTCAACCGCTCGTAAATAGTTTCTGTCCTTATGTTGAGGTGTTGATGATGCTAAAACGGTCTTGTCTCTAAGTGGACGCCAGCTGTTGGGTGTATGTGGACAGTGTCGTGGTGTTTGACGGTGTTTCAGAGCTGATGGTGTTATGGAGCTGATGCTCTGTGGGTGTAATTGCCCCTTCAGAGTTTAGAGTTTACTGCTCAGTGTGAGTATCGCTGTTCATTTATACCAGAGGCACTTGATAGTGCTAGAGAGCTGATAGCCAGTTTAATGAGTTCGCCATTGGAACAAACATAAACATTGGTAAATTGACACAAACAAGAGGATAAAGTACATTGCATATCAGTGGATTCAGAGGGGCGATCCAAGGCTGCAGCTAATGATTATTTTCATTATTGATTCATCTGCAGATTATTTCCTTGATTAATGGATTACTTTTTGGTCCGTAAAATGTCAGAAAAAGGTGAAAACTGTTGATTACTGTTTTACCAAATGCCTTTTTTTGTCAATGACCCCAAGATATTTAGTTTATTGTCACAGAGGAGTAAAGAAACTAGAAAATATTCACATTTGAGAAGCTGAAATCATAGAATTTGCTCATTTCCCTCATTAAAAATGACTTAGAATAGTTGGCAATTATTTTAATAGTCATTTAATAACTGGTTAATCATTGCAGCATTGCCCAATATTATTATTATTATTTAACAGCTGTACACTACTTACCCTGTGAAGACGTGATCTGATTGCTACCATTGTCGTATGGCCTGACTCAGGTTAAAAAGTAACAGGGTCCAATTTTGGGCTATCAGAGGCATTTCTGTTATGCATATTGCTATCAGAACATCCATTAAAAAAATTATGAAATTAGTTCATATATAGGAGTTGCACATTGTAACAAACCCAAAGAATTTTAGGCCCAACACTGCAGTTCACCTCAGCTCATGGCACTTTCATGTTTTTTAGCATGTTGTTTTGTTATGTTTTCTTACCTGCCAGCACTAATAAACCTTGTTCCCAGCCTTAACAGGCAGCTAATTAAAGTGAAAAAAAGCTCCAGTAAACTCGTTTCCTGTCCAGCATCAAAAGGTAGATAGACAAAGTTAGCAACTAGCTGCTGAAAACAGTGGGGCATTTAGCAACAGAGTCAGATATATTTTCTCAGGAGTTGGTGGAGACCAAAACAGAGCAAAAAGAAGACTTCATTTCCAGTCATCATGTGAATAATAACACGACTGTAAATGAGTGCTACATGTGTCCTGGATGTGTGAACAGTTTGCTTACATATTTGCCATAACTTTGACATACGTTTTTAGCTTGTTGCAATGCTAAGCATGCGAGCCGCAAAGAAGATCTATGAATGCAGCTTTAAATTTATTTATATGTAATTACACAAACATATCACTGTTTCTGCACACCATATGGCCAGAGAGAAATCATGGTACTGCAGTCAGCTCTTGTAATTAATGTGTCCTGCAACAGGACTTTTTAACGTTAATATTGCCATAAGAACGTAGCGATCTCATATTTGAAGTGGAACTGAACATTAGATAATGGCCAGTCAGCTTGTACTCACTAGTTCAGATGTACTTTTGTCAAATTTTTACTGGGTAAAGCTTTTCAAATGTGACTATTTACTGCTTCTCTTTGTCCTAGAAGATAGTAAACTCAGTTTGAGGTTTGGGCTGTTGGTTGGACAAAACAAGAAATTGAAGACATCACCTTGGACTTGAAACTGTGATAGTCATTTTGAAGTATTTGCTGACATTTTATTACTATTACTATTAAAATTAGAAATGAATTTTCCTTTGCCTAATCTAGATATTTTAAAATGCGTGGATGAGTTGTATATGGAGTATATGTGGAAAAATCCCTCATGATCTTTATTTTCACACTCCAGTTGTATCCTGTATGGCCCATCTGAGTGCATCTACTGTAACTAACATTGTCTAATGTTGCATCTCTCCCCGCTGGCACCAACAGAAACATTGATTCTTCTCTGTTGACAGTAGATTTAGCTCAGTGTGTAAAAACCCGGCCAACATGACACCAGAGACCATTCGAAATACAAAACAAACACTGAAATTTGTGCTCACGGGCTACTAAAAATGAAGCGTTTGGATGGAAACCAAAGCACAGCTGAAATGTTTTTTCCCACTCAGACCTGCATCTGTGGCTGAGTTAAGAGGAATTGACTTAGTTTGTTAATAGCTCATAAAGAAGAAAAAGAAGTGACAAAGTGTAATGTCCACCTGCACATGATGTAGCATTATTGACAGCAGTCCACAGCCGAAACTGCAATAAGATAAGATTAGATAAAGTTTTTTCAACTAGCCCTTTGCTAAGCTCCTTAGTTACTGTTGCCATGTCTGTCAAGCATTTCATTCTTGCACTGCACATATGCAATTTACAGTGATAACGTTTGAAGATTTAACATCGAAATGAGCAGTCATTTTTGAAACATGCGGTCCTTGCTTCTTCAGAGAAGTGAACAAAAGTAGCATCTCATTTATAGCTGAAGACCGTGGATTTTGTCCGTTAGATTTATGACTCTCACCAGCAGTCAAGTATAGGTAGCTAATGTATGCTAATGCTGATGCTCCTTGAGTAAGCTGAGAAGTCTGTCTCCAGGTGAGTTTTTAATGTTTCCATCGAACACATTTTAAAACAAGAACCTGTGAAGTGTCTGAAATATGAAAAGTAACTTAACAGCTGTGTGCATGATAAAAGATGGAAGCTAAAGCTACATCCCACCAAACTTTGGTCAGACGGTAAACAGAGCAGAAATACACTCATTAAGGTCAGAAAAGGAGCACAGGGATTAGATTAAGCGCAGCAGACCTTGAGACGATGGTGTTTAACACAAGTTTTGTTTGAGGTAACGTTACTGCAGCTCGTAAACTACCAAGCTGGACCTGCTAACGTGTGCAGCATATGTTAGTTTAAGCCATTTCTCACATGTTTGCTCTTGTGTTTTAGGTTTTGAAACACTCCAAAAAAAAAAGACACCGCCCTCCAAACTCATGTGACACAGAGTATCGCTCTTCTTAGGCCTTGTGTACACTGGACAAAAAACCCACTAACCCCCACTAACATCTGGCTTTTGTCTTCAGTGGGAAAGGGTACAATTGACATTCACTCTCAGGTCAAATGACACAAGTATGAGGCTGCAACTATCCATTATTTTCATAGTCGATTAATCTGTTGATTATTTTATATCAGTTGTTTCATCAAAATGACAGAAAATGATGAAAAATGTTGAACAGTGTTTCCCAAAGCCCAAAATGACTCCCACAAATGTTTTGTTTTTTCCACAACTCAAAAATATTCAGTTTACTGTCATAATGGAGTAAAGAAACCAGAAATCAGACCATTTTGACCTTTTTCTTAAAATATTACTCACACTGATTAATCGATTATCAAAATAGTTCGGCTCCAGCTCAGATCAGCATTGATGTAAACATGACACCTGGGTGGACACGCTAATGTTTTGCCCTTTTTGATGGAGGAAATTAAGGCTTGTAACCTCTGTTGGTAACTGCGACTCTTTTGACACTTTTTCATACAGATGCGCTGCTTGGTTTGACTCGGTTTGACTCGGTTTGACTCGATGCATCACCTCAGCACAGCAGAGATTGCTCCCGCTTGAACGTCCTATAAATTCTTCACAATAAAAAAAGAAAGATATTTTGTTAACTAAAAGCTCTTAATACGAAGAGGCAAAATCAGGAAATATTGAGTTTTCATCAGCAGTAACTTAACACGGCTCCTATCAGCCGAAAGCAAACGTAACGAGCTGAACACACAGAGACTTTTACAAACGTCTCTCTCAATGTCTCTCTTCTGCACAAATGAGTTGAGTCTCGGCTTCTTGGCACACATCAGAAAAATAATCAGAAAGGCAAACGGGTCTACTGGCAATGGGAAATGAGTCAATTGCCTATTTTTAGCAGTTTTATATAAAAAAAAAACACATACATGCTAATCCTGGTGTAAAAACAGTGTTAGAGCCCCATGCACACCACTTCAACATGTAGAGAAATGCAAAGCTTGACAGGCCTGCAGGGCCCTAATTAATCTATCATTGGACAATTGCTGTTCAGAGGAGGGGCTTAGGGAAGGGTCAGTTCCTCTAAGTCAGGTCGATTCCTAGAAATGAGTGAAAGAAATGTGATATTTGTTGTCAGTTTTAAAATATAAAAACATTTGGGGATATACTTATATATCACTTGTGTTTAAACGCTGCCCGTGTAACTGTAGATAGGTCAGTTATTTTGATATGAAGCCTGCCATTTACTTGGAAGCAGCGTGCACTTGTACGGGATTTTGTAACATGAGCTCAGATGTATTTTTACTGCCTGTACAGTGAGGACGAGCACATTAACTGATGATTGAGCCAACGTGGAACAATGTTGCTCAGTGCGTAGGTGTTTCAGATCAGTCTAGTCTGAATAAATTCTGACCATGTGAGTAACGTTTCTGTGTGTGTTTCATCTGAATTGTCATCATCAGACTCTTGGCCGTAGTGCATATTAGTCTGGGTGTTTATAAAAATATGGATTTTTATTTTTTTATGTTCTGTGTAGGTGTACGAGAGCATCTCCGCATCTGGGTCAGAGCGTATGGATTTTATAGTTGTGTAGGTGTTCGAGATTACAGCATATGTGAGCATCTAGGCCAGTGTGAGTGTGTGTAAGTGTGTGTGTTTGTGTGTGGGGGGGGGGTGCTCAGTCCTTTGCCCAATGGCTAGAGGCCAGTTACAGATAGGCTAGGCAGCATAATACCCTGTCTGTTCCCACGAGAGTCCAAACAGGCCTTCACAACACCCTATTTATAGACAAACGCTCTGCCCAAACTCCATTCATATTCCTCAGGTTGGATGTGTGGAGTAGAGCGCGCACATGTGTCTATTTTTCATCTAAAAACTGAATTGTGTGGTGCAAATTTTACACTCTGTCACTGTGATTTGGAGTTGAAGCGGCCTAAATGCGTCCAAATGTGCATTCAGTCTGGTGCTGTCAGTGGCGGCGGCTCACAATGTGTGTTTGGTTCACAGAGTGAGCATTCCTCAGCGCACAGTTACATAATCAGGAGTGTTTGTCAATAGATCCACAGGCAGAGGAAGAGCTGAGCGGGGCACAAAATAAACAGCAAAAACATGCTCGCGGAGGGAAACGCTCGTCCCCTGCTGCTGCGCTGCACAATGTCCATGTGAAGTGTATTTATACACAGTGGATTGTCTGCAGTGGAGTCACAGATCTCCTAGCAACACGGGCTGCCGCCATGATGGAAATCCACTGTAAAAAAAATCACTGTAGGATAGTGATGATAAGTATGTAACAATACGAAAGCAGGTAGATGACACTTAGACTGTCCTCACAAGAAAAAACTAGAGCTTCAGCTGCTGGAGCATGTGTCTCCAAAACTTCATATGTTTATGTCAAAGCGGCAAAATCCTGTAGCAGCTATAGGGTTTATGATGTAGTACTGAAGCAGTGAATGTGACCTTACTATACAGAGACAAAGACAGCCTGTGGAGGAGGTGGGGTGGATGGATGGGACAAAGAAACTTTTTTTAACACTAGAGTCGTCGTTGGTTTCTTTTAACCATGACCACGATCATTCCTGACCATAACCAAGTGGTTATTATTGTGATGAGGGTTGCAGTGGCATGAAAATTGATGGTTATCATATCATTTTGCTTATTGTGTTGAATTCTACCATATTTGTGTTACTTGAAAGAATATTACAAGTTTAATGTCTGTCAGGACATAATATACCTCGTATTTTCATTCCTTTAAGGGTCATTACAACTGATAATAATAACAATCATAATGTGTAATACCATATATGTGATACTGTAAAATGGTGAGACAGTTGTGCTGTGAAAATCTCATACTGTTACAACCCTAATTGTTATCATGGCAGCGACGGTCCCCTAACTTTAAAAAAGTAGTTATTTTAAGTGAAAACATGGACAATATTTTTCCAACCCCATCTTCTAACCCTAACCAAACTTTAACCATAGCAGTGTCACATCATGAGACCTTTTACTCTCTAAAAGTGATTTGTAACAGGTTTGGAAGGCAAATAATGTTGAGGCTGATCCGGAAATGCTTCAGTGACGTCCCGAGGGAGTTACAAATCATTTAATTTGGAGGAGCTCCTCAAAGTCCTCAAAAGCAGTTAAATGAAGTAATAATGAGAAAAATAAAGATAAATAAAAAATAAGAACAATAAGGTAATAAAAAACAAGTGAATAAATAAATGAAACATGAAGAAACAATAGAAGCAATAAAAACAATAAAAAAGACAGTAAAAGACACATCACATAAAAGCAGGTCTATAGAAATGAGTGGCAAAGGCAGGTCACCTTTAGATTTAAGCCTCAACTTGAGAACCACGAGGAGACCCCACCCGAACTGGCTCATGGGTTTACATCACTGAGTCTAAAACAGCTGCTGGGCTTCTGGGGTCATCAGGTCTCAGGGGGAGGTACAGTGTATCTGTGTGTCGTCCGCGTACTAATGAAAAGACATGTTGTGACAGTAGATAATTTGGCTAAGTGGAGCATATAAAAAAAACTGTCAAATTTCCATCAATGTGAATTTATTATCATAATTAAAAAGTATATAAAACTCCCATCAGCACTTAAAGGATCTAACTGGACTTTCAACCAACTAATCAGCCCAGTGTTCAGTCCAGACATAAAGAATGTGTACGTAAATTTGTAAATTATACTGTATAAGACCCAACAATCTGTTGATTAATTGACAAGTTGATTAACAGTAAATAAAACTTGTTTTGATGTGCCAGTGACCAGGAAGTGATTCCAGTCATTTCACAAGAAAAATGTCAGAGTTCCTGCTTCCAGTTTCTAACATGTGAGGATGTGCTGCTTTCCTGTATTTTATATTGTTGTTAATTGGGTCTTGAACGGTTAATTAAATAATACAAGCGGTTTGAAAACATTACTGGAGGATCTGGGAAATTGCTAGAAATTTTATAAACAAAATTATTAATCAACTGGAGAAATAACACAAGAAGGACAAGAAACAAACATGTATTGATACATTAAAGATAGTTATCATTACAATTTCAGGTCATATTGTCAATCACTAACAAGGATACAAATGCCCTTGAAAGTTACAACTTGCTTCTCACAACACAATAAATATATTATTACATTAAAATACATTAAAGTGGACTAGATCATACATTAAAAGTTCAAACAAATAAAAAAAGAAGGAAAATCTGGACAAGTCTCTGATAAAAGTAATGTTTTAAGAAGAAATTTAAAAAATGACTTTGGTTCAGTTGGATTTATTTCCTGGCTGAGTCCCTTGAGTAAATAAAGCCATTTTTAAATGTGTGAATTGTTCAACTTTTTGTCCAACTGTGTAAAAATGTGAAAACTTGTAGCAGCAGTGTCACCAGACACAGGCTAATTTAAAACTAAATCAATGATTGATCCTTAAACGGAACATTTGAGTCCTAATCAGGATGACTGGGACTCTGGGTATTGACACGACTTTAAGTAGTTTAATGATATTTCCTGTGGTGGTTGTTCTGCAAAACAAACATGGAGCTGGAGCCAAAGCAGCAAGAATACAAACTGAAATCCAACTTTGTATTTACTGTCAGATCGCTTAGTTAATATGGAAGCAAATACAGCAGTTGGTTGGTGCTCCTGTTGTTGGGAAAGCTCAGGGAGGAAAAGCGTAAACGGAAAAAAGGTTTGGAACCACTGCTCTATGTGAAATTATGATCCAGTGGGAGGAGGTTGAGGATGATTGAGTTTGAAGGGTTTTCTAATTGACTTCCATTGTAAATAAGCTTCAAAGAAAGATGAATATTTTGAAAAGTTGAAAGCCAAAATGTATGAAAGATGAACACTGACAGCATGAATGAATAGTTAAGAGTTGAAAAACAGTGAAAATGTGGCAATTTTCGTCATTTGAAAGTTGAATATTTGAATCAGTAGTTCGGGGTTTAAAAACAGTGAAAATATGTAAATTTTGAACAATCTGTCTTTTGTTTTGAACGGAGACTAGAGACATTAACTCATGTCTGCTTGATTTTTCAGCATCATCAATCAACTGTTGAGTGAATGCGGTAATCAAAGCAATTTGGTGCCTGCTGTCATAATAGCTCCTAATCATTCGCTCCACGCTGCTTCATTTTTATCTGCTCCGAGCTCACAATCAGACCCTGTAACCACGAGGAGGAGATATTTAGTGTCCATTTAGCCTTTGAGTCTGGACATCTAATCTATTATTCAGTTACATATTTAATTTATCTGCACAGACACTGTAATCCCCTCATTAGCTGTTCAAACTTGAGCCTGTAACAGCAACTGTTTGACATAATTTAGTCATGTCTCAGCAACAGCTTCTGCTAACAGTTCTAATCATGTTTTTATGAAGCAGGATAACATTTTCCACTCATAACTATAATGTTTTTTTTTTTAGCAGTGTGATTACAGAGACAGTGGAAGTGTAAACAAAGAATACATTTCAGGGTGGGTCAGTGATGCTGAATTACGCAACAGCAGGCGGCCATCTTCATGTGCTTCATTTAACACATGATCCATGGCATCAGAGTGACTCATAGATAGGAGATAATGTACACATGCTTCGGGGAGTTTCGTGAATATTGTAGGCTGAATGTCACAGCAGAAGAAGAACAAGAAGGCTTGTGACCAAGTGTGACCAAAGGTTCCCATTTCAAATTCCAGGAGTCACCACTGGTTGGCTGCTTTGGGAGGGCAGATGGATGACTGTCTGACGTGCAGCCTCTTGTTGCTGCATTGCAAACTGACAGTTGTCATGGCTAATATTATCCCACAGTTCCCTCTGCTTGGCTCAGTTTTTATCTATGACTGTTACTTATTTAGCAGCCGCACATAAGCCCAGTGACTGTCCTAACCTGCTCTGTATGAATGTATATCGAACCAGTGACCTTTAGAACTACAGATATCGAATTTAGCTAGCATGCCAATTGCCAACATCACAGCAACTGATGCAATATGCAAGACACACTCATGTCTTTGGGAGTTAATTCACTATCTGGCTAGCTTTGGCTCGACTGGTTTGTGGTTTATGTCCGTCTATCTTTGGTTGTAGAGGGTTACGTTAATAAATTACTCTTGCTGGGCAGCTTTATTGCTCTTACACAACGTAATGAGTTGCTGTCAACTCAAGTAACATCATCTTCACTTTGCTGTCTCTCCAGAGAAACGAAACCCACCGTTGAGTGGTAGCAAAACCAGTAAAGGCTCTCACACTTAGCTGAAATGAAACAAGTGCACATTAATTAAATAAATTACAAATGAAGGGTCATCCCCTGTTTTTGGGAATTGGATTAAAGTACAATACTGTATATAATAGTATAACAGTGAAATGCTTCTTAATGCTCCTTATACATTGATAAGGTCGTGTAGAATCATATATCACTAATGAGGTCAGTTGTTACAAAACAAGTTCTTTTACTGTGATACTTTTAGAACATTTTGTTGAAAATACTGTTTTTTTACTCAAGTCAAATTTGGCACCTCTTTTACTTGTAATTGAGTATGTTTTTGAATGATATATTAGTACTTTTACCAAAAATTCTGTGGCTTGTCTTTCTAAAATGTAAGGATTTGATTCTTTTCTCTGTTTTATACACAATATATAAAAGTATGTGGAAGCCTTAGTGTTTTTACTTTTGTTCTTTTGGTCCCTTAGTTCAGTTCAGGAAAATCTTAATGCCTCAACACATAATGATATGTACATGATGGTGCTTTTTAAACTTTGTAGTGTGTCGCAGTTTGGGAAAGGCCACAAAGCCCAGTCCATAAAGAGACAGTTTTCCCAGTTCGGTGTAGCAGAGCTTGACAGAGCCCTGAAGTCAACCACATCCAACACCTTTAGACTGAACTGGAACACAGACTGTGAGTCAGGCTTGTTGCCAGACATCAGTGGCTGACCTCACTGATGCTCTTATGGCTGAATGGGAGACGATCCCTGTAGCCAGGTTCCCAAAATCCCATAGAAAGCCTTAGCCTGGGTCCAGACCTTCAGTCTGATATCAGGCTAAGAAAGCCTTCCAAAGAGGATCAGAGGCTGTAGATTAAAGCAGCATATTAATGCCCATGGTTTTGGAATGAAATTTTGAGCGATCATATCTAGGTATAATGTTTGACTGTCCGCACTCACTGAACCCCCTGGTCTAATTATGTGGCATGGTAGCCCTTAGTGATGGAACAGGTCGACAGACCACATGTTGTGGGTTGACCTACTAGAAAATACTACGAGTTCTGGTGGGGGGTCAGGTGACAAAACAGTGGTCACAGTAAGTTATTAATAACTTACAGAAGCATTGCATGTAGTATTCTCCCCCTCTTTCTAACACACACACATGCTGCTGCTGTAGCAGTGCACACAGCAACCAGCACCCGGTCAGCTGATTGGTGCTCAGAGTGCGTCTGAACAGGTTAAAGTCCGTTCTTTTTCTACAGAGCACAGCCAAACACGAGGCTAAAATAAGACAGCATAGACCTACACATGAAGGCTACTATTCTGTTAAATTCATCGGTGAGATGTGGAGGATGAATCATTTGTGTGTGCATGTGTGTGTGAGAGACAGAGAGAAAAATGAAGGGTTACCTGTTTAGCTGCGATCAGTTGCACTTTGTGTGAGTTCAGATTCTGTGGTAATTCTCGACAATGTTCCATCACTCGTTGGGCATAATAGCAGGCACATTGATGGTATCCTGATTGTTGATTTTTGTATAAATCAAGCCTCTATTGTATTACATTTCCATGGATTTTTTTTTTGTGAACCGCTGACCGTAAAGTTAAAACTGTGCCTATGCATGTAGCATATCATGAATTTATTACAGTTTGGGTTTGGGGCTATAATGGGGCAAAACAAAACACATTTTTATAGACTAAGCAACTAAACAAAATGACAAATATGGGTAATTCTACATACAAGCAAGTAAACACCTTTGAATGAGCCCTTGAGCAAGGCACTAAACCCCCAGCTGCTCCAGCAGACCTGCTCAGCAGCTAAAGGTGCAAGATTAAGAGCTGCTGATAAGAGTTTATGTCTCAGAAACCTTTCTTGGGTAAATAAGAAAGTACAGATAATGTTTTACTAAATGTGACTTTATGCTCTAAATATACACGTAATAAACCACTAAAATTGACTCCTCCATGTGTGTGTCATGCAGGCTCTGTGTATTATTAAAACTGTGTGTTTTGGGAATTGCTGCCTTAAGAAAAGCTGTTTTATTGTTGGCTGCAGCAGCCATCAGCTCGCCATCACCAGGCCATTTATCTCTATCAGCTCTTAGCCAATTGGCTCCAACATATAAATTTACCCTAGCTTGAAGGTCAATTAGTGTATGTGTGTGAGTGTGCGGTTGCGTGGCTCTCTGTGTGCCTGTGATCATGTGCTCGTCTGTTGGTCTGTGACCTGGATCGAAACAATCGATTCGACCGTCTGAGTCTCTCTCAGGTCTTTTTTTGTGTAGCTGAATTAACTCTCACAGATCCAACCTGAACAAATTGAACCGCTGTCTTTTGTGCATTTACATAATTAGTCGAGGTAATTACAGGTTTTGCTTCATGCTTCACTCTGATACATTCGTACAGCTATTGAGCGAACAAACTAAAGGCCTATCTGTGGGCTGCCATAAACAGAAAACAGACCAGAAAAACACATGAAACAAGAAGCACATGCTTGTTTATTATCAACCAGACTGTTTGTTATTCTGTGCATTAGAACCACGACCGCCATTAGACTAAGAAATTAATGCTATTATTGAATATTATTATATGAATACTATAATAAAAAATGACTTACCTCGCAAAATGTGATTTTTGCACGGCTTCTTGATCATCTTAAAAACTTTCAAAAATACTGAAAAATGCCCTTCAGCGTAAAGTTCTTCAGGCTGTTTGTTTTCCAAAAGAGAATTTAAACCTATTTTTGAACATTTTGTGGACAATGAGTCTATGCGTCAGATCTTGCAGTGGTTAACGGATATTTGAGGGCTGGCATAACAACGTAAAGGTCCAGTATGTAAGATTTTGTGGGAGCAGAATATGGCAGAAATGGAATATAACACTTATAAGTATGTTTTCATCAGTGTATAATCACTAAAAAAACAAGACTTGTTGATGAGCGTTATATTCGAAGGCGACTTAAGTCAGCAATCAATAGCATGCTAAACTACATCTGAGATACCTTGTCAACACATCTTGTACCAAAGAAATAGGTTGATTATTTATTATTCCCAAAATGACATATATTATCAGTGGAAAGCACTGGCAGTGACAGGCTTTCCTGACCTTAATTATGTTAAATAAGTCACATGATATAGGCCTAACTCATGTGACACAGTTGCTGTTTACATTAGGCGTAGGCACAAACACTGCTTGTTTAGAGTTAGGAATAGATTGTGGTTTGGGTTAAAATAACTATGTTGCGTATGTTACGTGATGGAAGTGACGTGTCACATAACGAAGGTTTAAAACCTGATAAATAGCTCTGTTTATTTTTCATTTCACTCACACTCTGTCATGTTTGCTATGTCCACCAGGGGACACCGCATAACCTTACATGGACATATCAGTTGGAATAAGCTGCTAGCACTTCCGACCAACATGCACATTTTTCTTTTGAGGACGCGCTGTACTGTCATAAAGATCTTTCTGATGATGCAGTGACTCATCCGCTCTTTTAGTGAATAACCTTTGTCAAAGAGCACTCTCCCCTTTCGAGACAGACAGAGAGACTAGATGTCTGAGTGGAGGTGATATCATGATGGAGGGAATAATGGGCGTCCTGAAAATGAAAAGGAGAACGGAGCTGAGCTGCTGAGTGATGGACGAGAGCGGATTTGAGGAGACAAGAGGCCAAAGTGATCTGCTGAGAGACAGAGAGAGAAAACAGGCTTTTTTCCTAAGCTGCTCTGTCATTTGTGTGTGCGTCGTTTGGAGAGCCAAGGTGATCCACGTATGCCCATCCAACGGCGTGGGAAGCAGCAGGGGAGATTTAAAGGGGGAGTGAGCTAAGGCTTTGGCTCAGAGAGGAGACGAGGGGAGCTTTGGCCCCTCTCTGGGTCTCCATGGTGGCTGCTGTTGTGCCTCCTTTCTCTGTAGACATTCGTCGCTCATTTTTCTCCCCCTTTTTCTCTTCGCAGACTGTGTTTTGTCCAACAGACTTAGCAACAGACCCCCCTAAAAAAAACTCTGATGTTCAAACTAACTGAGGGGTCAGCAGTTGATTGATGTGAGCTGCAGTTTGTTTTATTTATCACTGCAGAAAAACAACTTTCTGAGAGATAAAATGAGGTGTTTCTTGTTGACATATCAAATCACCAACTGAATCTTCCACCAAACACTTAATCCACAAGTTAATACTCATTAAAAAAACCTCTGTTAAAGCCTCAGGCTGTCACGTTCAGTATCACCCTGAAATATACTGATCATTTCTGTTTCTTACAAGATAAGATGAATCCTTATTGATCTCCATGTGGAAATAAGTTTCTGCAGAAGTACAACTGAATAAGAAATGAAGCAGGGAATCAAATAAAAAACATCAATATGCAACAATGGAAACAAATGTTGGGTTTTGGAAGCATATTAACCTGCAGAGTACTTGCAGTTTTGCAGTTAGTTACGGTTTACTACATATATTGGCAACTAAAAATTTTAGAAGTGTTCAACACTACTTCAAGATATCTCAGAGTTGAAATGTAATTTTAGCTGCATCCTGAGGCTGCAAACATTCAAACTGGAAGAGTTAACTGAAGAGGGATAGATGGAGCAGCAGCGACCAAACTTCTCAACTTCAACATTGTTATGAGCTGCGACCAGCAGCTCTGCAGGTCGCTCCATCCGTCCATCTGTCGGCCGCTTCGTCCTTCTATCCATAAAATTCCCCAGCCTTTGTCAGCCACAGTTTTTGCCCATTTTGGGGGGCAGAAGTTACTCATAATAGACTGTATTTATTTATTTATTTATTTATTTATTTAGCTATTTATCTACTTATATAGTAGCACATATTTTATGTACTGAGATATCTACATGTATTTATTTCAACATACGCTCACAGATGTTTAAAACTCTTTAGCTTTCACTACATTTATGAAGGGCAGGCAACAACAGAGAAAAAAAACAAGCAACGAATCTTTACACAAACTTGAAACAGCTGTTCTCTGAATAAATAAAATAATAAATTAATAATAAAACCAAACTACTCTCCAAATACAGATGAAGAATACATAGCTATGTGCCCTCTCTTCTCCTCTTTCCTTTCCTCTCCTCCTCATCCTCTTCTTCCTTGTCTTGACTTGCTTCTTCTCTCTCTTTTACTTAAATAACTTTGAAATTCAAGACTGCGTTTCTCTCTCCCCCTCTCACCTCTGCTGCTTCACCAATGCGCACATAGACCAGAGCAGTCAGAGGGCAGACAGGTTCGAGTTGACAAAAACTTGTGACTCTAAGTGCAGTAAATGCTTTCCAGAAGGAGAGAGCCTGTTAAGTCTGCCTAACTTATTTGGTCTCCTTTAAGAAGTAAATGGCCTATATTGTTTTACTGATGAGAGGAAATAAAAACAATGAGACGTCCTGCTAACTCAGCCTAAATACGTCTATTTCTCATTTATAAAATATGGTTTATCATTTTAAAAATGCGGGTCCCCAAGAAAAAATTTGACCTGGGGGTAACAGAAGTTATTAGCTAATGTTTTTGGATTAATATCACTGCAGCATTAATGTGTATGTTGCATTTCCCTGCTGTTGATGTTTAAGGTTTTAAAATACACATATATAACCATAATTCTAACACTAAAATGACCATCTTTAGGTCCCAGGGACTCACTACATTGAAAATGTATCAACATCACTGCAGAGGG
The DNA here is from genome assembly GCA_034769285.1 of Lutjanus argentimaculatus. Lineage (NCBI taxonomy): Eukaryota > Metazoa > Chordata > Actinopteri > Lutjaniformes > Lutjanidae > Lutjanus > Lutjanus argentimaculatus. Next base: position 479,950 of record JAWZSL010000069.1, on the reverse strand, counting down.
GTAATAATAATTGCAATAATTCATGCTCTACTTTACATATAACACAGTAGAGCATGAATTATTGAATGAATATGGGGAAATTATATAATTTGCTAGTGCGCTTGTTAGTTAACCATCTGTATAGACTTCAACAAAGAATTGTGAACACTTTATTGGAGCACTCAACAATAATTTATTCAGTTTTGTAGATATAAAAACTGCTTAGACTGAGCGTTGACGTTGATGAAAAATCACAAAGTGATCAATGATAGTTAAATTATGTGCTGCCAAATCCTGCAGACAGATGAGGTGGTAGAAAAAGGCGGTCACATGACCACAATTGTGCATTAAACAGCATTGATGCGGGTCTCATGTAACTGACCCACTATACTTAATCTGCTCTGTCTCCCTTACATTCACATACGCTCTCTCCTCCACATACAGTTTCCTGATGCTGTAACGTTTTAATCGGCCTAACTCCCTCCGTCATCCATCTTTCTTTATCTCTGCCTCTGCCTCTCTCTGAGTCAGTGTGTTTTAGAGCGTGTAATAAGTGTTAAACTGCACAGGAGGCACCGTCTGTCACCATCAGACAGAGGAACACAGAGATGGAGAGAAAAAGACAGATTTGCATGAAGAGCAAGAACAGAAGGAGGCTGAAAACCAGGGAGGAGAGCGTGGCTCCTAGCTGAGAAATGGGGGGGAAAAATTAAAAGGCACGCCGTGCCTTGACTCTATTTCCACATTTCAGCTGTCAGACAACAGTTGTTCAGCTCATCTGTTGCAGTGAACAGGTTCCATGTCTCAGATATCAGGCTGCAGCAGATAATTGCTCCTGCTAAATTAATCCAAGCTTGTTTTATGCACATTCATAATCAAGCACAGCGACGGCGTTTGTCACCGGTAGCAGGCCGTCTCATTCCAACATGTCACAATCTGTTTTCGTCAATCCTTCCTGTCATTCCACCTCCCTCCCCCCCTCCTCTTTTTTCCCTCCTCATCCTCCTCTCTCCTGCTCTGTCACGCTGACTCTATCTCTTCATCCTCTGATGCGACGCAATGTCACCACACAGTAAGTCTGGATTCAGGCTGCCAACAGCCACTCTCGACTCTCCACAAGCTGATTTGAGCTACGTAAGACCGTGAGCTGCAGGTCGGGTGATGATTCGCTGAACAGACAGAGCAGGACAGGCTGCTGCTGCTGGATGATGATGCTCTAGTGTTTAACTCAAGCTGATGATTTAGTGCTGATAAACATAGAAGGTCATGGTTATATGAAGGTGAAGGTGCAGTTTACTGTATGCATGGGAGTGGTTCCTCAGTGCACGCAAAAGTTTTTATTTCACTCAAATTTTATTCACAAACTTCTTTTCCAAGATAATCAATCCACCTGACAGGCGTGGCATGTAGAGATGCTGATTGATTAAACAGCAGGATTATTGCACAGGTCTGCCTCAGACTGGTCACAATAAAAGGGCACTCTAAAATGTTCAGTTTTATCTTGAAAAACAGGCAATGGGATATAGCTATTTCTCTTTTTCAACACGGCTTCTTTGTACTTTTCTTGGAAGAACACCCAGGGTGGGTTCTAGATAAATTGATATCCAAGGTTCTTATAGAACCCTTTAGGTGTGTTTGAGATAAAACCTTTGAAATAAAAGAGGGTTCTCCTGCCTCCTGCCAGAGGAGCAGGTGCAGATGCACACGCTTCATGCACGCATGCAACAATTTACCGAGGCATGTGCAGGAAGCGAGCACTGGCCGACAGGCACCAGCTGTGTCAGTGTGTTTGTGTGTGAGCCTCTGACAGCACGGTTGTTTCTGGTCCATCCTGTCTCTCATCTTTCCCCCCTGCTCTCTGTACATTCACAAAGTAACTCTGAACTACATGCCACCTCTGGTCAGCAGTCAACACAGACAGAGAGACTAATTAGTGTACAGCAAAACAGTCTGGCTCCTCCACGGGTCACTGCTGCAGACAGGCTGAGAAGCAAGACGGAAAATAAATCCGCTTTTTAATCCTAAAAGTTTGAATCAAAAACTCTGAGCTTTCCTTCCTGGCAGTAAAGGAGTCGGCATCAGAGCAAAATCAGTGTGACTCTGGTGTTTCTTTAGCCAGAAGCTCCAGTCTGACCCCGGCTCTCTCCCCAAAAGCTCCCCGGCTCTCAGCAGCTGCCTGTCAGCTGTGTGCCTCAGGTCCACCCCAGTCCTCTCCACACAACACCCGGCCCTGTCACAACAAAGACGCGAACAAACACAACTGAAGGTAAAGTCTAAACTAACAGGGTGAGCTGACAACTCCTGGGCTGAGCATGTTGCTCATTAGCAAGACTCGCTTTAAGATCATTCCATCTTCTTTTTTTGAGTTGCTTTCTAGGTTAGGCCGTAGTTGCCAATGCTAGAATAGCAACTTTGCCTGCATTGAGCCAATAGGAATGCCTGGTCTCTAAGATGACCTGTGATTGGTTTAAGTCTACTGTCACGGCCAGATTTCTTAAAGCCTGAAAACAGAGCCAAGAGGAGGTGCAGAAGTCTAATAGTCACTTGATTTACAATATGCAGAAAATTATTGTGGAATTTTGCTCATTAATGCCAAAAAATATGTCTCTACCCTACCTTGAATAAAAAATGACCATATAATTATCCCTTTTCAGTATAACTCTAATGTAACCCTGTCCCTGACTGTTTGCTATGTTAGCGAGGTAGTTAGCCAGTTTGTCATTGCAGTCAGTAACATATCAGATGGGAAGGTAAGTACGAAGCCTTGTTAAGCTCCACAGCCATTTGTCCTGTTAAAGTTACTGCATTATGCTGTGAATACACACTCAGCACTTCCATTTCAAGTTAAAAGACCTTTGTCTTTTATTGTGAAACATTTACAGGAACATATTGTGGTAAACTTATTGATTGCAACCTGTTTGTTATTCATGGGCTGCATGTATGACTCATGCAGCACCTAGTGGTAAAATTCTGCATTACCGGTCCAGTTACAGCATTTGGATTAAGATCAGACTGATATGAAATTCTATAAAACAGCATTACAAACTCATTCCAGTATAAAGTAGTGAAGTTGTAGTTTTAGCGGTACTTTAAGCCGTGGAGGTGGCGACTGACCGATGCATGTTTTCTTACCATTAGCTGTGCTGTGCTGCTGAGATCATCCTGTACTGCAATCCTGTACTGTGTGCTCAGCTCGTCAGATAAAAGATACAAACTGTGATAGCTGCTGCAGTCGACACTCGCTGTACATGCCAGACTGCCACCTGCATGCCAAAAATGCTTAAGATACCACTTGGGTGCAAAACCAAATGTTTGATTTGCAGAGGAAAGTGTTTGCATCGGTGCGATGAACCATGATCCTTTAAGGATTTCATCCACTGGATAAGCCAAAAACCAACATTCCCATTTACTCATTTATCTATAACAGGTTCTCAATTGAAATTCCAGACAGTGTATGACATCAGCATACATACGAATATTGCAATATAAGATTACTTTTATTATGATTGAAGATTTGATTCATATTGCCAACCCCAAGAGCCAACTTTCAAGACTTTCCCTATAGCTCCTGTGATCTTCTTTCTGTCAGTAGATTTCATCATTTTCCTCCCTGCTGCTTTTGAAACGTAACTCAACAGAATACATATTATCAGAACGGAAGGTCGATGTGGAATTGAGGCCAAGAACTTTGTGAACAAACTGAATAAAACCGGAGCAGCAATAACTGAAGCTGTTTTTACTCAAACAGGGCCTTCTCTGCTACTTTTCAGCTCTACATTTCGATTGCATTGACCCTCCGAGGTGCTCAGAGTTCTTCTATAAGAAACTTGAGCGGGGCCAGACAGATCAGAGCTGAAAAGGCTGTTATGAGACACGAAGTCAGCCAACAGCAGATTTCTATATATGAGACACTGCGAGAGGAAAAAGCATCTCAAACTGGTGCCAGCAGACTCTGCTGCCAGCACTGCCATAGATATCACAGTCTGTGTTCCTGCCATCACAAAGAGCCATTTGTTAGCACACCCTTAGATATGAGGGTTCCAAAAAGCTCCTCCCTGAAGGACTAAGGTTCTATCCAGAACCGAAGAATCCTCTGTTAAAGAATGGGTTTGTCAAAGGTTTTTTTTGTAAGACTTAAGGTTCCATTAAGAACCCTTTTCATCCAAAAGACCCTCTCTTGAGTTCTTCAAGGATTGCTGAAACTTTTTTTGTCACGCGTTTGTCAAGGTGTCTTTGCACCATAAAATAAAAGGGTTTCAGTAGAACACCTGGTGGCTCCTAGACAAAAACTCTGAATTATTAAAGGGTTCTCAGTAGAACCCCCTAGGTGGGTGCTAGATAAAACCTTATATATTTTATTTTATTTTATTTTATTATCAGTTCTAGATAGAACCCACTGGGTAGGTTCTAGATAGAACCTTTAGAATATTAAAGGGTTCTCAGTAGAATCCCCTGGATGGGTTCCAGATAAAACCTGTGTAATAAAAAAATGGTTTCAATGGAACACTGCAGGTGGGTTCTAGAAAAAACCTTTGGAATTTGAAAGGGTTCTTGGCAGAACCACCTGCGTGGGTCCTAAATAAAACTTTTGGAAGGTAAAAGGGTTCTCAGTAGAACCCCAGTGGGGTCTGATAGAGCTTTGGTGTATAAAAGTGTTCTCGGTAAAGTCCCCCTAGGTGGGTTCTAGATAAAATCTTTAGAATGTAAAAGGGTTCTTGGTAGAACCCAGTGGGTGTTCTCGTTGGAGCACCCTAGGTGGGTTTGAGATAAAACCCTTGGACTTTGAAATTGTAGAACCACCTGTGTGGTTTCACGTCAGTATCCAAAAATGGAAGTTCTTGATAGAACCCACAGACAGATTTGTTGTGGAACCATTACAGCAAAGAAAGGTTTTCTGTAGAACCTCTCAGGGGGGTTTGTTGTAGGAACCCTTTCACAAATAGCTCTAGATATAACGCTTTATGTCGGTTTCTAGGTAGAACTCTTTGAATGAGTTCCAAGTGGAACCTTTTATGAGGACAGTTGAAGAACCCTTCATGGTTTGGTTAGCAGCTTTATTCTAAGAGTGCACAGCTCTTACAGGTTGGTGGAAAAGTGCATTAAACATACACAGAATCAGAGGCCTGAATGTGAATTGCACTGTATGTGTTGTATTTTTCTTTAATCAGCTTCTAGATTGTTGTTCACAGAGCTGATATAATGAACTAATAACTGATTTCCTGCGAACAGGCAGGAAAACCTTTCTCTCTCTGTCTCCATCTGCCCTCTTCCTCTTTATTTTAATCTCATTCTCACAGCTCTGCACTCTTCTCCGTCCCTCTCCATCCATCTTTTGTCACGCTGCTGACTTTTCATTCGCCTCTCTCTCTCTGTCTCTCTCTGGATTTCTGCTAGTCATCGCTCCTCGTCCTCGCTCTTACTGCGGGTCTTTGTCTCATTCCTGCCATCCTCTTTCTGTCTCTCCCGCTTTCTTTTTCTCCACCCAACAGAGAGTGAAAAGGGAATACGGGCAAACAGTTCAGCTGGCAGACTCCTTTCTTTCATTTGCTCTGCACTGCCTGCCAGTATTTGCAGCTCTGAACAAAGCGGTGCGCCCAGAATCGCTCAAGTACAACGGCTACTACACTAAACGTATAACAGGGAGCTAAAGTTAGGCTTGAGCATTAGGTCACCATATTGGGAATGTAGGCTGAGGCTGAATCCCATAAGGTTAAATGGTGCGTCTGGGTGTAACTTATACCCGATATATGTTCATTCCTTCTTGGTTTTTTTTAACCTTTTCAAATTCTGTGAATTATTTAAAAAAACAGTTGTTTGGATTAGCGGGTATCAGTAGTGTTGTGCAATATGTCATGTCCTTACTTTTGCAACTTAGTTCTGTGGAACTTGTTCTCCAAAATTCAGTGTGAACTGTTGTTATTATCTGTCCAGTTGTCAGCTGTGGTGGAAACTAAGTCGACCTCTCTGAGTGCGGCTGTCAAGTTAGATTCCATCGCCACATATTCTCTGGGGCCTCATTTACAAACGCAGCATATGCACAAAAGAAGGTTTGTGCCACTTTCTACACAATATTTGGGATTTATAAAAAACAAACAAACCATTTACACGAGGGATGTGCATGATTAGTTGACTATTCACTGTGTGTCGGCTAGTGTCGGCTCCAGGTAAACAATGCTGTTTACATGCGACACTGTGATTCTTTTCGGTCTGAAAAGGTCAAACATTTAGTGAGTAGTTGTCATGTTTTGTAGGTTAATGTGCAGCGTTTGTATTGCACGGCGTGAAGCACCACACATTTCAGCAGCATTTAAAATACGTTTTGGCGATTGTAGACTGAGTGTTTTCTTATTGTTAGACTAGTTGACTGGTCTAAATTAAAATTTTTGTTTAACCGACAGGAAAAATTAGTCGCCAGGAACATCCCTAGTCTCCATCAGCACCAGCTGCTAAATGCTCCACTATGTTTACCAACTAGCTGCACTTCGTCTACTGTTTGGTTCTGGTAATAGTGGTGGAGCTGTTGTACAGCTGATTTAGTTTTTTTTTTAGCTGCTGGTTGTAGCTCGAAATAAGGTTGATGAATGTAATAAGACTGAACGGGAAAAATTTGAGAGTAAGTGACAATACTAATAATCTGAGCAAGCATTCGGTGCCAACTCTCTGTATTAAAAAGTTTTTGAAATTTGATGCAATGGACACATTTTGGTCAAAAAGCAATTAAAGTTTGATACCCAAAACATAAAAGGTCAATAGGGAAAGTTTTTTGCATTTCCAAACAAAAGTCACTAGAGAGTTACATTTTTCACCTGACAATAGTGAAATATGGAAGCATGTAATTGCTTCCATCAGACACATTCATTACCCTGCTGACACACAAACACACACAGGAGAGAGACCCAGATGTTGAGGACATTGAGACTCTCAGGACCAAATCTGTTCTCTGTCCTGAAGCAAATCATGTTAGTCTGCAGTATTTCACCACTGTCACACCTGGGTACCCCACTGTCACTTTTATATGCCCAGCACCGTGATGTGCAGCTCGGCCTGAGGTCTGCGTTCAGACTGTCTGCTGAGGTCGAATTTTCTTTTTACAAGTCAGCACTGTGATATATGGATGGTATAGACGTGGAAATGAGCAAATGTAATAGAAAGTCTGGCTTTTCAATTCATGCTTCTGAAAGCACTGCTGCACCGGAGCTCAGTCACAAATGGATATTTGCCTTGGGGAGTCATATCTCTCTTTAGTCACTAGAACTGACAATGAATGTCCTGTCAAACGTTGAGATTTAGGGTGGTTTCGTAACTAAAAGCCCACACCAAGGTCCCAACCAAGGTTCAGTTTTGTGAGACACTGTTTACATTTTGGTTTCACGTTGCACTTATCCAAGCAGACTAAAGAACTTCACGTCATACCTACGTCCTGTCGTCATCACCTACGTGGGTTGCCTCTCCCTATATTTGACATTGATTGGCTTGGAGACAGGTGTTTTTTTCCAGTTGACTATAAAGTCTTCAGACCAGATGTCAATTAAATATCTGGTTTCCTCCTGTCCCCATGTGCACCTGCAGCTCAGATTGTTTTGGTGTGTGGTTTTCTTTCTTTACGGCCAGCAACTTATCTGTTTTGATTTACTCTCACCATCAGTGTTGTTTTCAGCAGCAGGCATTTATCTTTGGTGATAAAGTTCCAATAAATCAACTCTGAGCTACACAGTTGACAGACAAAGTTAGCAACTGAAGGAAGACTTTTTGCTAACAAGTTTGTGATGTGTTTATGAAGTTTATTCAGCAAAGCTGCTGAGTATCCCCACAGAGACCTATGAGCTACTTAAACATGAGAACTTGCTTGCTAGTTGCTAGAGAGTCTCTTAAAAAGGATTTGGATTCCTGGTGGATCATGTTAAAAGAAATACTACAGAGATCCTGTTGCCCTTCAAACGTCAACATGGACAAAAATACCAGAGACCTATTATTGTACACAGAGGAGCATATAAATACATTTACTCTGCAGTCAAGTCAGGACATGTCAGACCTATAAAAGTTGGCTGGGGAGTCGCTGTGGCACAGTCCTACAGTATCAAAGAGAGACTGACGGTCAGCCAGAGAGGTCAGGTTTAAGGCTGCATGTCACAAACAGCTGCTGGAGAGTCTTTGAGCAAAATACTGGACTCACACCAGATCTAGATGTGCTGCATGAGCTTGACTAGCAGCCTCAGTGTCAAGATGAGAAAACAAAAGAGCAGTGCTAAAGTGATGGAGAAGTGAGTCAGATCACAATTAATCACACACTGTAGTCATAATCTTTCAGAGTTAATTGACTTGTTTGGTGGGGTTTTTTTTGTTTGTTTTTTTGTTTTTTGTTTTTTGGTGTTAAATACTGCAAAAAAAACAACAAATATTTCCACTGGTTATGTAAGAGTTTCATGTTTTCTGTCTTAAAAAATAAGCCCAGATGATTTCAAACTCAACATTGTACTCTTAATCTATCTTTTGTAATTGGCACAAATTACTAGTTTATAACCTTTTTGACAGTCGTCTCAGTCAATTTAATGCCTGGTGAAGTGAAAATGCGCCCTGCATTTGCATTGGTGCATGTGTGAATGAGCTACAGATTCTGAGGGCATATTAACTTCAGCGGAGCCACCAAAGTCGTTGGCAGAGCTACAGTCCAGAAACAGGCTCGATAAGCCGGCTGGTGACGGAGGAGACGGGGGCAGAGGCAGTGAGGAAGAGACAGCAGTCACACTCAAAAGATTTAGTGTTTGTCTCGGTCATCACCTTGAACTTTAAGACACCGTGATGGGAATTTGTCACCATTTTTTACATGTTTTGAAGACAATAAAAGCAAAATTATGTAAGATTTGGTATTTTTTACTATTTGGCACCCCCAGTTTCTGAGTGCCATTCGCTTATTTATTCACTTATCTGTTACGATTACATTAGTAATGATCAAAAATCAACTTTGCTGACACAGCAAAACATCAAGCAAGTACAACAACACAAAACACAGCAAGCCAGCTGGTATCACTGACGAGTCCAACAGGAATAAGTCCAGTTTGGCATCTGCTCTTCAGCCTTTTATTTCACAACACGCTCGTCTATGTCTAAAAGCCAGTCTGACATTTACTTTCATTCACCCTCTTTTTGCTCTGCCACCATGTGTGAAAAGGCAGCTGAGCCGGGTTACTTTGCCCGCTGAACATGTGATTTTAAAAAATGAACCTGTACAACTGAATGCAAAGGAGAGACACTGTGGACTTTAAGGGAGATTAAAATAGTGTTGCAGTGAGGAGACAGAGCTTGGTACAGTATATGCAGATTGAATGAGTGCCAAATGTTAATATATGGACAGTTTAGTGAACATACATGATTGGGTGGTACGTGTGAAATAAGTGATGAAGACATGCTCGCCTGAACTACAGCCAGGCTCCATTCAATAGATTAATTGATAATGAAACAGTTACTTGCTGCACTAAAATGGATTTGGCCAGATATCTGTGGGCCCAAAGGTCTCTTGATTAAATGTTGGGTGTAATCTGGCTGCAGGATTTCCGCCATTACACGATTAATTTTGAGTTTATTTTTGTTTTCGGTCCTGTGCTGATTGGAAAGTCCAATAACCAGGACCAACAACATGGCACGCACGTTCTGTTTTCTCTCAAAGCTGAACCCTGAAGTAGACGAACAATAGAAAAAAAAAAGAGCCATCACACTCTGAGAAGTAAAAGTACTCACCAGAAACATAGGGTTATTTGGCTTGTCCCTGTAGGAGAAAACCTCTTTGGGGGAACATTTTATAAAGATTCCACCAGCCATCTGTTAAAGGTTTCACATAAGCCCCCCTATAAGAGGTTCTACAGAAAACCCTTTTGTATTACAAGCCTTTCTTTTAGAACCCACTGAGGAGATTCTACTGAGAACCCTTTTATATTCCAAAGGTTTCAACAAGAACCCACACAGGGGGTACTACAGAGAACTCATTTAAATTCCAAGGGTTTCATGCTTCACGTATAACTCCTCTGTCTTCTGAGGGTTCTATGAAGAATCATGTATTATTTTACAGATGAGGCAAAACAAATATTGACATTACACTTACCATTGTTCAAATTAGACATTTTTTAACCTCCAATCCTTGATGAACTCTTAATTCCAAAAAGCATTTTTGGATTGGAAGGGTTTTTAGTGGTCGTGCAGAATTCACAGCGGTTGGTTGGATTTGTCTTAATTGTCGCAGTCACAACATGGCAACTTCCTGCAGGGACTGGATATTGTTTTAATTCGAGAGAGGCAGAATTTACACGTTGCGCAGTGAAATAACGGTGGAGACAAAAAGGATGGATAAGATGATGGAGACAAATGACAGGGATGGACAGCGAAGAATACAATGTAGAGGGAGGACAGGATAGATGGATTGCACACAATGGAAGCTGTGTTGTGTGTGTTGGTATGGGTGGGGGTTGCTTTGGTGACTAATCATTTCCGTTTGAGACCCAGAGAGACACAGGCCCCCTGGGGCAGCAGTTCATTTTCTGATGAGTGCACACACGCACATAAAGCACATGCACACGCGCGCACAAACACACACACACCACACACAAACTCGCCTCACTCCCCCTCTGATGTAATCCCGTGATGCCAAATCTGCAGATAGAATACAGTCATCGGTTTATGAGAGCATGAATTGTGCAGGGGCTCACACACACGCACACACAAAGGAAGTGATGTCAAAAGGTCCTTTATTTCAGCTTTATATGTCAGATCAGGCCAAATGCTCTCAGTTCGACACAATAACAACTTGCACCCGCTCACTTACTCTCAGTGTTTCCTTTTAGGTTCTGAAAATAAAACTGGTGTGATCATTGGGATTCTCAGCGTGGGAGATTTTACAAAATAACACTTTGATTGGATGCATCACTGATGCAGGAAGGGATCTGATGTTTCTTATTTGTGCATAGCCTACATGAACAGGCAAAGAAAGCATGACACAAATTAAAAAAGGAAAGAAAAATGCAATTTAGAAAACGGGGCAAAATAATGATATAAAGTATGCTAAACAATAAGGAGGATATATGATGATAGTTTTTTTTATGTGGGTCAGATGTTGAAATCTCTTTGGTGTGTTTTGTTGTTTTGTTGTTGACATTTGCAGCTACAACCTATTCCAACCCACAAGTCAGTGCAGCAGTACTGGCATAAAAAAGGCTGCTTAGCACCGTGCCTAACATACAGCGAGTGAGCAATCTTGAGTGGATGGAGCATGAAAAATGAGCAATGTGGCAGTAGCAACACTTGTCTTGAGGTTATTTTTATAAGAAGGTTGCTAAATGAGACTTTTCTCATCCACGCTGACCAGAAGAGAATCACAAATTTCAAGGACATCTTTGTTCGAGTTTGACTAAAGAAAATAGGTTGGAAGTACATGGAACTTTACAAAAATAGAACCAGGGCGAGCATTTTTTCAAACAAGCCACAGGTCCCCTGGCCTGTTTGCTGGCACACGGAGCAGGTTAGGACATCTTCATTGGGAAAAACTGAAACAATCTGATGTTCGCTCCTTTGCATCGCTTCCAGTTAGGAAGCGGTATTAGTCCCCTGGTGGCTTCAGAGTTTAAGCTTGATATTATCGTCAAATGTATTTATATTTCAGTACTTTTTCAATACCACATGTTAAAAATGATACAACATCTGTTAATTATAGTTTCAGAAATACCAAAGCTATGAAGAAAAAAAGATCATTGACAGACCTCACTTCAGTTCGGTCTTAATTGTTCTTTATTGTCCGCTGGTTTGGCTTGTAGCCAGAGAGTGTTCAGTGAGTTTTTCTGTATCAGCACTGTGCCTAGGATGTTTTTGTTGTTTGTTGTTGTTGTTGTTGTGTGGTTGTTGTTGTTGTTTTGGCCCTGGTATTGAAAGAGGTATGGAGCTTTTTCTATAGTATTGTATCAAAGTTTAAAATTCTGGAAATGGTGACAACTCTAACACACAGGCATTTTGGATGACTGTGTATTCTAGTTTTCAATGGTATATTGTTTTAATTCAGGCTGGGCTGTGATTAAAAAGTCATGTTATCACATTGCAATGAGGAAATAAAGTAGGCCATGGTCCCATTTTTCCTGCAAGTGGTAACGCCCAAGCTTTCCAAAGCTTTAACATCTGTCTGACTGTAATCCTTTCTTACAGTACATACAGTCTTTGTCATTCAAGACTGTATTCTTCACCTTAAAGGTATGGACTCCTCAATTTTATACACCAAAGTCTTTTTACACATCTTGGGGAGTTGTGCAAAAAGTTGTATAAAGCCTTTGGGCACTAGGGGGAACATTCCGCAAAATTATGATAAAAGTTTTTGGCGACGGTTGGGGCAGAACTACAAATTTGAAAATGTGAAAAATCTGTGTAGTGTGGAATTAGAAAGAAGTGAGCCTACTTGAGGTCAGCAGTTCAAGGCTTCATTAGTTGCTATTAGCATAACACACCAGAATCTCTCCAGATGGTCAAGTTTTAGATATTTTAGGCACTAGATTTTGATGCAGAAGAAGAGGGTCACAATAAAAAAAGACAACAGATCTGAAACTGGCCAATGACTAACCTAATTAGTGGTTTTCTGTACTATTAGCTAAGCTTTTATTTGAGGATAATTCTTTATATCTATTTGTGTCTCATGAAATTTCTGGAGGAGAATCTGTGAAATGATATTTGTCTGATTCCTAATACTGTTTCATTGGACACAAAAATAAATGTTACTCAAAAAAGTTACACTTAAAGTGGGTTCAGTTTACTTCGTATGTCAGAAGTTGGAGCTTCGGGTGACGTTACATCCCGAGTTGACTGCGTTCCAGTACAGCAGGTCAGAAAAGATGTACGTGTCAAGAAAAACCTTTGTTGTGTTTGATACAACACATTACGTGGTACAAGGTATTTTGTGACTTGAGACACCACAGACAAGAAGTGCTAATAAACAGAATATTACTACAGTTTTCACTACTGTTGATGCACAGAGCAGCATCTTGGGTTTTGAGGTCGCGGTTGGTGAGGCTCCCCAACTTTCTGAGTGGGAAATCTGACTTAAGCAGGAACCAACCCGTTGAAATTACTAACTGGGAACTTGGAAATTCCAACCTCCCAGTTCAACTGGAACACATCATAATTCTTTTTCTCCGTCGGCTGTAAAAATCCTTAACACTGCCGTATAATTTGAGAAATTAACAGAGGCGGAGCAGCACGTCTGCGGTCGTAACTGTTAAGACTCGAGTTTGAATTCCCAGACTTGTGGAGAGATCAATGTGGCAAAATCAAATTAACTTACCCCCAACTCTCTGAACAACCACCTTTGTGATGCCCTTGGGCGCAGCACTTAACTCCCACTTGCTCCGGTGCGCTCACACTAACACACACTGTGGCCATAAACGAGTCTGAAAATAAGCTGCATGCTCGACTAACCTTCCTCAGATAAAAGTAATGTCATACAAAGTCTTTTTTTTTTCCTTTCACTTCGTCTTTCTCAGCCACTTACTTGTCACAGTCAGTCCTCCCTTCAGGTGGTTGTCATTTCTCACAATCACGTCTTGTTCCTGTTTCACTCACCTTCATCGTCCTCTGCTTTTATTCCACCTTTTATCATATTTTGTCTTTACCCATTAAATGGAAAGCAGAGTGCTGTTTGCTTCTGGGTATTTACATGTTTCCTAAAAAAAAAAACAGGCAGCAAGGGAGTAGTCAATAGTGTTAACAATGAGTGTTAACACTAAACACCCCCAGCCATTCAGCTACAGACTGTGGTGCATTAACCTGGCTGACTCATCCTGGACTGGGAGCTCCCAGTGAACAAAGGGAGACTGGGACTGAACACAGCCTCTGAGACCGATGGACCTTTGATGACAGTGTTTTTACTCTACAGAGGAGGTTTTCTTGCCGGGTTAGGTAATATAGCTGTATGGCTAACCAAGAATGGCAGTTTGTGGTTAGCTAATTTAGCAACAAGTAAAGTTATTTTTTCATCCTGTAAGAAACTCAATAAATCACCTCAGTGCTTGTACCGTTTCGGTCTCAGAGGCTGTGTTCAGTCCTGGTCTGGTTATGTTCACCGTTCACTGCCGTTAACAGTTGCCTGTTAACAGCAGCTAAGTTTGCAAACTGTCAGATTTAGCTGTGATGCTAACTGTATTACTGCAATACCGTGGTCATATAATGCCTACCACAGGGAACATCAGGGGGAGAACATACCATCCAGTTTCACCCAAATAAGTGAATAGAGTCATTAAGTTGTGTTTTTGTACAGTATGTTAATCAGTTAGGTCCGGGCCCCCAACCCATCATATGGGTCATGTAGCTAATACTAGCTAGCTGCTGAAGCAATCCACTGTAAAATGCCTTGTGGATAATCTGCTGTCTCTGATACCACTGTGTCTTAAAGGATAACTTCAGTATTTTTCAACCTGGGCGCTATTTTCCCGTGTGTATGTGTGTGTATGATTGATAGGTACAACTCGTTTTAAAATTGGTTCAGTATTGAGGGAGGCGGATGCAGCCGGCAGCCACAAAACGATATGAGGGCAAATACGTCCCGTAACAGTGTGTGCATTAAAAGTGCTTTTTTTTGCCACAGTCCAGCTCAGATCGCCAGTGTAATCTCTATCAACAGCACGCAAAGCTTCTCTCTTACCGTTCACTCTGTGACGACATCTCGTCATCTTTGCTTTTGCTTCAAAAAATGTCTGGATTTAGGGCTTAACAATTGATTGAAATATTATCGAAATCTCATCAAATGGCAAAATGCAATTTTGATGAAGGAAGAATTGTACAGTAGTGCTGCAGAGATGTCCTGACCTACAAATCTTGTTTCCAGATGTTTTCTTTTGGTGCAAATGGTATAGTATGAATGTCACTCATGATGTCATCATCATGATTTTAAATAGTTTTGTTCAGTGAAAATGAAAAATGTGATGCAAAAATGATCATTCACACTAATCGTGAATCATATCACAACTGCAATATCTGTCAAAATAATCGCAATATGGGGTTTTTGGGTTTTTTTGGTATATTTTTTGGCACATATTGTTTAATAGGTGCACATTATGCTTGGGGATGTGATTCTAAAAGAGTTAAAAAGGCATTTTAAGTTTGCTTTTTCTTCTCTCACTTTTACTGTCATAATTTGTAAAATACTCTGAAAACTCTGTTTTGTGTGTTTTATAACATTTGTCGTATATTTTTAGTGTAAATGTGTCCATCTCTCCTAGCTCTGTCTTTTTCGGTCCCACAATCCTTTTCTGCTCATCTCTGCTGGCACTAATTACTAATTAACTTTCATAATGTCCCACAGCTCAAACAGAGTCCCAGAGGAAAACATACAGTATTTAATCACTCAGTGTGTGCGAGCATATGTCCACATGTGTCAGCCTCTGTGTGTGTGTTTAGCACATCTGTACCCACGTCACAGTGTGAAATGTTTTGGTTTTTTTTTTGGATAAAGATGACAGTAAAAATAAGATGTTACCAGAGAACAGATTTTCATGCTCTGCTCTCTTCTACCTGAACAGGAGGTGACACCATGACAACAGAAATGCAGGAGATCGCCATCACAGAGGACAAGCCTTTACTCACGGGTCAGGCTGACACCAAGGTCAGAGTCACACACACACATACATACACACACACACACGCATGCAAATACACACATTATCCAAGCATGGAGGAACAACACGAGCACACATAAGCACATTATCTGCATGGTCGTCAGTGTGTAACGTTCATAATCTGAAACTTCAGATCAAATGGCAGGATGTGTGTCTGTGTGTGTCTGTGTGTCCCAGGAGACAGAAAAGCAACGGTTGGTGTCCTTACGTGCACGAATGCGAGTGTGTGCGCTCTTGAGTCTGAGCAGAGCCTACATGTGACAACATGTGTCTCAAACACATGTATGCCTGACTCTGTGTGTGTGTGTGTTGGTGCACAGCTGCAGCGATGGCTCAGATCTGCCGGGTTGACGTCAAAGCCCTGAGGGAGCGCGAGCAGCGCCTCTGCTCTGCTGCGCTGATGTTGCCGTGCAGATGCAGCGCTGCAGAGCAGAACAGAGCGGTTTGTCTCTCACTGCTGACACCTGCTGGACAAACAGAGAAATACAACACTAAAACAAAAACACACTTACAGAGGGACAAAAGCAGAGGGTTTTATACTTTAAAGTGACATCCAGTGATGAGCAGCAGTGGAGGCCGGTGACTCAAAGGCTGCTTATCTCTACTTTATTATGTTAAATGGAAAATTGAGCAGATAAACAAAGGCTTACAAGATTTCAAAAATGTAATTTTATTCAATTGTGTTATTCCCACATTATGCCATACAGACTTAAAGGGATAGTTTGGATTATTTGAAGTGGATTTGTATGAGGTACATATCCATAGTCAGTGTATTACCTACAATAAACATGTCACTTAGGAGAAGCACAGAGGGACACTAGTGTGAAAGCTAAACAATGTACTGCTGTGGACACGGTCAACAGCTAAATGTACTTTAGCCACATTAAAAAACAACAAACAAAAAAAAAAAAACAATACCAGTTTAAGTGTACACGTATAATTATTTATGAGCCAAAATATTATCTCTGACTACCACTAAACTCCTTTTGTAAAAACAGTAATTTTACCTCACAGAATGTGGGAGTTAACAACTCCCATGATCCCACGCCACTAAATGATATAATTAGACTACATCTTTTGTTGTTGTTTTAACATGAGAGAGACACACAGGTGCTAGGGCTGGGTTAAAAAAATCAATTAATCAGTGCAACTTAATTTTCCTTTGCATGGTCCGGTATTGATACATAAAATCCCAAAATCATGTCTTTTCCTCCATGGATGTGTGGTGCAGCCCGCAGTTTTCACCCCGCTAGTCTCGGTGACCACCAACCAGCCTTTGACATGAGATCTTGTGAAATAAAATTTCAAAATAAAAGTAATTGGATAAAAACGTCTAAAAATCAAGATTTCACTAAAAAAATGGTATGGAAAACACTCTTAATATCATTGCTTTGGGGTCAATTCTAAATTTAAGCATTAAAGCGATATTCCACTCCTTGATGATCATCCACTCAATATGTACTCACCCCTATGCCGATGTGAAGATGGGTGAAGATCTTCAGTTCACAAAACAATCCTGGAGTTTCAGCAGAAAACCGGGTTGCAACTAATGGCAGTGATATACAAAGTCTCACGATACATTGACGCCATGTTTACATGCTACCTGCTACATACTACAGTTGACATTTTGGCTAAAAACATGGCGTAAATGGCGTCTTTTGTGGTTAAATTTTAATGTCGCGGCTCACTGACACTTTGATTACACCACACAAGCAGGATGGAGACATTTTGTGTTTGTTTTGTGTTCTTTTTTTTTACATTTACATTTGGTCTCCATTCACTGCCATTGGCTGCAACCCTGTTTTCTGCTGAAACTCCAGGATTGTTTTGTGAACTGAAGACCTTCACCCATCCTCACATCGGCATAGAGATGAGTACATATTGAGTGGATGATCATCTAATAATGCACCAGGTTAGAGGGTTTCTTGTTCAATTTACAGCTTTAGTTCTCTGAAAATATCTGGCATATACAAGCAAAACTGGTATTCTGAATCTATACACAGTCCTACTAGTAGCAGAATTCCCATATTGTGCCTTTAAGATAGCTGATATCTTGATATTGCAATAACTACCATCCAGATGACATTGAATCCTATATATCTCTTCAAAATAGGACCAAGAAGTCCTTCAGCGGGAGTTAAAATGTGAAAAGGATTGTCGTGTCTGTAAGTAAAGAATGGGAAAAGAAGGGAACCAGAGCGTGTGAGTGAATCTGTGACAATGACAGATACTCGCGTCGATTAAAGATTCATTACTCTCGCCTGCAGCATCCGCTGCAACACGACCCAGGGGGGCATGAAGGGCAATTCTGAGGAGGAAATGTAATAAAGATTGGGAGGTTCTATCTGAACCTCCATCGCTCACTGCGACCTCCTCCGGCTCCACCCACGTGTGTTTAACATCGATCCTCATGCCACTGAACACATACTAAGCTCTATAAACTGGTGACCTTTATAATCCAGGCAGGGACCCGTCTCTCCAAACCTCCACTACTTATTTCCTCCTCAGCGATGATGATGATGATGACGCCCATCTGCACACACCCACCTCCACTTCAACTTCTCAGAGTGCTAATTTCCTAAGAGCGTGTGATGCTAGTAATTCATTAGCAGGGTGAATAGATCCAAGGTTGCAAATGAATATCCCATTTAAAACCTCCCACTGACAAGACTTCCTCCATATAATAATCCTCAGAAACCAGAACCAGCGGCTCCTCTGAAGAGCTTCTCTGCTGCTTTATCACCAGTGTAATGCCACCCATCTTGACTGTGTGGGTGTTAATTAAAGAAGCAAGGACTCACTTAACATGAAAGGGCTGTGAAAGAACAAAAAGCTGAGAATTTTCTCTCATACAGTGCATGCTTTGTGTTTTTTTTATTTTTATTTATAGCTACACAATAAAAAGACACAATAAAAAAAGAAGAGCAAAAGAAAGCAAAATCCATTTTTTAAGCTCCTTGCACCACTTCAGACTCTTGAAATCAAATTACACAAAATGACTCAGATTACAAAAAGAGAACAATCTTTTTAGGTTCCATAGTTGTTAGGATGTTTGATCATTTGAGTCCTACAAGGAATTCATTATCTGTTGATAGCCACAAGTCGATCAGCTGATTAGTTCAGTGGTTCCCAAAGTGTGTTCCTCGGACCACTGGTCGGCCATGAAGGCACTGCAGGTCATGAAAAATAAATTTAAAAAAGGTTTTCAAGTTTCAGTCTTATACATTTTAATTTTTGACAAAATATTTATTAATTATATTCTTTTGTAAGTAATAAGAAATAATACAACAAAGCCATTGGAATTAAATAAAGTTTCTTACATTCTTAAGTTTGGGAATGGCTGGATTAGTTATTTATTTTCAAGCAAAAATGGAAAATATTTGATGGTTTCAGCTTCACAAATGTGAACAAGTGTGTGTCCTTGTCTTACATTATCATCAGCTGATAATAAATGAATAGTGAATAAAGCATGGTGTACTGGAGAAGAGCTGTTTTTACTTTGATGGACTGTATTTTATGTTACTTTGGGAAATTGTAATGTGTTGTAATAAGACAAAACTGCAGCGGCATCTCCAGTCACATTAAGAAAAAAGAAAGATATTAAACAATCATATGCACAGTTCATTCTAATAAGATTTCTTTCCTTTGTTTCTCACAGGATGCTGAACTGGCTGCCAGGATACTCCTGGACCAGGGACAGGTAAGATGTCTTGACTGAAGAGGTCATGAGTTGCGTGGTTCAAACAACGCATACAGTGGGACCAGGCAGGAATGAAGAACAATGTACTTTATTACTTAAACAGAGGAAGAACGTTCTGTAAGGGCCGGGAAGTTTTGGTTTCAATTTGCAATTATGCCAGCGCACTAAAGAAGAATACATGACAAACCTACGTCCTGTCATGATCACCTATGTGAGGTGTGGCTCCCTGTACTGGCAATAGATTAGTTTGTAGCCGTGCGGTGTACAGAAAAGTGTGGGGATTTATGTGACTTTTTTCCAACTTCTTTTTATAAAGTCTCCCCTCCTCAAGCTGTTTTTCCTTTTCCAGAATTCGCTGTCTGTCTGTCATCCAAACCATCCAAAAAAAGATGTTTTCACACTGGAAACAAACTGAACCTTGGTTAAATTTGGTCCTTACCTGTATCTGGACCACCTCTTTTGGCCAGCCCAAGGTTTGGACCGTGGTTCTGTAATTTTAGTTTGGATCAAACAAGGCAGGTGTGACAGGACCCTAAGAATTCACTTAATTTACAAACAAGGTTCGACTTATCCGACTGTGATAGCGAAATTAATTTAAACATAAATGGTTTAAGTAGTTATTTTGATACTTATGTTCTTATATTTAAACAACATTCACTGGATTACATTCAAAATACAAGAGTAGGGAGGTGCAGAGAGAGTAACTGTAAACGATTAAAGAGCAAACAGTATGTTTAAGAGGCACTGGATTATTTACTATTTTATTTTCAATATTTCATTTCACATAGTACAGTATTTTGACTGCTGTATATTGAAGGTGACCACAGGCTCCATTCTTTGTTAAAAAAGCAAACTGTAAACATTTTACAGCCTGTGAGGATACAGTGAAGTTTTTGAGGTTTATCAGTTTAACATTTGCACATTTTTATCTTAATGGAAACTCAAATGCAATGCATGCATTGTTGGATGAACTTTTTGTCCCTGCAGGAGCACAGTATTGAGACCCCACATGGTGTTCTGCATGTGACCCTGCACGGAACACGGACCACCCGCAGGCCTGCGATCCTCACCTTCCATGACGTGGGTCTGGACAGTGAGTAACTCTCTCAGTCTTTATTCTTTCCCAACTCTTACTCACGCTACATGCTTAGAAATTAAAGTGCTAACCAGAACTATAAAGGTTCTTCAGCTTGTCCCCACAGGAGAACCCATTGGTTCCTGGTAGAAACTTTTACAAAGGTTTTACTTGGAACTCTTTCAGAGCATTCTACCAAAACCCAACATAAATGATTATACCAAGAACCATCTGTGAAAGGTTTTACCCAGAACCCCCTATAAAGGTTCTACTGAGAACCCTTCTGTGGTGTAATTGTTTTACCCAAACCCTCTCTGGGGTTCAATCCAGAACCTTTCTACCTTCTAAGGGTGCTAACAAGAACCCACTCAGGGAGTTCTACTGAAAACTTATGTGGAACCTATCCTAGGGGTTCTACCAAGAACCTTTTTATATTCCAAGGATTTTATCTAGAACACAATCGGGGTTTACTGAGAACTTTTTTATATTCAAAGGGTTTTATCCAGAACACACGCAAAGCATTCTATACAGAACCATTTTATTTCCCAGGAGTTTTGTCTAGATCACACTGAGGAGGCTCTACAGAGAACCTTTTTCATTCATCTAGAACACAGCCAGGGGGTTCTACTAAGAACCTTTTTGTATTCCAAGGGTTTTATCAAGAATGCATTTGGGGTTCTACGAGAAATTTTTTCTAAGTGTTTTATCTAGAACTCATCCTGGGGGTTCTACCAAGAACCCCTTCATATTATCTAGAACCCACCCAGGGCATTCTACTGAGAACCTTTTTATATCTATGGTGCCAGAACCCCTGACGAAAGAGTTCCGCAATAATTTCCTTGACAAACCCTTTATTCAAAAAAGTGTTCTTCAGAAGGACATGGTCGTGCGTGAAACCTCAGCCCTCCAGGAAGAACCCTTTTAGATCCCTTGTCTTTCAGTTCTTGTCTCATGATTTGATCTGATCTCTTCCTCTCTGGCAGATAAGAGCTGCTTCTCTCCTCTGTTTAAGTTCGAGGAGATGCAGGAGATCGTCAAGAACTTCACCCTGATTCATCGTGGACGCTCCGGGGCAGGAGGAGGGGGCCGCCGCCTACCCCACAGGGTATCACTTTACATGTGCATTCTCCATCGTCCTGCAGTAACCTTGATTTCCTTCTCAGAAATGGAAACAATCCTCTGCGCGGGCTTAAAACCTAATCTCTTCCAAAAATACTTAACATCTCTCACATCTCCCTCCTTTAATACGCTCTTGTCAGAGGTTTAAAGAAAATCTGGTCCTTTTCTCTCTCCCTTTACGCGCTTCTTATTTCTCCCCACTTGCACTTCTCGAGCACTCCTCTTCCTTTGCGTGATTATTTTTAGGGGCTCAGTAGGATTTTGTTGCACCTATTGTCACGGCATCTCGACTGTGACCCTGAACTCCTGCTGGTGGTTCTGGAAATTGAGGCTTATTCTCTTTTTGATCTCGTGTTAAATCCCTGCGGATGAAAGTGTCAGTTACTGCATGTGCTTAAGATGAAATGATAAGGAAAACATGAAAACCATCGTTTCTATCAGTTCTAATTTAGTGAGACTTAGGGGTCAGAAAACACTCTTAAATCAAGAGAATACCTTATATTTTTGCACCAACAATAAATTAATTCATGTTTGTCAATACTGGATTTTGGCGCCAATACCAAAACTGATATTAGTAGGGTGCACAATATTTTATTTTTTGCTAATATCGAATATGCAGATGGTTTCAAACTCATTTTGGCTGATTGCACTTGCATATTTTTTCCACCCAATGTCAAGGACATCAAATCTATCTTGTTGTAGAATTAACATACAGTATTATTCTGCCTACCCTCATTGTGATGGCAGATAAAGATGTAAAATTCAGTAGTTTCAAAATAAAAAATAAAGGAATGTTTTTTCAAAATAAAATGTAATGTTTTTCAAAGTCAAATGCAGTGCTTTTCAAAATAAAGTATAATGTTTTTCAAAATACAGTGTTTTTCAAAATGAATACACTGATTTTCAAATAAATAATGCTTTTCAAAATAAAATACAATGTGGGATGATGCACTTTAGATGAACATTAAATTTGTCGTGTTGGAGGAATGTGATTTGGCTCGTCCTCACATGGCCAACACTGAACAATCACTGCAAATAGCAACCTGTCTGTTTCAGGCGCTTCAGAAAACCTCCACGCTGCAGACATACTCATGTTACATTTGCATGATTAAAACATCATCATATCAGCAGAAATATTTTAATATGAAAATAATTTGATTTATGTTCAATATCAGAATGATAATATCAGCATGTATATTGTGATGGTTCATTAAACTGAGGTCTTGTGTGTTTTCTGTTGTAGTTACCAGTATCCCTCCATGGACACCGTAGCAGAGATGATTCCCGCTGTCCTGCAGTTTTTCAAGTGAGTTAATGATAATTATTTTCACGTAAACACAGGCAGAAGTTTGTTTGGCACACTTAAATTAAGTGTTTTTGATTGTACATTATGTTTCATTTCGGGCGGCACGATGGCGCAGTGGTTAGCGCTGCCGCCGCACAGCAAGAAGGTCCTGGGTTCGAATCCCCGAGCCGGCAGGGCCTTTCTGTGTGGAGTTTGCATGTTCTCCTCGTGTCCGCGTGGGTTCTCTCCGGGTACTCCGGCTTCCTCCCACAGTCCAAAGACATGCAGCAGGTTAATTGGTGACTCTAAATTGCCCGTAGGTGTGAATGTGAGTGTGAGTGGTTGTTTGTCTCTGTGTGTCGGCCCTGCGATGAACTGGCGACTTGTCCAGGGTGTACCCCGCCTCTCGCCCAAAGTCAGCTGGGATAGGCTCCAGCTCCCCGCGACCCTCACGGATAAGCGGTTTACAGAAAATGGATGGATGGATGTTTCATTTCATTAACAATAATTCTGTCCCTCTGTTCAGCTTCCGTACTGTAATCGGAGTGGGTGTGGGAGCGGGAGCGTACATCCTCTCCAAGTTCACAGTGAGTGTTTAAGCTCTCATGTGCGGACAGCAGCTAATAGCACTACACACTGTTTTGTTAGTCAAGCAGCAGTGAAACATGGCTCTAACACATTTTGAAGAGGCATCAGTCCATCCATGACCCCGACTGATACTGAAACTTTCAACACAGTGTTATTAATCTACTTCTATGTCTGTAACCTTGACTACTAACTATCCTCCATCTGTGTCTCTGTTACTTCCTTTTCTCTCTTCAGCTTGCAAACCCAGATTCAGTGGAAGGTCTGGTCCTGATCAACATCGACACTAACGCACGAGGATGGATAGACTGGGCTGCTCAGAAGGTACCTTTTGTTTTCTTCAGTCCTTCTTTCCTTCCGAGTCTGGACTGCATCGTCCTGTACACTGAGGCATGTTGTATTTTAATCTAGTTATTCCTAATGGGAGTTCTCAATCATTTTATGTTTAGCTGTAGATATGAAATTATGTGACTGCACACATGGTCCCTGGGTTCTATTGATTATGTCATTGTTTATCATATTAAACTTACTAAATGATGAACACTATTGATTTCTCTTCCTCTCTTCAGCTCAGCTCTGTGACATCCTCCCTCACTGAGCAGATCCTGTGCCACCTTTTCAGTCAGGTACAACAACAATGTGCCAATTATATGGTTTTTAAGTTTATATGCAAAATGTGATTTAAGAATTGTATCACAACACAGCATAATTTCACATAAATGTTTCGGGAGTTGCAAAAAAGCTCTGCCTGGTCACTTATTTTGCATCATTTTGACTGGGTTGCAATTACAACGATTCATTTAATCTAACATCAGTTCTAATCAGAGTTTAGCAAAACTAGGTTTAAAATGAGTGAATCCAGATTTAGAATTAAGCAGGGCTCTGTTGTGCAATTAAAACCTAATGTCTAGTAGTAAATCCAAGTTTATTGATGTAAACCAAAATTAAATGCAGTTTTATCAGTATGGAAATGCTTGTTTAGCAAAATTGAAATGAATAACTAAATAAAAAATAAATGAGCTGTTGAGCTATTGGCCAAGTGCTATTGGGTCCTACTAAGTGTGAGAGGAGGGGAATCCTTTAAGTTTAAGTTGCTCTGTATCCCTTATCAAAACATTACATTTGGCTGCTAGCCAGCTAAAAAGTTAACACAAAACGTTTCATTGTTCACTAGCTAGCTAAAAGTTGACAAAACATCTGTTTGTTAGCTAGCTTAAAAGTTTCTTGTTCCGCTGGTTAGCTATCTAAAAAGTTAAACAAACTTCACATTGTTTGCTTGCTCGTTAAAAAAGTTAGTAGCCTAGTTAGCATACTCGTGATAGCTCAGCAGAAAACTTCTCATTTGAGAAAAACCTGCTGGTCGAATCAGTCGACCCATATGGCCAAATAATAGAAGATTAAAGACAGACAGCAGCACAACAAGGGAAAAAAGAGACTGTCTCGCAGCAACTGACGACTGTTATAATGAATCAACTGGAGTCAGACACAGACGCATCACAAAACTCAATTGCGTTGACACTGTCCTTTAAGTTTCTTCGATTATTTTGCTTAATCCATCTCAAAAAGGCAGCCATTTTAAAAGTTAAACTTCCTCAAGTGTAGGTTTAAAATCACTACTGGGCGTTTTAGTGCAACAGAATCAAAAATTAAACCATCGTTTAATCATATTTAATCCTTGTTGCAGCCCAGCCTTTAAGAGTTTTTTGGGTTGCTGTTGAAAAAAAGTGTGTATTTTCTTGCAGGAGGAGCTGTCATCAAACACAGATCTAGTGCAGTCTCACAGAGAGCGCATCTCAAAAGCCTCTAATCTGGTCAACATAGAGCTCTTCTGGAAGACTTACAACAGGTAAACACACCTTCACACATCACCCGCCGCCTGAACACAAATATACTTCACATCAAACAACGACCAACGTAATCTTCCTCTTTCATTTCCCTCCAGTCGCAGAGACTTGAATATTGACCGCAACAGCACCTTCAAGTAAATATCTTCTACACTTTCATCTTTGTACTTTTCTTTAAAATACAAACCTGTAAAATCTCTAAATTCCACCCTTCTTATCTCTACTTCAACTTCAGGTGTCCAGTAATGTTGGTGGTGGGTGATCAGGCTCCATATGAGGACGCTGCCGTAAGTTTCAGTTGCTTTCTTCACACCAAAAATATTACAATCCATTAAATCATGCATCTCTACATGTTGTAAGTTTTCAGAAGTAAACTTAATTCTTTATCTTTTTTCGGCACTGTATCTATTAACACATATTTAACTATTAAAACGTGCACTGTTCAATCTATTACAATAGTTTTTCTTTTTTTTACAAGTTTTCTAAATTGAAGGACATTGTTTTTTGTAACAGGACTGAAAGTAACAGGACTGAGTTTTTAGTGGAGTATTAGCAAATACATGAAATACATGTAGCCACATGGCATAAATGTTAATAGCATGAGGACACTCAGCACCTTTGAGTGATTTACCAAAACTATCTTTAAAAAAGACATAACATCTGATGAATAATTCAGGTAATAGGAGTGAACATTGAGACTGTCTTTCTCAGTCATACTTATAATATGATCAAAAGACAGAAAATAGAGGAGAAAACCTGCTTCTGGTCTTGAAAATGGCCTTCAAGAGACTCAAATCTTCATAATCATGTGACCTCTGAAATTTCCTAAATTTCTAGAGAGGGCGAGTGTATCAGGGTAAAAGGACTGAGTTAAAACCTAAGGACACCACTAAAATGTGTATTTTAACCAACATTATTGATTTCTAATGAGAAAATATATTTTATGTCTAAATTGGAAATAGGGTCCTACAATAATCCAAACAGAAAGGGTTTCTAAAGGAATCTAATCATACGTATTTCACGTTGAATTGTAGTGTCAGAGAGTGTCTTAAATCCTATTTTTTCAGTGTTTTGGGTAGTTTTTATTTTACTTTTTTTACTGGATGTATGTTCAAATTCCAGTTAGGACAAAGCAAAGGACACTTTGCTTGATAATATAATAATGAATTATATAGATAGTTTTCATGTAAATTTATGCATGTATGAAGTATGTACATGGAATATAAACTAGGACCTAATATGGAGCCTTGTGGTTCACCACAGGAGATGGGCGTAGAAGAAGGAAAGGCATGGATTCAATGGGATTAAGACACATTTAAAGTTGTTTGTTGTTACTATTTGATAGTGTATCTGAGTGTCTTGTTGTAATGGAAGATATTTGCTGTTTTCCCATCTGTGACCACTAGGTGGAGTGCAACAGCAAAATGGACCCAACAACAACCTCATTCCTAAAGGTAACTAAACCCTGTGTCCTTCTGTTTTCTTTGAGTCAGTTTTTAATCTGTCTCTTTCTTACTCACACTTTATTATGTCATGCCCTCTCATACCCTTCTTCTCTGTCTCCTCTACAGATGGCTGATGCTGGTGGTCTCCCTCAGCTGACCCAGGTAACAACAAATGAACGGCCTCTTTCTGATAACTTAAAACATGGATGTTAACGCTGCAACAAGCAAGATTATTGTGTTAAAACATACCAGTTAAATTAACCATCAGAAGGTGGGCCTACAGTAGTGAAAATAGTGCTGTCACTATAAGTTAAGCCCCCTTTTTGCCTAAATTAATACATGAATTCTTCTTCATGCACATGAATTGATGCATTAAAACATAAGACATTAAAAAAAAACAGTTGAATATTAAGATGCCATTGAAGTGCTATTTATATATATATACTTGTAACTAAATTATTCCAGTGCAATAATTATACTCACACTAGTACAGTACTCATGTGCAATAATATACATATTCTAGCACAAAATTACATTGCATTTTTTATTTTACTTTTATTTTATGACCCTGACAAGACTGTCAACTGTGGAGGGTTTTTTGCTGAGGTCGTTTTGTTTTTGTTGTGTTTCCTTGTGTCTTTTATTGCACTGATCAGAAATAGTCAGAATTTGCTTTGGTGTTTTGGTGCATAACAATAAATATAGTAAGCAGAAATATACAAAGCTAGGACTGCAAGTCAAGGAGCACAAATGGAAAATAGAAAATAAAAACTGGACATATATGCTAAAAATTGTTTTTTTTTAATGAAAGAGAAATGTTACCCTTGGCTGCCACATGGGGTCGCCAAATCACATTATTGCCTAGTTGAGGTAATAATTAGTGCACTGTTCTGATAAAATGTAAAACACCCTCTCTTTTTTTGTGTTTGCAGCCTGCCAAACTGACTGAGGCTTTCAAGTATTTCATCCAGGGAATGGGCTACAGTAAGTTCACTTCATTCAATAAAAAGATTTTTGTTTTTTACATATTACATATGCAGTGACACACAAGGTAATACTTGTGTATTCATATCTGTTGTGTCAGTCTTGCTCAAAACATACATTTTCTGTGTCCCCAACTTTAATGGACAAGGCTGGTGATATATTTGTCTTATTGTCAATGAATCCAGTGAACAGACCAAAACCAACAATGAATTGATCCTATTAACAAGTTTTATCTGTGTAGCCTGATATAGCTCAGTCCCTCTGTGCTGTAGAGCTCCATTATTTTTCAAAAACTATAAAAATAAACACAATACAATGAGCCACATTACTGCACTGAGTGACACGTTCCTAACATGAAAATGGGTGTTTTTTTTTAATGAATCCCACATACACTGTCCTGCACTAAGAAATCATCTCAAATAGCAATTTTGATTTCTGTTTCGGGCACTTCAGAAGAACTCCACACTGCACACATATTCCTGTTATGTGCACATAAAGCATCATCATATCAGCAGAAATATCGGCATTTTGAGCCAATACTGATATTTAATTTAAGCCTTTTTCTGCCGATACGGATGATGTGCCAGTGATATTGTGCATACCTACATGTTACCTTGGCGAGATCATGCGACAAGATCACAAGATCAGTCCAGAATTTATCCCTGATTTGCTATGTAATCTGCACCAAATATATAGCAAAGACACAGCAGGGATAGCTCCCATGGCAGAAAGAGTATCCCCAAATATCTACCGGTGGATGTATTTCTGTCACTGTCACATGGTGTATATACTGTCATATGGCCCAACCCTCAGGCATTAAAGTGGGCTGAAGCACAGCTGATAAATTTACAGCTTTAATAGTGCAAACAGACTAACGTTTCAACACGACTGTTTCTTCGTCAGTGTCAGGGTGAAAACAGATATGAGGCAGGCAGTAAATAGTAAATCCCAACCAGGTGTGTAAATTAACAGTTGGTAATTGGTTAGACTGAGTTTCAAGTCCATTGGATGAGTTCAAAGGTGGGAGTAGCCCACAATAACGCCAGCCTGATCTTTTAGAAGTTGCAGAGTGTTTCCATTGAAATCTAACCCCTAAAATACACTGCATGCGGAACGACTCCGGAACGGCTCCGCTCCGGAACGACAGCGTACTCCGCGTCCGCCAACTACACATGATTCGTTTGTGATCTGTTTGGTGCGGCTCCGCCGGACACCGAGCGTCGCGAGAACGCACAAGATCTCGCGAATTCACGCATAATTGCGCGTCTCTTTTAATGCACATAAGCAAACTTTGTTTCAAACAACATTACTGAACCAAATTACAAACTTACCTTCCACTCCCATTGCTCCTGCGTGGCATTCCACGCCACATCTTTTTTGTTGGTGTCCTTATAAAAAGGGTGTGAGGTGTCATAAATGATTGGTTGATTTTGGATCTCCAGAATCAACTTCTCCTCATCCATGGTGTCGACGGAGTAAAAAGACGCCTGAAAACCTCTGACCTGTTGACTTCAGGTCGGCCCCCCCGTTATGACGTGTTCTTGTAATGAAACCCGATCCGCGGTGAACAGGAGTATTTTATTTTGAAAATCAACCGGGGTTTTATTTGTATTTTGTAGCCGACTTCCCTCCCAGCACAATCTGCCCTGTGCTGCTTGATGCGCCGTGCTCCGGCGTCCGGCAAAAATAGAAGCTCTGCGTATGTGTTGCGGAGGGCTGTCAGACACCGCAGTTGTTCCGGAGCCATTTCACAGCGGAACCGGAGACTGTCTGAGCTGACACATAGACTAAAATTGAAACGTAACGGCTCCGACGCCGTGGCGGAGCCGTTCTGGAGTCGTTCCGCATGCAGTGTATTTTAGGGGTAATTTGTTACACTAATCTTCTCTCCATCTCTCCACAGTGGCATCATCTTGCATGACCCGCCTGTCCCGCTCCCGCACCACCTCCCTCTCCTCCTCCTACTCCATGGATGGGTCCCGCTCTCGCTCCCGCACCCTGTCGCAGGGCTCGCAGGGTGGCCAGATGCCGCCCAGCCCCTCCCAAACGATGGAGGTGTCTTGCTGAAGGGAAAAAAAAAAAAGATAGATAGAGAGTGAGTGAGAGTGAGAAAGAGAAGAAAAGGAAGGGAAAGATGAAGCAGAAACAAGACGAATGGGTTACTTATTTGTCACTAAACAACTCCCATCATTCCCCACAAGAGCAGAATAGGAATAGAGACAGGGAGACAAAAACGTCCAGTCCCTCTCCTCACATCCCCCTTCCAGATTGGGCTGCTCTACAATGGATATAAGAAGCAACATGAGATTAATTAATAAAAAAGGGGGATGTAAGGAAAAAAATGGCAACCAGTCCTCTCTCCCTCCGTCTGTTGGAGCCAATAGAGCCCTTTAATTTAGACAAGGAGGCCTGTAGAGACCACACACCTCGCGTTAACCAATAGTAATAACTCTGAAAAACGGTATAGTTGTTGATGATGATGATTATGTTGTTGATGATGAAGCTAATGATGATGATAATGTAATAGAAAAAAACAGTAACACTTTTCTCTTTATTACACAATGAGTTTAAAATGATATAGTTGAAAAAAAAAAAAAACATACTATAGCAGAGATACTTATAACAATGTGTGTCTACTACTTTTTAAGCTAGTTTTTATTGTGTTTATTTTCATTTCTTTTAATCTGATTTTCTAATTTGTAACCTGCCTCAGCAAGGCGCTGAAGCTACTGATTGGTTGAGCTGTCAGCCAATGAGAGCCATTATAGTGACTACTTCCTCCTTGATGTTGCCAGGTTGTTATGTCTTCCATTTGCCCCGTCTATAAGTGACTGTTTTTGTTTTCCCATTGGATTTGCGGAGGTTTGAGGAAGATTCTTTTGTTTTATTTTTCTTCTGGACTGTTTGGAAGTTGCATGCCTGGTATCAGCCCATGTGAATATTGACTGGATAATATTTTTCTTTTATATTCTGCTATGAGTTGTGTGGATTCGGGTGTGTGTGTGTGTGTGTACGTGTGCTGTTTTGTTTGCTTGGCGTGTTTAGCGAAGGACTGAAGGTCAGCATAGGTGAAACTGAGGGTGCTAGCACCCTATTGTTAACACTAGTCGCACACTTAATAGTGCTTCCAAATTTGCTGGTGGTCTCGCACTGCGTGTCCAAATATCCACGCTCGTGTCCTACTCGACAGGGAGCATGACATCACTGGGTAGCATGCCAGTTTGGATATTGCATTTCAGTGTTAGGCGTGACCAGAAGGGATCACTGTGTTTATCATCTGGGTTGTAAGCTCTTAGCCTTGCCCGTTGCATGGATACCTCCTAACAAACCCAGCTAGCATACTTGAGTTTCTGTGCGACGTGAGGGAAGATGAACAGACGCGCTCCTCTCTAGCAACAAGCGGCTTTATTTCAAGCATGTGACTGTTGCGATACAGTATGTGTGCGTGTCTGAGGAAGTAAATGTGAGGTGTGTGGAAGCGATTGTATCCTGTAAGCACAATTAATGCAGCAAGAAGGGCCAGGGTCCTATGGAAACATTTAGTAATTCAGTTTTGAGACCGAAACGAAACCCCCTGTGACTTATCGATGACAATGAACCAGCCCCGTCACTGCCAACCACTCAGAAAAAGGGTATGGGCCTGCAGATTTTGCCACCAGGACTGAACCTTTTGGTACGGTCTGAGTCAAAAGAGGCAAAAGATATAGCCTTTTTTGTTAAGAGAGTGAAAAATGATCACCCTCCCTTTGTCCTGCCCCTTTTCACTCTGTGCTCCAATAATAGTTGAGCAAGCTTGGTATCCAGCAGAACCTCTGTCAAATGTTTGCTTTATTTCCTGTATTCTGGACTAATCTGTGTTGAGAAACAAAATTTGAGGAAGTT
Source organism: Lutjanus argentimaculatus (assembly GCA_034769285.1). Classification (NCBI taxonomy): domain Eukaryota; kingdom Metazoa; phylum Chordata; class Actinopteri; order Lutjaniformes; family Lutjanidae; genus Lutjanus; species Lutjanus argentimaculatus. The sequence continues at coordinate 448,417 of JAWZSL010000069.1, read as the reverse complement.
TAGAAGAGGATGCTTGGGGACCTGCAAAAACTTTAGTTAGCTAATGTTAGCAAAATGCAAATCTGTATCAATTGTTATCTACCTAGTTAGCTAGCACTTTGCTTACATTAGATAACTTAAGACATGACTTTATATGGAAACCTGTTTGTAAGTCCCCCAGACAAATCTTTAAACATCTTCAAAACCTGTAAAACGACATTCACATCTTAAGTTAGTTAATGTTAGCATACCGTCTGATACAAAATCGAAACAAAACAGCTAATGTTAGCAAAATGCTAACTAACTAGCTACACCAATCAATCATTAGCTAGCTAGTTAGTTAGTATTTGTCTAACATTTGCTAACTTAAACTTAAATCTCAACTCTTCAAAATTTGCTATATGCTATCTATGTGCTAGGCTCCTCCATGTTGAAAAGAAAACCACATTTTGGTTAAAAGGTGTTGCTGGAGGTGACCTGTAAAAGCAATACTCACAGTTAGCTAGTTAGCTAAAAATGTCTTACTAAAATATCAAAACAAAACGTGGCTAATGTTAGCAAAACACTAGCTAAATAGCTAACTGATCCATGTAAATCTTTAGCTAGCGTTTTGCTAACATTAGGTACTTGTAACTTAAGATGTGACTGTGGCACTTTTACAGATCCCCCAGCAGCTTATTTTAACCATCTTCAAAATTTTCTTTTCTTTTCAACATTAGACGAGCCAAGCACAAAGCAAACTAAAGAAAACAGGAAAGGAGAAAACCGACAAATGTCAAATATCAAGGACTTAGGAAAGGTCGATTTCAGCCAATAAGCATTCATACTGCCAAAACTAAAAGCCTCAAAATATGGGGTAATTCTTGTCAAAATTCTGCCATCAGAAATGCTGTTAACTAAATTTGCAAAAGAAACTGTAGATTTATGATGTCTCACTGAATCTAAATTCCTTCTGAATAGTTCATTGAACAGCAGATCAGCACATAGCTTGCCACTGCCCTGTCTTGTGTAGCCATTGGACTGACTGTACTTTTAAAGGACCCGTATTTGGACCCCATCCAATATCCTTGGAGCGCATGTGCATTTGTGAGCGTGCCACCTGTGTGCACGCCTTTGTGTTTCTGATGCAGCCTTGCATCAAATTTTTTTTCTTTAATAAGCAGTATCATTTTTAAGAGTCGGTTGCAGGTTGCCTGTTTTCGTTCACATGCTGTCTAGTGCTCCTTTCCCAAACCGGTTTGATGAAGTAGAGATGGAGCGATGAGCTTTACAACGGTGACATGAAAGTCGGTGGAGGGCCTCAGATTTGAGCTTTGAATAGACTGGTTACTTGCGTGATATTAATGATGGTAATAATGATGATGACAGCAGCCTTTGAACCCCTAAAAACTGTTGCATTTAAGGGAAACACAAATTAAATAAGATGGTTTTGATAGAGTATGAACTCAAAATGTGACATCAAACCAGGATGCAGCCATGTTTTAGGCACTTAGGTCGCTGTCCAGAGGGTTGAAGTCTAGAATGTAAATGTTTGGCTCCTCCCAGACTTAAATTCAAACTCATTCGGGCATGTGAACGTCTACCAAATAAGGGATAACGGGTGGAGCCTAGAAAATAAAGTTGCCAAATAAGGAAAAATGAGTGGTACTTCTTTGTGGAGAGTTGAGCAGGGCTGTGTGATTGTACATGCTTGTCCATTTTTTGTTTGTCTCTTAATTTTTACTCCGATCATAATTTTCTTTCCCCTCTACGTGTTGGAATTTTATTTTTTTTTTTGTTTTTATCTCTGTGAAGTGTTAGTTTACCGTCCCAATGTGCTCACAAGTTAGTTAACCGTGTGATAGTTCTTGTGTAACTTTTTTAGCATTAGCGCTGATAAGGGAGAATAAAATAATTAACAATAAAAAAAAGATTAAAGGTAAAGAGAATACAATCAAATTTACTTGTGTGGCTAATTTCTCTGTGTAAAACAATGAACATCCTAAAAAAAAAAGCAAACTAAATATTAATAAAAGCTTAAGAGAAATATCCTGTCTCCTGTTTCATTTTCAAGAGGTGTGATGTGGAGAAAATTATTGTCTTTTTTTGTATACATTTTTCATTTATGTATTTCTGTTGATATGCTCACTAATTCCTATTATACATCCAAGGTGGAAATAAAGTACAAATACTTAATTTTCAGGTTTCTGTTTCAGAGCCTGTACTTTATCACTTTTACTTGAGTAAAGAAGTTGAATCAGTACTTCTGCTTTAATCAGAGTCTTTTTTAACACAAGTGTCTACCTCTGAATACATCCACATTCAAACAGTATTTGCAAAGAAGGAAAGAAACTGAATCTGGTCAAATAGGAGGAACATAATCCCTGTTTGTACTGATCACTGACAGCTGCAATATAGCTTCCAGCCATTAGGGGGCAGCACTGACAACACACACTGCTGTTGAGCTGAGAAATAAATAAGGCACCATAGTGGATTTGAAGTGGTTGTGATCATCAGTTAAAATCAAGTAAAATGGAAAGCCCCTGAGCTCCATTAAAGTACAGTAGTTGTTTTTTCGCACCTGGAAGGTTTGTACTTTTTCAACATCATTTCATACACAGGAGGAGGACGTGCTTCTTGAAACAGGTGGGTTCAAATAGTAAACAAAACAAGACCTTGATAAGGCTACCTTTTAGGCTAAGCTTGGACTGAGATCAGTGGTGGAAAGAGTACCGAAAATTTGTACTTAAGTACAAGTACCTGTACAAGTACACTGCTAATATATTAGTCAATTACAAGTAAAATAACTGGTGTTAAAAATACTGAAGTAAATGTACAATGTATTCACAGAGAGAGACTCTAGATGACTCTGACCTGGTAATAGTGCCACTGCAACTGCACTGACCAGCTGGACGGTCAGCGAGAGACACTCAAGTGAACCATTATTGTACTGAGGGTTTTTTTGATCAATAAAAACAGTTGTATTGACAAAACACTTAGGTATTTTTCTCTTCTTTTTTTTCTTTTTCTTTTTTGTATTGTTTGTAATCCAGTGAGACATTTAATTAATAATAATGCGCCTCCCAACATTTTTACATCTGACCAACAGATGGAGTGCTATCCAAAGACTGCAAATCTAGATTCTGTAATCCTGATCTTGTGGCATCTGGACCAGAATCATCATATATGAAAATTAGGGCTGGGCAAGTTAACGCGTTATTTTCACGTTAATTCATTAGACTATTAACGCCGATATTTACTTTATCGCGCATTAAAGCATGTTGCTCACATGCTTTTATTTTGTGAAAGTCTGTTGCTGGCTGCTGCGGTGTAGGGGTTTGACCATACAGTCTATGGGTTTGACTCACTCTCCGGAACAGTAGGTGGCGATAATGCGCCAATGAGCTGGCTGCCAGCCCAGCCGCCGTTTCAAACAGAAGAAGAAGAAGGAGAATAGCGCTGGCTGTTGCGGAACCGGGAAGCGATTTTACGAATCCTACTATGGCCACGCCAAGACCCGCCTTACTCTGCCTCTGATTGGCGTCTTCACCTTTAGAAGTTTAACAGTTCTTTCTCTTGCCGCTTTGACAGTTCGCTACTGCAATTTGTGTGCAACCGACTGCAGTGTCGAGGAGAAAGGCAGCTTTGGGGGAAAGAAGAGCCCTTGGCGCCGGTAGACCCCCCAAAAGTTCCAGAAGGGGTCATCCTTACACCAGGAGGCAAAAGCTGTACCCCACAGCCTGTCTTTCTGTGTGCAGGAAAATACCCCTCGCCAAAAATCACTAGTTACTGGACACTAGTTAAGTACCACACTAAGCCTCCTCCCTTGGCTGGACACTGTCCTTGTATATATAATATTTTAACCATTATTAATAATTTTCTAAATCTACTGTTCATTTTTACAAATCGGTTCAATTCCATCTGTTTGATTCAGGTTCTACTGTTCATTTTTTACAAATCAAATCACGTGTTCGGCTAGAGGCTTGCAGAGCTCAGCCAATCAGAGGCAGAGTAAGGCGGGTCTTGGCGTGGCCATAGTAGGATTCGTAATATCGCAACCGGGAAAGGAAAAAGGAAAACGCGGAAAAACCAAAGCAGACATAGAGAAGGGTAAAGTCACAGAGGTTTTAAATGGCCATAGACTGGTAATGCTGCTCCCTGTTAAAAGTTTCTGCTGTTACCTCAGAAATTGCCTGTTTGTCCTGATTGTGGCTCAGGATTTTGTTGGTAGATTTTTTTTTATTTTTCATAAAGAGAATGTCCTGTCAGTGGCAATAAGCTTTAATTTATTATTATTACTATTATTATTTATTTTATTTATTATTATTATTTTTTATTTTATTTATTTATTTTTTTAACATTTTTTAAGTTGAGATTTACACTAAATATGTGTTACTGATAAGTGCTGATGTTAAAAGTGTTTGCACAACAAATGTTATGGCACTTTCGTTCATATGGCAGCAGAACATTGAAATAGAAGTGCTCTTTACACTACTTTTGAATTCATTCTTGGAGTTTGCGTATACAATGCGATTAATCGTGATTAATCACGCAAATTATGCAATTAATTGCGATTAAAGATTTTAATCGTTGCCCAGCCCTAATGAAAATTCTTTGAAAAACCGGGACAAAACCTACAAGGTTAGCAAAAAAGGTTCTGATTGAAAATTTTGAAATACTGGCCTGTGGTAGCTCACAACTGGCAATAGCATCCTCAGGTCCAGCCTGCTCTCATAAAACTTGATCAAATGAGCTCAACATTTAAAAAAGCACTTGCAAAAAATGCAAACTCCTAGAAATGACTGAATTGCATGAGGTGGAAAAACTTACATTTGCATGTAAAATTTAATTTTAAGATTTTGCCATGTTTTTGTTTAACCATGATTAAACCATCCAACTCTTAATTGAACTATTTTTTACCTAAACCATCTTAACTGCAACCAGATACCAAGGAAAGGAAGGAAGTGCTTAGATTTAGTCCTTGAGCTGCCTTTATGCTTGATTGACCTTTCACTGTTGGCAAATGTTTTCCCATCAATTAAACCTTTGGTTTTAAGGGTTTGAAGAACATGGACTGCATATTTTTCAATAACCCTGAAAGATAATGTTCTTATCATCAGAGAGTTGGTGTTTCTTTCAGTTCGTTTGTCACATGTGTAGTGTAAGAACATGTTTTTATTTTTGTTGTTGTTTTTAAAACAGACAATAAACACCAGGTTTCTCTGTGATAACAATAATTTGCTTTTTATTATACAGAATCAAAACCCTTGAAAATGTAAGGAAATATCAGTGATTTTAATACCAAAAAATATGTAAGCCATCAGTGTATAAATATTCTGCCAATCAACAATTATTTTGTAAATAAGACATTTTAGACATTATGTATATGTTTACTTCATAACATATAAAGCACAACACTAGTACAACTATCACAGCATTCTTTGTTATTGCCATTTCAATACATAAAATAAAGGATCAAGTAACTATCTCTCAAAACCAATCATAAACAAGATATACAGTAGGGGAAAAATACACCAACAATTTTAAGATAGAGCAGAAAACCTTTCAAATTACTCACTATACATATGTGGCAAAAATGTCAATAAAAATAATGAATACTAAGACTTGTTCACTCGAATTGACAACAGTTAATGAAAAAAATATATAATCACACTTAAATGTATTTCTGTTGTTTCTGTTCACATGATTTTCTCTAGGATGAGTAATTTCCTCATAAGTGATCACTTTTAAAATAAGAAAAAACATTAAAAACCTGAACGTAAAAATGAAGTAAAAGGAAGTACTGGTTTCAAGGTTTGTGGTTTACACAGCCCACACATGAGACACATAAGGGCATGAGTCCATGCTGCAGATTGCTTATGCTTGAGAGCATTTCTTAAATCATTTGAAATATGATGTAAAACATCTCATTGTCCTGTCAAGAACTCGATGCATGGCACAGCGTAACTTCATGAAAACTGCAGAGAACCATGACAGTGTTTCTAGCGTATAGACATGAGTCAACCCCAGAGATTTCAGACAACTAAGTTCATTGGGAATGTCAGAGAAGGAATCATTCAGGAGTTCCATCATCTTCAGAGGGTCTCTGGTACGGATTAGAGTCAGTGAAGCACGTGTTACCATAGGAAGAAAATTCTTTACTGAAACAAGGAAGTAGACTAACTTCTTACATAGCTCAACGCCCCCACCAGTGACTCTGGCCCTGTCTACCTTCTTTATGGCCTCATTAATGTTTTCCTTGAAACACAACAACACTTTGTATCTGGCTATCATGTGCTTGTCAAATCTGGAGATTGATTCACTGTGGAGGTTCTCAGTTTGTTGTGTGGAGTACCTACGAGTGATCTCAATTTGTTCACAGTAGAGCTCAACAGACTTGAGTGCGTTTTGCAGATCCTCCAGAGCTTGATTGATGCAGTTTGGATCCTGATATCTGTCTTGCTGGGCTAAAGATGCAAAAGCACGGTTGTAATATGCAATTGCTGCCCAACAGTGGTCCTCCTGTATGGCCTTTGTGTACATCTTGATACTCTCTGCAAGATTTCCCTGTTCACGCAGCTCATTACCAAACACAGTGTAGTGGTGCAGGTTTGATGAGGGTGATTCTCTCTGTCTGAGTTTTTGCGTGGCTTTCTTCAAGTCTTCAGTCAGTTTGGTTTTTAAGTCTGTGATAGACTCATTCACATCAAAGCCGGTGAGTAGCCACATACCCCAGAATTCATTCAGTGCAGACAAATTTGAATCTGCTGGCTTGTTGTTACTGCTTTTGTACACTTCATCTAGTACATCCAGATAAAGACTGAAGAGCTCTTCCTTCTTTTTTATTTTTGGGATGTCACACTTCAAGTAGCTAGCTAGTTCCTCAGCTACTGAACCATCTCTGATCTCTTTAACTGTCTTTATTCCAGAATTGGAGTTTTCAGTCAAAATATGTGACAGTGTTGAAGACATGTCTTTAGTTAGTTCATCACTGTGACTTTTTTGATACAACCTCAATTGCATAACAAAACGATCTTGATGGAGTGGAGTGGCATCTGTTATACCTTCCAGTGAAGATAGAAGTTTCTTTGTCAAAACTAGAGGTTGGAGTGGTTCTGGCAGTTGGCTGGAGCAGATAATGAGCTGAGCAGACCCAGGTGATCCTTGTCTAGCAGTGCGGCCAAATGCCTGAGCCTCCACACGAGCATTCTTCGGCAAGAAGGTCTGCACAACAAACAAACCTCCAGCTGTCTTTACTGTTGGAGAAACTTGAATGTCTGTTCCACGACCTGCCAGATTTGTTGCTATAATGACCTCTCCTGCTTCAAGCTTCTTGGCAAAGAGAGCAGTGTTGTCCATGTTGTTGCTGATGTAAAGCTTTTTTTTCAAGACTTTATCTCCTAGAGCATTATGGATAACTTTTGCTCGTTTGATCGTCTCACAGATGATCAACACAGCTCTTTGACCTCTATATGTGGTAGGGTTGGTTTTCGCAGTGACAACATTGCAGATTTTCTCAATCCATTCTTTTTCATCATCTACTAAGACTCCCTCAACCTCAAACAGCTTTCTGCGTTTGAATGAAGGTATCTGACAGGTCTTGATCCCTTCATAGATTTTTTGCAAAGTCTCAGTTTCTGCTTGTTGGCCGAGAGTCCCAGAGATTCCAAAGATCTGATCTCCATACTTTTGAAGTAAGCCAACATTGGACATATAGTTTGTGATGGCTGTCATGTCACTCAGCTTGGACTCATGTTTCATTTCAAGAAACTGATGTAGGCCATCTGACCATTTCATGTTATTTTCAACAACACCCGTGCAGCTGTAGTCGACAGGCACTACCCCGTGTTTCTCGATGATATATTCATGATCAGCTGTCATGGTTTGTGCGTAGAATGCATTTTTAATCCAAACCTTTAGTTTGGAATTGACCAGATCTAAGAGGAAGCTCGGGACATAGCAGCTACATTTGTCTTGACTCAGGTCACACGGTGTAAAATGCAGAAACCGTCTTATGTCTGCTTCCATGGCTTTCAGTGCACTGTTATCATCAAAATACATGTACTGACAGAAGCCTCCATTTCTTAAAAGCAGTGGCACTTTCTGTCTTTCAGCCATTTCTTCTTGTGGTCCTTTCAGTTCCTCTATTGTACCATCATTATTCATGTAGTGCAGAGCAAAGTGGCTAGTTGGTAAGCTCCTCTCTACTGTCTTAAAGAACTTTGCCAACTGGTTAGCAGTAACATTTGCTGTTTTTCCAGCTAAAAGGCCCATGTTCTTTCGAAGGTCCTTGACTGAATCTTTTGGCAGTATTCCTGTGTCCTCAGCCATTTGAAGAATGGTGAACTCATCTATCTTGTGGCCATTTGTTATGTTTTCAAGCACAACATGAAGGAAGGGACATTTTGGCCCAACAATTGTCCTTGTGCCAATCTTATTGTAATGATTGGCAATGGCCCATATGAATGCCAAGAGTGGATTAAGATGTTGCAGAGCAGGCATGTTGCTACTTAAATAGACCACATGAAGACCCTTATCTAGCATCAACGAATCCACTTCATCCACAATTGCACATTGAAATGTTCTTTGTCCAAATATGTCCATCCTATGAAAGTGGTGGCGAAGCCAGTCTCCAGCAAACTGTTCCACTGTGCCATAAACAACCTGACACTTATAGCACTCTTTTAAGATGTCTTGGTCTAGTTTGTTGGTGTTGCAGTTGACACTTATTTTCAATTCGTCATAAAATTTTTTCCATTCATCCCGATCTCTCTTTGCAAGAACTGAAGAGCTGGACATGATGTCTACCTTTTCTCCTCTCAAAGCTCTGAAAGCAGCAAACATTGCCACAATACATGACTTTCCCTCACCAGTGCCAACCTGAATTAACCGCCCTGTTTCAGAAAGAGCCATAATGCACCAGCTCACCATCTGTGTCAGTCGTGGTCTGAAGTGAGTTTTTTCTGCTGCCCGACAGAGCTTCAGCAGGTCTTTCTTCAAGCCACTCCTCTGTGAGCCATCATTGCCTGAAATAAGATCTTCAGAAACTGATGATACAATGTCTTTCACTTCCTCTAAAAGCTTTTCATCTACTTGGTTTAACTTTTGTTGGTGGATTTCCTCAATAATTTCATCCAGCTGCTTTTCTGTGTCACTGGCTAAACTCTTCTTGAGGTTTTCATTTGTAACAGTTTTGTCTTGAACCAGCCCCATAAGTGTCTTTCCTGTTCTGTTCTGTTCTGTTTGGCATTTCCAGCTGGGAGTGATGTAATTAATCTCTATGCAGTGCAACATTTCCAACATCCATGACAGGGGACGTGATCGCTCGTGTGTTGTTGACTCAAATCGTTTCAGAAGAGCATCAAACAAGTCAGTAGCATCTTTTGGGCTCCATTTGATGTTTGTGACCAGTCCTTGCAACTTGTTGAGAACAAGCACTTCGGTATCCATGTCAGATTCATCCATTTTGTGGAAAATCTGTCAGATCTGGTTAAAACAGAAGCGGAAAAAACAGGATTTTGAGATTCTTTAAAACAATACTCAATTCCTACACACTGTTTGATAGCTGCAAATTAGTAATATTTTGATAACAACATGTTTATCTGCTACAGGAATCAAATAAATATTTGTGTTTGGAAAATTCTGTCTGCAGCACATATTTGTAGTCATTTGTATTCAGCAGGTTTCATTTGCAATTTATATTTCAGCTGTTTTCATTCTCTTATTACTCAACAAGAAAATATACAAAATGCAATGTTATTGCTATTAATGTATTTAGGCTGGGTTGCACTAACAATGATTTTTTTTAACATGATTAAATCATGATTTAACTTTAAATTATTTTGCACAAAACTTTAGTTTAAGATTTCACTCTAAATCTAAAGAGTAGCTTAAATGTATTTCCATTGCACTAAAGTTTTACACTTAAATTTAAAATGTGATCCGATATGAAATTAAAACTTATATTTCAGGAGGTTTAACTTTTAAAATGGCAGCCTTTTTTAGATGAGTGGGCAAAATAATCAAGTTCCTTGATGAAAGTTCAGGGACAAACTCAAACCAGTTGAGTTTTATGATGTGTCTCTTGTCTTTTTTTGAAATCTTTTATTATGTGGCAATATTGCTCCAGTAATTCTTAATTCAGATTCTTCTCAAAAGTGGAAAACTTAATGTGTAACTTTTTATCTAACTAGCAAGCAAGTTTTGATAACTTTTTAGTTAGCTAGCAATCAATATAATGCTTGTTGCTTTATAGATAGAAAGCAAGCAATGTAATGTTATGTTAAGAAATACAGAGCAACTGAAGGTTAATGGTTTTCTCTCTTCTTTTTAGCTACAAGGTCTTGACAGCAGTGGAATTTACAGTGGAGCCCACATCTAGTGATCACCATTATAGTGATAAACCATTTAGGCTGAAATGCATCAAAAACGTAGGACAGAATCATATCAATCATATATCACATATACAGTCTACTTACAATGTTGATTTTGGATCTTTTTGTTCATGACAACATATGGTGAAAAATAATTTAATTATGGTGATTCTATTTTTCTCACTTTATTCCCATGATACTTTTCCTCAACGTACATTGAAACTATGACAGGAAAAAAACAGTCATTTTCTTTTCAACTGTACTGTATCATAGTGTATTAGTTGTAGTTGCAGTAATTTGTAGGTTACAATACTTTGAAAAGCATGTGAAACAGCTGTAGCCTTATGTATTGAAACAGTCAATAAAAGTCAGTAAATAGCGTTGCTTTTCATTATTCATGTAATAAATGTACAGTACAAATGTCAATTAGATGGTAATCTGCAACAGACACAGAAAAATAAAGAAAAACTGTTAGGATAATCACTGGTTTAAGGCTTATTTATGCCTCAAAAATAGATATATCCATTTTAATATACAATGTAACTGCCTCTGCCAACATACTTCATGTGTCATTTACATTGGCGGGGATGTTAAGCAATAAATCCACTAGAGAGCAGCACTAAGACTCAAAAATTAACCCAAAGAAGAAGAGTCAAAAGTTTCTGGCAACAAACATGGTGATACTGGAAGAGGTTGGAAAAACGAACCTCTCGAGAAAGAGGCAACATTGTAGACAGCAGTGGTCTGTGCAGCCAAAAATACATCACAATTTGTGGTCAGAGAATTTTTTTGGCAACACTTTACTTGCACAGTTCACCTACAGATTCTGTTTATAGGATATAAACAATATTATTCAGCAACTTCTTAGTTGAGATTCAACTGTTTCGCCTTATGTGCAGATGTTTTATAGACAGATTATCTGTAAATGTTCAACTAATGTTCAATAAATTATATTCAAATATTCAACAAGCAATGAGTTAACCATTTGATTAATCTTTGTTGAACATTCTGTTAATGCTCAAGTAATGTCCAGCAGTGTTTATACAAATGTTTTACCATGCGGTATGTTATTTCTTTCATTGATGACTGACAAGCTTTAGCTTGGATGATTTCTACACTGGTCAAGTAAACATTGTACTAATATTCATCTCACTACAGTCAAATATTTTATTGCTTTCAACTCAGTTATCATTTACTTGCTAAACTTACTTACTTGCCTTGAGTGGAATTTCAATGACATTTAGTTGATTATCACTTGTCCCTATTTGTAAGCTTTTAGAAAACATGCAGAAATATGTAGAAAATGAACGCAGAGCACAGACAGCAGGCTCCATCTGTATTCGAATGTATATCTAACATTAAGCATAAATGAGCCTTCAGAGTGATCAATTTGAATGACTGACTGACTGACTGTGATTCACATAACTACAAGAGTTTTCCACTGTATTTTTCATTTATTAAGTTATTTTAATTTGGGTAAGCAAAAGCCTTCACATTGATTAAATTATTTAGTTTTGGTTTGCATCAGTAAACTTGTATTTACTAATCTTGGATTAGTTTTTCATTGTGCAACAGAGCTCTGCTTAAAATGTTAAGTTTTACTCTTTTAAACTGGATTTACTCATTTTAAAACTGGTTTTGCTAAACACTGATTAGACCTCATTTTAAATTAAATACATTTTTGTTAGTTAAGCTCAGAACATAACTTATTATAGTCCAACACTCACCTGTTGACAAGATGGAAAAGATGAGAGGTGATCTGAGTCCTTAAGACACCTGAGTGGATCTGTAGCCGACTTTTATAGGCTGTTGTTGTTTATTCTTCACCAACCATGCCTGGCCACCGCCCTGAGGGAAATTCCTGCCATCCTTTCGATTTTATGGGTTGAACTTATTGTAAACTGTGTTACTTACTGTAAATGAAGATGGTGCTCAGATATTTAGTTTAAGAGCTGCACAAAACTCCAAGATACATTTATTTTCATCAAGGTATCAAAGTAATTTATTATCATTATACAACACAAAACTGCACAACAAAAAGAAAGATGTAGTCCTTTAATGCTACACACACATATATAGAGGGATGATTACAATCAGAATAGAATAGAATAAAATATAAAATGAAACAAAACAAAAACAATATATACAGTTATTCACATATACACATATACACCTAAGGAAAAATTTTAAAAAAGGAATCATCAGTCACCACTTTCACTATTTATAGTAGATATACACACAGACACATTAAAAAGATGCTTTAAATACAAATGTAACCTATATAATTAAAACATTCAAATAAATTTTATTTTCTTAAACAAACAAGTTTCAGATTACTAAAACTCCTCTGTTTGTAGGCACAGTGTTAACCCTTTCTATTCCATGAAGATTGTCCAAAGTTAGAGTGAAGTATCTGCCTCTAAATTGCAACATACGTTTAATTTATTCTTATATGTTCTGAATGTAGAATAATAGCTTAAAATGGTCTAGAATCAAAGCTTTGAAACTCACTTATCAGTAATAATTTAAAACTTATAACTTGGTCATGCTTTCTGTAGTCAGAGCTCTCTGCCTTTGTTGGGCTGGACAGCACACATTTCTGCCATAAATAGAAAATGTTGTGTGAAAGGATGTTCGGCAAATTTCATTCCATGGCATACCACGTCCTGGTTGAAATTTTTATTATGCAGCCAGAATTCCCCTATCAACAATCGCTCTAACATGGTTTTTCTTTCATTTTCTTGCCAACACATGACTTCTTGGTAGCAGCTTATGCTTGACCTGTGATACATAAATATATTATCAGATCATCATACATTTACAAATAATTTAAACAAGTTGTTGAAATTGTTCTACACATGCTAAATGACACAAATCATGTTAACATTATATTCAGAGGTGAAGCCGGAACGCACTGGAACGCCGTGCCGGTAAGGAATATACAGACCTCTTCGACCGGAACGCACCGGAACGCCTCGGAACGCCTCGGAAAAGCAAATTTCACCCATGCATACAATGCGAGCCCTTTCTTTTTTTCAAGTGAATTTTACCGAAATAAATGTAAAATTGATGAATACATAAAAATCATCTCCAGAATATGCCTTCTGTGACGTGTTGAACTAGGTTTTAGTGCGCTGGACAAACACTATAATTTGTAGGCTACGGTACTCGCTTACCGTGATAGGTTGCAACTTGTAGTCGGCAGTCACTCACTGTAGCATAACGTTAATCCAATGTCCACTCGTGCTGTGTTTTTTTTTTTTGTTTTTTTTTTTGCAGACAACAGGGTAGTCATTTTTGCAAAATAAACAAAACAAAAATCCCCAAGTAATAAATTGTGAGGTTTTACGCATTGTGAAATACTCTCTGTCTCTCTGTCATGAGCAGCACCACTGCGTTCCGCAAACAAACATGTGGAAGTGAGAAAACTCAATGCGTTCTTTTCATTGGATGGCTGGTTGCCTAGGTGATGGAATGCAATGGGGTTGATTGCTATTATGCTTTTTATTCTCACAACAGAGAAAAGACTTTAATTATGTTGAAGTTGTTGTGTTATTATTGTTCTGATGTTATCTCCCCCTAAAGAAGTACTTTACCTGAAAATAAATGTTTTGCCATATATTACATTATGTGTCTGACATCTTACATTATGCACTCAAGGATGTGCACAGGATTTAAGAATCAAAGTGAGAAAAGAGCAGGCTTTATTAACATCTTTAGTATGATGCTACCGCGCTTTGCATGCGAGCTAAAAAATTTTTTGAGTTGCACAGTTCCTGCAAGAATCTTATCTTACTTTCACCCCTGATTATATTCATTTAAGAGGTTTCCTTTATCCCTTTACAATTGCTAAAACATTTTATATGACATTTTTTGTGATGTAAAAAATCATACTGGAATTTAGTGGAACCAACTAATCTTTTCTCATTAACTTACATTACGTATATTAAATATACAAGTTTTATTTATTCAAGACAGTTTGATGTCATAGGTCAGACACCATGATGAGACTTAGCACAACAGCAAGACACAAGGTAGTTATACTGCATCAGCAAGGTCTCTCCCAGACAAAGATTTCAAAGCAGACTGGGGTTTCAGGATGTGCTGTTCAAGCTCTTTTGAAGAAGCGCAAAGAAACGGCAACGTTGAGGACCGTAGACACAGTGGTCGGCCAAGGAAACTTAGTGCAGCAGAGACATTATGCCGACTTCCCTTCGAAATTGGAAGATGTCCAGCAGTGCCATCAGCTCAGAGCTAGTCAGAAACCAGTGGGACCCAGGTACACCAATGTCTGGAGAAGTCTGGCCAGAAGTGGTCTTCATGGAAGAATTGTGGCCAAAAAGCCAAACCTCCGACGTGGAAACAAGGCCAAGTGACTCAACTATGCACGAAAACAGAGGAACTGGGGTGCAGAAAAGTGGCAGCAGGTGCTCTGGACTGATGAGTCAAAATTTGAAATATTTGGCTGTAGCAGAAGACAGTTTGTTTGTTGAAGGGCTGGAGAGCAGTACAATAATGAGTGTCTGCAGGCAACAGTAAAGCATGGTGGAGGTTCCTTGCAAGTTTGGGGCTGCATTTCTCGCAAATGGAGTTGAGGGTTTGGTCAGGATTAATGGTGTCCTCAGTGCTGAGAAATACAGGCAGATACACATCCATCATGCAATACCATCAGGGAAGCGTCTGATTGGCCCCAAATATATTCTGCAGCAGGAAAATGACCCCAAACATACAGGCAATGTCATTAGGAACTATCTTTAGCGTAAAGAAGAACAAGGAGTCCTGGAAGTGATGGTATGACCCCCACAGAGCCCCGATCTCAACATCATGGCGTCTGTCTGGGATTACATAAAGAGACAGAAGGATTTGAGGCAGCCTTCATCTACAGAAGATGGATAAAATTGATAATTGATAAAAAAAAAAAAAATAAACCATTACATTTTATATTCTTGAAAGCATTCTTACTTTACAGCATTTCTTCATATTTGCCTAAAACCTTTGCACAGTGCTGTATATAATTTATTCTTATATGTTTTGGATGCAAAAATAGCTTAAAATTGTCCATAATCAAAGCTTTGAAACTCACTTATCTGCAATAATTTATTGGGCCAGCCTAAAACTTTTAACTTCGCCATACTTTCTGTAGTCAGAGCTCTCTGCCTTTGTTGGGCCGGATGGTACACATTTCTGCCATGAATAGAAAATGTCGTGTGAAAGGCTGTTTGGCAAAAGTCATACCATGGCATACCACGTCCTAGTTTTTATTTGCAGCCAAAATACCCCTATCAACAATCGCTCTAAGATGGTTTTTCTTTCATTTTCTTGCCAACACATGACTTCTTGGTAGCAGCTTATGCTTGACCTGTGATACATAAATATATTATCAGATCATCATACATTTGTAAATTACTTAAATTAGTTGGTCAAGTTGTTTTACACATGCTACAAAATGACACAAATCTCATTTGTCTGTATTCCAATCATTTAAGAGGTTTCCTTTATCCCTTTACAATTGCTGAAACATTTTATATAACATTTTTTGTGATGTAAAAAATCATACTGGAATTTAGTGGAATCAACTAATCTTTTCTCATTAACTTACATTACGTACATTAAATATACAAGTTTATATATTCAAACTAATTAAACTTAAAATTTCTAATGTTTATTTTTTTTTAGACACTTACAAACTTTGAGTTCTTCTGACATGAAATCTTTTGACTTGAAATAATGAGTTGAATGAATGTACTATACAGAGTTTCAATCAACTCATTAAATTAAGTTTCTAAAAAAAAAAAAGCAGACTTCCCAGCATGCATTGTTTGAGAGTGAAAACTCTCCTATTTTATAGTTGGAAAAAAATATATTTGATGAAACTTTGCTGCATTGTAATGTTCGTCAGTGTGATTGAAGAGTTGCTGGTTTTCTCAAATACAGTAACTGAATTAACATCATGTTGATTTGACTAGAAAAGTTCATTTTTATTTATTTTGAATTATTATAAAATAACCTCAACATGTGTTTTAAAATTCAGTCAACTTAAAATTTGAGGACAGCCCAGAAAGTGACCTTTTTTTAAAGTTAAAGTATTTTTTTTTTTTTTTTTTTTAACAGTGTATTCTTCACATAGAGCAAAGCAATACTTTAAGATTTCAGACTATATTATTGAATTTGAGCCTTGAATTACATTGTTAATAGTTTTGATCAGGTATTGTAACCAGTCACTAGAAACAAAACACGATTCTCTTGCAAGATTTACCTTACTTTTCAATCAGCTTCTGCCATCTGCTGGATAAATGATGTTACTAGGTCAGTGAAAGACATTATAGGAGCAGTTTGCATGACTCTTATTCAATGATATGCATATTTATATAGAATGTATAAACTGTAACATGTTCTTCAGATTAAAACTAATTATAAATCCAGGTTTCTCTGCAGTCACCATTTTAAAGACTTATAAAAAGTCATCACAGTTTTTCTCACTGACTGTTCATCTGCATTTGACATCAGAGTATGTTTTATATTAACACTATGATTATTTATTCAGGACTCAACATTGGCCTACATTCAGTTATATGACTACTTGGTTTTAAAATGCTCATCAGATGCTCTTAATCTGCCCTGAGGCCACACCTCTGCTGTGACCAGGACAAACCTGATTTTGGGATCAACACTTTTCTGCTTTGTTGTTTCAGTTAGTTTTGTTTGCTATTACTCATTTTTGTTAAATACTCAAATCTGATTGGTCAGTTACAGCATTCAAAGGTCTGATATTTCTGTATAACAGACCATTGCTATGAAGAACAGACTGTTGTTATTAAGAACATATGTTGTTATGGTCACACATCTAATCATAGACTCTGGAGGAGCAATAAAATCATTGTTAAAAAAACAGAAAATCATTTTAAATTCATATTTTGTATCAAAGTATTGATTTATTTAATAGTTAACCATGTAATAAGTGGGATAATGTACAGTGAGCAGGTCATTATTGCAACATAAACCCCTTCAGGATGATTCAGGTTTATGTTGCAATAATGACCTCCTCACTGTACATTATCTCTTACATAACACCCACTTGAACAGTCATCATTTTTTGCAACTAAATTCATTTTATTATTATTATTATTTTCATGTACTATTATTCCTGCAGGGCATAGACATAAAAGAAATGTGACCTGGATAACTAACTAGGCCAGACTCAGTTGTATCTGTTTAAACTAATTTAAATTTTAAGTTAAGTCACACTGCATTTTGCATTTTGAATTTCAGTTAAGGTCTACTAAGAAAACATACTTCTAGAGTGTCTAATGTAGAAAATGATTTAAGAATGCATTGCTGGAATAAATAATAATAATAATAAAGAAATAAAATGTTAATCTTCCTTCATGTCTGTGTTTAATTGCATGAATGTTATTTGTTGCACTGTAAGAAGCTCCTGTAAGCCTGAAGCAGGTGTCGGTCAGTGATTTTAAACCTGCAGAGTTTCTTCATCTGTCAGCACGGAGCTTCAGCACGTCAACACACCTACCACAACGCCCGGTTGAGCTGGGCGAGGACAACCGGTCGGTTTGCATTGAGATGAAATTTGGTGGAAAGTTAAGTGTCATGCCAGCACTGTCAGAAAGAGGCAGGAAGTAATGTGAATCGGCCTTCAAAATAATAGTGCTGTTAAAGGTGAAATGTGTTCAATTTCAAATGAAATTTTGCCTGCTACAGAGAGCAGAGGTCATATTACCTTCATATTATTTTATCACAGGTTAAAAAGCACTAAATAGTCAGTCCAACGTTGTTTATAAACCTTTATGTCTGTTACCTCAGCAACTGACACTTAACATCAAAGCATATGGAAACACAATGAAACATACAAAAAATAGAGCAAAAATTACAATGGGCACTTGACTTCAAAACAGATGAGGCTTTGGTAACATCTGTTCTGTGAATTTTATTATTTCAAATTTCATTTGCAAATCATCTTGGCAAAGGACTGCATTTGGCTGGCTAGCACTGAAACATTTACTGAAATGTTGTTGTGTGTGTTGTCCTTATGAATAAAATAAAATAAATGAAAGGAGAGAAATCAAAAGATGTCTTTTGTTAAAATAGAAACAACCCTAAATATCGTGGTTACCAAACAGAGATAGGAGTGTAAATTTAATATTTTAAATATGCAAGGTTACTTTTTCTGGATGACTCTAAATAGGTCAAATTTATTCACAACAGTGTCTCAAGCCAGAAATGGAGCGAGGGTGAGCATGCGTTAGTCAAGTCTTTTATTTTGAAAATGTTAATTCCGGATGTTTAGGTCCACCTCGCGGCTGACTGGACGCAGGTGCGTGAAACTGGGAGATAATTACTAACGTGAGTCCTGTCAGTCAGTCCCGAGGACACACTGTCGCGTTATAATGCAAAGGACACGTTTTTATGCATGAATCTCATCCATGTGGAAAATAATCCAGTTTGACTTCATAAACAAATATTAAAACAACTTTACTGACGATGAGGGGAGACACAACTACGGTAAGTCTGCAGTTATTCAAGTTAAAACCTCGATTAAACAATGTGCGATTGATGCGAGCTCGTTTTAGTGTTTTAGGATAATTTTTTTAATTTTTGCAAAGTGTTTGAAACATGTTATTTCTCTCCTCTGTTTGTAATATAAATGTTGATCAGGAGAATGAGGTGGAGACAGTCGATCATGGAGACAGCGCTGCAGCAGCTGGAGAAAGAAGACCTGTGAGTACTTTTAAATTAGGTGTCTCATGGAAAATATGTTGTGGTGCTCCTGTTTCTCACCACTGCACCTACTGAAGAAATGTGTTTACAAGTTAATCTATTAAAGTAAATCACAGACTTTAATCATTTGATAAGGAATTTATGGCTGCAACGAACGATCAGTTTCATTGTTGACTGATCTGTTCTTTATCAGTCGATTAGTTGTTTGGTGTATAAAATGCTAGAAAATGGTAAAAAAAAAAAAAAAAATGTCCATCAGTGATTCCCAAAGCCCAAGATCACATTCTCGAAATTCTTATCTTGACCACAACCCAAAGATAATCAGTTTAGTGTTTGAGAGGATTAAAGATACCAGAAAATATTCACATTTGAAAAGAATGAAAAAGAGAATTTTAACTTTTCTCTTAAAAAAAAAAAAAATAGTTGGTGATTAATTTAATAGTTGACAACTAATTGCTTAATTTGCAGCTCTAGAGGAATTATAGAAAGAATTTACATATGAATATTAATCCATCAATAAATAGTTCAAATTTTAAAAGGGGATAAATAAATCGTGGAATTTAAAAATCTACTTGAAAATGCCATTTAAAAAAAAGAGAAATACATTCACAAATTCAGAATCAGATTTTAATTGAAAGGGCGAGTTAATTTTTAATTTCCATTTCCATCTCCCAGCTGCTTTTCACTTTTCCCGTTAGATGTTTGATTTGCTTGTTCATTTAGCATTTCTGTGACACTTTGTGCTGGTAAAATGGTGTAGAGAGCTGCACCTCCCTCATACCTTATAACTACCTTTTTGAACACATTGAATTACTTTGTAATTTAGTCTATTTATTTATTGACTAATAAATTAATTTGTAAGCAAATATATTTTACTTATATTCTCAAACAGGTAAACAGCCCTTATCGGTATGTGGGACAGTGCGTTTCTCTGTGATACACTGTTTGTTGGCATGTATGGCTGGCATGTATGTTGTCAGTGCGGACAAACTGCTTAAAGCCAAACCCAGTGTTATGATGTCAGCTGTTCTGAATGTTCTTTGTCAAGTCTGTGACTGATGGCTGTTTCCACACGTACAAGACCAAAAGAATCTGTTGTCAGTGGACTGACCTCAACCTGTAGCTTATCTCTGCTTTCATATGTTACAACAGTCAGATAGTACAAAATGGGCTGCAACTCTGATCATTTTCATCATCGATTGTGTATTTTCAATATTGTTGTATAGTCTATGAAATGTCAAACAACTTTGATAAATGTTGATCACAATTTTCCAGAGCCCAAAGTGTCATCTTCAGATTTCTTCTTTTGTCCAAAACCCAAAGATTCTTCGTTTACTATCATGAATAATATGAAAAGCAGCAAATCCTCACATTTAGGAAGGTGGGACCAGAGAATGTTTTAAATTTTTGCTTCAAAAATGACTGAATTAATAATGAAAAGAGTTGGCAATTAATTTTCTTTCCATTAACCAATTGATTAATCGACTTAATTGCTGCAGCTGTAACTCTATTACAATTGGAGCTAAATCATTTAACAGTTTTATTTATCATAAACGTTCTGAAGAACTCGGTGTTCACAATGCTATATCTAACTCCCTCATACTGTAATGTCAGTTTAAGGTAGGGCTGAGCAATTAATTGAAATGCTATCAAAATCACAGTATGGCCAAGTGCCATGTCTAAATCACAGACGCTGCAATTTTGGATAAAGGTAAATGTGTGACAACCTGCCATTTTAAATCATATTCTCCAGACATAAAGTGAGCGTGTTTGTTGATGCAGTCACCAGCAAAAATCATAAGTGATGATTGAAAGGCACTATGTTTAAATGAGTCTATACGTTGTTTTTTAGGAAATGTCACATATTATGCCCTTAAACAATATGGATTGTTTTGTTTTCCTTGTGTCTTTTCTTCAGAGTGTTGTGAAGCTACAAAATATGCTGAGGAAAGTATCACAAAGCCCTTTCCATAACCAATACAAGGTGAGTGGCTAAAATAACAAACTGTTACACACATTCACTCAATTTTCTCAAACACACACCCAAATACCAACTCAGTAAGTACAATAAGAGTTACATTTGACTTTGTCACTCCTTCATTCAATCTTGACCCTCCTTTCCAGTTTGTGCATGAATATTAAAAAAGGAACATATAGACTGGAACGCTCCAACAAGGATTCATTTAATCTAAGATTAGAACTAATCAGAGTTTAGTAAAACTCGGCTTAAAATTATGTAATCCAGCCTAAAACTTAAGATAAGCACAATTTAAAATTAATCTGTGTTTAGTAAAGCCAACTTTATTCATGTAAAACAAAATCAAACTGATTTAATAAATATGGAAGTACTTGCTTACTCAAACAAAAATGAAAAAATAAGAATAAATAAACTTGAATGCTGTTGGGACCTAGTAAGTATTAAATTGTATTCTGTATTCTTTAACAAAACGTTGCATTGTTTGTTTAGAAGCCAGCTAAAAAAGTAGGGAAAAAAAGAAGTAATGTTTGCTAGTGAGCTAAATTAGCTCACTGCAATTAGCTTAAAAAGTTATATTTGCTGGCTGTCTAAAAAAGAAAAAAAAATGTTATATTGTTAAAAGTTTAAAAAGTTATATTGTTTGCTAGCTAAAAAGTCAACAAAACATTATATTGTGGCTCAGCAAAGAATTTTTTTGCTCCATCCATCCTAAAAGGCAGCTATTTAATGTTAATACTGGATTGCAGTGAAAACTGTAGTTCAAAGTTTTGGTGCATCAGAATTAAATTTAATGTACGTTTAGAGTAAACACTAAACTGAGGTTTAAAGAGAGGGTTAAATTTAATCTGTCTTGATTTTAAGCTGCTTTAAAAGTTTGGTGCAACATAATTTAAAACTTGTCGATGCAACCCCGCCATAGTTTAGCTTCTTTTATGATAATGTATGTATAATGTTTTCTTCACCTTTCTCTTCTCAGACTCTTGTTTCATCATCTTCTGATTCCAGTGGATCATCTGCGAATGAGTCTCGAAACAAGCAGGTTAGAGAACACTGATAACAGCAGCTTTACAAAAACAAAATTGCTGTTTAAAGGCAAAAAAATCACATACAAGAGTGTATTTATAACTCTGTATGTGATTACACTCTGTTATATTGTTTTTGTTTAAACACCAAGGCCCCAGCAAAAACATGAATTTTTACTTGCTGGAAGCCCAACAGAAAGTGTAGACATGTGCATAAGTGCTGACAAATTTGTGTTTACATTTCTGACAAGAAGTAACACATGACTGACATATCAGAGCGATTTGGAATGCATGAGAAGTACGACGCGTGACTTCCCACGCTTCCAGAAATATGTCTTGTTATCTATTTAGCATCATTAACTCTATTGTGGTCCACAGGACGGTGAATTCTTAAGTGATTTCTCAACTGCTGTGACAGATGTGACAGACAACCACCAGCTCCACTCAGGACAGGTGAGAAAAAAACGTCTGCAGAGCGTACAACATGATACCCTCGTGGTTTAGCTGAAATGACTCGATTTGCCACTCGAAACGGATCATTTGTAAGCGGTGGTTTGTGAGAGAGTGTTAGTTCAGTTTTGCTGTTCAAATTTTCACAAACTCACATCCTCCTTGTCCTCAGAATGGTTTGAAGACAGAGGATAATCATTGTTCTGCTGTGGCAGAGGTTAAAACCACACCCTCTCTCTTGTTTTGTTCTTTGAAGTACAGTGTGACGACTGTGCCTGTTATTGTGAGATCTTTGCAATGTGTGGGCGTGTTTGTGTGTAAGCAGTCTGACTAGACTTTTCTATTAATAAGTCATGAGGCTGAAATTAACAAATGGGGCAGGTCTCAAAATTAACTTTTTCTTCTCAGTGTAACCCAACTTCTTCCCCAACTTTACTCTCAGCTGTTCCAAACTTTGCAACCATTGTCCAGAATTGAAGAGACAACATGTAAGAGAACATGTATTGACAGTAACAAATATGGTGCAGCTCAATTTTTATAATATGCAACTTGTCTGGCACAGATTATGACAAAGCAACCCTTAATAACACTGCATATAAAAATTTTTACACTGGTCAGTTGTTGTGACCATTTATACACTGAGCCAAATGTTACATAACGCTTACCAAGAGCACAACATATGGGGGAAATACTAACTATCTGCATATGGATGAGAGCAGCCATTTGTCACATCCCTGTGGGTAAACACAAGCGCCATAAAAGCTGCCGATCAGTATGTACCTCTGTGTTAAACACTTCCTCACAGGTTAGTTAATGATGTTCATGAGTAAATGACGTGTGTCAATCATGTCTGTAGAATGGGGTTTGGTTCAACAGTACCAAAACAGCAAATTAAAGTGTTTTAATGATATTTAAAAAATGACAGATGTCTGAAATACATCACCTGTAAATTCAATAAGGTAGTTTTGCTAGGTTTGTTGATGGAGGCAGGCTGAAAGGACCCTTATTTGTTAATTTTTTTTTCCTGTGTAACAATGCTGACATCCGACTGGCCAGGGGATTTGGCCTAATAGCTAAAAAGTGATACGGTTTTCTTATTTTCTGTGTTTGAACTAGCAAAGACCTCAGAAATTGTATTGACATCCAGTCAATTAGAGGGGCTGCTTTCACCCAAAAAGGGAAGGGGGTGACACAGGAGCAAAGTAACCGATCGATTAACTATCTCACCAGCCTGTGATTGGCCAAAGTCTCCCGTCATGGCTAGATTTTCCAAAGCTTGAAAACGGAGCCAAAAAGAGGAACAGAAATCTAGTTTTCTCTCAGACAACTTGAATTACATTTTGCTTAAAGGTTATTTGGAACTGTTGCCCAGTAACGCCAAAAATAAACTGCATACCACAGCTTTATATATTCATATTTTATCATATTTTGCTCATGTTTTTACTACTGCTGCCTCCCAACAATCATTCACCATGTAACACATCTGCTGTGTCACTGTCTAATTCTTTCAGAGTGGTGTGCAGGAACTGCCCTATTCAAGTCCTCAGGTATGTTTTATAGATGACAGTATAACTTTATTTTCAGCACCCTGTCAATTTTCCAAATGAGATCTAATACTTCCTTGTCTTCTGTCTCATTTCCCTTTCTTTACCAGAATGGAGTCAATGATGGTTTGTCCAGAGCTAACCCCTTTTACACGTATTATCTGGTACATACAACAGTTTTCAGGTTTTCTGTTTTATTATCTTCTGCGCCATCATTTCTCCCTAATGACCTTCTGTTCTGTTATCAGGAATCAGGCAGCAAAGGTCGTGTAATGGAAGACATAGGGAGGAAAACCTCAGAAGTAAATCTGGACACGATCTTTGTCCCTCCTCCTGAATTTCAGAGTTCACCTCTGGACCTTCAAACTGGAATTCAGGTCACAGAAAATGGAACCAAATTTTCTGAACCTCAGAAGGATCTATTCCAGGCCCTTATCCCCAACCAGACGTCAACATTGGCCCAAAACACATCTGCCAATGGCCATTTTCATGATGTAACCCTGAACTCACTGGACTTATTTAAGCAAAGTCCTGCTCAAACATCGAACCTCTCGAAAACCTTGCAGTTAAAAAGCTCAGACCAGTTTAAAGATGAAGAGGTCAGTCTTTTCCAGGCTGCTAAAGGAGAGAATTTACTCCATGCTGAACACACTACGAGGTGAATCTCTTTGATAAATCTCCCAGTATTTTTGCAGACCCTTTCCAGTCTCCTTCAAACAAGGAGGATGATCTGTTCCGGTCTCCACAGAACCCGTTTCGTACCACCACAACCAATGAAGCAAGTTTGTTTCAAGCAGTTCCAACTAAAATGAGGAACTCTTCCACGTGGGGGAAAACAAACAAGATCCATCTGCGAAAGAAGACCTTTTTGGGATGTCCGCTGAGAAAAATCTGGATGTATTTTCACCGTCATCTTCATATACGGTCGACCCATTCCCAAGCCCAATTGCGAGGGATTTATTCCAAGATGTCTCCAGTTTGGACGACCCGTTCGGTGCCACTCCCTTAAAACAATTCGACCCCTTCCAGGATGTTTCAAACGGGACTCCAGACATCTTCCAGCCGCTTCCCTCAAACACAAACGGCAGGGATACAGCCTCTGTGGCCACGTACTCTACGCCTTTACTCACCGTCCATCAGAAGTGAAGTCGGACATATTTCCGAACACACACCGATCTCTTCAAGGCAACGCCATCAGAGACTCAACCAGCCGTCCAACCAAAGTCTTCTGACAGGCCGCTTGATGTCGTCTTGACGACTCCTCAGGGAACCAGTCATGATATTCTTCAGCCGACTCCCTTCACTCGGGCCAGAAATCTGTCCATGTCACACAGCCATCAATCTCCAGCTGACATGACTCATGTATGTAACAATTTGATATTTGGACAGCCATAACGTCAATATTTAATGTTAATACATTGTACCTTATAGGAACAGTTCACCCCCCAAATGAAAAATCTGTATGTTTCCTCTTGCCTGTAGTGACGATTATCCATGTGGATTGTTTTGGTGTGAGTTGCAGAGTTTAGGAGATATCAGCTACAGAGATGTCGGCCTTCTTAGAATTATAATATTATATATATTATATATTATAATATAGAATATATAATAGAACCAGATGGCTTTTGGTGCTCAACGTGCCAAAAAAATAAATTTTAAAAACTCATCAGCAATGTATGGAAGCCCATTTCCACCAATAAAATAAAAAGTATCCTTATGGTAAATCATAATTATGAGATAAAAAGTCATAATTATGACATAAAAAAATGAAATTATGATGTAAAAAGTTGTATTTATAAGTTAAAAAGACATAATTATTAGATTAAAAACCATGAAATAATCACAATAGTTACAATGACTTAATTTTTCATTTTTAACTCATAATTTTGACTTCTTACTGAATGACTCTCATGAGTTTTTACATTATAATTACATCTATGTATCTAATAATGATGACATAATCATAATTTTGAGTTTTTTTATGGCATAATAATGACTTTTACCTCATGATTTCAAATACTTATCTCATAATTTTGACTTTTTATGTCATAATGTCTGACTTAAACTCATAATTCTGATTTATTAACTCATAATTTTGACTTTTAATCCCAGAATAAGAGGTTTTTTTCTCTGTATATGACTTATCATGGGGATATTTTTTTTCTTTTACTGGCAGAAGTGGGCTTCCATAGAAATGTCTCAGTTACTCAGGGTCAATCCACAGACCTTGTTGTGAGCACTTTCATGTAGAAAACTATTTTCTTTCTACTGAAGTACACCTGCCAGCTGTATCGCTGCATAGAAGTCAGCGTGCATCTACTCATGGATGAGAGTCTTGTGCTCCTCAGCTGAGCTGTGACCTCTACTCTGCCTCTGTGAGTAGATGCACACTTCCTCCTGCATGGTTGTAACTATCTTTCTAACTCAAAGTGGTCCATCTTTGCATTTTGGCCACTGTCTTTGCTGAAAATGTCAACAAAAATTTAGCCTAAATGTTTTTTTATGCCAAACTATTGTGGCTTTTCATCAGCAAGTGCTTTGATGCACTTATACCAAGGGTGTGCACATTACATGTGTCGCTTGAGGCAGCGGGGAAATGAGGAATTCACAACTTCTGCATGATCAAGGTAATCGTCTGGCAAACAAATGTGCGTTTGTAATGAAAGCAAAGTTAGCTTACGTTGCAGAAGTAAATAGGCCTGGATATTGAACCTCAGTAGACACTTTTTGAGTACCAGTACTTGACAGGTTACTTAGAAAACATGTATGCACGTCAGGATGGGTATTTTCTCTGATTAATAGCACAAAAGCCATTAAGACTGTGTTGGTTGTGTCCTGCTGCGTTTACTTTGTCATCTCATTAAGTGCATTAAAACTGACAGTGATTCCACAGTAATAAGCGCTGAGTCATCACAGTACCAGATGTCTCCTGTTCGTCCTGTCTTTACCTGATCAGATGCAACAAGTGCTGCAGAAACTTCCGTCAGTTCACTTATGGACCGTCATTAAATTACTGTTTGAACAAAACCAGTCTTATTTTCAACAGCTTTCTGCTGACTTGCCTATATTAGTAAAACTTGAGAAATTATTTTCAGTAGGTCTCATGTAGCACACCTATTTTAATTGCAAATATGTAGTTAATTTAATTTGCATAAATATTTGAATGGAAAATAGTTGCAGTTTTTTTCAATAGCTTCCATGTAATGTGATCCAGAGACTCCAAATCAACACTGAATTGTTTTACTACACTGGGAAAATAGGACAGACTTCTTTTATATTAATCTATCCCATGGCTTTGTTAAATGATCAATTCTGATTGGTTAATTACAGCATTCTAAGGAATGTTTTTTTTCTGTATAGCAGACTGTTGCTTTGGAGAACAGGCCATTGCTATGGATGCAGTTCTGATCATAGACTCTGGAGGAACAATAAAATCATGTTAAAATTAATATTTTGTGTCAAATTCACAATAATAACCTGTTCACTGTACATTATATCTTACATATTTATGGAAAATTACTAATTTTTTTTTCAGTCTCAAGGCTCTGTGCTCTTATATCTGTTTTCTCTCGACCTTAAGTTGCTTAGTAAAAATTCAAAAAATAGTTCCTACATGAAACTGCTCACAACAAGGTCGGGGGATTATTTTGAGTAACCATGTCAAATTTTCTGGAAAAACATTGTTGTTGAGGTTTTTTTTATTTTATTTATTTTTTGGTACTTGAGCACCACAAGCCGAGTACCATTTAGTTCCATTATATTGGATAGAGAGCAGACATCTCTATGGGTGATATGTCCAAAACTCTGCAACTCACACCAAAACTATCTAGATGCATGAATAGCACTACAGATAAAAAGATAAATCTGTATTTTTGATTTTGGAGTGAACTGTCCCTTCAGATAGTGCATTGATGAGTCTCACTGTACTGTAAGACTCATCTAATTGAGTCCTCTAAGACACATTCTGGATCATATGACATTCACTTTATAACCTCCTTCTTGCAGGTGCCGACCTTCAAACGTCCACCAAAGCCTCTTCCTCGAACTAGACTCAAGCCACCCAGGCCAGAGAAGCCTCCAAAACCAGAAAAGCCGCCTACACCAGCAAACCCTGTATGCCAAGAACACAGTTTAGCATAATGCTATTACTTCTCTGTTTGTTTAACTCACTATTTTCTCTGTTGATGTTTCTGCTGTGCTGTCAGTGATCTTCTTTGTTATGTTTAGATTGAAGCTGAGCCAGCTGTACCGAAAACGTCCCCTAAACCAGCCTTCAGACCGCTCCTGCTCCCGAAAACCAGTTCTTCACCGCAAACCGAAAACTCCGGTATGCATGCTATTGAAATTTGACATAATTAGCTGCCTTAATTAGCCTCAGCAACAGTACCAAGGTGCTGCTCCAGATATCTTATGAGGAACAATCTAAGTGTTCATGTGTGGGTGGTTTGTGTAGCAATGACAACAGAAAATCAGTTTTCTTTGGAAAATTTTCAAGTATTTCTTTGTTTTACAGGAAAGTAAACCAGTGAACCCTGAAAACTATGTTGTCTTTGAGGACATTCTGCTTATTGGACAGGTGAGTTTTAAGTGAAAAAGTGATTTTGGTGGTTCTTGAAAAATGAACGACCAAATCTATAAATGATCCATTTTTGTCACTTTTAAGGGGTGACAGCAGATTTTTAGGGGGTGATAGAAAATCAACAGTAAATGCCACATAGAAGTGGTATATATCATGTGATACAGCTCAGCACTGTGTCAAGTTTTTCTGGTCAAAAATCTGCAGTGAACATTATGTTTTTTTGGGCGCCTAATCAAATCAGTGTTTCCCCTATAGTGTATTTGGGAGGGCGCCCCGCCCCCCCAACAGACACCCCCGCCCTGCCAACAGGATCCCCACCCAGAAATTCAAGTCATAGATTTTAAAAAAAATTCCATAATTTAATTTTTATTTTAATCAAAAGGGCCTATAACAGGCGTTCTTTTTATCAAATAAAAAAAGCTAACTCTAATTTGCGCAATTTCAGAGTCTAATGCGTCGCTATCGTTTCATTACATTCATTAAAATGCATTTCTTCTCTCCTCTGTGACGGAAGGGGCTCCCCCCTCGCTCCTCTCTCACAACATACACACGTGCACTCACACCGGTACAGACACACCCACCCACACTCAGAGAGCGGAGGAGAGAGAGTGTTGCCGACATTACCTACGGTAAAAAACAAAAATCAACAACAAACAAACAAATTATTAATGGACGACTGGAGGTTCCCCAAATGTTCGCCCCCCAGGCAAAAATCTCTGCATTTTTTAAACGAACCGTACGTGGCGAGTCAGGGAGCACAGCTAACTCTACGGTGGGTGCTAGCCTAAATGAGTGCATCTCTCCCAGCCCCGACCACAGCGCTTGCCAATCCCCTGCCCCGGTTAACGTCGCCACAACTAGTACTAAACACACCTGTTTCAGCCCTCCCACCGAGACACGTAGTAAGAAGCTGCAGACGGGTCACCACCGTCAGTCTGGTTTTGATCCAGCATGACTGTCAGACTTAAGATACTCTGCATGGCTGTACAAGACTGAACTTGGTGAGTGAATTAATGAGAATGGATGGATGGATGGATGGATGGATAGATGCATAAATAAATAAATGAATGAATAAATGAATTGCTAAAATTAAAAAAAAATTTAAAATGTGACACCCCCCATGAGAAATGGCTACTATGGGCCCTAACATCATCAAACATGAATCCAGTTTCCGCTTCCCATACATACCCAATTTTTGATACTTTGATACTGTTTAGGGACAACAGCAGTTTATACTGCATGAAAAAAAACTGTGGTTTTGTCCAGACTGCATGGCATTAGTATACTTGGACTCTTAGGTATCCATATAACCCATTTTCATTCAGATGTCTTTTATAAATTCTTCACAATAAAAGTCCCCCGTTATTTTTTTACTAAAAGCGTATATTCTGAACCCGCAAAATCAGGAAATGTTGGGTTTTCATCAACAGTAACTTAGGAACTAAACCTCAAACCACAGAGATTCAGTCAGAAGCTACAGAAGTACCAAGAGCTTAACACACAGACACTTTTGATAACCTTTATCTCTGAGTTGAGTCTCAGCTTTCCAGCACAGAGAAAAAACAGGCAAACTCGTCTATGGGCAAAGGAAAAACAATCAGTTGCCTATTTTAGCGGGTTTAGCCACATTTAAAATCCCTGCATATACGCCTTCATTTAGGTGTAAAAACGGTATTAGATAGATGAGATACTTTGTATGCAGAATTGACCTATTAGCCTGACGTTGGTGCAAGAGTCCAAAATGGAAATTATCCTCAGGAGAGTATTAATGTGTTTTGAACCTTCAATGGCAACCTGATCTTGATGTATGTGTCATAGAAGAGAAAACTATGGCTTTATGGCTGCATTAGAGGAAAAATACAAATGAAAAATGGCAAATAAATGAGCCAATATATGATATAAATATATATAAATAAATATTTGCTTTTCTAAAATCCACAAAACAGGAGAGGTGTGTTGAAGACTGGCCTGAAGACAGCCCTGAGCTTAACCCCGACTTCAAACCAGTAAGAAAACATTTTCAAATTTGAACTTCAATTCTTTCATCACATACTACTTTGAACTTTCAGCCATGATCTCTGTGTAAAATACATGTTCTATCAAAGACATTTCAGCTGATAAATCATGTTTTTTCTGTGTTCCTCAACAAGTCTGGAACATTAAGACTACGGCGAGAATCATTAAAAGTAAGAAAGAAGTTATTTCTCTTGTTAGAATTTTTGTAAGCAACGATGATGATGATGATGATGATGATGATGATAATGATGACATTAAAAAAGCTAAACTTTCTCTTAGATGAAGGCGGAATCTGATGGAGGAAGTGGCGAGGAACAGGACGGCTCTGGGAGTCACAGCAAGGTACAATCTGACACTTAGAGTTAGACATTCTGTGGTTATCAATATATCTTCCAGTAAATAGTGTAATATCTGTTTTTACAGAAAAAGGACAAAAAGTTCAGAATGTCCCTACTTTCCAGAAGAGGTTCAAAGGTAAGTGATGCAATGTGAAATAAGAGTTTCAATACTTTGGTTGTATTTGGATGTTCGTCTTTATAACTGTAATGATTTTCACTTTGTAGGATAAGTTTCCAGATGACTCAAAGGAGGCGAGGAGCAGGACGTTACCCACACGTAAATCATCCAAGGTAGCAATCAGGGTGTCTGAAATGAAATATAAATCATGTAATGTCAGTAAGCCCTACACTCTGCAGTATTAGACTGGATTGCACCAACAAGATTAATTCTTAAATCTGATTAAACTGTAGTTTAACTTGACATTATGTTGCACCAAACTTTAAAACTAGCCTAACATTAGAAATGTTAAATTTAAACTTTATAGTAAAATGGCTGCCTTTTTGAGGAAATTCAGGATTTCCAGTTTGGAATTTCTTTTAAATGTGGAAGATAAACTCAGTCATGTTTTTATTGAATTGTTTTGATTCTACATCTGTGATACCAGAAAGTCAGTCAAAAAACTGTCTGACAGTAAGTTTAACAAATATTTAAAGTTGAATCACCATCTACCTGCTATACTGTAAATCCAATTAAACACTTGATCCAGGAGTAAAATCTGCTAAAATAAACCAAGACAAAAATGAACACACCAGTGTTTGCTCAGTTTAAAAGTGAGTACTTCTGTTTTTCAGGACTATTTTTCAGATATACCCATCTCTGCAGAAGAGAATGAAGATGGGGAGCAGAATTGGATGGACTACAAAGTATGTTTTGTTTTTTTTTTTGGTTTTGTTTTTTTTTGTTTTTTTTTGGAAATGCTCTTGTTTCAGTATTTATGAGCAGCATTATAAAACCAATGATGGTTTAAAAATATTTTCTTCTGTCAACAGAAGAAGCCTCTGAAGACCAAAGTCACTCAGCTGCTTAGAAGAGCATCCACTACTTCCTCCATACCAGAGGGAAAACACATGAATGGACATTTACCAAAAGAATCAAAGGTAAGTTAACTGAAATGCAACTGTGTGGTTTCACTGATGGACATAGATCTACTTCTGAACGTGCCAGTTTCATTCAAGCAATCCAACACATTCCAGCCTTTCTGTAGTGTCTCTGGAAAAAATACCACCATTCTGATTACGTTTTCTTAATTCAGCAACAGGACGATGACATCAATAAGAAAAGCAACAGCAGGAAAGACTCAGTTCGTCGATGGTCAGAGGTAAAGTACCTACAGTCAATCTGTTGACTGTTTCAAAGAACTCTTGTGCTTTCAAACATTGCTTTTAAGATTTTTGGAAGTGGGGTTGTGTGAGGTACTTATTGATAGTCAGTCTATTGCCTACAGTAGATGGTGGCCACTTTGTAGAAGCAGACATAAGTAGCGGCATGCAAGTTAAGTAATATACTGTCGTGGACAGGGTCAGCAGCAAAACATATGTAGAATATTTCGAATATTTTCACCTGCTTTACCTTGCTGTCGGACACCCTTTTCTGGTGGGAAACTGCTGCTATATAAACCAAATATCACTCTCTCAAACGGAGCCAGACTCCATTGACAAAAGCAGTAATTTTACCTCACTGAACACACGAGTTGCTGGACTAGCGCTGCCTCAATTGGTTAGTCAGTCTGTGTTATTATGTGATGTCTGTGTTTTTAAGGGTTACTGTGGAATCACCTAAGTCACACAATAACACAAACAAACTAACAGATCAAGGCTGCAGTACACCAGCAACTCCCGTATTCTGCCATGGTAAAATTTTTGTTTTTGTCAATGGAGTTTGGTGGGTTTGGAGAGAGGAGCTTTTGGCTTCTTCAACAGTTTCCTGTTGGAAAAGATTGTCCGAATATCCTGAATATACCATACATTTAAACTGATACTGTTTTGGTTATTTTACAGTGTTTTTTTTTTTGTTTGTTTGTTTTTGTTTTTGTTTTTTTTAGGATTTTGATTATCTCAGGCGTTAGCAGCTCAGATTCTCCCCAGATTGCTTTCTTTTAAACATCTCTAAGTGCTGGAAAGAATTCACGTGGTCCAATAATTCATATCCTGATGTCAACACATTTTTAAATAAGTAATACATTGTAGTTTTTCTCTCAATATTTTATAGCCTTGTGAAAAAAATGTTAACCTGTTTGTTTCTTTTAAGACAAGTAATGTTCTTCTTAAAGAGAGTTTTTGATGCAGTGTTTGATTGCCAACAGGGGACAGTTTTGGACGACAGCAGTGGTGAGGAGGAGGAGGATGGAGGAGACGCCCAGCATGGAGAGGCTGACAGCAATGGACTTGTATGCTTTTGTTATATTTCATTAATGTCCATTCAGCTTAAAGTAGTTGTATGTAGATGCTAATTTTGAGTAAACTTTTTTTCAATGAGACTTGAAATTTCAGACGTAAGGGCAAAACTGTGAATATTCTGGTGTGCATTGATATGAGCAATACAATCTTTTCTTTCTAGAAGAAGAAAAAGAAGATGAAAATCAAGTTTGTGCCACACAGAGGATTTGCCATCACTGTTGAAAAGGTATCGCACCTCTACTGTGCTTTATATTTCACTGTTTCACAGCATATTTGTTGACACCTTAATGAATGACTGTCATCTGAAAACTTTCTCCAGACTGAACTGAAGGGAGCACACGGATACACATCTCGCAAAGGCTCAAAGGTATGACTGCAGTAGAACACAGTGGGTTTGTACAGTATGTGTGTGCTCTGTTCATCGGTGCATTTGTGGTATGAAGGTAGTGAAGGTGGGCGTGACATCTTTGGAATTTTGTTTTTCCCTCAGGAGAAATCACAAGATGAAGTTTTAGGTGCACATGGCTACACACCTCGTAAGAAGTCTCAGGTAACTTTCAGTTCAGTTAACTTTTCAACATCAACAAACTACACGTTACGGAACAATGACATAGTCATTTCCTTGTTGCATAATATGAAGATGAATGGCCTGATTGTTCCCAGAGAATCATTTTTGGTTACTTGATGTTTTTAAGTGCCGTTTTTTTAAGTGAGTGTAGCAGTTTTAGAATAGCTTTTGGAATTCACTGGCTTGCAAAGACAAACTCATCTTTTTCTTCGTTTTCATTTTGAAGAAAATCCACTTCCATAACATGAAATGACTCCTTCACTTGTTTCATTCTGAAGCAACTTGGTTTTCTACATGTCAGTAATACAGTAATATTTATTTCACTCTTAGGATGATGCTTTTGAGGATATAGAGGAGCTGAAAGCGCACGGTCTTCAGTCAACTAGCAAGGTACGATTTCTTTTGTTTTTATGTTGTTTGACGTAGCAAAAATGTACATTTCTATATATTTTGATTGTGTCTATATTATTTGCTGACTTTATTCATTCTTGAAACATTTTTTCTGTGGCCAGTTTTCATAATTATCTAACACTTTGAACATAACAAATATATGCTTTGGGAGGTGCAGTGGTTAGCACTGTTGCAACACTACAAGAAGGTTCTGAGTTCAAACCCACTAGTCAGCTGGGGCCTTTCTGTGGCTGTGTACAGTTTTTTTAACTACAGCCAATTTGGGTGGTACTGTTGCCTCAAAGCAAAAAAGTTCTGGGTTCATTCCTGGCATTGATCTTTCTGTGGATGGGGATTTTGGGTCTGGATACACGTTTTCAACTACAGACAATTTTCATAATTACTTCATGCTTTGCAAACAGTGGAGAGATGCTTTGTTGCAGTAATTAGCACTGTCGTTCTGGGTTCAAATCTGCCAGCTGGTTGTGGCCTTTCTGTGGGGGATTAGCATGTTCCAGTTTAACTGGCAACTCTAAATTTCTCGTGAATGTCAGTGTGAACGGTTGTTTGTCTCTGTGGCAGCCCTGTGGTGAACTGGTGACCTATCTAGGGTGTACCCTGCCATCCTCCCGCAACCCTGCAAAAGAAAAACGTTTATAGAAAATGATTGGATGAATGGTCTTCATTGTACCTGTATGGTTTTGGTTATCAATAATCCTGACTCATCTTACAAGACTAACAGTTTTAAATATGTTACTTAGGGTGCTTTCATGGATGATGAGCACTTACAGAAAACACTCCACATGTCTGCTGGATTGAATGGAGATGAGGATCCATGTGGAATGGAAGACTGCAAACCTGTAACTTCCTTTTCTTTTAATATTCACTTTTAGTCTGAACGTTTTGTCACCTCTTTTCACCTCTTTTCGCCTTTTTTTCTCCTTCATCAATAGAAGAAACCAACAAAGACAAAACTGCTGCACATGGGTCGTCGAAGCTCTAAGGTAAATATGCTTCTGTGAATTGTTTGTTTGCAAGGTTTGTAGTTTTACTTAATTTGAGCTTTTTCATAAATGTGTCTTGTTTTTTTAAATTAGGAGGACATGCTGGATGACACCAATCCTCAGAAAAAGAAGAGCAGCTTCTCAGCAGAGGAGTTAGACGATGACGAACTAAACTGGATGCAGGTTTGCAAACTGATATTTTTTATATCTGAAACCAGCATTTTTGTGACAATGGTACCAGTGACAGACTGACAGCAGCAGCAGCAGTACTATACACACAGTGTAACTGCTTTGTAAAAGCACCATGTGATGCAATGGAAAGAGCAGTCAGGGCACCGGCCCTCTTGACAGAACAGATTAGCAACAATGGAGAAAATTATCATAAGTGCTTGTGCTGTCAAATGCACCATTAAATGTCTCTCTCAGTGACTATAACTGTAAACCCTTCACTGAACAAGTGTTGCATCAGACTGTTTTGAAGCAGGCGTGAATGTAAGATGCACTGCATCAGAGGGATTGATTGTAGTTACTTCAGATTTTATGCAGAACAGAGAGAAGGTTCTTTTCCACTTCGATATCATTGTTGTTTTGATTTTATTCCACCTGCCAGAATATGAAACCTCACTGTTTGAGTCCACTGAGCATGACTGTGTCACCTTATGGCTGCACATAGGCCACTGAAGCTGTTTGCAGCCATTCTACACAGCGCTTATGATTCTACCAGACATGCTACACTTCATCCCAGAAGCAACTCTCGTCTTTGCTGCGCCTCAAATATGCATTGAGTCTATTTTTAACGAATGCTGTGTCAAGCTGCACAGATTAGATCAAGCAGGCAGGAAGTTAAACACAGAAATGGGCAAGAGAACCCATTTTTAAAATACAAGACCCCAATCAGACTCGCAATCATAAAAACAGACAAAAAATAAAGTATTCAAGCATGCTGCCCACTTACCCATCGTGGAAGCACAAAAAGCAAAGAGATATTACCAAATAAACAAAATCTAAGCAAGTTAACATAGTAAGGCGGGCAAAATGGTCTGCCTCCGAAACGCTGCTGGTGGGGAATGAAGTTGTGTGGAGGACGAATCAGGTGCAACATGGCCAGTGGAATGAAGGAGTTAGCAGTGCAATATGGAAGAATTTTAATTTAAAATATTCAAAAATGAACTAAAATCAACAGAATGTGACAAAACAACAACAATGAGGTCTCTGCATTGTGTTGCAGAGATATCTACTGAAGTTAGCATGCTAACCAGCTAGCCCCAGCCTGTCTTGAAATACCACATACCACTTGAAGGGCACACCCTACCCAAGATGCTGCTCTGCCCCCACTTTCCTCAGTAGTAAACAGTAACACAGAGGCTGTGTTCAGTTCCAGCTCTGCCATGTTTACTGGGAGGTTGTTGAGCCCGGTTCTGTTGTCCAGAAGCTGGGCAATTGTGGTTGCAATTCTGGCACCACTCCCCATCAGCGTTCCCTGCTGGGTTCCCCCCTGCCTCAGGCCTGAAACCCCCCCCCCGCAGAGCTCTTGTGCAAGAGGTGTAAACACAACATGGCTAACTGATCTAACTAGCTAACGGCTGCTACAGTTTGCAGGAGGTAGCAGTTACCATGGTGATATGAAGCCCCCTATTTGTTTGGTGTATGGATTCGACAGGTGGTCTGTTGTGACATATTGCACATTTAACTTTAATTAACAGAATATTTTTTGTTTATTCTATCAGAAAAAATCCAAACATAAAGGCCCTGTTCCCCTCCCACGCAAAGCTAAGACCGCCAATGGACAGACTGAACCGATTGGATTCAGTCACCACGTACCTCCGCAGGCATCTAATGTATGTTTAATGTTGGTTTTAATGCACAACATAAGCATGGGATATTATTATCATACATTTCTGGGTTTTTTTTGTGATACTGACTTTATTTCTGACATATTTTGTTGCAGGATGCCTTCGCTGAGGATGATGTCACTCAGCCAGGCCCAGATTTCATGAGTCACGGAGAGATGTATGACAGCGAAGAAGATGAAGTGGAAACCTGCAAACCGGTTTGACATGTTTTCACTTCATGTGCACGTTTACTGCTTTACTCTGGGGATGTCTTATATATGATTCTCAAACTGTTCTTTTTTTTTTCTTTTCATCAGAGAAGAAAATTTAAAGGCTTCAAAAAAATCAAGGCTAAGGTGAACCACTTATGTTTAATCACATAAGCAAAGGTTTTGCTCTTATTGCTGTCAGATCTTTAAAAACAATGCTCATTTTTCATAAACTCTTTGTCATACTAGAGCAAAGCCATGCATCTAGAGTGTGAAGATCCACCAGGAGCGACGTCTAGTGACTTCCTGTCAGAGGCTGCTAAGGTACGTTTGGAAAATACAGCAAGATCTTTAAAACAATCAGTCAACATTTGGCCTACTAAGCTGGCAACAGACTTGGATTCTTTGGCAGTGATTAGTATCAAAACGGTATGTCTTTAATCCTTAGATAAACGTCCTCCTGTTTACCTCAAACCGGTTATCACGAGTGTCCTCATGAATTCCCCAGTTTTTAGTATTAATTTGATCCACAGCTTCACTTCTCATACATAAACTGTCATACGACTGTAACTCGTGATGCAGCAACACACAGTTTAGGTTGATCAACTTGATGGTGGACTTTGATCACGCAGCTTGTTTTGGTCTGGAATTTTCCAGTGAGTTAGAAGAGACCTGGCCAGCTTTATGGCTTTATCTCTTTGATCAGGTTTAAAGCATAATACTGCTCTGTATTCATGTATTGTCTACCTGTCCAGCTTTTTTTTTACTGCATCCTGAAAATGAAAACAAGTGAAAACTTTTTCTGTTGTGCATTGATGAGGCAAAGGCACATATGTAAGGTAAAAATGATCATGATCAGGATGTGACCACATCTGGAGGTGGTCTGGCCCACATTGTGTTCAGCTCTTATGTCAGTGTAAACTCAAACCTTACACAACATAATACTGATGCAGATATTTGCTTTTAGCGAACAAAAAACATAAATTGTTCAAATTTAGAGAGGGAGCAAGTGAGAATGAAACATGTCTCTAGTTAGTCTACTGATTATATGTTTATTCTTTCCCATGAAAGCGCCAAAAGACACCTTATTCAGCAGAGCTGCATGAAAACTGAAAGCATTACTGATGCAGGAAATTAATGATATACAGAAGGAAATAACTGTGTGTGCAACCAATGTTGTGCGCTGAATTAATCTGAGCAATTGATCTGCTGTTAATAAGGCGTATAATTTATCTTGTCACAGTTGCCTACAAGTCCGAATTGCAACACATGGAACAAATTGAAACAATGTTTATACAAAGAAAGGAATGACTTAATCTTAACAAGGATAACAACAATGGCATTAAAAATACCAAGTGTAACCACAAAGACAAAATTGGATTGTTTATTATCCAGATATTCAGATACAGATCCTATTTTGAGACCAGTTTGGTGTACGTCAGGAGTCGTCAGCTTAGTCAGTGATAGAAAAGGGGTCCCTTAAGGCGATCATATCCAGAGACTGATTTTGAGTCACTAAATAAATAAAAGACTGTGGAAGTAATTTAGTAGTATTACAGTGATATTGTTATAATTCGGTAGTCTAAAATGTTCTATATCGTTTTCCTGATGAGAGGAATTAAAAACAATGAGATAAGCTGTTCAGTCAGCGTAAATGTATTTATTTCTTATTTGAAAACTATTTAACGTGCACGTTTGCAGTTATATATGTCAAGATTAGGGTTGTAAATAACGACCATTTTCACTGCTGAGTAATCTGTAGATTAATCTATCAGTTGTTTGGTCTATAGTATGATGAAAACCCAAGATGATGTCCTAAATGTTTTGTTTTGCCCACAACCCAAAAATATTTGTTTACTGTCAGAGAGGAGTAAAGAAATCAGAAAACATTTACATTTAAGAAGCTGAAATCATATAAATGTGACTTTTTTTTCCCTTAAAAAATGACCCAAACCAATTTGTTGATTATCAAACTAGTTGGCAATTAGTTAATTAACATGCAGAGGAATATTCCTTTATGCACAAATTAAGTCTCTACAAGATTTGTTAATTAGGTCTATTGTGAACTGGGTGGTGATGTATTAAAACACTGCCTTAAGGAAAAAGGTTGGAAATCACTGGATTAAATCATGACTGTAGTATCCTGACAGAGCTTTGCTGTTTAATCTGAGAGTCAGTTTTCAAATCTGGTAACTGAACAGTTCTTGCACAACAGACCATCTGGAATCTTTTTTATACCAGGTGCACTGATAAAGAGAGAAACTATTATGAAATGTTGTTATTTTCCACTGTTTGCCGAGTTATCTCCATTTCTCTGTTCCTGATGGAACACATTCCTTTGACATGTGACGGGGCCAGTTCAAGCAACATTGCGTAGATACTCACAGACACACCAGCTAGTGCGTAGATAAGTCTGAATGAAAACACAGGCCTGGGTTAAATATAGGCAGGTTTTGATGACTAATCTATGTGAATATGGTTAAGTATATTACAGAGACCTGCTGACGTATTCACTGGCTTATTTTTGTCTCCTGTCTCATTCAGGCGAGTGGCTGGCTGCTCAGATGGATGAGCGTGCTATGGCAGGCTCGGAGGTTGAGGATGAGGAAGGGGTCAGTTTCTCTTAAAAGTGGCTCAACAGAAATATTCCTCTTTACCACCACACATTTCCTGTTTATTCAAATGAGTAATTTTCAGCTTTTGTAGTTTAGTGCTCAGGTGTGACCCACCATGCTTTTGTTTTGTTGTCACAGGACACTGACAGTCTGATGGAGTGGTGGTACACTGTGGAACGTGAGTCACAATCAGACTTATTTTAACTAACAGATTCAGACAGCTGAACTTTTAACTTCATAAACAGCTGTTGCTTGACTGTATTTCAGAATGGGATGAGGTGCCATCAGACGAGGAGGACAAAATTATAAAAGAGGACGCGTCCAAGTACGTCCATTTTTATGAATTTTTTAGAAGTTAGAGTGTACAGATCCAGCCAAGCTGATACTTTCACAGTGTGCTGGAGGAGTTGTTTCTGTTGTTGCTGTACTACTGAATCAGATCACTGATTGCAGCAAGAGAAGTTAAATAATTAGTCAATCTCTTAGTAGCGTTTCAAGCAAAAATGCCAAACATTTACTGGTTCTAGATTTGGTGATTTTCTTCTGGTTTTGGACCATTAGTTGGAAAAAAAAAGTAACTGAACCTTTCGCTTTGAGAAATCTATATTCTGACAGTTTCAAGACGAAACGGTTGTCAAGAAAATAATCTGAAGAATTGAAGATGCACCAAGTGATTGGCGGTTGACCAGGGACGAGCCATTCAGTGTCAGATATATCCAGTTGTGTGCCTCTTAAATTTACAACCCCAGTTCCCAAAAAGTTGGGACATTGAGTAAAATGTAAATAAAAACAGAATGCAGTGATTTGCAAGTCATTTTTGACTAGCATCCAATTGAGTTGAAAACAAAAAATGAATTGAAACTTTATTTTGTGTAATTATTCACTCATTCTGAATTTGATCCCTGCAACACGTTTCAGAAAAGTTGGGACAAACAACAGAAGTACTGAGAAAGATGTGGAATGCTCAAAAACACCTCTTTGGAACATTTTATAGGTGGTAGTGTCATGATTGGGTATTAAAGAGGCATCCTCAGAAGATTCAGTCATGAAAAACTGTGTGGGCAAATAGTCCAGCAGTTTAAGAACAACATTTTTAGTACACCATCTACAATCCATTAATCATTAAAATAATCCAGATAAATCTCCTCACATTAAAGGGCAAGGATGAAAACCAA
The DNA here is from genome assembly GCA_034769285.1 of Lutjanus argentimaculatus. Lineage (NCBI taxonomy): Eukaryota > Metazoa > Chordata > Actinopteri > Lutjaniformes > Lutjanidae > Lutjanus > Lutjanus argentimaculatus. The sequence goes on along the minus strand of JAWZSL010000069.1, from coordinate 407,236 downwards.
ACATTCAATACCTGTGACCTATGACCTCTCAGGCATTTTCCTTCAAAAAATATGAAATATCCCTATGAGGTGCTGCTTCCTCACTCCGCGCTGTACTTACTGAGAATAATCTTACTTTGGGTTTCAAATAAATCCTAGGTCTTTCACCATCTTGGCGGACAAGGTTCATCACGGCCTGCGCGTCTTCAACAAGGTCTTCACAGAGCGAGCTGAGGTCCTCTGGCACTCCGTCATCACACTCCACGCCATCGCTGATGACATCAGCAATTTCCACCACAAGGCCAAGATCGCCGGCATCACTGGTGGCACCACCACAGCTGTTGGTGGCGTGACAGCCATCGCCGGTTTGGCTTTGGCACCCTTTACTTTTGGTGCCTCTCTCGTAGTCACTGCTGTTGGCGTGGGCGTAGCAACGGCTGGTGGTATCGCTTCAGCCTCTGCAGCTATCTCAGATAATGTTAACAACATGCATGACCGGAAGAAGGTAAGCCGCAACTTTTTCAATGCATCCATGCTTGTCATTTCATAGTCCTGTTACTTGTTACTTTGTTCTGTCATTTCATGGTTCTGGTACTCTGTTCTATCATTTTGTGGTCGTGGCCATTGACTTTTTCATTTTTTTTAACCAAAGACTTTCCTTCATTCCTTCCTTCTTTCCTTCCCTAGGTGGAGACTGTACTGGAGGAGTATGAGGATCACCTGCTGGACATCGGGAAGATCCTCCACTTTGTCAATCACGGCTTGTACAAACTCCGTGGCCATCCTTTCCTCAGGTCTGGTACCCAACACTACTCGCAGGACTGGGAGATCCGCAGGGCTGTCCAGATGATCAGCTTGGTGGACTCGCCTGTGATGCGAGCTGTAGAGATAACGGACGCAGCGGTCGCCTCTGTCCAAGGACTCTTCAAAGGCATGGACAAGTACTTCATCAAGGACTCCCGGGAGCTGAAGAAAGGCTGTAAGAAAGAGGTGGTGGGTCAAATAAAAGAGGTGGCAAATGTGCTCAATGATGGGATAGTGGAGCTCAATTCCATCAGAGAGGAGCTACAGGATGCAACTGGAAGTATGTGAGCAGCAACCTGCATGATGCCACTTAACTATCAAAGAATACCAATGCCCTCTGCTGGCTAAATGAGGAAACTGTTGGTTCAAAGGACTTCATGGATGCAGTAAGACAGTATCTGCTGTTCAGGCAGTTTCAGACATTAAAAGGGTGTATAAGGCCAGACAATTGATAGTATATTACAATAAACTGCAGATATTCTGCAAGAAATTATTATTATTATAATATTTACTGTGATTTTGTTGTGATTTTAGCAGAGGTTTTGTAGATTATTCTTGTATTTGCATCATATTGTAAGATGTTTACTGTACACACAGGGACTGGTCAGAATAACAGGAAAACAAACACCATTCTTTATGCACTGTATGTATTGTTAGGTGAGTAAAAGGTTTAAATATAAAGTGTACAGAAATGTGACTTTGTGGTCAAAGATGGCTCAGTGTAGGGCTGCATGATGCGGTGAAAAAAATCATACTGCTATTATTTTGACAGATATTGTGATTGCAATGTTAGTTATATATTATTTGGAATGATTGTTCTTCGGGTTTTTTTTTTTGTTTGTTTGTTTTTTGCATTACAATTTTGATTTTTACTGAAACCTTAAAAATCATGATGTGACCGTTGTTGGGGTCTGTATCAAACATGTTTTTGGACATCTGGAGATCAAAATTTGTAGTCCAGGGCATCTCTGCAGCACTGCAGTACTTCTTTATAAAGCTGTTTTGTCACACATTTTTCCTTTATTAAAAAAAAAAAACAGTTTCTGCAATTGGGATCAATGCACTTGGCCACATTGCAATTTTTAATATTTCAATTAATTGTGAAGTTGACAGTATATTACAATAAATTGCAGATGTTCTACATGAAATACTTATTATTTTGTGATTTTAGCAGAAGTTCTGTAGATTATTTCTTTGTGTATTTATATTATATTGTCAGATTTACACACAGGGAAATAACAGGGAAACAGACACTCTTCTTTGTGCACTGTGTGTATTGTTATGTGGGGTATCAGGTGTATAGAGATGTAACTTGGGGTCACAGATGGCTTCATTTCAACATTGTAATTTTAATTTATCCACCCATTGTACACATTATAAACAGGAGCACCTTACAATATAATGCAAACCAATACAGCATTGACACAAATTTATGATTGAGTTGAATAACACCTTTCTGACACAGTTTTAACAAAATAATGTGTAGAAATTCACAAAATAAGTATTTTTGTTGGGACACCGTATTAATTGTTATTCTATTGTCAAGAGTTCCTGTTATTATGTCCAGTCCCTGTATCAGTTAGCTGTATAATCAAACAAATGTGAGCAGGATTCTTTGTAAATAGTAATATTCTGCTCACATCATCATATCAAGATATCTTGTTTTAAGTGTTTTTTTAAATGTGACGATGCTCCGTATTCACAAGAAAATGAATGTTGTATATAGGGTAATTTATTTTTAATATATAATACATTGCTTCAAATGCTAATTTACTACACGTCTGAGTAATGAAGAATGTTTTATTGTTGGTTTAAATGTAGGTTGTGGTTTGCTGATTTTGTATCACAGCTTTTTGCTGCAGGTAAAGTGTGTTTGCATTTAAATCCACATACAGTGTGTCACCATGTAAAATGATTGCACAAACACGAAGTGTCACTCGCCTGAATGATTTGGAAAAACATTTTGTGCACATGTATTTTAGCTATATGAAGAACTGATTTTATTGCTACAGATATTTTCTATACAAAAACTAGAGACACTTTACTTTACCATGTGGCGGCCATGTCAATGTGTTTGTGCATGTGTAGAAGGATTTTAGTCTGTATGTGCCTCTATGATCTATTTAACTGTCAAACAAAAAGATTTCTATTCCTGTGTGTTTTATTTGTCAGATATTTAGTGGGCGCTGCCTTTATGTTGTCGGTGTATCACTCACCTGTAAAGTTTTAAAATATTCTGCTTTAACATATTCAGATATTTTAATGTAACACTGAATCTGTGAATAAAGACTGTTTGCCAATGTGTTCTGTTTGCCAGGTTATTGAGATGTTCCCATGCAGCTTTCCAGCCTGCGTGTATGTTTGTTTGTATGAGACTGAGGAGGACAAAAGACCGTTAACGTCACTTTAAACTGAGCAGCATTGTATTGTTTGCTGTGTAATTAAAACTATTCAAAGATCCAAATACATGGAAGCAAATAGAGAGTAATTAGACTCCTGTAAGCAGCTGAATGTTTTAGAAATTTAATTATGAAGACATAGCACAATATTGAAATTTAAAAGCATAATATGCAACATTTTTCATCGCTTTCATCACCACTTATGACTCTTAGAAATGTGTGTTGGTGGGTCTACCTGCAGAGACTCTGTCTTCTGCCTGTATTTCTTTTATTATTTATTATTATTATTTATTATTAAATTTTGTTCTTCTTGGGACACTTTTTTAATACTAACGTTTTATTAAATTTTGTCCTTTGTATGAGACTCAACAATCAACTTCATCTTTCTGGTGCGTTTATGAACACCTCGGACAAATCAATTCTGCCTTTAAACCCCACTAAATTTATTGCAGTACATTGTTTCATTTTAAAAACTATCAGTCTGTATCTGTCCATAGTTTCAATTCCCCCCTTGAATTTTCCTCAAACCTTGAATTTTGAAACCTTTTTTTAGGTTCGCAAATTCAGATGCAAAAATTTAAGTCAAGCTGAGGCACACAAATTATCCCATGAAGAATTCAATTTCACGATTATTCAGTTGATTTTAAAAAGTACATTTTTTATTTTTTTTTAAATAAAAAGAAAAATGGGACCAAGCTCAACAGGATCCCTAGTAGCCTGCATGTTATGGATTATACTGGTTTTATATTGTCAGGCATCCCAAACTGGATTGGCAACCTTTAAAGCTCCATGGAACAAAATGAAATCCCAGAGGAAAGAGGCCACGCCCCAGTTCAGGTGAACACAGGTGACCTAAGAAAAAAAACATGAGAACAGTGGAAGAGCGGTTTTTCCTGAAAGTATGCACAGCTTTGAGGGTGTGTGGGTCACTGGTGTATTGATACTCTCCATTGTTCGCCCTGTAAACTAAAAAACTTCCCCTGAAATCAGAGCGGGCGAGAGTCCGGTCAGTAACACAACGCCTGTGAGGTCCGCCTCAGTTTGTGTTAAACCAGTTTGACGTCTCCACGCGATGAAGGGGAAGTGAAGGATTGTGTTGTACAACTTTGAAAAGTCGCTTGTTGCTTTGCAACCCAGCATTTTGTTGAATCATTTTGTTTTTTGCTGTCGCAACACTGAGGTAGGTACCCCGCTCGTTTCATTGTGTCGTTGCTGGTGTTTGTGTTGTCAAACATTCCTCTGCAGAATCAGACACAATGTACTTTACTGTTTGAACCTGTGTGTGGCGGCGCTCTTTTGTGCGAGAACGAGGCGACCAAACCATGTTCAAAATTCTGCCAATTTAAAGATTTGTCACCTGTTTTCTAACTTATAAGTGACTTTAAGACTTATTAATACTCAATTCGACATATGTTTCAATTCGGCGAAATCCTGTTTATCTAAGCATCACCTGCGCCAGTACATCGTGACTTTAATAATGGCCTGCTCAGCCTTTTCAGTGTGTGGGTGTGTACTAGTTGTGACCTGATTAAAGTGGAAACATTACTGAAACGCTGTGTGATGGACGGACACAAGCGATTGTTCAGGAAAACAAATCAACAAAACAACAAAAAATACAGACGACCTTAAATTGTCAAGTATTTGAATGGAATTTGGTGTGTGGGTTTAGTCAGAGAACAGAGGGCAGCAGTGACCTTGGTAAGCTGATGACAAGTTTTAAAGAAATATCATGGCCTGTGTGTCTGTCAGCTTGTATTTATTTGCACTCATATTTTAACAGGTGATGCTACTTTATAAAAGTGAAAAAGTTGTTGAAAATGTGCTTCATGATGAACCTGACCCAAATCAGCCACACTGAGTTAAATAAAAAAAGAAAAAACTATAAAATACCATGTTTAAGTAAGTGATGTTCCCTAATTAAACTATTTTTTCAAGTCATTCTCAAAGGTTTTTGCAAGCTTACCAGTATACACAGCACCTTAAATTGTCAAGTGATTTGAATGGAATTTGGTGTGTGAGTCTATCCAGAGAAAAGAGGGCAGACACGACTTTGGCAGCTGTTGACAGCTTTAAAGAAAGTTTGTTTTTATTTGGAGCCATGTTTTCTTGCTTCATCACAGCCTAATGTTTAAATTATGTACACAAATGTATTTTTCAGCATGAACATGTTCAGGAGAGATAAAGGCTCCACAGCCCAACTCCAGTGGTCCCACCGCGACCCAGCAAGGAGGTATGAATGAGCATGTGAGAGAGTGGGAGTGTGTGGGATATTTTGTTTGTTTACATGTGTTTGTTTTGTTAACCGAAGCCTTTATTCATCACCAGGAACTAGACCACCCCATCATGTACAGCCAGTCTGCAGGAGAGGACGCCGCCTCGCAGGTGAATGTTCAAACTGTCTCATGCAAAAAAAAAGTTATTCCCCACTCCCCACATTTTGACTGAAATTATGCCTTGTAGGAAAACAGCAGTGAGGCCACAAGTGAGCTAATCCAAAGACCAAGGTGAGAACAAGTCCACCGTTTTTACACACTTGATATAATTCTTTTGGTTTGCTGGTGTTTGTACACATCATGTTAGAGATTAAAAAAACAAATGCATTCATAAACTTATGTAATGCAATTTTCCATGCGTTGTAAATCAGCAAAGATGATCTGAATGTGCATTTCCAACAATGGCTCTTAATCTGTGTGTTCTGTATAAACATCAGAGGACAGGGGTGATGGGAGTTATGCAGAAGGTCAACCCATTCAAGACCTCCTCACAGGTAAAACATGACGACATAAAACAGTAACCGACATGACTGATTAATGTAAAATCGTATGATTAAACTTTTGTTCTATATTTAGGCCCCCGCTGCAGTCAACAAAGCTCCGTCATCAGAATCACTAGAACAGGGAACAGACTCCACACAGGTGAGAAAACTCCACTCTAACATAAAAAGTCACCATTACAGTACATGAAAGGGGGCTGCCCAGTATCATATGGGGCTTTTGCAGTGTTTTTCTACTTTACTTGTATCATGTATATAATTGTTTATTATTATTATTTTTTTTTTAAATTAAAAGCAGTTCTCTAGATCAGGGGTTCCCAATCCTTTTCATGCTAAGGACCCCCAAATTAGTTTACAGCTGGGTCCCCCTTTAAAATGTTCAATGCTACAAAACAAAACAAACAAGAAAACAACTTCTGAATATATTTCTTTACTTTTATAATGCAATAATAATTACATTTTAAATAATATGTACATTAGCAATTATGTTTTTCAATGATATTGTAATAAAATGTGAACCTTTTTTAAAAATGATCCCCGATGGTTCGGTTAAAACAAACCTCGGTGTGTTTAGCCCGGTTAGCGCGGTTTGTTTGGGCTGGTGTGAAAGCTTTAATTTGGACCTTGTTGCTGACCAGCCAAACTCACCCTGTGATCACAAGGCGGTCTTGGTTGGGTTTCCAAACAGACTCTGATGCTGTTTATTTGTGGTTTGAAAGCAAATGAAGCAACCACATGATTTAATGAGTTATAATCTTTACTCCTCCCATTGTGTAACTATGTCAGTAAGCAGTCTGTGGAAGGAGCCACTCATTGTCTGATTGTCCTACTGTGTCCATGTTCTGTGTCTTCTGTCGTCATGGTAACAGCAGATAAAAGTTGCAGTAAATCTTCCCATGAATGCCAAGACTCATTGCTATCTGGCTAACAGGTATATATAGCTAAGGGTAAATAAAAGTACCTCAAATCTCATCTGGATGAGAAACTTGAAATGACAAAGTGTAAATGGGGCCAAACTCATTCCAGCTAAGCCACCTAATTCATGTTTTTTGAAATCGTACTCAGTGATTAACATGCTTTAGTCAAAGTCACAACCGCAGATTCATTTAATAAAGCTACAAGGTAAATGAACAGAGGACGTGAACTGAGAATCGTAACTCAAGTGGATCACTTCATAAAGTATTGGAAACTTGTATTTCAGAACCCTGGTATGCTGAAAGGGGTCATGCAGAAGGTCAACCCATTCAAGTCTACCTCCCAGGTAACCACAGCATTGTCTGCATGTTGCAGTGGTGATGGTAACAAGGGCAATGCAGGATCTGTGTTAGACAATAAGGCCTCCACTCAGCTGGTTTTCTCACGCAGGTCACAAAAGCTCCATCCTCTGAGTCACTGGAACAGGGAAGGGTTTCAGACTCTAATCAGGTGGGTGAGTATGGGGTTAATTTAAGATAATTTATTTTATCCTGAGTCATCTTCATGTACCCAGAGTCACTAAAAACACCTTTAAATGTAGACCCAGATATACATGGCCAATTTATCAGGTTTCTCCAGGTTATTAATCTCTTCATTTTAAAAACAAACTTCCTTTTATGTTCACATTTCTGAAATGGGGAACAGTTGAGGACAATTCAACCGTTCAGTGTCAGGAAAAAGTCAGATCACTTCCTCTACACCCTGTAAATGTAAACTACTTGAAATAAGAAGATGGAGTAGTAAAAAATGGCCCCAATATATGACTGTCTTGTAATTGGTAGAGCACTAGATGAACTTGTGTGTTTGTGTTTCAGAACCCTGGTATGTTGAAAGGGATGATGCAGAAAGTCAACCCGTTCCACAAGACTTCCACACAGGTATCCTCTCTTTACATGTAGCCTGTGATGACCAGTGATCTGCAAATCGTTTTAAAAGGCAAAGCATCAGGAAAATCAGAATTAAAGATGCACCTGTAGAGCTGACTTTCTGACTTTCTGACACCAACATATATTCCTAGATTTATTTATTTAAGTTGCCGTTGCACCACTGTTTTATACTGTTCTATTTAAATTCCCTTTTTATTTAAAAAATATTGTGGCTGCACTTTAATTTAAAAAAAAAAAAAAATCCTAGATTTATTTAGTTAAATTGCATTAGCACTACTGTTTTTTACTGTTCTATTTAAAAATAAATGGCTTGAATTTGCTGTATTTATTCGTGTTTTACAAAGGGTTTAACCTGAGCCAGGCCTTACCGCAATGATAATCATATCACAGTCATGCAGACGTGGTATGCTATTTTTTTATAACATACTGGTATCGGATCGGTACTCGGTATCGGCCGATATCCACAGCACAAGTATCAGAATCGGTATCGGGAGGGAAAAAATGGTATCGGAACATCTCTACTTGATGGTGCGAATTAAAGTTTGGTATTTTGTCTCAAGGTGTTGTCTGGATGACATATGTCACTCCCCCACTACATTTATAGTCATAAATTGGCTTTACTATCAAAAAGAGCCACAAACAGAACTTTTAGAGAGAGTTTCATAGGAGTAAAAATGTAAAGATAAGTCAGGATTGTGGCTGTACTATGGGATTAAACTTTATACATACCCCTTTTCCACCAAATTGTGTCTGGTTCTTGAACCAGCTCTGTTCCTCCAGCTCTTGGGACCTTGGTGCTGCCTCGCAAACTAGGCCACGTTTCCACCAGTTTTGAGCAGAACCATTGCAATCAAGGACACATCATCAGTGGGGGACGTTAATATGAAACTTGCTATTTTTTTGGTGCCTGGGAACCGACATGGTGGGTTTGGAAACAATTTATTTTTGGTTGGAATGCTCTTCAAAAGTTTCAAAATTAAGTTCACAACTCAGAATAGAACTGAATCAATTAGATCAGCATTTCAGTGGGATTTTACTGTTTTTCAAAGCTCTGTCTGAAAACCTCCTGCATTAGATGAAGGAAACTGACTCAAATGACTCACGAGGAATTGCGGGCATGTCCGGTGCTCTCAAGGGCACAGTAATCTTGTAACAGGAGAGACTTTGTCCAAAGTACACTGGAGCACAGAGACTGAGGGCACAAACATATTGACACCAGATGCATCTTCATCAGAGTCAAAACCAGTTCCAACTTGGTGGTAGTGCAAAATATCAGGTTCTTTTATTTTGAGGATCTTGTGTTTTTCACCTGCTCACTATCCTCTCTTGGTTAGGTACCAAAGGCCGATCCTCAGAATGATTCTTCAGATGCATCTGAGATGGGAAAAGAACTTCAAGGCAAACAGGTAAACATGGTCTGCTCTTCTGTACATAGTCCATGGCTCTAAAAGTTTCAGGTGACTTGCAAAGTTGTTCGAATACTTCAGTTCAAAGTCGATATGCTTAGAGTTCATTTGTCCGATTAAAATGTTTACTCTTTAGAATCCAAGGATGATTGCAGGAATGATGCAGAAAGTCAACCCTTTCAAATCCTCACAGCCGAAGGTACCAGTTCTTTTTCTCATGGTAACACTAAACTGATGTTCTAGGAGAGAAAAAAAAAAATCTTATCGGCTGTTCTTTTTATTGTTTTCTGCCTTGCGTCTGGTCTTTCCAGGATAGCCAGCCTCTGCACAGTGACCTTTCCTCCAGTGATGGAAGCTTGACAGACAATAACAACTTGGCAGAGAAGCAGGTAGATCTGAGCAAATAAAAGCACTTCATCAAAAAGCAGGAGACCGTTTTTTTAGCTGATCATGTATGTACTGAATATAATGAAAATAAAGGTAACACATTAATATTTTATGCATATCAACTGCCTAAAGTGGAGTAGGGCAACCCTTAAAGGCTGTCCACATCAGTATAACTTATTATAAACATGTCATTTTAAAATTCATTCAAACTTGTGGATGGTGAGTCCACAGTTTATCATACAGTACATACAGTATAATGACAACAGCAGTAGAAAACAATCTTGTTGGGATTACTTTCAGAGAGATTTGATGAATGATAGAAACACTGCAGGATATAGTCTACAACTTATTATACCTTAACATAACATAACATTACGCTGCAGATTAGAAGTCATTTTCCCTGAGACAAACTGCCAAACAATCTTTGGCACTGTTGGTTTTCCTGAAATTCTTACTAATGTTCTCTTTGATTATCGCCAGGATGAAGGTTAGGCTGATGGATGATGCAGAGGGAGAAAATAAAAGATGATGTTGCTGTTGGTCTTTGCACTATGTATCCATGTTGTGTTTATTATTTTCTTTTTAAACAACTACAGTAAGTTACGTGTGGTGCTGAGAAACAGATGCTTTCAGACCCAGCAACAATATCATCGTCCATCATAATGTTTCATTGTGGACATCATATTATGCCACTTTGGTAGACATCGCTCAACTCTAGCCAGGATACCATCAAACTAAATTTTGACTGTCTGAAAGTGTAAATAAAATTTGTCCTCAAAAGGCAGCAACTCCCATAACAGATTGTTAGATTCTCCTGACCCCTCTTGTCTTTGAAGAATATTTTGAACCTATATACGTACGTTATGTTACGCTTTCTTTTTATTTCTCTGCGCAGCAGATGGCAGTACCAGATTAATATCTGATTAATATCTATTTTCCTAAACTGCCGAGACAATTGAAGTATGAATCTCATGCTTGGCGACACTGTCTACAGAAAGTTATCATTAAATAATTTATTGTTACAGTTATTGTTCTTGTTGTGTTGTTAGCTTCATGACGGGCCCTCTCTCACCAAATAAGCTCTGGTATTTGAACAGGTTCTGTTCAAGATTCTTGGAACTTTTGAGCAATCTAGTGAAGCAGCCCTGATTTCCACCAGTTAGGAGAAAAACCATTGTAATCAAGGATGTCATCAACAGAGGGTGCTGCACAATGCAACAACCTGTTATGATACATCAGTTTGGTTCCCAAGGAAAACCTGACATTTTTAAAATGCTGCTGGGAACCAGATATTCAGGTTTTGAACCAATTTGTACTTGGTGGAAATGTTCAGAATGGTCTGGACTGGTTTCATGTTGGTGGAAAAGATCTAGTTGTCATGTTTGGATCAGAATAGGGTGTTCTTTAACTAAATTAACCACTAATTCTGTTACTGTGCACTATCATCTTGGGTTGAGGGACCTTCATGAAGCGAGAGTGCTCCATTTATCTTTGCCAGGTTCTATAAATAACAGAATAGTATTTTATAACATAATAATGAGTGTGATAAAATGGTTGTTGTGTCAGTAAGGCTCCACTGTGTAAAATGAGCTGTTTGCATTACCATCTACAAGTGTTATTCTTGCTCTTACCACAAGATGGTGCCAAAGAAAAGAATTTCAGTCCTCAGAGTGATCCTGATTTTAAGACTTTATTTTTATTTTTTATTTTTATTGTTCTTTGTCCATGTCATGAATATTTCCCACATAAACATTTTCTTATTTATTTACTGTTTTTGTCCACATCCTGAATATTACCTACATAGATACAACGTTTCTGCTGTATCATAGATAACAGAATGTGATGAATACATGTATTTACTTCTTTGCCTTTTTATGTATTTGTTGATTTGTTTGTAATTGTTTAGAATCCTGGGATGTTCAAAGGGATGATGCAGAAAGTAAACCCCTTCAGGTCTTACACACAGGTACTGTACACAAGATTAAACTCTCGACTCTGCCAACTTAAGATTATGTGATTGTACATCAAGTTCAACTTAAAGGAAAAAGTTGATTTCCTGCTTCATGAGATCATTTGTCATGTGTCGCCAGTTCTGTCAATCTGTGACAGCTGTGACGCCTTGAAGTCTGTGTTGGATTTATTTTCTTAAGACAAACACCAGCTGGATGGTTGTTTACCCACTGTTTCATTGTGGTACAGATGCCAGATGAGGAATGTGAGACAGACTCTGCAGTTCCAAATACAGGTTCCTCATTCAAGACTCAGGTACGGGTTTCGGGCAAACTATGCAGGATTGTCCCAAAAAACAATGCACAGACAAAAAAAATAATCTCTCTCAATCATCACCCATGACTCCTCAGAAGCGTGTGGAAGCACTTGCATACTTTCTTATTTTCTGATCATTTTGCAGTGCGTGGGATGCTTTACCAACCCAAAACACTGGTATTTGGCATCTTAGAAATGAGACACAGCAATCAGCTATCTTTATATCCATATGTAGTGCATTTACAAACGGCAATAATTCCACCTTATTCTACCTTTTAATGTTAAGTTGATTTTTGGAAGCTCCAGTTTTCAATAGAGTTGGGTATCATTAAAAAAATATGATACTAGTACCCTTAAAGTGATACCAATAACAGTAGAGTACTTCATCTGCCCTTTTTCTACTTCATTTGATACCCATTTGTGACTGGAAGCATTCTTGAAGCATTTTGTGGATTTGTATTTTTCAAATGCTCCAGGCATGTAATATAGTCCTACTTTCAAACATTTTGGTGGCATCTTGACACACTGAACTGCCAACTCCGTCAAACACATCACAGTCAATTTCACCACATCACAGACGTTATGGATTGTAGCTGTTGTCGTAGCGGCAACGTTTATGGAGTTAAAAATCATGCCAAAACCTCGCAAACACACAAAACATGTTTTACTCATGCCCAACGATTCACAAACAAACTCAGTGTGATTTGTAAATACAAAACATCATTCACAAACTAATGCATTTTGTTTTGCAAATAAGAAACGTACCTATCAAACAAATACATCATGCTTCAGAAACAAATACAGCGTGTTTTACACATACAAAGAAACATATTTCTTCAATTACAAAAAATATCCTTCATGTACAAACTAAAATCTTTCAAGTACAAAAAAAATATCCTTCAAGTACAAAAAAACAAATTATACAACTACGAAAAAACTGTCACGTGACTTTTGGCACTAATGTTCCGCCTTGCTGATCCGTACACAAATGCCCTGTTCCACACACAAATGCCTTCAGATTCACACGCAAATGTCAGTAGACTTTGTAAGAAATGTCCTGTAATTCACACTCCACAGCAGGTGGCGCTGTCGATTCAATTTAAGGCCGCCAGGACGATTTTTACAAAGCTGTTTAAAAGTACGTCTTTGTCATCATGTGCAGTGTTGTATGCACATGATGTAGTGTTGGCCGCACCCTCGAGAAAACGCCATTAATGAGCACGTTTGGGTTATTTTGCAACATAAACTAAGGGGAACCAGTTGTTTTAGGTGAACTTAAATAAAACGTTACCTGGATGTCGACATCATTAATCAATACAGGTTTACCAGGAGCAAATGTGAGAGTTTCAAGGCTTCATGGTGTAGGACGCTGCACTTGTGGCGGTAAGTGTTTTTTCTCAGGTGAGATTGAGCCCAGCCCAGCGCGATCTTGAAAATATTATATTTTCTTAAATTGGTGTTTTCATTGAAAACCAGAAGGGCTACAACAGCCGCAACAGCTGGTTTTCAATTTAACTGGTTACCGTCGGGGTGTGTGTTGAGTTCAGTAGCTGAGTGTGCTCCTGTCACCAGATTTGTCACACATTCACAAACATATTTACTCAGGATTTTCATGTCGCATTTCATATGTACTGCAGCGAAAATTATTGTTTAAGCAAGCACTACAGAAAGGACACCAATGAAAACACCAGTTTAAGAAAATATAATACTTTCAAGATCACGCTGGGCTGGGCTCGATCTCACCTGAGCAAAAACACTTACAGCCACAAGTGCAGCGATTTACACCATGAAGCATTGAAACTCTCACATTTGTCTGTGGTAAACCTGTATTGATTAATGACGTCGACATCCAGGTAACGTTTTATTTAAGTTCACCTAAAACAACTGGTTCCCCTTAGTTTATGTTGCAAAATAACCCAAACGTGCTCATTAACGGCGTTTTCTCGAGGTTGTGGCCAAATAGACCACTACATCACAGCCCTATACAACACTGCACATGATGACAAAGACGTATTGCATTTGTGTACAGATCAGCAAGGCGGAACATTAGTGCCAAAAGTCACGTGACAGTTTTTCGTAGTTGTAGAATTGTTTTTTGTACTTGAAGGATTTTTTTGTACTTGAAGATTGTTGTGTTTTTGTACTTGAAGGATTTTTTTTTTTGTACTTGAAAGATTTTAGTTTGTACTTGAAGGATATTTTTTTGTAACTGAAGAAATATGTTTCTTTGTACGTGTAAAACACGCTGTATTTGTTTCTGAAGCATGATGTTTTTGTTTGATAGGTACGTTTCTTATTTGCAAAACAAAATGCATTAGTTTGTGAATGATGTTTTGAATTTACAAACCACACTGAGTTTGTTTGTGAATCGTTGGGCGTGAGTAAAACATGTTTTGTGTTTGCGAGGTTTTGGCATGATTTTTTAACTCCATACATGTTGCCTGCAGTGAAAACCATACATAGTATTGTTTTTTTTTCTAGATCTGGGTACAAAAAGGATCAACATGCAATGACTGAAGATGTTTTGATATCGCCTGGTACTGTGTTATTTCAGCCTTAAAGATACCGAGAACTGATATCTGGCTGTAGTTCTCAAGAGCTCACAGTCAAGAGTTCATGTCCAGTGTCCACTTTTTCATCGCTATAATTATACTAGCAACCATTATTTGATCGCAGCTCTCCAGTTTTCTCTTTAGAAGGTCGATACTTCAAATGTAACTGCTCTAAACTTTTTATCCATTTCTTACAGGAAACAAAAGGTCTTCACAGAGAGCACTCCACCAGCTCTGAAAGCTTAGATGACAGCACCATAGAGAGACATGTAAGACATCGAAATCCAACTCCTCATTGTCATGAAGCATTAGTTTTTTCTTTTTTTCTTTTTTTTTTTTTAAATCAGGGCTGCAACTATTATTTTTGTCACTGATTCAACTGTCGATCATTTTCTCAATTAATCTATTAGTTGTTTTGTCCATAAAATGTCAGAAAATGGAGAAAAAAATCAATCAGTCTTTCCAAAAGCCCAAGAGGACGTCCTCAAATGTCTTGTTTTGTCCACAATTCAAAGCTATTCAGTTTATTGTCAGAGAGGAGCAAAGAAACCAGAAAATATTCACATTAAGAAACTGAAATCACATTTTCTTCATAAAATGACTGATTAATTGATTATTGAAAGAATTGGCAATTAATTTAATTGTCAATTAATCATTGCAGCTCTAGTGCAAATATCTTAAATGAATCTAGATGAAAGTGTCTTGTGTCTTAAATCTAATAAACCGAACATTATCTCTGGTACATCTTTAAGACCACTATTAACAGAGGCAGATTCTTGTAGCCATTGTTTTTTTTATTTTAATGTGAGACAGGGAGGCTTATCATACTCGGAAGTAACTCATGAAAACATGCAGTCTAACCAGAAAAATGCATGGCATCTGTCATGTGAGAAGCATGACGTACAAGATCACCACAAGAAAACGATGACTGTTCCTTAAACAATGTGATGAATCTTACACCCCGGTAATCATGAAAAACTACACCTGTCAACAGATTTTGCGGTTTTGAATGACGGGATGCTTACATTATATACATAAGCGCATGGTTTTTATCTTGTCTGATGCTTTATGTGAGATGTTTTTGCAGCAGCCCTGTATAATAACCATATGTTCAAACTGCAGTGAACAAAATAATCCCCCAAACTCTCCACAGACTATTTGGTACACAGATGCAGACACCAGCTGTGAGGTGAAAAGCCAGCCAACGGAAGCACCAAAGAGAAGAACTATGGTATGTAAAACAGGGATTAAGGTCACATTACATTCAGATGAAGTCAATTTAACATGTGCAGTACTGCTTAAAGCTCTTGTACAATTACTCTTTGCCCACAAACACTTGCGTCAAGGTTGTCACTCGTGGTTACTGCTCCTATACTGTAGGGCTGTAAAGATGTGACATTTATGTTCTTTATTTCTTCTGAAGACTTTCAGAATAAAGAGGATTCTGCCCACCACATTGTTTGGATCTGGAACAAAGGTACCACTGAACATGTTTCACATCCGCTCCAAAATGTTTTGTTTTCTTTCCTTTACCTTGTGGTACTGTGTGTGGAGGACTGAAACTGCCAAAATCAAGACTTAAGAAATAAATAAATGACTATAAATTCTGATGATCAACTAATAGGCTAAAAGTTCACCCCATGACACACTAATTTGCATAATGAAGCGTAAAGAAATGTAAAATAAAATCACAGAAATAATGTTGGAGGGGCAAATGCAATGGGAAAGTAAATAAATGGTCCTTCATAGTCTTCTTATTTAAAAATATAGATGTCGATGTATACACTGAAATATTAGAAACAAATGACAAAATCCACTGATATAATGCTGTTTTTCATGTGTTTCAAAAGGGGAATGTTTTCTCCATAGCGTCATATTGTAGATTTTTTTCAATTTTTTCCCATGATTCATTCTTTCTTTTTTTTTTTTTTTTTTTTTGGTTCCACAGGACACTGCAACAGCATCATCTGACACTCCCCAGGTGAGTAGGCATGGAAGCTACATGTTAAAAGCACCTTTCAAACATGCAATTCAGTGCTGAACATGAGCAAAAAATGCTAATTTTTACAAGTTAAGAAGAGTTTTAATGAAATAAAACCAACAATAGAATAGCAGACACAAAGTTTCAGTGCTGTCATAAATGGACTTAATTTATTAAGAAAATGTAACCTGAACCACAGACACATGAACTAGACTTTGTGCTGCAGCTTAGCTCTTTTACCCACATTTTGTACAACTGCTTCCGAAAAAATTGGGACTTTGTGCCATCAAACTGATTAACTTGATATACAACTCAAGTTTGGGGGTGTCTGTTGTCATTTTTTGAGCTTCATAATGCACCACATCTGAGCCCATATAATATCCTTTACACAATCATGTGGGTTTTTAAAGCAGTGCTACCCGAGGGGTTGCTCTTAAACTGCTTGATTATTTGCCCACACAGTTTTTCTTAATGGTTAACCTCACCTGATGCCCCTTTCATACCTGGACATGATACTTTCTGTTACCAGTTAAACCTGTTTACGTGTTGAATGTTCCAAACAGGTGTTTTTTTGGGTGTTCCTCAACTGTCCCAGTCTTTTGTTGCCCCTGTCCCAAATCTGTTGAAATGTGTTGCAGGCATCGAATCAAAGTGTTTATTTACACAAAAACTAAAAAGTTTGTTTGTTCGAACATTAAAAAGCTCATCTTTGTGCTTTCTGTTTTTTATTTGTTTTTTACACAGCATCCCAGCTATTTTGGAATTGGGGCTGTAATTCCCAAATGTTTAATTTTTATTTATTTTAAATACTGCTGCTTTTATTTATTTGATTTTCTATTTTCAAATGCATAGAGAATCCATGCATAATTTCATTGTACCTGAGTGTAATGATGATAAAGGTGGTTTATTCATTCATTGCAGATTACAGTTGGTGCTTGCCAAGCACACATATACTTGCGAGCAAATCACTTTGCAGTTGAATTATGAAGCTACACAAATAAAACCACACACAGTTCAACATGGCTGCCTCAGTAAATCAGACAGGGTACTATTTTTTTTTTTTATAAAAGGTGTGTGGTTCGGGTATAGTCTTTATTTGCCCATGTAATTTCTATTCCCTTTGTTGGAATACATTTTGTCCTGCCGTAACCCCGCCATCGCCCTAACAGCTTGTGTTTTTTCAGGTGAATTCTATTGCGCATTTTCCCATGCTGCTCATTTCCTGTTGGAAAGTGCATCCCTTTATCACATGACAGCTCTGAGCTTAAGTGACATGCCAACTATTTAATACTATTTTTATTGTACACTCAGCTGAACACAATCTTCAACTGAAAAAGGCTGAAATACCAGTGGCTCATAAACAGTTCTGCTAATATGAATGGGATGCAGTTAAGAATTATTTAAAAATATAGGCTCCATTCAGTGTAAAACTATACCAATATTACAACACAAAACGGTTTAATGTGACAGAAGATCATACTATCAAGAAGTCTTATTCCACACACACGTAAAGGTTAATATAAGGAAGACATATTTTATAACTATTTTGACCACAGAAACATAAGATTAAACTGATGGCAAAAATGTAGAGCACGGAACGTAGCTCATAACTTGACCAAAAGAGGAATAAGAAGATGTATGATTCTAAATTAAAGCTTGATTTTCCCAGCTACTTTAATTACAGTTGATTAAAAGGAGGAAAACAAAGATTGACCATATGTCTGTTCAGTTGCAAGAAATCAACACCGCACAGTATGCTTCATCTAGTAGTTATAAGACATGTATGAATAAGACATTTAATAGCTGCTACTGAAGTGTTAAGACATTTTTGTTGTTTTGAAGCCAGTAAGCTTCGTTGCTCGAGGCGTTCTACATCACCTGAGTACCTGCGGTTTCACTGCCAGTAAACTTCAATGCGGAGTCACTCCCTTTGACTGGAACTGGAATTTGTTTGTCGCCCATAGATGTAGAGAAATATATTTTCTTCTTTAATACAACAAAATGTTAGTAGTGTACTTGGATGTCTGGATGGCAGCATATCTTGCTCCAAAACCTGTATGTATAAGTTCCTATCAACATTATTACAAAGACAATTGGGAGCCTGCTGTGGACATGACATGAGATTCTGGGACATGCACATTTTTGTTAATTGTAATAGTCACATTAAGAAGCTGAAATCAGAGAATTTGGACTTTTTTTTTTTTTTGTTATTTTCTTAAAAATGACTCAAACAGAATAATTGATTAATTGATCCTGTCACAACCTTTCACTTTAAAAATTGGTCCAAATATAGTGGTGCACACATACGTCCTTCCTGTAACAGTCATTTTCATTATTGATTAATCTGTTGATTATTTTCTTGATTAATCAGTTAGCTGTTTTGCTCACAACCCAAAGATATTCAGTTTACTGACTGAGAGGAGAAAAGAAACAAGAAAATATTCACATTTAAGAAGCTGAAATGAGAAAAGTTGGACTTTTATTTTCTTAAAAATCACTAAAAAAGTTATCAATAAGAAAAAGAGGAGGAGATTAGATTAATAATTGATTAATGACCGATTAATTGTTGCAGCTCTAATAGGATGCCAAGTCTACTTAGAGACAGGTGACACACTTTGAAACATGAAACTTTGTTGTGTTTTCCTTTAATTTGTAACCCTACTGCAGAATTCTGTCATGAAACATTTTATAGCACAATAACATCTGATTTAAACATTTTGAGCATGCATATGTGTATAAATGTCATTAACCACAGCTGTACGGTGCTGGAAAACCTTGAAAATGCAACTTGAAATGCCTGACAAGACCTTGAATTTGACTTTGGAAAAGGTGTAGGAACCCTGTATTTGATGACACTTGAATAACATGGCTGACATGTTTTGAAATTAATTTACATGCAGAGCAGATTTTTACTACATGCTTTTTACTACCTTTTAAGGTACTGATTGAAACAACCCAGTACCAAGTAGCCTTGAAATGTCTCCAGTGAAACAATACCTGCATTCAATCATTTGTACCCAGCTCAAAAAAAAAAGAAAAAAAAAAAAAGACAATTTCTTGTAGCCAATCACCACAAACATGCAGCATAAAGAAGAACCTACAAAAAAGGTATCAAATGAAGTACTCCATTGGTATCCGTTTCACTGTAAGGGTATTGGTATTAGTACTGGTATTGTAATTTTATTTTTTACAGTACAGAAGAACGTTTGTCAAACATTATGTACAGAGTGCTGCTTCTTTCTGTTCTAGGAGACGGTGGAGGTTCAGACACTAGAGATGGCTGAAGTGCCTGTTCCCAGTGAAGGAGCGGTCGAGGACCCTCTAGATGTGAGCTTATTATTATGTCCTATAATGTTGCATCACGTAATACTTGTTTTAGGTGGAATACAACTTACCCGTACATATAGAGTTAGTCGAGTGAGTTTGAAATTGTTCATTTTCAGGATGAGGAAGGCCTCTTAGCGTGGTGGAGAACAGTAGAGGGTAAGTTTGATCTTGATGTTTATCAGTGATCATGTTTTCTGCAGTTGAAATTTGAAGCTGCAATTGTTCCTTCTGTTTGTCAGGCTGGGATGAGTGGAATGAGGCAAACCAGAATGATGATGCTGAACAGTAAGTAGCACATTTACTTAAAGGCACAGTTCACCTCAAAATAAATAGTTTTCCTCTCACCTGTAGTGCTATTTATCCATCTAGATAGTTTTCATGTGAGCTGCAGAGTTTTGGAATCTCTTGAATATAATGGGACTAAATAGCAATTCTTCATGTAGTAGACTCTAACTACTTTCCATTTACTAGAAAGAAAGTAGTTTCTACATGAAACTGCTCACAACAAGGTCTGTGAATTATCTTGAGTAACTGGGTCATGATTTCTGGACAGAGAACTTTGCTGTTGTGTTTAAAAAAAAAATTGTTGCTTCAAGCAACACAAGCTGAATGCCATTTAGTCCATTTACTATTTGAAAATATTTTCTCGCTTCTTTACTCCAATAACAAAGCAAGGCACTTGAGGGTGTCACCTTGGGCTCTGGGAAACACCAATGAACATTTTTCACCATTTTCTGGACCAAACAACTCATCAACTAATCAAGAAAATAATCAACAGATTAATCGATGATGGAAAAAAAAATAGTTGCAATTCTAATCTAGAAGGATAAATGGCATTACAGATAAGATGAAAAATATGCATTTTTGATTCGAGGGTGAACTTTCCCTGTTTAAATGATGAATTTGCTTATAGGATCTATTGGCCAGTACCCAGACAATCTAGATTGATATCACAACATAGTTACTATGTTGAACACAAAATAGATTTTCTGCTCATCTTTTACAAGTTAGGTTGACATTTCACGGACATAAACATGTAAGCAGAGCAGCTGCTGCTGCTAGCACTGCTAACGTGAGCCACACTGTGTGGCAGACTGGCAGCTAACATCAGCTCTGGGTCATTTACCTGCAAATGCCATGATCCTCTTCGGTCTGAAAAGTTGAAGCATTTAGTGAGTTGTTGTCATGTTTTGTACGTTAAGATATGTATTACACAGTGCAAACTAGCGCGCATTTAAAGTATGATTTGGCAATTGTTGACTGTGATTAATGGCTTCAAATGGCTCTTAACAGTATTTTTTTCGGACAGTGTTTAACATTATAAATTAATAAATTCTGCTCAATTTTAACTGCTTTCAGAGTGTTTCCTTAGTGTTAGACTAGACGACTAGTCTAATTTAAATTTTGCGTTTAATCGACAGAAATTAGTTGCCAGGAACATCCCTAGTTGAAACCTTATTTAATAGTAGTCTATGGCTTAAGTGAGTTGTTTCCTTAATTTCTGATGACATATTGTGGTCATTTTAGGATTTATTACAGTAATTAATATTAGAAATTCCTCCTTCAAGTACTTCTTTTGAACTGAAATCCATTAATTTGTTCATCAACATACTGTCCTTGTTTCTTTGTCTCAGAGTGGTGGAAGAAGCAGCTGATCGTGTCTTCATGGCAGCTCGTCTTTTTGTTCGCTTTTTCAACCAGCGTGGCGCCTTGCTCCAGCAGCGTATCCTGGAGCTGCTCGCTTTGGCTGATTCAGCTGACGTCTTCCATAAGAAAACCGTCAAGGCCAGTGTCGGTGGTGGGGTGGCCAGTGTTGCGGGGTCCATCACTACCATCACTGGCCTCATTCTGGCGCCCTTCACAGCAGGAACCTCACTCATCGTCACAGCCGTAGGCATCGGTGTAGCTACGGCAGGCGGGGTGGCATCCGCTTCAGCCAACATCACAGACACAGTCCACTCAAAGACGGACCGCAAGAAGGTGGAGAAGATGATCCAAGACTACCAGGAGGAGATGCAGGACATCAAGGAGTGCCTGGAGTTTTTGCAGGTGAGAGGATAGAAGACAATACTGGAACAATACTGCTAAACTCATGATTATTTCACTCATGTTTTTTAGCTTTGAGCAGGAGAAATCCTGTTTGCTTCAGGTTTAAAATGTCTGCAAAGATAATAACCTCTCCTTTTGTAAACATGACAGAGCTGCAATACTGCTCCACTGACATCCCTCAAGTCTAAATTGCCTACCATGAAAAAACTGTGCTAAAGACTCTTGGAGTCACAAAAGTAATAAACGTCTGAAACTGACTTATTTTATTTTGGCAATTTTACATTTAAATTGTACACTGAAATCTGGGCTTTCCAGTTCTGTGCCAAGGATCAACATAAGGATGCAGGTCTCTGATATTTTCCACCTCATTTTGGCCAATTGCTGCTACTGATATATGCAGATTTTTTCCACTTTCCATCGCAGAGAACATCTCTCCAGCAGTGGAATTAATTTATTATTATTATGCCTCCTCTTGTCATGATGTCCCACTGGCAAATGCAGACATGAAATTTTTCATGTCTTTCAAAAATGTGTACATTCAGTAGGCAAAGTAAGAAAACTACTGCTGAGTAGGGGTGTGCTGTATCATATCATTCAAGGTATATAATTATAATTTTAAAATCTTATCGTGATAATGGCAATACAACAATGTTATATTCATAGAAACTAATTTCACAACCTCAAGGCTGAGTATGAGGAGAGCTCATCTTCCTCTTCTCTATGTGACAGGAAGGGATGGCCACGCTTGAGGAGTGGAACTTTGAGAAGTACGCTGAGAGCATCTCAAAGAAGCACCTCAACCAGAACGTCAAACATGTAATGAAGGAAGGCGGCCGGGCCGGCAAGGCTTTAGTGATCAACACAGAGAGCCTGATTAGTACGGTTCAGGTCCTCAGTGTCGCAGGAGGAGCTGCCAAAGCTGCCCAGGTGATGAGCGTTACCACTGGAGTGATGTCAGGTCTCTTCCTAGCTCTGGATGTCTTTTTCCTGGCCAAGGACTCCATGGAGCTCAAAAAGGGCGCAAAGACAGAGTTTGCTGCCAAGATCCGAGAGGTTTGTAAGGACCTGCAGGATGGGCTGCTGGAGCTGAACCGCATCAAGGAAGAACTGCAGAAAACCATGGATGGGATAGAGGTGGAGGTAGAGGAGGAGGAAGAGGATGAAGAGCTGCTGAAGTCTGAACTGAGGAAGCTTGTCGAAATTGAAGAATGAAGTCCTAACAATACAAAAACTAGTTTATGCCAATTTAAAAATTTTGTTTTTATAGTTTTGGTAGTTTTTACCATAATAGTTTCTTCCAAGGGCTGTTTTATAGTAATATGTTACAAATATTTATGTTATTTAAAGTAGTAATTGTAATTATATGTGCTAAACCAAAAGCTGCTTTATTGTCATTTGTTAAATTGTCAGTTTCTTTAATAAAAGTGGTATCCTGTTAATCTGTCTGACCTTTTTGTATCAGACTTCATGTCTCAGTTGTGAAAGGTTGAAACTTGATACCCAACAGAACAATGGAGGAATAAAAAAATTGTTTTTTAAAGCAGATGATTCAGGGGTGGATGAGGCATGATCACCTTATGCTCAGTGACTGATGCACGCATGAAGGATAAACATGTTGATAACCCTGCTAGTCTGGCTTTTAAAGTGCCATTTCATGAATTCTTCTGTTAATCTCATCTTTGTCACGCTCGATGAATAGTTTCTAGCTTACACTATGAATGAGAAGATAAGACTTCCAAGTCCTGCATGTGTGCATATATCAAACTGGCACATAACACCTAACCACTCACTTAGGAATGTGACAGTGTGAAAGTTTTCTTAGGGTGAACTGAAAGAGGTAAATGACGGGCATCAGTTGATGCTCCTATACATTTGAATGTTGTATGAAATACCAACACCACAAAATACCTGTTTAGTGTTATAAGGATTACTAATAACTTATTTCTTTAATAAAACATTGTCCTCTGGGGAAAAAAGTCTTACCTTTTTCCTGTTAGCTCTCTCCAAACAGGTTCTGTGGTTGCAGAGAGAGAAAAAAAAAAAACAAAACTTCAGTTGCTGGGTTCATTTGTTCCAGAGGGGGTGTCATGGCCCTTTGACACACAGGACTGTAGGACAGGTGGGACAAAGAGAGCAGAGTTTTAGAATCAGAAATACTTACACTGGTCTCGTCACACAGATGCTTCCATTTAAGAATAGTACAGAGATACTGATACCAGAATGAATATCTGTGGATGTAGGGAGGTTTCCACAGAGAGTTTGCATGAACAGGGTCCAGATTTGTGTGCTGCGCCCCTGTTGATGTGCTTCATAGTGCTTTTGGTGTGTTCAGCCATGTAAAACAATAGGTGAACTTGAAAATGTGCATGTCAGGCACTTTCAGTGTGTTTTGGTCTCAACAACTCCCATAGCCTGGGATCAGGAGGGTTCTAAGAATACTTTTAGCCCTGAGCTAAGTGTAGTAGGAAAAGCCCTGCAACGTAGTAGGGTTATCCCCTGAAAATCAACTACTCACAGGGCTAAACAATGCCACTGTGAAACAGGGCTACTGGCAATTAAACACAAGTGACGTGTCATTATAGAAGGTAATCGCATATTCCAGCGGACATTGAACCCAGGGCTGTTTGCCTGTGTTCAGACCTTCAAATCCACGAGCTAACTTATTCTCTGTCTGGCACTGGGACATGTAACAGCAGGTGCTAGATTGAAAAATAACCAATCACTGAATGCAGTGGGGGAATTATGATTAGCCAATCAGCACAACAGGGTGCAATTAACACCACTGTAACTAAAGCAAAGAGGGGTAGTAACAACAATGGTGACCGCTAAAGACATGGTTGACATGATTATCAAGGCCATTTTAAGTTGATTAGAAGTGTGTAGATCAGTTCAGGATGGAGTATAATAGTTAATGAAAGCCACAGAAATTCACGTTGATCACATTTGTTACTCTACCCGTGGCTTCCAGCTCATCAGCTCCGAACCATATTTGGGAGACCTCCAATTTTAGTCTGTTTTCATTATCTTGAGTCTTGACTCGTGGCTGCTTACTAGCTAACTTTAGCTTTTCACAGTCAGACCAATTCTGTTGTGAGGAGTACATGAAAACACCAAACACAACACAGCTTATCTACACTCTTTATGGTTGACTGAAGCAGTGGTTTTCAAACGGGGTCCGGAGGCCAAAAGCAGAGTGGCTAGGCTAAATCGAATCAGCCCCTCAGGAAAATCAGAATGGAAGCAATGTCAGACTGAGGATGGAAATGGAGTGTGATGACTTTACAATTCAGGGCTTGTTGAAGTGGGGTGTGAATCTTTCAGCCCTGGGGCTTAGGTTACCCCTGGGCCACAATGTGTGTGTGTGTGTGTGTGTGAGAAAATGAGCAAAGTTAGCCCAGGGGCCAATATTCTTCAGTGCCAGAATCCCTGTCAGCTACAAATTCCTCTGATAGGTAGCCAAAAAAGCATCCAGGTGTACAACCAAAACACTTGTTAGTATTGTCTTATTTACGTTTCCTCTTCATGAGGAAATCTTTAAAAGAAGTCAATGAGGTCATTCCACTGAAGTGCAGGCCACGTGACGCTTTCGTGTTTTCCTTTTGACTGAGGTAGGAAAGATGGATTGAGCAACATCAACAAAACATGGGATGGGTCTGACGTAATGGGCTGGTGGTTATTTTAGCTTCACCTCCAGTGTGAGCTAGGTCAGTTTCTGACCTTACATAACACCCAAAAGGAATAAGTGGGTCAACAAAGAAAATGAATTAAATTTGTTGAAGGATGGGTTCACATTTCTAAAGTCTCTCTCAAAACAATACTCCATACATTCCCTCAAATTCCCTGTTACAGGGATAGTAACACAAAGCGGGAGTTAGGTACTAAAAAGACTAACTTTGTAAGTTTCCCCCTCGATTAATCTCCATCAGACTGCTGAAGCCTCATGCTAGCTTCATTTATGTATTTATATGCTTTAAGAGTGATCTCTCTGCAGTCAGTAGACAGGACAACCAATAACCCTTTAATGTAGACAGCGACATGCAAATATCATATTAAGATAGATTTCAAAAAAAGTTAACCCAAAAGATTACTAGGAATTTTATATAGGCTAACTTTAGTGTGAATCTGACACTCTTCTTGAAACGTGACTCAAAAGGGCCTGTGTCCACATAGCTTTTTTGTTTCACAATAAAAGTCCACTGATACTTATTATGTTATTTAAAAACTTTTATTATGAGGCAGCAAACTCTGGAAATGTTGAGTTTTCATCAGCAGTAACTTAAGTCGACTTCTATTCAGCTGAAAGTGACATGAAACAGTAAAATTAAGCAGAAACCTTAAAATACAAACAGCGACGCAGGAGAGAAACTAAACTTCAAACCGCAGAGATTCAGTTAGAAGCTACAAAAGTATTGAGAGATGAATACACAGACTTTTAAAAAGCTCTTTTTCCTCTGGGTGGCCGCATGCTGCTGCAGATGCTCTGTCTTCATTGGGAACTGGGCTGAACAAGAATTTTGTTCAGCGATATGAACAGTATGGCGTTAAGTAGGAGGAAATCTAAATGTTTCATAATGGTTTTGTGTGTGTATGTGTCACTGTCAATAGCTAGAATAATGAATGGTTTCAATATTACGTACGCATCCAGTAGAACTACAGCAACATCATCACCCAGTTGTATCCCTGGCCATCTAAAGAAAGATAAGAGTGGAGAGACAAACAATCAAACAGACAATCTACAGGCAGATAAGCAGGCAGGGAACATGACAATGCAAATCTCACCTCAGAGAGTTCCACAAAACCCTGCACCACCTGTATTTCTAGAGCTTTCCTAATACGTGGTTGTTACGCCCGAGGCTCAGCTCTTTACGCTAAACATTTTTCTGTGTCCAGTAGAATCCAAGGGAGGAAGTACTCACATTGTGTTTCCAGTAAAACTAGGAATGCAGCTGGAAAGGAAACTTTGACACATTGCATCTATCTCTAATGTTACGCTAATGGAAACACTTAAATATTAATAATATAATAAATATTTTGAGTGTCATTTAATTATATAATGTAAACTTTGATCAAGGGCTACATCTGCCTTTCACTATCATAAAAGATTATCTCCGATTCTACATGTTAGTGTAACACAGAAAGAATCTGCCCCAGCTTGTTTATAATGACACCAAATCAATGCTTTACTTGACACCTGACTGCTTCCTCCACTTGAACAGTCTTTGTTTATTAAGTAAACAAAATGTGTCTTCTGAAAAGCACACTTCACAAAAACATATCTTGATTTGTCTTGATTCACCTGTTCATTTCAAATGTATATACTTATTATTTTTCATTTTGTTTGTTTTTATTTACTCTTTTTCTAACTTACCCCATTTCCAGTTTCTATTATTCCTGTATTATGTGTAGCATTTTATATGTAAGTGTAAGTGTTTTACAAATGAAAATTATTGCATTACAGGGGAAGTACAGTGTATTAGTGACTGTGGTGGTATTAGTCATTAGCATTGACTGCATGAGTATTTTTTAGCAGCACCATTTCTACAAACGGCACTACAGTGGTAATAATGGTAACAGTAATGGTAGCAGTCATATTTATCATAGCAGTATTAGCAGAATTGCAGTAGGTGCAGTATGAGTAACAGTTCAGAGAGAACTTCATTAGCACCCCTAAAGGGAGCACAAACAGACTTAACATGCAGAGAAACCCCGAGGCCAAAATGTGACCCTGATGGATGGAAGAACTAGAATTACTGCCTCGCAGTTGTATGCCTCCGCCAACCAGTCATGCAGCAGTTCACATCCATGTCTGTCCAGAATCATAATAGTTATAGTATATTTAGTATATGCAGTCAAGAATTGAAGGAAGCTAGCACTATATTGACACGTATGACTCCAGTGAATAATTTACAGTGAGAAACAAGCTGTCTTCACTGAGAGAATATTTTAACTGAAGAACTTACAGAAAGCTTAGTGTTTTCCAGAACAGTATGATGTCACAGTATGTAGTGTAGACTTTCTCGTTTTTTTTTAACTTGCCTCGCCTGGCAACAAAAAAAAAGTGTTTTGTGATGGTGACCTTGAGCATTGACCACCAGCATTTTAAGTTCATCCTTCCAAGTCCAAGTGGACATGTGTGCCAAATTTGAAGAAATTCCCTACAAGTGTTTGAGCTATCGTGCGCACGACAACTGGCAACAACCATAAAACATGTCACTGCTCACAGCTGGTGCAGAGGAATGAAAACCTAGTAAAAAAAAAAGAAAAAAAAAGAAGTGAGATCAGTCTATTTTTCACACAGTATTAAAAAAACATATGCATGACTTACTTTCATGTAGTGAAGAGACTAAAATGTAGGATATAAGAAATCTACAAAAAGATTATAATCAGATTAATTAATTGGTTTTCCTCCTTTTAAAAAGTGTCTGTTTACTTTTTTTATTTAGAAGTAAGTCTACCTATGAATGTAGTTTTAGTAATGTTTTATACTTTGTGCAGACAATTGTATGTTTTAAGTTATAAACAGCAAAGTAAAGCAGAAACTTGGGTTATCTATTCTGTAAGTCATTATGCTTTTATAAAATGTTTTTTTTTTGTATAATTTTAAATCTAGACAAGGCTCAGTGAATGTATTTTTAGTCAATTCTGTACACTTAAAACAACTAACATATACATACCCTCCATCTTCGTCCATGATCAAATTTAATGGTCACAGCTCATAATCTTTCCTCTGCCTCGCTGTGCGTAAGTAAACACCTCTGTTTTCCTTGACAATACGGATGAGGTGTAATCAATCATTTACTCATCACAAAAGTCAACAAGTGCCATGACGTGCTTAAGAAAGACAATTTTGTACATCTACCATCTGTCTACAATGGGTGCACAGATGTGCAGATTCATGGACGTGAGTTTGGTCCACATGGATGAACTCACGTTCAACACTATCCACTCACCAGAAACACAGGCTTTTTTTGCGGTTGAGTAAGCTATTTGTCTACGTCAATGCATGAATTCCATTCTGTACTGCCCACTTGGTTTCGAGAACACTGGTTAGACTAGCCTGTCAGGGTTATTACAGACTAAGACACATCTTTATCATAAACAAGATGGAGACTAAGAAACAATGTAACAGGACTAGAAACATTATGATATTCCAAGTTAGCTAACTGGCTTTTGCAGTAACTCCTAAGAGAAAAACTCATCACAATGTGGCAGTTGTGCAGATGAACAAGTGGAGCTGGATTTTTGTGGCTTCATTATTCTCGCAACCAACCTTGCACAAACAAGGCAACACTGAACTCAGATCACGAAGCCTTGGCTGAGTACTAACATACCTGTACATGGCAGCTGGTGTAGGGCACATTCAACAGGCCCTGACACAATTCATCAATACACTGTAATGCTTCCACTTCAGTCAGTGGTTGGTTATATGCAAGGCTAGCCAGTAAGAGAAGCAGATTAAATTTGTAAGGCTAAAGTTATCAAGCAAAGTTAAAGTTATGACTTAAATGATGGTTCAGCGATACTCTTTAAAGACTGTTTTGCACATTACTCTCCAGTAGAGAAGAAGTCCTTAATTGTATCTGTGTCTGTTAAACTAATGTCCACACATGCTGTTCAGCTAACAAAAAGCTGAAATAATAAATATTAAATCAGGCAAATGTTTTATTTTCTAAGCTAATATTCATTATGATGTGATTGTTGTGCCTACAAACAATTTCATTCAAAACAATTAATTCAAACAATTAATTCCATCTCCCCTTTATATAAAAAAATCATAAAGTATAAATAAAAATATCCTATTTTGCAATAGAAACAGAAACAGTAAAGATATACAAATATATAAAAATATCCATCAGTTGAAGGTGATCTTGGTGCATTCGATCAGACTGAGGTAGATGCAACCTTCTTTTAACTATGCCAAGGTAAACATGGAGTTGACTTTTTCCGAATAATAAACTTCAGCTTGACGAAATATCTATTTCCACCACATTATTTGTGCTTTCTTGAATAACTTATTCAGATTCAGGAACATCCCAACTCCCCAACCAGTCTGTCATATTATGAAAGCTTTCATTTACTAATCTTTGGTACACGCTGCAGAATCATGTGTTTTATGTTTTGGACAGTGGCAAAGTAGTCTTAACATTAATTAAGAAGAACAAGGGGGCAGAAGGGCCAACTACAGAAACTTTCATCAAAAGAAAATCCAAAGGAAAAGATTTTGCATCATCGGCCAAACTAGACTGATTGATTGCAATCACAGTGTTTGTTCTTTTTTCTCACAATCAACTGATTACAAAGTTAGACGTTTTTAATAGACGGCTGAACATAACGTACGGTTTTTAAACTACAGCTGATTTTCATAATTACTTAACACTTTGCAAGCATCTTTGTGAACGTAATCTTAAAATTTCACAATACTGCAGTGCAAATGAATATATTTTGATCAAATATTTGTCTATTATTGAACCCTGAAAGTTTTGAAACTGTCAGTGCAGTGAGAGACTGGTGGTTCTCTTCAAAACAAATCAACTCGTTCAAGGAAGTTTCTAGAAAGTGCATTATATTGAAAGTAGACAGAATAAGACTGACACACTAGATAAATCAAACTTTTAAGAAGGAATGTGAGGACTGTAATATAATTTTATCTATATTTATACTATCATTTTTATATTTGACAAAAGCATCAGTCAAACGGAAAAGCATTTTTCACTAACTTGGCGGCACTCCTATCAGTTAAACCTGTTTCAACTGATCATGCCAAGCCCTTGTACGGTATGTGTACGATGGGAATGGCAAATTAAATCCCGATCCTCAAACTGAAGTGAGCTCTAACAATAAGTATCTAAGGCTTACTTTTCACATCATTGTATTTTGGATTTCTTTGAGTAGTGCGCTTATTTTTTAGTGTTGCACTTTAAGTATTGTAATCAACGTTTCAGCTAAAACAGTTCTAACTCACACACATATAAATGCTCACACCCACACACAAAGAAAGATTAATCATGGGGAACAGGAGCTGTTCTAGAAATTAATTAGTGTAGGTGCAAGTAGTGGAGTAGTGAAAGTGACACTAACTGTTTAGTTGTCTATTAGAACCTCACATAACCTGTATTTAACTTAGGTGTTGCCAGACCACACTGGAGTGACATTTAAGGTGTATTAATTCACAACGTCAACTCATGCATTGAGTAACATGCAAGAAAACCTCACACATTAAAAGTTGCTGGTAGCCTTTTAATGGCACAGTAAATTGAATTATTTTTTTCCTCCGGTCGAGAGCTAGCTATCGTTAACTGGTAAAGATGAAAAGGCAGCAAAACATCCTTTCATCACCATTCACTCTTCTGACAGTTTCTTCACTGATGGTGCATTTGCAAAGACACACAACAATGCCAGCCTGTTAAACTTGGCCAGCTTGTCCTGCCTGCAGGAAATGAAAGCTTGGTTAGCCACATTTTCATAGTCTGGCCTATTAGATGAGCTTGACCTCTGCCTGCACTGCAGTTCTGACTCCAACATCCAATGGATGTTACAAAGGAGGTATCGTTTGCCAGGCAAAGGAAAACAAATGAAATCATTCAAAACACTTTCGCCTATATTGCTTGATACCACCCTATATTTATCCCTCTACGTATCCCTTTATTTCCTATGCTCTGCTAGAAGATCATTTGTGTCAGCACTGTGCTGAAATGTACTCCCAGACTATTAGACCTATTATCACCAGAGATACAGTGATTGAAAAAACTCACCAGTTTATTTCTTTGTCTCACTTCAGCATTTAAGGGCTGTAAATAACTTTTTTGCACATAGCACTGGTGCTACAGTGGTTGAAAGTTTTGCAGCACAGGCCACAAAAATTGTAGCACCAGTATAAAATGTCTGTTATCTCTTAAAACACCACAAGTAGTGTAGTTAGACATTAATGTTGCATACAGCGTAGACAAGTCTGATAAATATTGTCTTTATTTGCCCCTAATGGCAGAATGCATGGACATAACACCTTTTGCTATCCAAAACATCCATGTTTCTAATAAGCAGCACGAAAAAATCCCTGTAAGTTTTTATCATCGTACATGTAGTATTATTCAAATTAAATCGATATTGATCATAAGGTATAAATCTGTGAAGTGATTTTGTTCTCTGATTAGTGATTTATACAAACAAACATGGGAAGTGGTGAAACTAGAGCTGCAATGACTGATGAAATAATCAATTAGTAATTTAACTGGCAACTATTTTGATAATTGATTAATCAGTTTAAGTAATAAAAAAAAAAGAAAAATTTTCTTAATATAAATGTGGATATTTTCTGGGTTTTTTTGGGCTTTGGGAAACACTGATCAACATTTTTCACAATTTTCTGACATTTTATGGATGAAACAACTAATTGATTAATCAAGAAAATTGCTGACAGATCAAATTGATAATGATTATGTTACAGTATGACTGTTATTTCTTATTTGACCATTTTAATTCTACTCAATTCTTCACCTAATTATAGTGTTTTCTCACAAACTACTTTAATCTGCTCACCTCCTTTCAGTCCTCACCCCTACACCTCTGGTCCCTCACAGCACACACACTGGGGCTTGCCCATCCTCGTCATCCACTGTCTCTCTTCCTGTCTGCTCTGTTGACTTTACTTGTCAACAGAATGTTTTATAAAGTAGTAGAATGTTTTATAAAATGTTTTATAAAATACACAGGCATTTTGGATTTTTTCACAACAGCAGCAGGTGAGCCTCGTCTGGAGGAGGCATGAAACTGTCTTGCATAGCAGAGCAAACAAGTGGAGGTTGGAGATCGAGGGAGATTGTCCACTAGTTAATTGATCGTAGATGGTGTCATGCTATCAGAGGGATAAAAAATAAATAAGGACAAAAATGCTAAAATGTGTCACCACATGTACTTTAGCAGCCGTTAAT
This sequence comes from Lutjanus argentimaculatus, assembly GCA_034769285.1. Classification (NCBI taxonomy): domain Eukaryota; kingdom Metazoa; phylum Chordata; class Actinopteri; order Lutjaniformes; family Lutjanidae; genus Lutjanus; species Lutjanus argentimaculatus. The sequence continues at coordinate 374,524 of JAWZSL010000069.1, read as the reverse complement.
ATGCCGGAGCGTTCGCCCAAGTGAAGTATATGTGTGTGAAACATTCACCTCACACATAAACATACGACTCTGTCTCACACACACATTGCAAAGCTGTATTGTGTGTGCTAGAGCAGTGTTTTACTCATCGCACAGACTGATTTTTTCCTAGCACGCAATGCACAGCCCTGTACTACACCACTGCACTGCACCTAATTCAATGCTCACTAACGTCAGTCAACATCAGCTGTAGTAGTATTGGTAGATATTTACACAAGGAGAAAATGTAGGAGCAGGTAAATATTTGGTTTATGATATTAACATATAGCTTTAGGGGATGAAAGTAAGCACGGCGTGAACAAACAGCTACTCGTATGTCTTTTTGACAGCAAAGTGCTCCAATGTACTGATCTACAGATATTAATGCAAAAATATGGACAATATATTTCTAATTATATAGTTCCTCTGTTTTGAACGAAAAAAACCAAACACAGTCCTGTTGGGCAAAGTTAGTTTTACCATTATCTGTATTACTGATAAAATGATGGGGGCAGAAGCAGAGGAATCCAAGGAAGAAGTAGGACCCTATGCACAGAGCTTTTTATGCATAGGAAGCAATGGATTCTGAAGGCACCTCTAACTAGTGTTAAGTCCACCTTAAGAGTGGTAAAGTTCACCTCTGAAGCCGAGTTCCATCCCTGAGGAACAAGGGGGTACCCTGTTGTTATGAGGAGCACTTTAAGGAACAGATTCAACCCAAATCACTTCCTCCTGCCGCCTGCTAACAGCCAGTTTCACAAGCTTCTAGTCTTATCTACACGGAAACTACAGGTAGTAGACTTTACTGATAGTCCTAACATCCCTATTGTTCCTTTTAAAAAATCTGTGTATTTGTGATGAAAATCGTCAAAATGCCATCCATGCACTAAGATAAACATAGATCACAAGCAATGCCTTTTTAAAAATCATCTCAATTAAAATCATAAAACATTTGCGTTAAGTGTTTATTTTAGATGCACAATACTGCAGACGCTACTCATACTTTCCTTATGACTTCAACATTCTGTTAGTATTCTATTGTTATTTAAATTCTTTTGTGTCCGTTAAACTTGTGTCTGATTCACTTTATGAATATGTACTGAGACAAATCACAAGATCAGTTTCATATGAATCAAAGTCCTCCTTTACTATGGCAACCAAACAGGTTTAACCTGGCAAGACTGTGACCGAGACTTTCATGACTCACAACCCGCTCCATTGTTTATTGTCTTTGCATCATCCTACCATAACATCAGTGAGCCAAACATTTACTTCACAGTCATGACCATTAATCCACATAATTTGTCTATTGTGACTGTTTATATGATCTTTGATTCTTGATTTTGTTATCAAATTACAAAAATCTCTCAGATATTAGGTTATTCATGATATGGCATGATGCTTAATTTAAAATTAAAGCACCTGGGTGGTAGAATTATTGTTTTTCCTGCTTTTCTCTCTGAATTTCCTGTTTTGAGAATAGGGCTCACAGAAAAGCCCTCTTTCAGAAACTGATCACCCTGATCCACTTGTCTTAACCAGTATCACTATTCAACTATAAAAAGTTGAATAATTTGATTTCACTTGCTATTAATTTGTTTTGGACACTAGAGGCTCATTTTTTTTAATATTTCTAGACTGTACTGGATCTGATACCTGAACATACTCCAGATGGAAAATTTCAAGGGAAGACATGACAAGTGTAGCTGTCAAAGAAGGAGCATTTCAATTTAGCACGTTTCTTGATCTCTTGATGGCATATCATGGTCATTTTATGATTCATTACAGTAAATTTCACTGCTTTACCTTGCCACCAGACAGCCTTTTTCATAGGAAACCACCATTACATTAGCCAAATATTGCTCTCTCTAGCTCAATCAGACTCCTTTCGCAAAAACAATTTTACTTTGCAGAATACGGCAGTTTCTGGTCTTCTGCGGCCTCGACTGTTCGTTTATGTTATTGTGTGAATTTGGTCAATCCAAACTACACATTTTTTAAATATATCTACTGTGGCTAATACACTATCTAGAAGTATCTTATACAACCCCACTTCAAATCCAAACTATCCCTTTGATCTTTGTGTACAGTAGATTGTTTCCTAATAAATCACACTTGAGGACATATACACTTAGTCTTATGTCCATTTGCAGAATAAATGCAAAAACAAATGAAGTAAAACATTGTGTTTGGTGTGTACATTTCTTCAAAAAAAAAAACAAAACAAAAAAACTCTCATTTCAAAAGACCTCTCCTTTCGTACAGACCTAACTGAATAATTACCCCTTCCCCTTCCATCCATTATTATAGACTGATAGTTCAGATCTGTTTGAACTTGCGTCTTGATAATTAGGGAGTGTTTTTGTTTAGAAGAAACCTCAGAACACAATGGGGACAGTGAAGCAAACACAAGAGCTTGTAATGCCACTGACAAACCAGTTCTTGGCACTGTGTCACCTGTCTCATGACTGGTTTCATGTACCGTGCCACTTTAATCACTGCACACGCTCGCACACAATTATTTGTCTGTGTTTCGTATGCCATGCTCTCACAGCAAAAAACATTTTTAGGACATTTGTTGTGTTGAGCTGAATTTTTTAAAAGTTGAAAACTCACAATTTCAAGGCAACTATTTAATACATTTTTGAGTTTTCAGCCCAACCCAAACTCTAATTTAATCAACTACTAATGTTTTGTTGAGATAATTTACTTACTTCTTTGAGATTATAGCAACCAAAAAAGTATTTCAAATTAGTTTGATATAAACTCATTGAAGTGAAAGTGAATAATCCTTTATAATATCATATTTTAAATTGCAACCATTTAACTGTACAACGACAAATCAGGTTCACAGCTCACTGTAAACAGTTTTTTTAACAAAAAAAAACAAATTTGTGAGGTTTCTAAAACTCAAAATAATTCAAAAGTCTAGAAACAACAAAAGATAGTAGGTCAGTAAAGCTTTGTTCAGTTTATCTCAAAACTTAAGAGTTTGAGTTGGATTCAAAACTTAAAAATCTAGTGGAGCTAGCTGCCTCTGAATTATGAGTTTTCTTAAAATTTTTTTGCAGTGAGGTTTGTGTGGAAAATTCATATAAAAAGGGATGTAAACGGCAAGTCGTAGGCACAAATTCAGGCGTTTTGTAGCCAAATATACAAAGATGTCTCTCTTTTAAAATTGTGGGAACCACCTGGGACTTTTGAGACCCATTTTTCATACTGCCAAGTAGAACATATTAAAATTACTTCAATAACTAGTGGAACCTATACTGAAATTTCTTGAGATTTATTAAGCATTTCTAAAGCTTAAACCCTCCCTGCCTACACCACTGTGTTACTGCTATCAGTTACGAGAATTGGAAGGCACTAAAATTGTTTGTTTCCTTGTCCTCATCATGTTCAGGTTACGAGCACTATGAGCCCTCAAAGAGGAAATGCACTGTTAAACCATCACAGACAAAGAAGGTCAAATGTGCAGTGACATGGTAAAACTGATGTGTGCTTTCCATCACACACACACACACACACACACACACACACACACACACACCACACACACACACTTAAGCCCCTATTCCACACCCAACCCTTTCAGCGTTCATGATGTCAGAGCAGGTTTTTTTTGGCTCTGATGACTTGGCTTTTCCCAGCCCCTTAGTTTAAATAGTGACACAGACAGAGCAGGTGTCACATCTTCACCTGGGCTCTCAGAACATCAGATTGCCAGCAGTTCACCTGCGAGCCACACCTGAGAATAAAACTACACAGGATCTTCATTTCAAGAGACTGCACTGCTTTTTGCTTCTTGCCCCTATTTCACCCATCACTGGAACTGAAAATAAGATCTACAGGTAGGATAAAACTATATACAAGACATTATTATCTATTTGTGAAGTACTGCTGGAAGGTACCATATGGTGTACATGAAATCCATCCATCTCTCTTCAAATCCCAAATTATTCACAGTTTTGTAAATATTTCTTAAAAAAGAGAAAAAAATTCAAACCATTATGCATTTTAGTTATATAAAGTAAATTATACTATGATAAATATAATCTTGTATTTATATTTTATATCCTAAATCATAATTGAATTCCTCAAATAAGATTTTAATTTTTTCCAGTTTACGCCATTCCCAAAAACCACAGTAAGTTAAATTACCTGTACTTTCCTGTGCTAATGTAAATACTGTTAAATTACTGGTATACATATTGATTAAAATTTTTATAACAATAGATCTTCACCTTAATGTTACATTATTCGTTCATAATTTTATAAAATTAGGTTTTGTTTTAGAATGGTATACAATCACACCTCAAACCAAATGTAAGTGTACCATCATTAAATATGGCTCTTCTTTAGTAGTGCGTTATGCTCCACAACCCCAATAATTTACCACTGGAAGTTCACAAGTGTAATGCTGTGTTTGACAGGGGTGTCATGACTCTCTAAATCCACAGTTTAATTTAATGTTTGATTTTAAAAGTCACAATTCTCTATATATATATGTATATATATATATATATATATATATATATATATATATATACATATATGTCTGTGCTGTTGTAAAACTATTGAGTCTTGATTGGTAAAAATCAACAGATCATTGGTTCTATGCCCTGACAACTGTCATTTACAACTTTAAATTGTTCTTTAAATAAAGTCCGTATGCTATCGAGTGTGATATAATGATGCTGAGCAGTCTTTGAAATGTTTTTTGCTTCAGACGCTCAACAGAAGCTGCAAGTAGATGGTGGTGCAGAGAAAAAAATACTGGGAGATTTGCAATCCTGCCTTTGATTTTGATTTGATTTCACTTGATTTTCAATTTAATATTGAAACTGAGGCACCCCTTATGTTATATTAAATATTTCTCCTTTAAATATTTTCTCAAAGCTCAGCAGACATAATCTGTAGATGAAGCATCCCATCATATCGTTTAATTATATAATCTTACCCTACCTACTCTAGGTATGGACAACAGACTGGTCCTCGCCATCCTGTTTGTGACGCTGTCCTGGTTATCTGTGGGCACCTATGCTCAATCCAATACTACAACTGTAAGTGCAAACACGACAGCAATGAGCAACAACATGACAAGTGCAACAATGGCACCAAACATGACAACGATGGAAAACAACATGGCAAATGCGACAACGGCATCAAACATGACAACGATGGGAAACAACATGGCAAATGCGACAACGGCATCAAACATGACAACGATGGGAAACAACATGGCAAATGCAACAATGGCATCAAACATGACAACGATGGGAAACAACATGGCAAATGCAACAACGGCACCAAGCATGACAACAATGGGAATGACCACAGTAGCTCTACCACTGACGCCCAACACAACAGTAGAAACTCTTGAGGTGAGTGGTGCCAAAAAGACAGCATGGTGGAACACAATTAGAACAGGAAAAGATCAAAAGCCACTTCTGAATTTCATCTAAGTGCACATTTTCCACCAACTTGAATGTTTCTTGTCTCCTTTGCAGACACCTGTGAATAACTCAGGATGTGGAACCGAGCGACTCTGTGCGGCTGAGCCTGCTTCATGCAACCCCTCCAACAGTGGATCATGTTTTTTTCTTGGGGCTAAGCGGCTGAGTGGACAAAACTTTGAGTTTGTGCTCTCCGGAGAGTCAGACGGCTACGTCGCTGCCTCCTTGTCAACTGACAGCACACTGGTACATTTAGTTCTGTCATTCAGATTAAAGCAGCATAAAGTCCAACCCAGAGCAAATCTGTCAGTTTTCTATTTACCTTTTCTGTTTTTGCACAACAGGGAGGGAACGACACAACCTATGTCTGTGCAAACAACAACAGTAATGTCCAGTTCTTTGGTGCTCTCCTCAACAATGGCCAGCTGACTGTGACACTGGTGAGTTGTACTTGCTGCAGATGTAGTTAGGAATGCTTATTATTCTTTTGATTGTGATTCTTCTTTTGAAAAAAAGTTGCGTGGCACACTCATGAATGGCCTGTCATCTAACATTGGTCTAAAATACACAGATTCATGTAAAGCAATTGATATGAACATCAGTACAGCTGATCTGGTGCAGTTATGAACCTACTTTCTATGTCTATACTTCCATTTAGTTTTTGTTGGTTTTTTTTTTTGGTTTTTTTTTTGTTCTATACAAAATACTGAACAGACCTTGTAAACTCACTGTCTTACATGTCTTTGCTCCCCAGCTAAATGCGAACTCTGTGAAGGGCAGGGTCACCGGAAACAGAATCCAGTGCACCTTTGCTGCCACTGTACCTGACTCAGTTGCCAGAACAACAAATTTCGCACTGGCAATCTCCACTGGACCTTACAACGCCAGTAAGCTAACATATCAGAGATATACACTCACACATCCATCACATGCACTTTAAACAGTCAACTAAGACACAGTGTCACAAACACTGTTGCAGATAATATGTTAATATTTTCCGGTGTGCTAAATACATATCAGTGACCTTTGTGTCTTTTGCTTGCACTCTCAGCTTCTGGCGCTCTGGGAGCACCGACCACCAGATTACAGAGCCCTATTGTAAACCTGGCAAATGCAAACACCACTGTCACCAATAACCTGTCCCCCAACACCACTTCTCCTCCCACTACGACGGTCATGCCACTACACTCCAGCAAGCACTGACACAAGGTAAGCATTAGAGTTGTTTTCCTTGAGAGAGCAAAGTAATCCTTAAAGTGCTGGGAATTATACATTTGTACAATGCCTAATATGTTTGTTTCTGTTCTTCCATCTCCCCCTATAGCTCTGCTGATCTCTGCGGGTCTGTTGGGTCTGGCAATGCTATGAGAAACCTAAAACTCCCATGAGTCAAGTCAAGAAAACCATAACTTTCCTCTTCATAGAAATGTGCTGCTGGATATAAATTATTAAACATCTCACAGAAAGTTTAATTTACACATTGCAGCCCTGATTATTAGAATTGTTCTTAATTTTGTATCAACTCACTGTTTGTGAAAGTAGGAGTGGTGGAGGGTGGTCACTTTTCTACAGCCTTCTACAGACTGCTTTCACATCTGTTATAAAATCTGAAAAAAAAAACAAGTTAATTAATTTTGAAGAGTTCTTAATTTAATGTTTTGTGCAACACATTTTTGTTTTATTTGGAACCACGGGACTGCTGTATTCCTGTTCCACAAGTTACTTAATTGCATACAAATACATCAACGCTGTCCCAGGTGTAAATCAACTTTTGAATGGCTAGATGGGCTACAAATACAAAGCACTATTACAACTAGGGCCATTGGCATTAATCAAACATCAAATCTAACTTAATTTAACAAATGCATGGCTTTTTCCAGTGGATGCCATGTTAATTACAAATTTAGGATTTGGGGTCTGGTTACCTTTAAACCCACATTAATACTGTCAGGCAAAAACCTCATTACTTGGTATTACAGGTTGCTGTGATGCCAGGAAAATGTCTGCTAGTAAATTTCAAGTGCATAGCCTAAATTCCAAAACTTATCAAAAGCTGAGGAACTAATGACAGCCTTTTTGTTGATTATGTTATTCTTTTGTTATCCTCACAATAGGTAGATATGACTTCATGAAGGACTGTAATCATTTAGCTTTTTTCAGTGTCACTACACATCTCCATCCATTTCTAATTTTTCCTGTGTCACAAACCAGACAAGAAAAGAAACAATATTTTTCTCCTCTCCTGTCACTCATAATGATGCCAGCAAATGGCACACGTGAGTTTTGTTATATAATTTTTATTATGTTTATTCTCTTGGGTGTGAATGTACATATTTATTTTTGCAATGAAGCCTTCATTGGCTGATATTTTCAAATGTGCGTGTATGAGCAAGTGCACATGCAAATGAGCAATTGCTCATGAAGAATGTTAAATATGATACCAATTATTGGTGAAATGATTTTGCACATTGCATTATGTAACAAGTTTTTTATTTTTGAAATAATAAAAATAATATTTAACCAAACTGATTATCTTTGTGGCCTCAATAAATTGTCAGATGATGGAAAACACAAGGCTATATCACCAAGGTTCAAGGTTCAAGGTAACTTTATTGATTTGGTAGATTTGTTATGCAGTCTGGAGAGGGCATCTCAAATGTTATGCACAAACATCAAAAACACAGGACACATACAGAAGACAGATTAAAAACAGCACAGACCAAAGACATTGACAGGTACTCCCAGCGGCTCACTGATCATGGTTAAAAAGACTAAAATAAATAAAAGTCATTAGATATCACTAAAATGCCAACAAGCAGATCAGAAAATCTGAATGATTAGATTTGTTTATTTCACTGTTCAGTAACTTTGTTGATTTATATTCCCTTTGAATTAGTTTTGAGGATCAGTACAGATGACTGTAATAAGCTAACATTAAGTCAATGTATGATCAACAAATATACAGGGAGAATTTAGAATATTAACAGAGATACAAGTATCATGTACTAAAAGTATTTATAGTGATATTAACACAAATATCCCTCAGTATCTCAGTGTATGAGATACATTCATTATAAGATTACAAACTATATCTACACAATTCATTGACATATAAATGCAAACATTTCATTAAAACCTGCTTGTGTCATCAAAGTTTGTAGAACCAGATTTCAGCTGTAATGGCTGTTCTGGTGTATTTAATTGGTGGAAATTAGGAGTTTTCAGCAAGACACTTGGCTTGGGGGAGCTGGTTAATGAGAATGAAATATGACCAACAAAAATAATAAGCAATAACTTCAATTAGGCCATGGTCTTTGTTGCCAAATGCAACAAAGTAGTATAAAGTAGCAGCTGAATTAGTAGACACAGACAGTATCACTGACTAATAACTAAGTAATAAGACCCTCCGATTAAAGAATAAAAATTTGAAGAAAACAAAAATATTTACATGCAAAAGTTACACATTTCAGCTTGCTAGGGCCTGATACAAAAACATTAGGCTAGCGATGTGCTTACTTGTAACTAAACATTCTCGTGTGCATGATGGCTGCCTTGCCTGTCCTGCACCCATTTGAAGTGTTGGCTGCACAACAGATTTCATGTACGGGGAATGTGCATATTTCTTTCAGACCCGACCGGCTTGCCCAGTCACACCCATGGATCATCTAAAATGCACCTGTGCTGGCACGAAATCAGTGATTGTTTGATCACCTGAGTCCGGGTGCAGTGGGTGACAATCCATGTTGTGAGTTTGAAAGAGATGTGTGTGTGTGTGTGTATGTGTGCGTGTGGGCGTTGAAGCCACTAACCTTTTATACAGTAGTTTGGCTGTCTGTATTTGGGCAGATTCCCTGGATCCCGATGGAACAAGCCCTCACTCCGCTCGTGTCTCTAGCTCTATTTTTGGTAAAGCCGCCTGGCGTAAGCAGGAATTGCAGGGTTATGGATGGCCTTATAAAGCTGCAAAAATGCTATGGCCACACTGACCCACCTGGCTAATACTAGGATGTAGCAGCCTCATCAGTGGGCAGGAGGGCCTAAGTTCTCTCCTCCTACGCAAAATGGCAAGCGAACTTTGAAGTGGGCTCGCCCCCTCTTCTACTCACTCAGAGCCATACATGTGCCAGGGCTGATGAACACAGCAGTGGACATCATGTCAAAGTGGGGTCCAAACCCAGAAGAATGGAGGCTTCATTCTCAGGTGTTTGAGGAGATCTGTCTTTGCTTTGGCAGTGTGGAAGTCAACATGCTCGCTTGATGAATTAGCTTATTGGATAAGTTCCTGTTGGAGATAACTGGTCTGTTTTCACTGTCTTGATTGGCTTAGCATTTTTAATAGCATTAGCCAACACTCAGCTACTGGCTGCATCTGAAACTCCTCACCAACATGTTATTAGAACGGCACAACAGTGTGTGAGATTTATTAATATGTATGAAACCTTTGTATTAAAAAAAATTGTGAATTGCAGACTATCAACCTGTAAATATTACAGTATGAAAGCACAACGGTGATAATGACAATAACAACTTAACAGGAAGGATATCACATGTCTCCTCTGAGAAACAAACAACAGCCTCGCCCTGTCACAGACAGACACGCTGCAGGTTGTAGAGGCAGATCTTTTGGTGTGTAAAATGCTATAAATAAAAATTCTAAATAAGTAACAATGTTGAAATTGAGAAGTCTGGACTTACTTTTTACAACAGAATTACATCTTTGATATTACAGACAGAGAGAAGTGCAGGAAAAGGTGCTATTGGGTACCGGAACCGAATTCCACGTCATTCCATATTTTTACTTTTCTTTTGGAGTTATTATACTCCAAGATGTTGTTTTACATGCCACTTCTGTGTTACTGATATCGGATATGAGAATCATCCAGGATGACACAATACAGTAAAAATAATGATTGTTTCCTTGTCCTTATCATGATAATCAACACACACGCCCTTAAGCCCCTATTCCATACCCCATACTCTAGAGACTAGGGCCCCTCAGATACTGGACTTTTGGGGTCGATGCTGCTAAAGATATTAGGGGGTAAAGAAAAAAAAAACATTAATCCCTCAATTGTCCTTATTAAATATTTGTGACAAAGATATAATGGAGGCAGGACATAATACACTTTACACTTCAAACTTTATTGATATAGCTGTGGTAGGCCAATATCACCCAACCGATCTATCGGTCCATGACATCAGAGAAGGTTTTCTTTGGCTCTGATGAGTTGACTTTCCCCAGCCCATATGTTTAAATAGTGACACACAGTCAACAGGTGCCACATCTTCACCTGGGATTCTGTTAAGATACTGGGATTTAACAGCAGTCCACCTGTAAGCCACAACTGAGAATACAACTACACAGCATCTTCATTTCAAGGAACTGTGCTGCTTTTTGCTACCCAATTTCATCCATCACTGAAAGTGAAGACAAACAGATCTACAGGTAGGTTAAAACAATGTATACGCCAGGCATTGATATCTATTCATTACTTACTTCTGGAGGAATACGACGTGATGTAGATGTAATCAATTCAAACATTCTTGTTGAATCCAATTTAGGTTTATTATTCACTTAGTTATTCACATTTTGCAAAAAGGTTTTCTTTTGCAATTTCTAAAAGCCAACATCACATGAAGCAAATATTAATTAGTAATATTAGGTCAACTATACTATGATATATAAAAATCATGTTTATACTTTATATCCTAAATCATGTTAATAAAAAAAAAAACATTGAGGGAATGTATTCAAAAGAAATTTGAATTTACAGTTTACAGTATTTCCAAAAAAGAAAGTAAAATTAAATGTTAGACATGTGCCTTCCTGTGCTAATGGAACACATTAATGTATTCAAAATTATTAAATTATTGTTTGCATATTGATAAATATTTTTATTGCAACACATCTTCACATTAATGATATATTAATGGCTAACAACTTTATAAAATTAGTGGATGCACGATTAATATTGGGTAAACACCGATTGCTTATTAGACAGTCATGGGGAATGTATATTATTATTTATTATTACCATAATAAAATTATAGCTGATAAAATGTAACACAGTGGAAACCTCTTATAGTGATCACATCTATCAAGGCCAAATTTATAATGACAGGCAGATAATTATTATAACAGATTTTTATTTTCTTCTTTATCTCTTTTCCAAATTACCATTTAATTGACTTTTTTATATTTAGCATATTACAAGAATATAAAACTAATGAAACAGAAAGCCTCTCTATTTACTCAATTTTACTGACAGTTTTAAAATAGCTACTCAGAATAATGATTATTAATCAATGCTTGATTAATCACGTAGTCATGTAGGTGGGTGTTCAACCGCCTGGTAAATGATCTTAAGATTGCATTGTATGTGGCAGATAGGTTGTGTCGCAGACCTCCTCTGTTGAGGGATCGTCGTTCCAGGTTAACAAAAATGGCATCTTTTACTCCTCTTTCAAGTAGCAGTAGTGTATTGTGATGTACAGTGTATAATCTATTTTATGTACTACAGCATATACATTGTACAGAACTGTATAATACAGTATAATATTCTAAATATACTGTATATTTTCATTATTATTATTACAGAGTAATTTTTATTATATATAATTATCATAAATATTTAAAAAATAATATTATGATATTATTATTATTATATTACATTACATTACTATGGTGATAACTACAGACAGAGAGAAATCAAAACCAAGACCATTTTTAAAATAATTTAATCCTAATCCCACCTCTCTTTTTCTTTTTGCTGATCTGAAAAATGGTACAATTCATAACTAAAACGGTGATATGATCCAAACCACGAATTTTTTGTAATTGTTGTTCCATTGAACCTGCCTTTGGAGAGGCTACACATTTTTCACTGAGACCAAATGAGTCTTTTCTCCCATCATGATTTTAATGTGCATGCAGTACCACCTCAGGGAGACAGCTGGAAGCAGACTGGTTGCTGCGAGGCAAAGTGGCATGGGAGTGAAGTTTAAAATAGTTTTAAAATTGTTTTCCACAGGGTTGTCATGTATGAAAATAACCAATATGAACTCTGTAAGTGGACTACTTGATTAAAAGTAGGGATACACCAAACAATTTTTTTTTTTGATTACTTGACTAATCTGATGACTAATTTCTTGATTATTCTCAAGATTTTTTTAAATTACTCGATTAATTAACAATTAATTTATCCCAAATAAATATCAAAAACTTGTCTCATTATTTCAACATTTTATTCAATCATGAATCCTGAAAAACAGATGCAAAAAGCACATTAGAATAATGATGATAGTGGCATATTTTAAAATGAGTCTAATTTCCAACCCATTTCAATTGCCCTATTTGTCAGATGCCTGATAAGAAAAATACTGTACCTAAAATTAAAAAGATTGCTGTGATGCATAATAATTTAATCACTGTGTAAACCCTCCCTGAAATGGTCGGTATTTTTACCGAAGTACTTGACTTAAAACATAAAACAGTCATGACATGGATTTATTTCATCACTCAGGTAATATGCAATTAAGATAAACACTGATAAATGTATTTTTTTCATCAGTGTGGGGCAAGGAAAATAATTAAGCCTGTTTGGGCTACAGACTGTAACATCAGTCAACAGCAGTGGCACAGAAATTACTTTTAACATTGGAGGCAATGACAAAACATTAAAAAATACATTTTAAGTGACTACTACTAACAGAAACACGGTCTGCCTGCTGATAATCCTAATTCATCATGTTGGGTGCTGACGAAAATCAAAAAGGACACTGCAGTCTTGCTGCTGCAGCTGACAGAGCACTCTGAGGCTTCCACTTCAGGTGCTCATTCAGAGCACTTGTACTGTTGTGATAAGACATTTCCAGTTTGCGGAGCTTCTAGAGAAGCATACTGTTATGTGCTGTGTCTCTGTCCAAAATGCTTTTACACTTGACTGTTTCGTCAATGATGAATCCCCCAGCCTTGACGACAGTCTATTTTTTTAAAAAGCATTTGTATAGAAAAGGCGCTGTCCGAAGCTTTCTGATCCAAAACCAGTCGATCACTGTAACCATGACCACTATAGTTCCCGCTGTAATATCTCATTTCACAGATTATGCTGCATTTAAAATGAATTCTTAGGCAAAATGCTCGATAACAGCCAAAGTATAGCTTGAATAGAAGTATTTCCATCTACTTTCTAGAATGAACATTTTGAAAGTCAGAACACTTCTTTGTTTTTGTTATTTGTTTTTGTTGTTTTATTAATTGGGATGTCAGTTAGATTTGGTTAGATTAGAGCTATAGAATATTAAATCACCCATCTTTGCTCACCACATTTTAACCTTTCTTACCCTCAGGTGTGCATGAACTAGTCAAAGTCTCTTTATTGTCAATACCACATATGTACAGGACATACAGAGGATTGAACTACTGTTATATGAACTTCTTTTTAAAATACAAAAAAGTGAAAGTAACAGTTATCAGTATTGGCAACAAGAAGCAGATAATTACTAAATGAATATTAGGTCACACCTCAAAGAAATGTAATTAAGTGTGTCATTATTCAATATGATTATTCTTTAGTATCTGTATGTTTTGCTCCATAACCCCCAAAGGCAGTAGCTCACCACATAACAATGAAGCATCCCATCATATTATTAAACTGATTAATCTAATAATCTTACCTACCAACTCTAGGTATGGACAACAGACAGGTCCTCATCATCCTGTTCATGACGCTGTCCTGGACATCTATGGGCACCTACGCCCAAAGCACAGAAGTGCCAAATAACACGAAAAGTGCAAACATGACAGCAGCACCAACAAGCAACATGACAACAGCAATGGGAAACAACATGATAAATGCAACAATGGCACCAAGCATGACAACGATGGGAAACAACATGACAAATGCAACAATGGCACCAAGCATGACAACGATGGGAAACAACATGACAAATGCAACAATGGCATCAAGCATGACAACGATGGTATACAACATGATAAATGCAACAATGGCACCAAACATGACAACGATGGGAAACAGCATGACAAATGCAACAATGGCATCAAACATGACAACGATGGTATACAACATGACAAATGCAACAATGGCACCAAACATGACAACGATGGAAACAACATGACAAATGCAACAATGGCATCAAACATGACAACGATGGGAAACAACATGGCAAATGCAACAATGGCACCAAACATGACAGCGATGGGAAACAGCACGACAAATGCAACAATGGCATCAAACATGACAACGATGGGAAACAACACGACAAATGCAGCAATGGCATCAAACATGACACGATGGGAAACAACACGGCAAATGCAACATGGCATCAAACATGACAGCGATGGGAAACAGCACGACAAATGCAACAATGGCATCAAACATGACAACGATGGGAAAACACACGACAAATGCAACAATGGCATCAAACATGACAACGATGGGAAACAACACGACAAATGCAGCAATGGCATCAAACATGACAACGATGGGAAACAACACGGCAAATGCAACAATGGCATCAAACATGACAACAACGGGAATCACCTCAGTAACAACAACAGCTCCACCACTAACACCCAACACAACAGTAGAAACTCTTGAGGTGAGTGGTGCCAAAAAGACAGCATGGTGGAACACAATTAGAACAGGAAAAGAGCAAAAGCCACTTCTGAATTTCATCTAAGTGCACATTTTCCACCAACTTGAATGTTTCTTGTCTCCTTTGCAGACACCTGTGAATAACTCAGGATGTGGGACTGTGCAACTCTGCGCAGCTGAGCCTTATTCATGCAACCCCTCCGACAGTGGATCATGTTTTTTTCTTGGGGCTAAGCGGCTGAGTGGACAAAACTTTGAGTTTGTGCTCTCCGGAGAGTCGGACGGCTACATTGCTGCCTCCTTGTCAACTGACAGCACACTGGTACATTTAGTTCTGTCTCTCACTTGGAGATTAAAGTACCTTCAAGTCTAGCCCAGAAATACAGTTTGTTTGAAGCACTCTAGAGCTGAAATGATTCACTGAGAAACTTGATAACTGAAAATCATCAATGTAAATTCTTTGGATCAAATCTTTGCTGGTTCATACAGATAATTTAACCATCATACTGAGAAATACAGTTTTACTGCTGCTTTGTTACAAGACATATCAGGAGCAACATAAGTAGTAAATGCAATGTCTGAGCATTTCTTGCTTCGAAACTGCAGTGAGCAAGGGCAGTATCAAAAAAAACATATTCAGTCAGGCTGGGTATATGACGCCATAAACCTAAGGAACCAATCATCAGTCCACAGAGGAGAGCTGTTGTAGCTTGTTACCATGATTAGCTAGTAAAACACAGCAGAAGCCAGGTCCATCTACTTAGCGGTAGAGGAGGGGTTTGGGGATGTGTGGGGAGGGCAGGGACTATTTGTATAATCATGAAACCTTGAATACTGAATGAAGGCAAGGGGTACAGCTTTATGTAAGCCATTTTAACAAGGTATTTGAAGTTATTTTGCAAAAAAAGAACATATCAGACACAATTATTACTTCTTGCAGAGCATTTTACATTGTTTAAAACATGACTGGAGGTGGATTTTAAGGAGTGTCGGCTAGAGAGCGCAAAAATGAAGAATGGGTTTATTATAACAGCACTTTGCATCTGATTAGTGTGAGGAAAAACAGCAAGTACTGCCCAATTTGTAATTAATATCCAAAATACATACATAAAGTATAAAAGAAATATAATGATACTATCATCATCCATCATGATATTTCACAATGGACATTATCATATGCCAGTGTTCATCGCCCATCCCTACTGCACCTCTAAAATAGTCTGTGTAAACAGGTTCTATTTACCCTTTCTGTTTTTGTTCAACAGGGAGGGAATGACGACACCTACGTCTGTGCAAACAACATGGTACTGTCCAATTCTTTGGTGCTCTCCTCAACAATAGCCAGCTGACCCAGACACAGGTGAGTTTAATTTGCTGCAGCGTGGTAGTGGGGAGATATTTTTTAATCAGTTGGAGCCACCAAAAAACAAAGTAAACTCAATGAGCATGAATGAGCACTCATGAATGGCCTGTCAACGAACATTGGTCCATAATACTTGTGTATTATAGACCGATGTTAGTTGACAGTTGTTCATGTTTTCACAGCTTATCTGGTGTGGTTATGAACCTAATTCTATGTCTATACTTCCATTTAATTTTCTTTTTGTTCTACACATCAAATACTGAACAATCAGCATGTGCAGAATGCCACAGCCTGGTGCTCAAGCAATATCAATGCATACATGCATTCAAAACATCACAATCTGCATGGTACATAAATATTTGTTATATCAGCTGACTAATGTAAACTCATTGTCTTATTTGTTATCTGTTATGTGTCTTTGTTCCCCAGCTGAACGTGAACTCTGTGAGGGGCAGGTTTGTAGGAAGAACAATCCAGTGTACATTTGTTGCCACTGTACCTACCCCGCTGCTAGAACACAAAATGTCGTAATCGCAATCTCCAATGGGACTTTCGAGAGCAGTAAGCTAACATTTTTAAGATACACCTGCACACATGCAATGCACTCAATATTTATAAAAAACACACGTTAATGATCTTTATGTCTTTTACTTGCACTCTCAGATTCTGGCACTTTGGGAGTCCCACATATTAGATTACAGAGCGGTGAGGTAGACCTGGGAAATCCTAACACCAACGTCACCAATGAACTCTCCACAGACTCCTCATCTTTCCCCACTACCACGACCACTAGCCATGCCAATACACCCCAGCAATCACCGACAAATGGTAAGCACAACAAATATGGTTGTTTTCTGTAAGATAAACTCTTCTACAACCTTCTGCTGGCTGCTTTCACATCTGTTATACGCTCTGAAACAAACAAGTGAATTCATTTTGAAGAGTTCATAATTGAATGTTTTGTGTAATACATTTTTGTTCCTGTACAACCTGTTACTTAATTGCAGACAAATACATACAATCTAAATCAATTCAGGCTGTATGTGGTTTTCACCAGTAGACGTCATACTTTAGGCAGAAATTTGGGGTTTGGGGTCTGGTTACCTTTTAAGCCCACATTAATGCTAGATATGATACCAGATACTGGTGAAACTGATTTTGCACATTGTACACATTGCATTATGTAACAACTGAAATCTCCACAGACCCCTCCTCTTCTCCCACTACCTCGACCACTAGCCATGCCATTACACTCCAGATATCACTGACACAAGGTAAGCACAAAAATAGGGTTGTTTTCCATAAGAGAGCAAAGTTATGTAAAAAGTAAAAAGTTGATGTGTTTGTTCAATGCCTAATACATGTTTCCCTCTTGTCCTATCTCCTCCTATAGCTCTGCTGATCTCTGCAGGTTTGCTGGGTCTGGGCATGCTATGAGGAAACACAAGTCAAAAAGACAACTTCTCTTTTCATATACATGTGCTGCTGAATATAAACAATTAAACATCTCACATTTGTTTATCAACTTACTGCAGGTGAAAGTATGAGTGGTGGAGGTTGGTCACTCTTCTACAACCTTCTGCCAACTGCATTCACATCTGTTATAGGCTCTGAAACAAACAAGTGAATTCATTTTGAGGAGTTCATGTAATACATTTTTGTTCCTGTACAACCTGTTACTTAATTGCAGACAAATACATTGAATCTAAATCAATTCAGGCTGTATGGTTTTCACAAGTAGAAGTGATGCTTTAAGCAGAAATTTGGGGTTTGAGGTCTGGTTACCTTTTAAGCCCACAGTAATGATAGATATGATACCAAATACTCGTGAAACTGACTTGCACATTGTACACATTGCATTATCTAACAACTGAGCTTTTTTTTTTTTTTTTTTAAATAAAATATTATTTTATCTAAACTGATGATCTCTGTGGCATTAATGAACGTAAGGTATCAAAAAAATAGACTACATCACCAACATGCAATCAGAAACTATATTACTGGTATTGAAGTTTCATTGTTCTGTGACTCTGATGATTTTGAATTCCCTTGAAAATAAAAAAATTAGGCCTTCATACTATATCTAAAATACACTGACATATAAATACAGAAGCTTCTGACATACTGTGCTGTGTTTGCCCTTTCAAATTGCATTCTGAAATCTACAGTATCACCCAATGTATTTCTTTGTTCCATTAATTCCATCTAAAACAACAGGTTATTGGCTAATGTAACCATATGAGACTATACTGCCATGGAGTAATAATTAAAAGTAATTATTACAGCTGCAATTTACAATTATTTTCATTGTCTATTAATCTGTTAATTATCTTCTCAAAAAATCAATTAGCTTTTTGGTTTATAAATTAAAAATGGTGAAAAATGTGGTTTAGTGTTTCCCGAAGCCAACGAGGAGTCCACAACCCAAATATCTGGTTATATTTGGTTTAATGTTAAAGAGGAGTAAGGAACTAGAAAATATTTTCATTTAAAGTGCTAAAATCAGACTTTTTTTTTTTACCTTTTCTTTCTTTTTGACAACTGATTAATTGTTGCAGCTCTAATTAATGAATTATAATGACTTTTCTTTGTTTTGATATCAACCATCAGACACCCTACGCTCTAAATATCAGCATCAGCCATGGAAAACCCCTATCAGTTGACCACTACTTAATACCAGCAAAAATAATGATCACTGCCTTCATTTACACCATGATCTTTGTTGCTGAATGCAGGAGTATAAAAATGGTACCTGTTGATTTAATAGTAAAAGACATATAGGGTCATTTATGGCTGTACAATTAATCACAATCGCAATAAAATCACAATACAGCCAAATGCAATATCCAAATCACAGAACCAGAACCAAATCAATTTTTTTTTTGAAAAAGGAAAAAAGTATGAGAAAACAGCATTATAATGAGGCACTGTAGTGCTGCATAGATGCCCTGACCTAAAAATCTTATTCTTCCAGGAGTGGATTGCACCACCTGGTTTTACTACACACCATCACGATTGTAATTGTTTTTTTGTTTTTTTGTTTTTTGTAGTGAACATCATTTCCACGAATCCTATCACATATCACAATTTCAGTCAAAATATCGTAATATGACTTTTTTTACCAAATCATACAGGCCTAGTGTCACACCATGGTTCCATGTTATTTTTTTTAATTTATTTATTTATTTTTTTTGTTATGCAAGTGGGCCTAAAATCTTGTCCCTGTGCAAATTATGTTATTAGTGCTTATTAATTTTTTTTTTTATTTTAACAAGTGCAGACAAACAAATATATGTGAACAGACAAATAAATTGGTTGCAAATTGTGATGTTGATTTTACAGAACTATAAACTTATCATAAAAATTAGAGACAAAACAAAAACAAAACAAAAAAAAGAAACAAATTGACAAAGGACAAAAAAAAGAAGAAGAGAGAAAAGAGGAAAAAACAAGGAGGGAGATAAAGAGGAGAGAAGGAAAACAAATGATAACAATAATAATAATGATTATAACAGAATTGAGAGACAAGAACAGAGAGGGGACGAGAAACAAGGCAAAACAGTGTAACAACCAAATGATCTTAAGTGAAACAGAATTTTTATGTTTGGCATGATCTGTTTGTTATGGTGAGTATCCTTTTCCGTTTCAAACAGATTTTCATTTCAAATTCCCAAGTTTTCTTTTGTTCCAAGTTTTCTTTGTCCCCCTTATCCTCCCCGCGAACAAACCCCGTATATCTGTGCTGTGGCATTAACTCACCGGCATAGAGATGGTGGTGAGAGTTGTGGAGTAGATGTTGTTAAATTCTTGTAATAGATTCTTGTGGGTTGCTGACTGTTGTTCCATTGATATGTGCTGTGTGAAGAGATCTAACCATTGTGTTGTTGTAATGTTTTTTCTATTTTTCCAGTTGAGCAGTATTGTTTTCTTGGTGATAGTTAGGGCCACAAGCAGGGGGACTGTGATTTGTTTTGAGTTAGTGTTGAGTTCTTTTAAGTTTCCTAGTATGCAGACAGAGGGGGATAGTGGGATGTTGTGGCTAAGAAATCGAGATAGGGTGGTGGTTATTTGTTTCCAAAAGTTGTGAATGGGTGGGCAGAGCCAGAGCGCGTGGAGGTGGTTGTCGGTGGTGTAGAGTGTGCAGTGAGAGCAGATGTCTGTGTGTTATTTTAGTGCTTATTAAATACCAAAGAATAGCGTTAACTGTCATTTTAAAGGCTGCAATAAAATGAAATGTCAAAAATAGTGAAAACTGTCCATCCTTTCAAAGTCCAAGGTGATGTCTTTAAATGTCTCACTCTGCCAGACTAAAACCCGGAGACAGTAAACAATGAAAAGCTGGAAATCTCCATATTTAAGAGGCTGGAAATTATTTTGTCATTTTGCATGAAAAATTACTTATTTTACTTCTCCTGGGTAAGGGGACACTGCCCTGGGCTATTTTCTTATTTTAGTTTGATAGTTTACCTGAAGATATTACCAACTACAGCAGCAGCCAGGTCATACCCAAGTTAACACTGACTTATCTAGTTACTTTTCTGGCTACTTAAGTTACTTCAGCCGTCTCACTTACACAGGCAGCAAGCAGGTGAGCTAGCTAACTAAATTAAATACCCAAGTAAGTGCGGTTTTGGTCATTTGCAGCTTAAAAGATGTCTAGAATAAATCTAGTCTAAATATATCTGAAGAGTAATGTTTAGCTGGCGGTATTTTAAGGCAACGTTTTTCAGCTAACGCTAGCAAACTGTTGTAACTGTTAGCTACAATAAAAGTTAAAGTGTGGCTAACGTTAGAAAACATAACCCGTGCTCTGGCGGGCTGCACAATGCAGACGTCTTTTTGACTGTTTCCATGTTGCCGTTTTTTTCAGCCAAACAAAGATGGCTGCCAGAAACGTCTATCTCATCCTCTGGAGCATTCTCAAATATCAGGTTTCATCATCTCATTCATCTTCACATCAATCCTTGTTATAGAGCAAAATAACTAAAAATGCATATTATATTACATTACATTACATTACATTATATGCAGTTTTTTTTAATAAAGTTAAAATATGTCCATGTGTGTATACGTATTGTATGTTATGCTTATCAGCCCTACATTGTTCAATTAATTTTATATTCTTGTGTTAAAATATGTCAAGAAAACAAGTTAAAATGTTCTACACACATGTAATATATTGAAAGTTATAGGACTATTATACAGACCCTTTTACAGTTTGTAAACAATGAGTCTTAATGATGGAAGTGGGACGGGGGGGAAGGTGCAGTTTAAAACGTTGTGTGAAGCATTTAGCCTTTTAAAAATATATAATGAATAAATTTTGTGGATATATGCGTTTTTAATTTGTGTGCAAATTGCAAATTTTAAGAACCAAACCGTGAGAACTTATAATGTGGCCTTCACATGAGAAAAAACACAACAAGAAGAACACTTTCCGCTGTGGAGGTCACATGTTTCCTGTCAGCCGTGAAGGTTGGAGGTCTGTAGCCTGGTACTCTTGGCGCATCTTGGCAACAGAAGTACAGCGGACCACAGCTTGTCAATGGGTCACTGCAAACACGAGCAGTTTTAATCGCGTTCTCAGTCTAATCAGCACATTTAATAGCTCGCAGCCATAAACGCCACCAATTGCTCTGAAACTGTCACAATCTTTCGGAAGTCTGAGCAACTTATATCGACCACTGATGCTGGTAAAATGTTTAATTCCACCTTTGCATCTTGATAACTCCTCTGGATGACTGGAGGAGACCGCTACTTCTGTCGCCAGCTCTTCGATGATGTCAGCTATAAAGGGGTCTATTATCATTGTCTCTATGTCTTTATATTAGTTTTTAGGATGATCTCTTTCAAAATGTGGCAATAATATTCTGAGCCAACAGTGGATATTAATTGTAAAAAATATGTGTCTTTCAATTTTTTATCTGGCAAAAAGATGCAGCGAAAAATGTGGCATAAAAAAAAAAATTGCACCTTTTATTTTAAAGGGATCATTCTGATATTTTGAAGTGGGGTTGTATGAGGTATATCCTTTGTTAGAGTTACCTACTTTAGATGGTGGTCAACATGCCCACGGTTAGTATGTATTTGTATGTACTGCTGTGGACGGGGTCAACAAACTATCCCTTCAGTAAGACTGCATGTTAGATTCTTAGTTCCGAATGGATTTTCAAACCAGTTTGAGGTGGCTCATGAAGGTACAAATGATAAAACCTTTAACCAGTTCTTAGTTCCTTAACATCATCAAATACCTCACTGATCCAACCAAAATCAACAAGTAGATTTGCGTCCCTGATGAGCAGTCAGTGCTTTCAGGGCAGAACATTTTTACAACCAGCAAAACCACCAAAGAAAGCAAAATTCAGTAACTAACAGTGTCAAATGTGACAACTAACAAAGTGCATATGCTATCATCCTTTTACGGATCAATATTGGAGTTGATCCTCTGACTGTCAGACTATAACAGGTTTTTTGAATGCTAGAATTTTTCATACTCAAATTGAAAACACTGATAAAAGACATGTTTTTCTTGTAACTTTATGATAATAATGGGAGATACACTTACACTCTTTGAATTTCCATGTTTGTGGCATTTTTTTATGATCATAGCGCCACCTACTGGCAACAACTGAGCATACACAAATCAAATGTGGTCAGAAAAGTCTTAAAGACCTTAAAGCGATATTCCACCATTACATGATAACCCACTCAGTATGTACTCACCCCTATGCTGATGTGATGATGGGTGAAAATCTTCAGTTCACAAAACAATCCTGGAGTTTCAGCAGAAAATAGAGCAGCAGCCTCATCCAGTACAACTGCAGTGAATGGAGACCACGGATGAAACGTTAAAAAAAACAAAACAAACACAAAATGTCTCCATCCTGCTTGTGTGGTGTAATCCAAGTGTCC
Organism: Lutjanus argentimaculatus; assembly: GCA_034769285.1. Lineage (NCBI taxonomy): Eukaryota > Metazoa > Chordata > Actinopteri > Lutjaniformes > Lutjanidae > Lutjanus > Lutjanus argentimaculatus. The sequence goes on along the minus strand of JAWZSL010000069.1, from coordinate 351,158 downwards.
GCGAGCCGTGACATTAAAAATTAACCGCAAAAGACACCATTTACGCCATGTTTTTAGCTGAAATGTCAACTGTAGCATGTAGCGGTAGGATGCAAACATGGGTTGATCTCGCGAGACTTGTATATCTCTTAATGCACGCACATGCGGAAGTCTCATGAGATCGACGCCATGTTTACATCCTACCGCTACATGCTACAGTTGACATTTCAGCTAAAAACATGGCGTAAATGGCGTCTTTTTGGTTAATTTTTAATGTCGCGGCTCGCGACTCTTGGATTACACCACACGAGCAGGATGGAGAGATTTTGTGTTTGTTTTGTGTTCTTTTTTTAACGTTTTATCCCTGGTCTCCATTCACTGCCATTGTACTGGATGAGGCTGCTACTCTATTTTCTGCTGAAACTCCAGGATTGTTTTGTGAACTGAAGATCTTCACCCATCCTCACACCGACACAGGGGTGAGTACATACTGAGTGGGTTATCATGTAATGGTGGAATATCGCTTTAATTAAAATTTAGGCTATTTTAGGTATTGGGATACATTTGTCAAACATAGTCAAAATTATTTCACAATGCTGAGTGTAAATAAATGATAAAACAAAAAAATATAATTTTATATTAAGAATAAATGTTTCTAAATTGTGTGTAGAGGAAACAATTGCTTTAAACTGGAAAAACACACAACTGTAGTTAATCATCAAAGCTGATGAAAATGCAAAGGTAGGATTTGTTTTCAATCAGCAGATTTCCATCTGGGTGTGTTGTCCTTCATGCAAACATCTCTGACTACAAATTTACATGTACTCATGAATCAGAACAAATTACCCAGAACAGTATGTGATTGGTAATGTTCAGAGAGACAGTAAGTCTAGCAACTACTTGTTGTGTATCTGTTTTTTTAATTTTTTTTTTGGGTTTTTTTTAATGAAGATTGTCCCAACACTGTCTCTGCAATTGTCTCCAAGGCCATGGATGGGAGTCAATACATTTGGATCCTCAGTAGTAAGTCACAGTATTATACTGTATTTGTTTTAATTTTTTTATTGTTTTTTAATTACTTTAAATTCAATAAAGTCCTACAAGTTAAATGTAATGTAACAACAACTACTACTACTTCTTTACAGTTTCCAAGACCAGATGACTTAAAGCTGCATTATATGCTTTAAGTCATCTGGTCTGCACAATAGCTAAAACAGATGAGAAAGAAAACAGTTATCTAAAAGAAGCTAAAAAGAAAATAGTTATCTAAAAGAAGAAAATCATTCAGCTAAAAGAGGCTAAAAAGCTCCACAGAGCTGCAGAATGAGTGTTAATTCTTGGTATCTCACCATTGCATGTGACAGAGTTTTTTTATTTGAATCAGCATTAATGGAGGTTGTTCTTTGTTGTTTTGTCATGAGCACAATGAGGCAAATTCGTTACAACTACATTGTATGGCGATGAATCCTGACAAATCCTGGCAAACTTATGAGCCGGTAAAACCAAAACAATTAGCTAAAAGAAGCTAAAAAGGAAACAAACAATTTCTCTGTTTGTGTTTATACTGATTGTTTAGGATGCAGCTTGGTGTATTTGAAAATGAACACATTATTATTGTCCATCATTTTATCATGGAGATCAAACAAGCATTTTTCTAACATCTTTAATCACTTAGGCATTTCCCTCATACTGGCATCTGGACCACTAACAGGTAAACTGTTTTTTTTTTATTATTCCTCAATACCCTCCATGATTTTCTTGTCTAATAATTATTTATTTCGCCTATAAGGTAATCCGCTCCAAAATGTCGGCCTTGAATCAAAAAGCCGTCCAGTCTTCACTGTCGAGCGAAGGGGCCGCTGACAGGGCAGTTGATGGGAACAGAGACTCGAGGTATCACCGTAAATCATGTACCTCTCACCGAAGTAGAGTCCGATCCCTGGTGGAGGGTAGACCTGCAGAAAGTGCACAAAATTAACGCTGTGATGATAACCAACAGAGATGAATTTGAAGACAGGTTGAATGGTGCTGAGATCTGGATTGGAAACTCAGCAGACACCAGTGACCCCACAAACATCAGGTGAAACAGCTTGGTACATACCTGTTTTACAGATCTCCTGTTGTGATATGAAAAACCTTTTGTTCTCTTCTTACTTTCGGTTTCTTCTGCACACCCAGGTGTGCAGTCATCACTCACATTCCAAAGGGACAGACAGTCTACTTTCCATTTAGGGCTACAGAAGGACGCTATGTCACTGTGCTTCTTCCGGGAGCCAGGAAGGTTCTAAGTCTCTGCGAAGTTGAGGTGTTTATGGTAAACTATGGTAATTATACACAAAATATGATGTAGATAAGTCGGTAACACTTAATTTGAAGGGGTGTGCATAAGGCCAACATTACACTGTTATAACCATGCCATGACACGTCTCATGACCACAAAAGGAGTTTTTATGACTGTTAACGACTGTTGTCATTACGTCATTTATGTCAGCTTTAGTGCAAAGTAGACATTGTTTGAGATGATTTGTTATGACAACTTGACAACATAACCTGTCAGTGTCTTTGTTATGACAGGTTGATATTACCAACCTTAAAGAAAATGATCATCAATCAGGAATTAACAGAGATGATTAATACCCATTCTTATACTAGACTTATTGGTAATACTTTATTTCAAGGGGTGTGCATGAGGGTCACTAAACTGCTATAACCATGTCATGACACCTCTCATGAACGTGAATATTTCTTTATGAATATTTGTGACTGTTGTAATTAATTCACTCATTTGGTCAATTATTTTATCTTTATGCAAAGTTGACATTGTTTGAGATGTCTTGACAACTTAACATTAGCCAAGACAATAATGTCTTTGTTATGACAACTGACATTGCCAAACTTAAAGAAACTGTTTAGCTTTATGTTTTAACATTACATTGAACTGTCATATGTGATTGGCTTTGACATTAGCCATCATGAGACTATTATAAGTGTATCATGAATATCTTTCTTGAACTCAAGTAATGTGGTACATTTTGGGCTTGTCATAAAGATGTCATTAAATGTCATAAGACCAGTTTGATGACAGAGTACAGTACCAAGGTGAAGGCTAAGCGCTGTTTGTTGTTATCTGTAGCTGTTAGTACTTGTTAGGCCTGTAAGCTGTGGATCTAGCTGCCTAATTGAGGCTTGAGGTTAAGGAAAACATTCCTGACGCCCTTATAATGGTCTCATGACTGCCAGTGTCAAAACCAACCACATACGACAGTTGAACGTGATGTCAAAGCATAAAGCTAAATGTTTCGTTAAGTTTGGTAATCTCAAGTTGTCATAACAAAGACATCACAAACAATGTCAACTTTGCATTAAAAACTTACATATTTGACCAAATGACTCCTTCATGTTCATGACAGGTGTCATGACATGGTTTATAGCAGTGTTGTGACAGTCTTATACACAGCCCTTAAGGTAAAGTGTCACTGGTTTGATTCTTTATCAGTTCCATTATTGGTTTCTGATCGATTTTCTGTGTGGGGAAAAAGTAGGCCTACGTAGGTTTTCAGCGTCACCTCCACTGTTTTTTTATCTCTGAGTCTGAACACAGTGTAAACAGAGCAGAGAAAAGCATGCAAGTGACTCTGAGGTGTGCTCTGCTGTTTAACTGCTGTTTAACTTGGAACTGGTTCTTTTAACTGGAACCGGTTTTTGATTCCCATCCCTGTTTGTTATGATATAAAAAGGATTAAATGAAATAATATTTGCACAGCATTCACTTTCATTTAGGTTTTCTTATTCAAAGAAGATGCTTGACTGCACGGGGCCAGTGTTAAATACAGGATATTTACTCTTGGTAACGGATGTACTGTCCGGTCAGGAGTGGCACAAGTCAAACACATGATGTTCCTGGAATATACGCCCATGTTGCATAAAAAAGATGTTTCGGCATAAGGCTGGAGTTCCTGTCCTTACATGAAAGTTTCATTTTACAGACATTGTGGCTAGCAATGTTGTCATCTTTCTTTGCTGCTTCCTCTCGGCCATGACTCCTTCTTGTTGTATTTGTAGTTGTTGTATTTCCAGCAGTAAAGACGCATGAGTTAGACATCAGTGTTTTGCAGTGAGTAAAAATTTGCTGGCATCAACAAAAGGAAGTAATAAGCTGAGAGGCATACGATTCCGATGCGTCAGAAAATTTGAAACCAGTTCTCAATTGGAACTGGTCTTCAGTTCCTATTCCCCAGTTTAGTAGTTAAAGAACTTTTCAATCTAGGACCCAAACTGTTAAAATTAATCTTCTTTCGTGAACAGGGGGCACAAGACAGTTTAGTTCACAGGCAACAGCAATACACATCTTTGTTGACGCATTCCAGGAGAGGGCCATGTCTAGTAGCCTGGTAATCACATTTAATTGTCAGTGGGTTTCACCTGTCATGCTGTCAGTAACAAGTGAAATCCTTCTTCCCGAAGTCATTTTTAATTGACACAGAAGCTAGGAGCTGTGCAGGTGCAGTAAGCAATTCTGGAGGAAGACAGATGATTGTTGAGTCCAATTCCCAGGTCATCAAATAGAAACACTTTGGATTGGTGGCACAAAGATAGCTGATCGTGGCGTCTCATGGTGGCTTCCAACCCAAAGTGTGGGAATTTGACAATCAGGAAATGAGACTCAACAATCAACTATCTTACCGACCTGTGACTGGCCAAAGTCTCCCGTCAGTAGAGCCAAGAGGAGGAGCAGGAGTCTAGTTGTGTCCACCCGGTGTAAGTCTGAAGGGGATCTCGTGATCAGTTGCTAGTGTACATGATCAATAACCCTGGAGTTTGTCTGCAGATAATCTTGCATACTACTAGACTCAGCCTAATTTTGTACTCATGACTGTAAATGCAGTGAGAGCCATGGCCACAGAAATTATGTTTTTGGGTCATCCCATTCTAATGAACGTGGTATCTCAGAAACACTCAAAAGAATTCATGTGTTAATTATGACAACAATTTCATGCAAATGTCTAAAAGGATACTAGCAATGCTGGGGATGAACTCATTACATGTAATTAAATTATAAAATAAACAATTGTAATGAGAAGAAACATGTCATTAAATTACAGCTACTAATCAAAATGTTGATGATTGCAAAGGGGTTACATCAGGTTGCCTGAGGAGATCTGCACTCTAAGTGCACTCTTCCAGGTTTTCTCTTGAATTACAAAATGCTGGAAGGTTATTATGAAATTCATGCTTTTTGTAGACCCTTTTACAGTTGAGAAATGAGAAAACTGCAAATGCAGTTTGGTAATGGAAGTATGGCGGGCCACAACAGCTTGTAAATGGGTGCTACTTCTGTTGCCGAAATGCACCTGCAGTTTTTCGATGACGTCAGCAGTAACAGGGTTCATAGTTTCCTTAAGAAAAATGTCCACAGCAACCTAAACCATAGCAAATAATGTAATAAGTATATATAATACTGACAATAAGGCAAGAGATGTATTTTGGAAAGCAAAATATTCCAAAAACAAGAGTGAAAGAAAATAAAAAATAAAGTGAAATTAATTCAACACAATGGCAGCATCCACTTGTATCCCCATGATCCTGCATCACATTAACTCATGCACACCCTTCCCCAGCTTTAACATTTTATATGACTGAAGAAGTACGGCATTTTAAGAGTTAGGCTATTATATCTGTGAGCCCCATCAATTTTCACGCCTGATGCAGTTTTTTAATGGATGTAGCTTTTTTCTAGATCTGACACACAAACATCTCCATTTTGCAATCTGTCTATTTTTGTTCAAGCATATCCGTTACCCAATGTGGCACTGAAAGGAGATGCCACCCAGTCGTCAACTCTCTCGTTCGCCGCTGCCTCCAAAGCCATTCGATGGGAGACGGAATTCTTTCTACAGTCGCGGGTCCTGCAGCCACACTGCCGAGGATGAGACCAACCCCTGGTGGAGGGTCGACCTGCAACAAACATATATAGTCACATCTATCAAAGTTACTAATAGAGGAGACTGCTGTGCTGAAAGACTTGATGGTGCTGAAATTCGAATTGGGAACTCACATGAGAACAACGGAAACAACAACCCCAGGTACTGACAGGAATTCAGAACATGCCGCATACAATGTTAATTTTATTTTACAATTATCAGCATTCCGGCGTTTACATGATGACACTTTTCCTGCTTGCAGCGACTAACTTCCATCATAGCAGCTGCAGGAAAAAAAGATGATAGCTGCCCATTAGTAGAGAAACCAGCCAGCCTATAAGCTTGTCAGCTGCTGCTAGAAAATCCAATGATTTCTGAGGTCTCGCGCAAGTTTTCACAGAAAACCCGCAAAAACTGATGAATGTTTGTAATTGAAATTGAGCTGCACTCACTCTTCCCAGTTAATTTTCCAGCCCAAGAGTTGGTATTTAAAATACTACAAAATACTCAAAAAAAGTCTGTTTAATGCCTTTATCTTTTTAGCCACACTGACTGATAAACCAATGTTAATAAATAACTTTGGCCCAGACTAAAATATCTTGATTACTGTTCATTCAGAGTCCCAATAGAGCCAATAGACAGACTTATCTTTTGGCGTTTTTGGTTCAGAGTGAAAAGTCTCTACTCATAGATTCCCATGACCTGTCCAAACGTGTCTTACTCAGGATGAAATCTAATAACTTTGGTGATCCCCTGACATTTCAAGTCAAAATTTAATTTTGTCCAATACTTGCCAAACTGCCAAAATGGCATCGGCCATCAGCCTCGAAATGCACTTTGTGTTAGTTGTGTTTAGTGCTAATTAGCAATTGTTACCATGGTAACATACTGAGATGTTCAGATGTTTAACTTAGTATATATAACTGTGTCGCCACCACAGGCAGCTCAGTGAGGTAGCCATCACAAACAAGTACTCACAGCCAGCGTGGACTTAATGTTGTTCTCTTTTAACAATAAGTCCACAAGATAACAACTCTCCCCCTGCCACTGTCAGGTGTACTTCCATCTCCCACATCAGAGCGGGAAAAACCTACACTTTCCACTGTGATGGAGGTAGCATGGAGGGTCGCTTTGTGAACGTGATTATCCCTGGATCGAGGAAGACTCTCACCCTGTGCGAAGTTGAGGTGTATGCAGCCCCACGAGGTACAACTGTAACTGACTGACTTTGATTTATTGAAGCAGTCTGATATAGATTAATTCCTGTATTTTTTTTTTTTTTTTTCACTTTAGTGGAACCTATATCAAATGTGGCCTCAAAGGGACAAGCAGCACAGTCATCCACTGACCCTGCTGGACATTTTCAGGCCTCTAATGCTGTCAGTGGGTGTAGAAGTGGAGTTTCTGAGGGATGCTGTGCGCAGACTCGCCTAGACTCCCATCCCTGGTGGCTCCTCGACCTCTTCGCTATGCACAAGATTAGTGTTGTCACCATCATCCACAGACATGACTGTTGTTCTGAAAGCCTTAAGGAGACACACGTCACAATTTGGAATGGCAAGACAAACTACAGGTAGGACATAATATCTACAACCGGAATATTTGTCAGTAAATAATTATAAAATATGTGTTTCTTGTTCAGCATGACAAAACAGTGGTGCCACTGGTATCTCTCTCGCTCCATCAGATGTGGTATTATCACATCAGTACAGGCTACACCAACATACACCTTCCAGTGTCCAGATGTGGAGGCTCGCTATGTCTATGTGTACATTCCAGCAAATAACAGGATTTTGACCCTGTGTGAAGTGGAGGTGTTTGGTTTCTGGCAGGTATGGTCCTTGAATATTAATGTAGAGAAGATGGAAATTAACCAAAAACTGAGAACTAGAAATCAAATACTGTATTATGTCGGACATGGTTGTAGTAATAATATTGTTTGCTTGAAGCTAACTGTTATACACTCACCAGTCATAACTTTAAAACCACTGACAGGTAACACTGATCATCTCACTGCAATAGCACCTGTCAAGCTCTATGATATACTGGGCAAAGAGTGAGTCGGTTCTTGAAATTGATGTGTTGGGAGCAGGAAAAATGGTCCAGTGTATGGATCTGAGCAACTTTAACAAGTTCCAAATTTTACCCATCCTGAGTCTCGCCCCTTTTTGCTCAGTACTTCAATAAAGGTTGAACAAAATTGGTACCTTGGTCAATTTTCTCCTTTTCCTGTAAAAGTGACATATAGGGTCACATCTTAAATGAACTAATGTTAGAAAAAAAACGCTCCCTAACTAGTTAGCTAATGTTAGCAAAGCGCTACAAGGAAACTGAAAAAGAAGGAAGGGTCATTACATCACTATTGAGCATTCCATGCTTTGGATGCCATTTTTTTGAAGCTTATGAGAGATGTATGTAGGAGCACACTTAAACCTAACATATCTACATTGTATGACCTTTGACAAAAAAATGCCTCTAAAAAATAACATAATGACCGATTTTTCCAAATGTGTGCATTCATTTATTTGCTCCTGGTCTCCAAATTCCATGATTGGCATCGCATTTCCTATAAGTTTTATTAGAACTGGCACCAAAATCTGGAGCATATAATGTTCGTTAGTGGAGTAACAAACTTCCTTCTTTTTAGGTTTTCTTAAAACCCTACTAACTAGCCATCTAATGATTATTGTAGATTAGCTAGCTAATCAGCTAGTGTTTTGCTAACATGATTAACTTAAGATGTGCATGTATGTCACTTTTGCAGGTCCCACAGCAACACCTTTTGACCATCCTCAGAATTTGGTTTTCTTATAACATGGTAAGCTTAGCGCTTATCATATCAAAGTACAGGAAACAGGAAAGGAGAAAGCTTACTAAAGTACATAGCTTCTTCAAGTGTCATTGGAGCACAGAATGAAAAGGAGTGGCACCTAGGAAGATCTGGTCAGGAACCACAGAAGGGCTACTATAGCACAAATTGCTGAAAAGGTTCATGCTGGCTATGATGTACTGTGAGAGATATACTGGAACAAGTTCAATCCATGAGTTACCACCGCGCAGCTAATTCAGGCCTCACACCAAACGACTTTTGAAGCAATCTCAGTGTCTCAGACACTGTCTCTGTCTCTCTCCAATGAGAGTTTTGCTAGAGTTGAGGTGTGCACCCATCATCCTGATTGTTTGGTTTAAGGTGGTCATAAAACTCTGAGCTGTCCTAAGTTAGTCTTTTTTGTCTTGATGGTCCAGTCCAATGAAATCAAACACGTTAAATATTATCTTAAGTTTTTAGTTTTGGTTCATGCAAATAGCGAACATCAGTGACATAAACCTCAAAAAACAATAGGTGTGCTTAGACGTCTCTATATGGAGTCATGGATTGTCATAAATAAATTGTAAAAGAATAAGAAAATTAATGTGAAAATATAGTAGTAATAGTGACTCTGATCTAGTAAATATGTAAATAGTTAATTTGATGATCTCCCTCTCCTTGTAGATTTTTTAAAATAATAAATAATTTCAAAAGGAATTTAGTTGTGACTGAAAAAAATGACAAATTGTATGTAGATGTGAGAGTTCATGCCTGATTGGTGTATGTACAAGATGTATAAGACGTGGACTGATTCCAGTCCCTCTTTGGTGACAAGGCGGAGTTTTGACTTTCTGGCTTTCTTTGTTTAGTTTTCATTTTGGAATCAAAACTCCCCAGGCAATTTAAGTTTCAAGACAAGTCTGTTTCAAGAAAAATGTAAACATACATTAGTCCAACAGAAACCTAACAACATTCTTTCTCGCCTGTGCCTGAAGTTGCCCACAGTTCTCCTCCTGTGATCCTCCCTACTCCTCCTCCTCCTCCCACTGTGAGCATGCTGCTAAGCGGCAGGAATGTGACGGCGGTGGGAGAGAGGCTTTGCTGGTCCGATGCTCTGCTCTACTGTAGGCGTCACCACTGGGACCTCTTAGTCTTCGCAGCCAGGAAGAGCAAGGCGAGGTGGAGCAGCTGCTGAGCCGCAGTCCTTTCCCCCTCACAGGCCATGTCTGGCTGGGATTGCGCAGGTACTCCACACTGACAATGGCATTTTAGAGATTTAGGTGATGCTCTCATTCAGGACAGCTGTATGAATGAGATGGTAGGTGTCAGAAGTGAGGACTTGAGTCATGACTAAGACTTGACTCAGATTTCAGTCACTTCACTTGGACTTGAGCCTTTTGACTTGAAAATACTTGACACCTTCTCCAAAATCCAAAGATTAAAAAGTAAAAAATGCACATCAATCATTTAATTTCCTCTTCATTTCCTGAATCAGCTAACATTAACGCTATTCATCCTCAGCAAGTTGACACTTATTTCAACAGATCAGCTTGTTTGAAACAATTCAACAACATCCAGTCAAGTTGCAGGAAAGAAAAATGAGGAATGAACATTCTGTTAGAGCTCCAGTTGGAAAAAAATACACCAAAGATAATTTTGTTCATGCACAAAAACTACAAGGTGGTCAACAAAGAAACTGCAGTATACAAATCATGTGGGTCAGAAGTTATACATGGACAGTCAGCAACTTTCAGCTTTGTTCACCATATTAAGTTTCACAAAGACCATTAAGCTGAGGCTAATATGAACATAGTTAGTGAGTAATGCTCAGTTAACTAAGCTTAACAGTAGATATGGGCAGACAATATTGAAGCTTGTTTCCTGTGAGGCATAATGTGCCAATACATTGTCTCAGTGCTTGTGACAAATGAAGAATATCTCGTGATGATGACATCCGAAGCTTCAAATGTCACTGGTGCTTCAGAAAGTGCTTCATTCAAAGAAAGTTTCATATTTTCATATGAAATGTCACATAAACATAAACCACTAAGATTAAAAACATGAGCCCACTGAGACTAAAGTACATAGAAAAGGTACATTAATGTTTTGTGTCGAGCACCAACATTTTATATCTAGGATTTTTGGACCATGCATAATTATTTTACTGTAACATGCTGTGCAATGTCTGCTAATTTAATGCAACACTTGTGATTAAAAGTACATGTCATGCAGTCTTTTGGGCTTTTATTTCTCAATATGAGGCTGCTATAACTTCAACAAGCCACCAGATGTCACTGTGTTCGCTGCATTTGAAGTTTCAACTCTTAAAATCTTTTTTGGCCCAAACAGAAAGAAATCATCTGAGCTTCATAAGACCTCATCCACACATCACTAATTAACAGCTGAGTAAATTTTGTAGAACAACGGGGCTGGAGACTCACAATTACATTATAACTTGTGTAGGACTTAAAACTCAATGTTTAGGACTTGGGACTTTCCTGTCTTGACTTGGGACTTGAGTGCAAAGACATGAGACTTGTTTGTAACTTGCAGAACAATGACTTGGTCCCACCTCTGGTAGATTCCATACTGTCACTCAAACACAACATGACATAATATAAAATAGCTGGTGTGGTGGCCTCTCTGTTAATCATCTTTAAAGTTACAGCATCATATAATATAACATTCTAAAAATCAGATTTTAGAAGGTTTTTAATGTATAACTTTCATAAAGATCCTGTGTTGCCATGTTCATGTTTAACATGCTTAACAAAAATAAGGCTAAAACCAAAATGTCCTTGGACACTGAAATAGTTTGATAAACACAGAAGTGCAAAGATCATGGAATTTGTTCAAGGTTAAAAAATCCAAGAACTCATAATGAATGCAGGTGCTCCACCCTGTTCTCTTTCCATTCAGTCAAAATGTTAATGATTTGAATTTTGCAAATGTATATATGCTCAACAGACACACAGGTCTTGGAGTCAAATGTTGTTTGCCCTTACATTTGTTCATTTGCATTGTTGCCATTCCACGACAGACATGCATGGATGCTTCGCCAACATTTCTCACTTCAGACACACCCTGAGACAAACATACTGTAACATTAGCACCGAATCAAAGAGTTGACAGAGCATAAACCAACAACATATATGATAATAAATTGTTTCAGTTGTTCAGTCAAGTGAAAACATTTGCTGGTTCTCTCCAAGTACAAGAATTTGCAGCTTTTCTGTGTTCGAAGTAATTGAAAAGTAAATATCTTTGGGTTTTTGACTGTTAGTCGAAGAATAAAGAATTTAAATTGTCACCTTAAGCTTTCAGAACTTGGCCCTTTTTCAATATGTTTTTGGAACTGACTAATCCAAAAATACAAAATCACAAATAACTGAAAAATTAACAGTTGCAGCAGTACGAAAGCATCATAAAGGTTGGATTTATCTTTAGCGGGTTCGTGTGACACTCAATAAACAGCTTTCAAAATGTTAAAAATATTTTAAAACATATTATTTCTGCCTTAGAACCTGATACCTGTTGCTGCATGGTGATTACAAAGACAGACAGAAACCACCGTTATGTAAAGAACCCCACACTAGATGCACATTAAACCATGGACCCCCAAACTGAGAGGGTTTTGTCTTAAGGAGTCCCCTCTATGTAATTTTTTATTTTGAAGATTATTAAGTCTTCATCATCTGTCATGATAAACTACACTCTTAGAAATAAGGGTTTTTTGAAGAACCCCTTTTTGAGGAAAGGGTTGGTCAGGTTCTTTGTAAGACTAAAGGTTCTATTAACAACCCTTTTCATCCAAGAGAACTCTTTCATCAAAGTTTTTTGTACCATAATCTAAAATGGTTCCATTTTGAAAACCATTTATCAGCTACATCTGTTAATAAATCTGTCTGGCAGATACTTAATGGGTGACAGGTGGTTCTGGATGTCTGGCGACTCCATGAAATTCACCAAATGGCCTCGAGATTCTGCCCTCACCGTTACTCCAACCCCTGTGGAGTCCTGTCCAGAGAACAGCGCCACCTGTGGGAGGACCGGCCCTGTGAGGAGCACCTCAACTTCATCTGCCAATCAAGTAGGAGTTACACCTTACATCCCGCATTTGTGCACATGTTGTACTTCACTTCACTTCAATACACCAGCTCTTTCTGTCTCTTACAGGCACAGAGGACGGACCACAAAGAGTTTACTTCTACAGCAGCAGCAGCAGCTAAGTCTTGGTGAGGGTTAACAATACTGAGACATAGGCCTGGGATTTCATTATTTTAGGGCCACTCAGCCTTTGGTTTTGTCAGTTTTTTTTAAAGGGAATGAAGGCCTAAAACCAGGGCAGCAAGGCCATAAAATAAATAATCATTATAATATCAACATATGATTTTGTTAAAGTTTCTCAATTAATCTGTGCTTATTTCTGTCTTTGTGCTGCTGTAAGACCTGAATTTCTCATAAATAAAGATACAAAAGTCTGAACTTGCATTTCCACACAATATATCTTTGTTTTATCACTCAGTAAGATGTACAGTACACAACCTGCTCACTCTACATTATCCCACTATTACATGGTACACATTTATGTGACACAAAATATTAATTGTAAAATTATTTTATGGCTTTGTTTTTCAATAGTGAGCTCCTCACTGTATGTTGTCCTGCTTCATTGTTATGTACAAAACATAATCAGTAATTTGACACAAAATATTAATGTTAAAATGATTTTAGTGATTCAACAATGCTTTCATCTTCCTCCAGAGTCTATGATCAGAACTGTCTCCATAGAAACGTCTTTTCTTTATAACAAAGGCCTGTTATACAGAAATTACAGACGAATCGAGCATTTAATAAAGCCATGTAACTTACTGTTATACTGTATCACCCCAGCTGGTTTTGTAATGTGTGAAAGACGATGGAGATGTGAAATGCAGAACTGAACTATCAATGGCAATGTTCATCAAAAGTGGTTATATTTGCAATAAGAGAAAAGAAAATGTGATACTGCTGCATATTTATTCTGTTACTGTCTGACTGACCTTGAGGGAGGAAAGACACTTTGTGCTAGTGTGTCATAATATGCTAAAATATACAAGTTGTCTCTTTGTAGTGAAGAATAATTATGGAAATAAACATTCGTCAGCCTCAGGAATGTTGATCTGTGAAAGTTTATGATCTACCTGTCAAGTTATCTACTCTTTCCGTATGTTTTAATCCTCCCAGTTACTAACATGCACTGTAACAAATTTCTGTATTTTCACAGCATTATTATTGTAAAATAAAGTACTTTATAATATATTGTACACGGCAATTTCTGTAGTTTTTACACTGTAAAATTGTCAAATGAAGACACGGTTACTCAGTGCCGGTCGGCCCTGTACGCACACTACCACGTTGCGTAGGGCCCGGCGAGGTACGCAAGGGCCCCCGCCTCTTCCTCGTGTTAGAGCGGGTGTCTGTTTACAACTTTGATGAGAGGATGAAGCAGAACTAAAGAGAAAATAACATATCGAGAAATGAACGTGGTGAACAGTAATCAGGTAAACTGTGTTTCCTTCTCTCCAAGTTTGGTATCATTAATTCACAGTAACGTAGGTTGATGCTCCTCCCCTCTGTCTGTCTGATGTTAGCTGTGCTGCAGTTTGTCTGTCTGTGTCCTGCTTACACGACACATCCAGGGCTGATCTGTGACTTTGTGTCTGACAGAAGTGGGAATGAAATACAACTATTTTATCACATTTGATGAGCACCAACGTGCAGCAGTGTTTATAATCTGTAGCTCAGAGAAGTAACCACGTCGCGCGTGAACATGTGTTCAGATCGCGTGCACACTTTCCTACAGCAGCCTCTGTGGAGACCAGTCTGTCTGTCTCTGTCCAGACAATATGTGGACATGATGTTACTCCTCCGAGGTGGAAGTATTCAGATCCTTTACTGAAGCAAAAGCACTAATATCACACTGTAAAAAAACTTCACTACAAGTAAAAGTCCTACATTCACAAAACCTAATTGAAGTAAAAGTATGTTTAATATTATCAGATAAATGTACTTGAAGTAAAAGTACTCATGTTGCAGTAAAATGTTCCCTGTCAATGTTACAGTGTCTGATGTTTCTGGATTAATATTGTTGCTTTTATGTTACTGCTGTTTACTGCTGTAGATGTTTAAGGCTGAGCTCATTTTAACTACTTAATAGGCCACTGTTGGCTGGTTTAATCTACAGCAATGCATCATGGTCTATAAGACCATCTTCCATAGTCTGACTGTCCTGTGTATCTCTTAAAAGCCAGAAAACAGCCTTTTTTCAGCTTTGTTGATTAAACAGCACAGTATTTGCCTCTGGGATGTAGTGTAGGAACATAAAGTTGGATAAAATGAAATCAAGTAAAGTACAAAATAAGTACAGCACTTGATGTAAATGTACTTAGTTACAGTCCAACACTCTTTACAACTCTGAACTAATGCAAGATGGAAATTATTGGACTGACATTCACTGATGATTGATTAAATACTGAATTTAAAATCAATTAATTGACTAATTATCAGGCATCAGACCCAAAGCTTAATATTGTTTTAATATTTTCTATATTTTATATATTCTAAAATTTCTTATTCATGTTAATTTCAGTATTCAATTATCTTAAGATTCTACACAAAAATATTAAATTCAATAAATATAGTTTTTTTGTTCTGTTCTATATAGATCTTATCCTTTGACCAACAGATGAAGCAAACTGTTTGAAAGGAGGAGGGACTGTGGTGGAAGCACTGGGGTGTTGCGTGGCTCTCCGGTCAGTTCGGATGGAATCTTTGCAGAATTTTGCTGAGGACTGGCTAGTTTATAATATAACCTATTAGTTTTCACTTTAATTTAAAAACTAAAATTTAATACTCCACAGCTCTGATCAAACCAAATCTGACTGACATCACTATCACAAAAAAACAAAAACTCTCACTCTTCAAATGTTCAGTTAGTTTTTCACCAAGAACACTTACTTTTACCTTTATAGACCATTTTGTCAAATCAGACATTATTAGAGCCAGTTTTTATCGGCTAATATTTGTTAAATACCGATATAGACTGATATGCTGTGATAGGCCAATATCGGCCATTAATTTATCAGTACCGATATTAATTGTGCATCCCTAGTTAGGCTATATGAACTTATTTTGAAAATACAAAAATGTTAAATTATTGGTTATCTTATCAATATCAGCCATGTGAAGCAGGTAATTATCAGTTATCAGTATCATTTGGAAAAAAAAATCCATATTGTGCATTCCTAATATTATTTATCTGCTAAACTGAAAATTCTGCTGCCTGAGGCTCAACATGTCACATGATGGCTGCAGCATTCATCAGCGTCCCAGACCGAGCTGCCTGTCACACGTGTCTCATGCTTTGTACCGGATGTTTACAGCAGCTGTCAAATTTCTTTCAAATGTGGCCATAAAGTAGCCTCGTCATAAACATTTTTACTTTGAGTTAATTAGCTCATTGACACTAATGTTACAACAGTGATCCTGATATGAACAGATAAGGAGGATAAACATGCTCAGTGACCAGCACAACCTGATAAGTTGAGCAAAATTAACAGGACATGTCAGCAGCCAAGAAAGTTTTTTAAATAACGTCTTAATATGATATGAAAGACAAACAAACAGATCCAACTCTGAAATGTCATTTTATCTTTGAGTCAACAAGGATTTACAAAACCATGTTAAATGTACATTGATAACATCTGTTGACTAAAATCTTTTGACCAGCTACCAAAGCTGTTTTGCCCCCTGAATGCGTGTGCACCTTGCAATGTTTGTAGACAGGAAACCTGTGTATACATTGTATGTATTACTGTACATGCCTGATTATTTAGTAACTAATTTCTCTTTATTCTTCCACTGCAGAGAAGAAGACTCCAGTGCAGAAAGAGGATTTTTTCAGCCCAGGAAGAAACTTGTTCTAGAGTTTTGGTTCAAATTCCAATCCCGGGTGTTTATTCATTTTCACTTTTAAAGGAACAATATAAAGTTCAGCCTGCTCAGACCGTTGTTATGAAGAACAGACCGTTGCTATGGACACAGTTCTGATCATAGGCTCTGAAGGAACAATAAAATCATTATTAAATCACTAAAATCATTCTAAAATTAAGATTTTGTGGAAAATTATTGATTGTTTTTGGTACATAACCATGAAACAAGCAGGATAATGTAGACTGAGCAGGTCACTATTGCTTAATAAATATTATTGATATTTTTGTGTTAAATAAATATGTGCCAAATATTTATTTTTTGGGGATAAAGTAACCAAAAAAAGCAGGATGATTCAAGACCTGCATCATCTTGTCAGGATTAATTTCACAATAATGACCTGCTCACTGTACATTATCCCTCATCTATAATACACAGAACATCCAGACGAAGACTTAACGAAGCTCTACAGAAATACAACTCTACAGAAAGTTTTTTTTTTTTTTTTTAATTTATTGTTTTAGAGTTTTTCCAAAGTTTGAAATAGTTTTAGTTTGTGGGGGAAACCGGAGCACCGGAGTAAAACCCACGCAGACATGGAGGAAAAGTACCAAGTCCTGATCGAAAGAAACCAGCTGACTTCTGTCTGTCAGGACTTAATACTGAACCTCCGCACTGCCTGTAGGACCAATACTAACAGAAACATGTAGGTGTTTGTGTGTCTTTTAGTTATTTTCTTTTGAAGTCACTTTGGGCCGTGTTGATTTTGTTTGTCTTGGGTCTCTGTGTGTCTCTGTTTCACTCTTGGACCTGCTTCTCCTTCCTGTCCTTGTATTGGCGGCGATGTTCGGGAGTGAGCGCCTTCTTGAATCGTCTCTACAGAGACGGTGTTGGTGGTAGATCCCTGTCTGATGTTTCTGGACAGGGTTTGTGGCCTCCTGAATTTCATTTTGATTCTCCAAGTTGTGGTTTGGAGTCTCCTAGACACTGTTTGATGTTTGCTGGAGGTCGTTTGGCATTTCAGGGATGTCGTTTGGTGTCCCCTGAACGTCATTTGGAATTTCAGGGATGCCAAATCCTGAAATGCCAGATTTCCCTGCATCAAAAGTCCCATGATGTCCCAAACATCATGGGATGTTTGGGAGGCCAAATGTCCCATGATGTTCACGGGACGTTTGGCGTCCCGTGAATATGTTTGGGAGTGAGCGCCTTCTTAAAACGTCTCCACAGAGACACTGGTGGTTGTTCCTGGACCTTGTCTGGTGTTTCCTGGACATTGTTTGCGGTCTCCTGAATGACGTTTGGAGTCTCCTGATCATCGTTTGATCCCTGCTGGATGTTTGGTATTTCAGGGACGTGTGTGCCCTGGGTGTCATTTTCTGTTTCATGGACGCCATTTGGTGTCTCTTGAAGGTCATTTGGCGTCTCCTGAGTCTCGATTGTTGTTTCAGGTTGTCAGTTGCCATTTCAGGGACGTCGTTGGCGTCTCCTGGATGTTTTCTGTAGTCATGGAGATGTGGTTTGACATCTCCTGAATGTCTTTTGACATTTCAAGGACGTCATTTGGGTCTTTTGACATCTCAGGGACATCGTTTGGCGTCTCCTGAATGTTTTCTGGAGTCAGTGGGATGTCGTTTGACATCTCCTGAATGTCTTTTGACATCTCAGGGACAAAGCTTGGCATCTCCTGAATGTTTTCTGGAGTCAACAGGATGTCGTTTGACATCTTCCGAACGTCTTTTGACATTTCACCGATGTCGTCTAGCCACTCCTGGATCTGCTTCTGTTATGTGTTTAATATGTAGGCCTTGAGGAATTTCTGATATTTTGTTGTGCAAATAAACCTTTTATTGATTATTGGTACTGTCTGGTACTTGCAAAATCTTTACATTTTTATAAAAATAATAAAGTGATCAATTGGTCATTAATGTTACCAATGATCAATTAAGCTATGTGCTTGTAATTTGGGTTTATATATGCAGTATTAATTTAGCATGTTAAATATTAATGAATAAATAAGGAGCAAGTAAAGTTTAAGTGACAATCTCGAAGATTTTCATGAAAATAAATGTCAGTTAAGTCACAATCTATTGGCTCATGGATTAAAGTATTTCAATATTTATATATGTGCAGTGTTACAAACTGAGTGCCTGTGCAGACATTCGCAGAAATAATGTCTGTATTACGTTACTGTTAATGTAATCACTACAGATATCTGCATATAATCAGATGATAAGTATAAATAAAAATAAATATGAGATCACTTTTATTATGAAGAAGTCACGGGAAATGCAACGCCTTTGTCAGTTAGCTTAGCACTGATAGCAAAACACACAAAGAACTGTAATTTTTTGCATTTTCAGACAGTGGATCAGTTAGTATTTAGATGAAGAGCTGCAGGTGACAGGCTGCACATCTCCAACTTCTCAGTAAGGTATTGATGAACCTTTCTTACAAATAAAGAATTTTTAAAGTCACATGTCATTGTCCTCATAATGACACTTCTAGTTTCATTAAAGAAGATATATGTATATGTATATATGAGGATGTTGCTTGTTTCAGTTCTGCCATTTTTGTTAGGTGAATACTCACCTGTGTCAAGTGAGTCGGGTAAGCAGGCAAACAAAAGATTGAGAGAAACAGACATTATGAAACTTATTGTATTGAAATACAGGCAATGTGACTTTCAACGAGCAAGGTGCCTTTTGAAAGAGAAAAATATGCAGATTTACAGGTTATCATGTAAAATTGATTATATACAAACTATTATGTTAATATGTTGTCTTGGCCCCTGATAATTGTGACTAATGTTATTTACAAGAATAACTACAGATAGGCCTATATGTAAAGTACATACAAAAAGAAAAGTATTAATGGTTTAATGTTTCATTTAAACAGATGTTACTCAGTGAAATAAATAATTGTAAATTAAATATAATGCATAAAAATGTGTGAATATACAGCAACATGTGAAGCTCCTGTGTGAGGTACATAGGTGATTTTGTTTTTGACTTTCATTGAAGAAGGGAGGTAAGTACACAATACAACACAACACAACACAACATGGGCTCGGCTGGCGCCTCCTGTGACCTCGCCGCTACGGATTTCTGAGGGATGTGGCCATGGTGTGGCATGGAATTTTGATGTCTCGCCATGAAACATGAAATTGCTATAACTTCTGTATAAATGATCCAATCTTCACCGAACTTCACGTTTGATAACAGGCCTGCCCTAAACGCATCTACGTGACAATATTCTACAGTAGTCAAAGTGCCACCTACTGGCAACAGGAAATGACATGTTTTCGATTTTGATGTGTTCCTTCAAGCAGCTTGACCATATCCAACTCACATCTGGCCAGGAAGGCCTTAAGACTTTGGTAATGCTATATTGTAAGATCTTGATGTATCGTCAAGTGGCGTTGCCATGACAGCACGGCGAATGCACGGTCAATGTTTTGCCAAAACACAGGAAGCTGCATTAACTTCTGTTTACTTGGTCAAATCTGCCTGAAACTTCGCATGTTCAATAGTTGTCCAGGCCTGAATATATGAATATCCGTTTTATTGATGGGCGTGGCCAAATGCCTTGGTCACACCTTATTAACTGCAGCCATGGTGGCACATTTCACCGACATGAACAACAGTCATTATGCACATGTATTGTGACCAGGCGCATAAAAACGTTGCCTTTATGTTAAACCCAACAACAAGTCAGCCATTTTGAATTTTGTGGTCAATTTTGGTGTTTTACATGTGTTGTATTTTAACGAACTCCTTCAGAAATAATCCAATTGACTTAAAAATGTATGCCATCTAGACTACTTTGTGATCAAAAGTTATTAAAAGATTTGGTCAGCATTGGATCGTGTGGCCGCAGTGTGGCGTCAAGTTTTGTTGTTTTTTCCATGAAACGCAAAATTGCAATAACTTTGCATTAAATTATGTGATGTGCACCAAACTTCACACGTTTGATAAGAGTCCCACCCTGACCACATCTACATGAAAATCAGGGTGTAGTCATAACGCTACCTAGTGGAGACAGGCAGTGACATCGCATTCTGTCCTCTGATGTCTGAAGTGTGTGAAAATTCAGCTCTGCAATACTGCAATTAGATTTACGGTAATCATACTGTGACAATGTATTTACAGAAACTTACAGAAACCTACCCAGTGGAAGTCGGCTACAGAGGCTACACTGGAATATCCACCCAGCGGCTCTTAAACTCCTTGGAGTCACAGGCCCCAAGCTGGAGAAGGCTCTCAAAGACCTGACGGAGGAGGCAGAGCAAGGGAGGCTGGCTCTGGCTCTGGCTCTGGCATGGGGAAAGCATGGATCCTGGGGCCGGCGGTAGGGAGACGTCCCAGTAATGCCAGGCAGGTAGACCTTCCTGTGCTTACAACCAGCTAATTGCTGCCAGTAAGTCAAATTTTACAACATTCCTGTTACAGTGTAATATTGCCTATTTAAGGAGTAATGGTTGACAAGATGTCAATTATCAGAAATTCATAGATGTGAGAAATGCAAGAAGTAATAAATTGTCTCTGACATGGGTTTTTTGCCATAGATTTTCAAATACCTTAGCTGCGCCTGGCTTCTATGTTTTGCTGGATAATTACAGTAACTAGCTCCAGCTATAGCTAGATTCTGTACAAAAATATTCTATTTAATAAATATTGTTTTTTGTACCTCATTCTGTTCTATATAGATCTACTTATTCTTTGACCGACAGATGAAGCAAACTGTTTGAAAAGAGAAGGGATTGTAGTGGAGGCACTGTCAGGTGTGACAAATGGTCCAAAAGGCCCCATGGAGGTCAGGACCACCTTTAAAGGTACTGTTCACCCCAGAATGAAAAATAAGAATTTTCCCTCAGGCCATTTAAAATGATGTGTTTTTTCTCCCTCTTGTGTCATGATTACTCACTGATTTTTAATTTAAATAGCTCCATTACACAGAGGAAGTATTCAAAGCACAATTCAGACACGTCTGTCTCTAAATTATATGGTGCTTTGTTTCAGGTGTGGCACAATCCTGTGTACGGCACAAGTGCCAGGTGTGATTAATGTTTGTAATCACAACATTAACGAGTGTGTAATATAAACTTGGATGGACAAACACACCCAGAAGCTGGGCTGTACAAGGATTTACCTGGTTCTTCTTGTCCGTCCAGGTGCTCTGCCAGGTGTGTGTGTGTGTGTGTGTGTGCTGAGGCACTACTTTCACCCAGCACTGAAACTGTACTCCTCTACCACATTATGCAATACTTCTTGAACATTTCTGTTTCATTTCCGGTCAAATGTGATCAAATACTTTTGAAACCCTAAATGTTGATGGAGCACATTTTGAAAAATGTGTTGAACTTAACTGAACCTTATTGATTCAACTCTACCACATTGTAAAAGAGAGAGAAAAGTTGAGAAAACTAATAATTCCAGGCATAAAATGTTTTGAATCAAACTGAAGGTCTTCAGTTTTGAAATAAACAATCAAAAAAGTGTTTGCTGACCTACAACCTTTTATTGAGATAATTTACTTTTCTTCTCTAGAAAAGTAAAAGTAATATTTTTGAGTTTTAGAAACTAAAAAGCTTGAATTTCAGAATTTGTTGAGTTAAACTCATTGAAGTGAAATTGAATGATGGATAATAATTTCCAGACAGAAATGAGGAGTTTTCTCAACTTTCTTTCTGTGCGCTCGGTTTAGGTGTGCTTAAAAAACATCCACTAGATATCACTGTTTCTTTGAATAGTTTCAGTTCACATCATGCCATTAACAAAAAGTAACTTTATATGTGGACTCTGGTGTAATTTTCAAGGGTAAACATGTTTATTTTTTGCTTCATTGGTCTTACTGAACATACTTGTAACTTGAACAACAAAAAAAGTTATTTTCTGAAATCATGCTTCACCAAACAGTTTGTTTGACATTTCATGGTAAAGATAGTAAAGCTGAACTAATGTAAGTAAAACTGTCATTTGCTTCAAGATAAAAACTTTGATAATTAATTATTGTTGATATGATACATTTAATGGTATTTCATTATGCTGAAATAGTTTGTGTGAATTTATTACAGTCTAATGCTCTACCAAATGTTTCAGTTGTCATTTTTTAGTAAAGGCAATGAAGCTCAGCTAAAAGTGACTATTTTCTGTTAGATTTAAAAAATTGTGATCATTCATCACTGTTGATATGATAGATGAAAAGTTCTTACTATATATAAAGCTGCAATAATGTGAATATTTTTTACCATCTAAAAACATGCTCGACCAAATGGTTTAATTGTTGTTTGGTAGTAAATGTGATGTTGAGATAAATCTACATTTTGATTTTGGTATTTGTAAATGTATTTTGATTTTTTTTTTCTCCATGAAACATTTATTAGAGGCCAATATTTTAAAAAAGAACAGACAAGCAGTGAGATCTGTTAATAAAAAACAATAATTGTTGTTATTAATGCCCCAAAGAAATAAAAAAATTGCAATGATAAAAATAAACATCAATCATTCTTCAAAATATGACAAGTGTGTGTTCACTTTTTTGTTTGTCATGAGGAACAAGGTATCCATGTACAGATTCAATTCAACCAAAAATTCATTAAAAGTTTGGGAGGGACTTTTAGAAGTTTACCTTAAGTATGTGAAATTTTCTGATTGCAATTCTAAGATTTATCACCAGACTCAGAGGCTTAT
Source organism: Lutjanus argentimaculatus (assembly GCA_034769285.1). Classification (NCBI taxonomy): domain Eukaryota; kingdom Metazoa; phylum Chordata; class Actinopteri; order Lutjaniformes; family Lutjanidae; genus Lutjanus; species Lutjanus argentimaculatus. The sequence continues at coordinate 327,786 of JAWZSL010000069.1, read as the reverse complement.
TATTGTATTCAAATGTATTAATAATGTCTTTAGGCATAACTGTTATTGAATGACCAGTCTTGTTGTAAACAAATTTCTCTGTGTGACTCCAAAACACAGACCAGGGGAAAGAAACGTATGTTATGTAACTGTGACACACAGTAAGAAATTAAATGTCATCACCCCTGCTGGACTGATCTGTTCTTTATGTAACTGAGCCGAAAACAAATGTGTATTTTACTAAACAGTACAGAAGCTCAGTCAAGAGGCAAGTGTTTGCCTCCATCTATTATATCAATATTTACTGACTAATTCAATATAATTTACAAAATGAACTAATAACCTGATGAACAAGTCTCTTTAAAGATGGTCACCTCTGTTACAGCAAGCTCCTTTTCCATTATTGCAATATCACACAGGAAACACAGGGGGGAGCTGTTGAACTATTGTAATGTTTGAAACTGACTCTATTCCTTCACTCATTACAGCAGTCTGAACACAAACCAGAGAGGTTAAATTTAGCAGTGCTATAGCAACCAGTGTGGCATCAATATGGGCCAATAAACCATTAAATGAAGAAGAAGAAAGAGTGAGTAATGGCAGCTTGAGCCTAAAATATGACTTTATGTTTATATACTATGAGGAAAAAGCAAGTCTCCATCACCATGATATAAACATTTCTCCACTGTAGGTCTGCTGGATGGCATTAACACATGGCTCACATCATGAGTAACGGTGTGAAGTAAATTTGACACTTGACATTTATTGACAAAATCTAAAAACTAAGGTTGGTGAGCTCAAGGAAAATAAATATCACCAAAATGTTACATTCAGCTGCTGCATGATGTTAATCAGAGTTTCAGACACTTTTAATCCCATGAATGATATCCTGTATTCCTATCTTAAAGATCTAGTGTGTGACATTTATGGGGAGGTTTTGGCAGAAACTGAATATTTAAAGTATTTTTTCATTAGTGTATAATCACCTGAAAATAAGAACTGTTGTTTGAATGAGTTGTCTGTGGTTACAAATGGTGTAGGTCCTCTTCCATGGAGGCTGCCATGTTGCACTGCCATGTTTCTACAGCAGCCCAGAACATACAAACCAGACACTGGCTCTAGATTGTTTTTTGCCTTTTGCATTTTTCACAAGTTTCGTGGCCACGAGGGGTTTGCAGTCTGGAAACTCACCACTAGACGCCACTAAATCCTACACACTGGATTAACCTGTGAGGATATTTATGAACCTATGAAGCCTGGTTAACTGTTTCATGGTCAGAGTATTATTTTCAAGTTGCCAGCCGACACTAGCATTTTTGATCAAATTCACTTATTTTTCAGGAGCCCCTGAGCCTCCTGAAGAAAGAACAGAGCTTCAGTTTTTATTTACAAAAAACAATCTAGCTGCTTTCATTATTTTTTTTTTCAATCAGCACTTGAATATTGGTCATTTTCAGCCAAAATACATTATTTTAGACAAATGAGTGAAAATGCATTCTCAAGTCCATACGGCAAGATCTGCCGCATCAAATTTGAACATTCTTTTAAAAATGTGTCTCTTGAAGGTCTCCCAACGTTGTGGAAGTGAAATACTAAATCGCTGGAGTTGATGTCAGATGGGTGTATCACACTATTTCTTATTATGACAAGATATTTTCATGTGATTACAGCATATAGTCATATCACGTTATAACAAGAAAACTTTCTTCTCATAACAATATGTTTATCTTGTTATATTGTGAAACCTTTCATTTAATAACATGTTCACTCATATTGTTATGCAGTTGTTTTTGTGAAATAAACTCCTGATCCCAACACAAAGCAACGTGTCTTGAATCATGCAGAATTAGTTTATTTCACAATAATAACCTGCTCACTGTACATTATCCAGCTTATTACTTGGCTACTTAATGAAATCAAATAAATTATTTAACACAAAACATTAATTTAAAAATAATGTTATGTTCTTCCAGAGTTCATGATAGCAACAGTCAATCATTCAAAAATAAAAGACCTTAAAGCGACGTAATTGACCAATCAGAATCAAGTACTTAAGTTAACATGTTATAATGTGAAACATTTTATGTTACAACAAGTTATCACACTGGAAAATGGAATGTTTCACATTATAATATAAATAGTGTGTTATTAAAAAAAAGAAGAGTTTCTTATTATAGTAATGTAAGTTATCAGGCTATAATGTGATTTTTTTTACATTTTAACAAGACAAATAATATATTTTTCTACAACAGTATAAGTTATGACATTTTACATGCGATGTTTTATATTATATAGCCCAGTATATTATTATAAAAAGAAGTTTCGCCTTATAACATTATTATCACATTTTATATTACAAGAATAAGTTATGTTTTAACATGAAACTTTTCATGTTAAACAATATAAATATATTTTAACAAGAAAAAAATCTTGTTATACCTTAACAGGTTTGTATGTTGTAATAACATGAAAAGCAGCAACCTTTTTCACTTTAAAACATTAACAGCATATTGTAATTACAAGAAACGTTTTGTTATAGCAAGATATTATTATGGCTTTAACTTTTCAACAAGATAAACAAGTTTCTGTGGTTTAATAACATAAAAATATATTGTTATGATGTGAAAATCAACAATAAACTTTGCATGTTATGATTCTGATCCATTTGCCTTTTTCTCATGTGGCAGCAATATGCTGTCAAAGCAAAAGGGCAATTTTAATGATCCAGGATGGAAATCTAACCTACAACCTTCACAATCTTCTGGTGGAGTAAAAAATCCGTTCTGTTTGTGCAATTTGACGTGTGTTTGTTCCCAGTTTGGAGCATAAATATACTAAACATGTGCAGAAGCAGTTTGTCATTTGAGTATTTCAATAATTGCCCCAACCCGTTTAATCAAATTAAGCTCAAGCACAAATAGACTTAACTATCTCCCACTGAGAATAAAGGACGTGTAATTTCATCAACAATACAATAAAACATCAGAAGTTTTTTTTTTTTTTTACTTTTTCCAATTACGCATGGGTGGGGTAACGGCTTTTCATTGTCTATTCATTTAAGTTACTCTGGGGGGCGGAATGGAAAGTTTGAGTGGAGAGAGGGACTGTAGTGCTCTTGTTAGGTGAGAGGAGGAGGAGATGGAGGGAGGAGAGGGGAGGGGAGGAGGAGAGGGGAGGTGGGAGTGCGTGGGACTGCCCGCCCGGCAGACGGAGACGGAGAGGGGAGGAGGGAAAAAAATGCAGTTTGGACATTCCCAGGCTGGGAAATACAGCGGAGAGCAAAGAGGGGAAGAGAGGAGGACTGTTTTCAGCCGCTGGTATCTTACACAAAGACAGATCTGAAGGGATAAAGGAGGTTAATGGAGGCTGCTTGATAACTGAGAGGAGAAAGTTTCTGCGGAGAATGTGGAGAGGAAGCAAGTGCAGGAAAGGAGTTGAGGACTATGTAGGAATTCCTGACTGAAGTCATGGTAAGTCCCCTTTTTCAAGCTGTGGAAGACTCAAGTTTGTCTGAAAAACGATTAGAAGAGTCAAACTTTTCTAATGTGGAACAAACGTGTTGCAAAAATACTTTTTAAGGGACTCAAAGCCCTGTGTCGTGAACTTTATTTACATTATTTGAAGTCCTATAAAACACTGATATCATAGGCTTTTCTGTGTTTGAGCTATGCAAAAATGACATTTTAAGTGTTGTCTGCCTTAAATTTACTTTACACTGTAAAAAAATCATGCAGGGAATTGGTGGAATCCAACTTTCCTCATCAACTTGACGTGTGCTTTTTTATGTATTAAAGTTAATTAAACTTATTTATTTTCATAACTGGAACTTATAAACATGAGTTCTTCTAACTTGAAGTCTTTTGGCTTGAAATGATGAGTTGAATGAAAGTGCTGTACAGAGTTCAGCCGTCTCATTAAGTTAAGTTTCTGAGGAAACATGATCAGCATATTAGCAGACTTACTGACATGCAAACCATGATGAAAGTTAGTATTGAATTAGGTAATAAGGACTTAAAGTATAAAAAAATGTAAATGTTATGAATGTTCGTCAGTGTGACCGAAGAATTGTTGGTTTGACTTAATATCTTGACTAGAAAAACTTAATTTGTTTTGAATCATTACAAAAATTACCTCAACTTGTCTTTTCAAAGTCTGTCAATCTGTTATTTTAAAGCAGTCCAGACACTAACTTTAAGTATCTATTACTACCACATGGTTCAGAAACTTTAACCATTAACTTCTTTTGAAGGCATTTCATCAAGGAAGAAGCTAATGTACTGAGTTCAACCAACTTGTTAAATTAAGTTTCTAAGGAAACATGATTAGCGCATTAGCAGACTTCCCAGCATGCTTTGTTTAAAAGTTAAAATTATCCTGAGAAAATGTTAAATGGTATAAGAGTTTGTCTGTGTGACTGAAGAGTTGTTGGATCGACTCAATATCTTAAGTTTATAAAACATTTTTTCTCGTGTGCAACTGAATTATTAGAAAAGATTTTTTTTTTTTTTTTTTTTTTTTTGTTTTTTTTTTTTGCATTATTACAAAGTTTCCTCGACTTGTCTTTTCAAATTCAGTCAGTTTAAAATTTTAAGCCAGCCTGGGCACTAACTTTCTAAGTTAAAACAAACTGTAGAGTATGTCTTTAAGGTGCTATTGCTTCCACATGTGCTTCAAAATTTAAAACAGCATCATGTTTGTGTATCTTTAATCTCATAAAGGCATGCACTTGATTTGGGAAGAAGTTAAGTCAGCAGTTCTAGCTCCCAGTTTACAACTTGCAAAGTTGTCAAATCCCAGTGGCAACAAATTATAACGACATGATTTAAGTTGTGTGACGTTGGTGATTTTTGTGGTTGACTTGCAGAGGGAATCAGGGGCTTCGCCAAAGCAAAAAACAAGAGCTCTCTGTTGCATCTCTGGGGAGTTTGTTTACTATCCCCACCCACTCATGGTCTGATCAGTGACATACAGAGGCAGATAGACAGATGAGTCAGGCAGACACATGCACACACACACACACATGAGAAGACAAATTAAGTCAAGACAGAAAGAAATTAACAATGAGATTTTACACCATATTCATGTTTCTGTGTGTTGGGCAGGGTGGAGCACTTTGGCAGGGGAGAGGAAGAGGGAAAGCAGAGAGAAAGAAAAGGAGAGCTGGAGTGGGAAAGAGCAGAATAAAAGAGGAGGGTAGGGTTACTTTTTATTTTAGGAGACTTGGACGGCAGCAACGGTGGTTTCGGTGATGCCGCATTTTCCACAGTGGACCTGGGAGAAAAGGCAAGAGAGGGAGAAAAAAAGAAAAGAGAAAGGGGGAACAAGGGATGGCATGGACTTAAGGGAAGGAAGAACATGTGCAGTACAGTTTCATCTTCCTCAATACAAAAACAGTTGGGGAAAGTTTGGTGTGGAAAACAGTAACAGATGTACTAGGGCTGCCCCTGACTAAAGATTTTCCTCGTAAACTAGTAGTCGTTAGTTCAAGCCATTAGTCAACAAGTCGCTGCATGTTTATGATGTTAATTTAATATTTAAATATATATTATGGGCATAAAGTGAGCTGCCTAGCTAGCTTTGCTGAAGGCAAAAGCAGCAATGAGTCCGAATGTGTCGGAACAACCAGCAAGGAGACTGAACATTTAGTTAATTTATTTCAACACAGTAAAACTGCAAATATTGTTTTTCAAAACATGAGAATAAATAACTTCCAACTTCACAAAAGCAAAGACTCACTGACTGATCAACAGAAAAGAAAATGTTAAATTAACTCTCTATGCTACAAACTCACTCCTCAAGGAGGACATCACGCCTCCTGTCCCTTCCTGAACCTGCCATGTCTCTGTGTCCCCAGAGTCAGAGTCCTGATCAGAGCTGCTATAAATCAACTGGTTACTGTATTCGCAACTGGCCTCCATCAGTCTTGGAGGCTCTGTCCCAGTCTAATCAGACCGCTAAATGAGCTAACTAGCTTAAGGCAGCTACAGCACTGTGTCCGGTTGCATACACCACCTTTTATGCAATGGAAGTTTCAAACTTAAGTTTGTCTCTTCAGCAAAATATTTGGCTAAACTTAGTGGTTCATTTAGGAGTGTTGCATAAAACTGACAAAGCATCAGGCTGCAAGTCATTTTCACTTGAAGAGGACAACATGAAGGCAGAAACTGACGTCCGACGTTTGTCACTGTGTGTTGGGCGTGAGGCACAACAAAGCAAAGTTGAGCTGGAATCAACTTTTTCATCCCTCCCATGCCAAAGTGACGCATCAGCCAATCGTCTATTTTTGTTTTGCCACTTCCGCTTCCCATTTCCCACAACAACAGAAGAAAATGTTATTCTTGCTGTTGGTCTGTTACCAGTTTTATTTGGCCCTATCCTTTTTTCTTACCGTGACAGCAACAAAAAAATGCAACTTGATGATTAACGTTCGCTGATTCTACACTCAAGTGTCTGAGTGAAAGTGTTTCTGTTGCATGGTGTGTGAGTAAAAAAAAAAAAGACATGTTTGCTGTCAAGACGGGGTAAAACTCTCTCACGGACTACCAGTTTAGGCGACTATTAGGGGGAAGCCCTAAGATGTGCACACAACAACACAGATAGTCACAGCAAAGAGTCACAAGTGTATAGAAAGTGAACTTTCCCAAGCCCCGAATAGCGGATTTAACACTTTAACAGAGCTGCTATGAGCGAACACACAACCCTCCAAACAACATGTGTTCAAAACACTTAACACATGAGGAATGAATGCGTGCACACATACTCTGTCAGGGACAAACATGGCTGCAAACACATGCACATAGGTGTTAAAATGCATTAGCAAACAGTCATACAGTTCAGGGACACATACAACAGTGTCCCTTCGCCAAGAATATGTGCAGGCGGTGTTTCCATTCCCTCTGTCTGGTGAGCTCTGATTTTGAAACACGAATGTGACAAAAAAAAAGTCTGAGAAAAGTTATAGCATGCAACTCTCTGTTTGTTTTAACCTGCTTGGAGTTTCAAGCGGGTGGCGATAACAGTACTAGAACAATCCAGACAGGGTCCATGATGTTGTCAATCTCAGGAATCTTTTTCTAACTGAGTTTCCTGTGATTGTCAAGACCCTCTGACACATGCAGTGCACGCAGACAGAGGATGGCTACTTTTCAATGCAGAAATTAGCTGCTTGTGAATGCTCATTGGCATCTTTGTTGGGCATCCAAGTAGTTTCTTTATTTTTAATCATGGTCTTTATCTTATTTTGCATTGTAATGCAAAATATGGCCATAAACAGAATGGCAAAATCATTAAATCTTGAGTTAAAGATGTTCTAATCAGTATTTTATTACCAATGGATCAAATGACAGGCGTCACTTGCAGTGACAACAGAGAATTATTCCATGACTCCGAATCATAGACCACATATTAGTCTTGCATGGCCAGACTTCTCTCCACAGTGCTCAGTGCTGGAGAAAGGTCTGGCTACACACAAGTACATTTTGTTATAGGGGAAAAAAACATCCTGCCTTGTTTGCATTTCTTGAAACCAATCACAAACGTCTTGGGCGGCACTTAGCCCAGGATGCAGATAAAGGTGCTGCTGCAAAATAGTGTCGAGAGGGAACATTAGCACGTTGGGAGGTGAGCTCTGGCCTAAATACGGCTACATCACTGCAAAAGAAAAGCGTCCCAGGTGCTAATTTGCTGTTTTGAGTGTGTCTGTTGCAACTAGGAGGTTGTTCTTGTTCCTCGGGGATGTAGATAGCAGAGGCCGCAATGCTGCATGAAGCAAGCGACCAATGACTTATACTGTACCTGCACTGTGTGTCTGGTGAGTCAGAATAACCACATATGGGAGTGCCTTAAACTTGCATTCTTTCTGATGTCTTATGCAGGGTGTGACTCCACTGGTTGCAAAAATAAGTCTGATTGTATGTAGTCTTATGAGAAGATGATCCTACTTCTCAGCTGATTAATGACCTCAGTATACAGTTTCCTGATGAGCTTAAGGTCTCAGTCATTAGTTTCAAGTCTTCTTCTATACAGCATGATGTTAATTTGTAAATTATGGCTCTTTTTGAGTAAAATAGATAATAAAGCAGGTTATGCTTTAGGATGTGGCTATTTTCAATCCAGTGAGTCCATCCAGTGCAACACACAGGGCTCACAAAACTCAGATCAAACTGTAAAACTAAGCAGTGCTGATCAAATGCAGATTAAGATTCTGTTACTAAATTGAAACATACGTATTTTAGTGTACTGTTTAGCTGTAATACCAGAAACTTTGCGACCAGACAGGCCACCATTATTTCCTGCTGAACAGATGGGCCAAAAACAAGTACTGCCCAAGTTGCAGTATGGCACCCACCAGCTCCACACTCTTGTTGCAAAAATCCAAGATGGCACCCGTGTAATGGCAATCTCAAGGCTTCTCAGTAGTCTACAAACTAAGGGGTGACGTCACGGTTGGTTTACACTTGGTCAGTGTTGTATTCAGTACCATCCAAACTGAGACCAAGTCATGACCAAAATCAGTGTGTATCAAGACTGACAAGTCCAACACTCTAAGGGCATTAGACCAAGTCAAGATCAAGGCTGTAACATCTCTAGCTCTCTTGCCCAAGTGAATGATCGGTACAGAGGCATGCAACATTTATGCCGGAGCTGACATTAGCTAACAGTGATGTAACATCATTATATATACATTGGCTACATAGCTCTATGTGATCTTGTCATTGTTTATCACAAGAAGAAACATAACTTAGCTTGCTAGCTTTGCGAGTATCATTTACACTTAACTTTTTTATGCTTCATTTCAAAGTGAAAACAAAAGTTTGACATGGTCCCAGCTGTCTTAGTAAGTGTTGTATTGCAGAATTTACACACTGCTGTGTGTGGACACAGTTTTTCAGACAGACTCTTTGTGGTTTAGGTAGTCAAATGATCAGACTGAGACCACCAAGAAGGGGTTTCAAGACTGATGTCCAGTACTTCAACACTATCTGTAGCAGCTGTATGGTATAGAGCATTTTAGCCTCTTTCAGCTAACTGTTTTGGTTTTTTGGAAACGCTCTGAAAAATCAACTGCACGCCACCTTCCCAGCACCAAACAGCAGACAAACAGCATCTACCTGCTGCAAAAAGTGTAACATTTAGCTGCGTAAGAGCCAGATATTCCCTCTCACTTGGTGAATTAGATGGAATCAGAACAAAAATGTGAGTGAATATTCGCCTACATTTGCCAGGTGGCCAGAAACAGGACTCCAAATGAATGCTAATGTTGCTCTGTATCTGCTGGATGTGTTGCCTAAATAAGCAACCACCTGCATTATCAATTTTATAAGATGATTATTGGGGCCTTAAAAAAATCAACAGGGCAGGAAACGTAAGTTGAAGGATTGTGAACAGACAAACTAGAAGACCAAATACCTGGTTCAACAATTTTTGTGTGCAATGAGATGTAACTACCAAACAAAACAAGCATGCTAACTTTCAGTTTAAACAGTTTTTAGCTTGTTTACAACCTGTTTGATTATTTGACCATGTCTCTTGCTCCATTGGAGATTCATTGTTTTCCATATCCAGATGTTAGCAATTAATTTGGTAAGTACAGTGGTGTCATAACTGATCGAAATGACGGTCCAAACAAAGTTTTGCTCTACAACCAGCTACCGTTGTCTATGTTGCTACATATTGATGTGATTGGACAGCTGAGGTATCAAGCTAACAATCTTTTTTGGTGTTGCAAAACCTAAGTGAGGTTAGCTCAGGAAATGTCAGGCACTGGGAAGACCAATAAATGTGACAAAATGCCATGTTCAATCGTCATATTTATACTCTAGTTTGCAGACTTTTCAAATATAGACAGTGAATGGGGGCCTGTAATGTGAAACCTCATCTGCTGTGAAAGTTGCCTCTACTCTTTAGCAACAGACTGCAGCACTTAAGTAGTCTAAAACAATCTGGAGAAAAAGTCCCGGCAAGCTTCTTGACCTACTGTAGGTCAGGTTAGATTATACAGGAAGATTTAGGAGAGGAAATCAGTCTCAGGCATCTCCTCTTTCTTCCTCTTCATCCCCCTTTCCCTTTGTCTGTCTGCCTCTCTCTTTTCCCTGCCTCCTCCCTTTTCTTTTCTGTTCCCTCGTTCCCTGTCGGCATCTTTCTCATTTTTTCTCCTGATCATGTCATCTTCTATCACCCCCACCTTCTCGGAGCTCCTTTCTGCTCCATCTCTTTCGCCGTCCTTTCTCCGTGTACTGTAGGGGTCTACATCTGGTTTCTATCATGGTTGCTGCTGCTCTTGTTTCCCATCGATCTCTCCCACCGGTCAGCCTCCTCCTCTTTCTTTTCTCTTTTCCTTTTTCTGTCTGAGCCCTCGGTCTCTGTAGGGCCGTCTGGTTCTCCCAACGTCTCCCTGTCACTCTGTCTCTTTTTCAATCTGTTTCTCAATTCACTCGCACTTCAATGAGCTGGCATGAGGGGCCGTTCAAGTGTCTTATATCTCCCAAAACCACATGAAGTTACAACTTTATTGGTTTATCGTCGTCTTCTCAATGTTATTGCCCTTTTCTCTTTGTTCTTTTTTCAAGACATTTCTCTTTCTATCCTTTCTATTTTTCCCATCTGTGCCAAGCATCTGTTTGGATGACTCCAGCTGCCGCTTCCCTTTCTGTCTGCGTACAGGAGAGAAAGACAGGAAGTCTGACGCAAGAATGACATACCCGTCTTCTGTACTGTGTGTCCATTTGACACAAACAGGAGGATACAGTCATGTCCTCACTGACACACCACGTGCTGTATGAACACACAGACACATTTCCGGTGACTTGATGACTACAGACTGTAAATAGCAGTGGACCAAGTGAGTAAGGTGTGACCTGTGACATTGTGACTGGTAATTTTGAAGGCAGGACATTTTGTGTTTGCAGTTGCTGCCCATGATGCATGTAGCCAGAAATGTCACCAAATGAAAGCAAAAGTAGAGCATCTTTCAAATGATCTGTCAATTAGAAGGCAAAATCAACAAGAAACAATTTGTCATAGGCCATCTTAGAGTCAGTTTAAATTATTTTCTAGAGTTTTTACAAACAAAAACAGCTTAAACGATCAGTGTGTAGGATTTAGTGGCATCTATTGGTGAGTTTGTAGACTGCACCCAACTGAATACCACTCACCTCACGCTCCCCTTCCAAGCGTGTAGGAGAAATACAGTGATCAGGAAAAACATGAAAGGCTCTCTCTACAGTTGCAAAATTTGTATGTTTTCCTTAACGATAGTTGAAAATATGAACAAACGATTAATCAATGTATCATGCATAATAGAGATGCACCAATTGTGATTTTTTTTGCAGATTCTGATTTTATAAGGCTCTGACCTGCTGATTCTGAGTTTGTCCGATTCCGATTTTCAGTCTTTCTAAGAACTGTAATTGACAGAATACACAAACATTTTTGTAACTTTTCCTTAATGTAAAATTAAATTTTATATTCATAATTAAACTGTGGCTGTTAAAAAAACTTTTACATTTTCTCCAAAAGTGCTCCAGGTTACACCCAGGCCTTATTATATCTTGCAAAATCTCGTAGGAGATACGATTTCACGTGATCTCATGGAAAGAGGTATAAACAAACCGGAGAATGATGCTGTGCACTTTGCTGTTGTAAAACTTTGCAGTGAGATAAACAGAAGCAGAAGTTAAACATGTCTGGATGAGAAAATGTTTAAGGAGACGAATCAACACAGGTTGTTTATTCTTCAGCCAGAACATGAGGTGAAATTTTAACTGTCAGTCTGTGAACAGCAGTGTGCTGCTGGTTAACATGAGCCTAAAGAGCTAGAAAGTTTACTGTTGATAGGTGACACTGTCAGCTGCTCAGCTGCTGCATCTCCTTGTAGACTGTCTGTCTTCTCTTTATCTTGTTCTTGGAATCCATCACCAATGCTAACTTCATGCAAGTATGTCTCTGAGTGTGTGTGGCTGTGACCAGTACTGCTGTGGCTATGACATTACCGTCTGTGTCGCGGCTGTCATGACGTGACCTTCGTGTGGAGCAAATCTGACTGGTACAGAATCAGATATGCAACCAGATAGCTGACTGGCTAGTCACTGGTCAGGTCAGGTCATGCTGAAAACCGGTAAATTCCTGTCTCTGGTTGGCCAATTGGTGCATCTATAATTAATTATTAACAAGATACAAAACGCACATTTTTTCTCATTTAAAGTTTTATTAAACAATTTTAGTGGCATGTTAGTTATGCAAAACATTAATTCATGAAGTACAAACAATTTAAACAGACAGGATAATAAAACATTAAGGCACTCACTCAAACTGCTGCTCTTGTCCATTTGTCCTTATTCAACAAATGGCTCCACCAAAAAAAAAAAAAAAAAGTCAAATGGGGCTCACTTACTGCCATATCTAGACTAACGAGGCAGATCAAACTAAACCATGAGAAACTGTGAGCTCTGGAGAAATGGTACACGAAACATAAGTTATTTGTTAATAAATGTTTAATTGATTAAATTCTTAATGGCGATTATTTGATTAATCCTACAACAATTCTTATTTTTAGATGATTATACACCACTGAACACACTTGTTAATATTATATCCAATTTCTGCTGTATTCTGCCAAGAGATCCTGCCAAATCTTACACACTGGACCTTTAACTCAAGGTCCATTTCCTATCATTTTCCTGAGGTTTCACCTGCATGTCATGGTCTTATGAATACGAATACGAATACGAATACGAATACGAATACGAATACGAAATACTTTATTGATCCCCAAGGGGAAATTCATTTGTCTGTAGTCTCATCTATTTGTATAAGAATTATAGACTCTTCCCCAGTGGATTGAGTTTGCTCATGGAGATGGTTCAGTTGTAATTTTGTCGTTAAGTCAAGAAAAGCAATTGAAATGATCTCAATTGAAAATTGATCAAAATCAAAAGCGGGATCAATGATTCTCCCAGTAATATTAGATTTAAATAAATAAATAAATAAATATGGCCATATGGAACATTCCAAAAAAGAAAAAAACTATGACTGTTATATCCCACTTGATACCATGTAGCCTATGTCTTAATTGTCAGGGCATAAAACCAATGATCTCAACAATGGCATAGCCATAGACCTTAAAATCAAAAGTCTAATTTAATCATGGGTTTGGAAAATCGTTACAACCCTAGTAAATCACATCTGCCTATATCCTGTGAAATGTATCTCCAAAATGTCAACTTGTCATGAGTTTAGAAAAACCACCTTGCTTTCAGCGTTGTGACAATACAGTTTTAGCTGCTCCAGTTGGCTTTTAAATGGTTCATTTAGCTTAAGAAATTGTAGCATTCTCTCAACCCATAAAGGAACACTTAAAGGATCAGTATGTAGGATTTTGAGGGATCTATTGGCAGAACTGGAATATAATATTCATAAGTATGTTTTCATTAGTTTATAATTGTCTGAAAATAAGAATTATTGTGTTTTGTTACCTTACAGTGAGTGGTTTGTAACTACAGAGAGTGCAGGTCTTCTTCCATGGCCCTGCCAATACACACTGGACCTTTAATCCTTCAGTTTTTCTGAAATACTCAAAATCAATAAATCTTCTTTTCTTGCATGCAAATATTTAAAGATGCGTTATGGAATATGTGTTTCTTTAAAAATAAAACCTGGAAACTGTGCAGTATAGTACAACAATCAATTTAACTCTAGAGCATACTTTCATCTCTGCATACTTTCTCCCAAAATGATGGCATGTGTTTTGAAAGATATGTACTAGTTTGAGTAAGGTATCACTTAAGAGCAATTCTACTAACTTGTTTAACAGATCAGACACTCACGCACTTCTCTGTTTAAAGTTATTCTTAGCATGCCTTAAATGAACTTTCATGTTTCTCAACAAGCTCCTGACTCGGATCTGTTCTTCATCATCTTCATAGTTTGGTTTTATTTGGTGATAACGTGCGTACAGCAAGTTTTCCAAAGGACGTTGCAGATTGAGCCAGTAGCATTTGCTGGAAAATCTGTGGTATTTATTAAAACAAAGCCTCTGTTCCAGATTCACAGCATTACATCCTTGTACATTCGTGCAGATGTGTCCAGAGTGACTCACAGTAAGACACCTGAGTGCATTAGCGTTAAGTATCTAATTAAGAGTAACTGAATTACACCTATATAGTGTCTTAAAGAGGAGGCACCAGGTTTTACATGAGAGCCTTGTTCTGTCTCAAGGTCTGAAAGGTAATCTGATTTACAGATTTCATCAGGGCTGCTTTGTTTCGTGTGCACGTAGATGAAAAAAGTCACTAATTGCATTACATGCAGCTGTAAGCTATAGGTTAGACAATTGTGGATCAAGTTGAAACTTTTCCAAGACAAAACACATGGAATAGCTGTGTTGCTAACAACATCACTTTGATTTTATTGGAAAATAAGCAATATTCTGAAGGATTTTGTGGTTTGGTGGAAAAGCAGCATCAGTCTTTTCCTCCCTCTATTATACATCATTCATAGTGTATTTGAGTGAATCGTGCTTCCAGACTTAAATTCCATTCTTGGGATTGTAGCAGTGGTGTATCCTGTTGAAAGTTGTGTGTACAGGCATCCAAACACAGGGTCACTGCTGAGGAAATAAAGATGGAGGGGAAATGTGCTGGTGGCATACAATTGTGCATCACACATCCAAACCAAATATTGTTGCAAGCTACCTAGCTCATCCTAAAGAAGCTACATTGAGCTAGCTGCTAGTCTTAAAGGGTTAGGTTGGATTTTTTGAAATGGGGTTGTATGAGGTACATATGCATAGTCAGTGTATTAGCTACAGCAGATGGTGGCTGGCATATCCCCCACTTTGGAACAGCAGCAGGACTACCGGTGTAGGAAGCTAAGTAATGTACTGCTGTGGACAGGGTCAGCAGCAAAATGTTTTTAGCCACTGAAAACAAACAATATCAATTTAAATGTACGCTAAATTTAGATATTTTTACAGCTTTACTTTGCCATCAGACAGTCTTTTCCAACAGGAAATTGACGTTGTTTAAGCCAAATATCGCTCTCTCGAAACCAACCAAATTCCACGGGCAAAACCAGTAATTGTACTTTGTGGAACACGGGAGCTGCTGAACTATTGCTGCAAGGTAAAATGACTGATTTCTGCGAGCCAGAATGACTGATTTTTCTGATTTTTATCTTTTGGAGTCTGGTGGGTTTGGATACAGCGATATTTTGGTTATATAGCAACAGTTTCCAGTCAAAAAGGCTGTCTTACAGCAAGGTAGAGTGGTGAAAATATCCTAAATATATCATATGCCTTTTTTAAGTGGATAAAATATGTGATATGATATGAAAAGATATTTACATGTTGCTGTTGATCGTGTCCACAGCAGTACATTGCTTAGTTTCCTGCACTGATACCATTCTCTCCCAGTTTCCTTCCGAGGTCACAGTTCTCCTGTATTCCTCCTGATTTATGATCAGTTGTCACACCTCTTTTTCCTTTTCTTTATCACAACTATAAAAGTCTACCATTTCAACTCGGATAACAAATACGCTGCACGTGACACGGAAAAGAGGTGCTGGCCCTCCCTGTATCCAGTCCTCCTTAATACATCCATGCTAGCACCTCCTCAGTGAGTGAGAGACGAGAGAGAGAAATGACCACTAAGAGAAAGGAATAATCAGGCAAATTTCAGATGTCCTGAGATAAGAATTCCTGTTTCTGTTTTACATAAAGTTTTAAAGGAAAGCCATACATTTTATCTAAGAATAGCCTTTATAACATACAAGTATAAAAACATTTGTAAACTCTTTATTGTCTGTGTTATTGCAAACAAATTTGAAACTGAACTAGATTAGGCTAAATGCTGTGGTTCTGTTGTGTTTTCCAGATAACAGTTGTCAGTTTAGGTCATCCTCGGGCATGTGTTTGTAAAAAAAAAAAAGTTTGCTTGTTATTTTGTTACTTTCATTCTTTAAAAGTCACCAGAATGCAGAAGAAAAGTCTATGAAATTTAAATTTTTCAGGGGGTGGATGACCAACTTGAATTGAATAATGAAGCTCTATGAGTGGTACATGCTGAGTTGTGTTCTCTGGCACATATTTAATCCGAGAGGCCTCTATTGAGCCAGTTGGGCTCAGATTGCAGAGTTATTCCCATTCTGAGAGACAGTTGAAAGCACAGAAGCTTTCTACTGTACGCTCTTATATTGGCATTTACAGTCAGTCTGATGATACACAAAGAGATGAGAAAACAGACCAAAAGACATTAGAGGGATATCAGAGGGTTGTTTTAGTTTCTGTTTTAATTTAGTGTTGTGTTGAATTAACTCAAGTCTTGAGGGATGCTTTAAAGGAGATTTTAGCCTAAAGAGGAAGTTCCTGCTGGCTTCCCGTGCAATCCCCTGAACCCCCCTGCTGTGCTTTTACTAGACTCAATATGTTCTGTCAGTGAGCCAAAAGGCTCTTTTACAACCACTACACTTATTACAACATGCTCCCTGACAGACTGTTGTTTACTATAGTTCACACACTGAGACACCTTCAACTTTATATGTGATGTATTTGTCTATAAACAAACTGTAATATGGCCGACTTAAAGGGCCAGAGAATGTAGCATTTATAGGGATGTACTGGCAGAACATGGCAGAAATAGAATAGAATATTCATAAGTATGTTTTAAGAGTGTGTAATCACACGAAAATAAAAATTGCTGTGTTTTCTTTACCTTAGAATGAGCCATTTATATTTACATAAAATGGAAAAAATTATGTGTCAAGGGTTCATTGTTAGAATAGAGGTTCCATCAGGAACGCTTTTCATCCAAAGAACCCTTCTTTGAAAAAAGGCTTCACCAAGGGTTCTTCGTCAGACCAAGGATTCTATCAAGTGTTATTTGTTAGACTTGGAGTTCCATTAAGAACACTTTTAATCCAAAGAACTATTTTTTTTGAAGAATGCATTCATGAAGGGTTTTTTGTAAGACTAGGGGTTCCACTAGGAACCCTTTTCATCCAAAGAACCCTTTTTTTCTTTTCAGAACTGACAGAAGACGAGGTTATAGGTGAAACCTCTATAAAATATATTTTTAGATCCATCTGGGTGGGTTTTACATTATCCCTTGAAAAATGAAAGGGGTCTTGGTAGAACCTCCTTGGTGGGTTCTAGATGCAATCCTTGGAATATAAAAGGGTTCTCGGTAGAATGCCCTGTGTGGGTTCTTATTAGGGCCCATAGGAGGTGGAAAGCTCCTGGATAGAACCCCCAGAGAGGGTTCTGGATGGAACCATTACACCATTGAAGAGTTCTCTGTACGACCTTTCTCTTCCACCAACATGGAACTAGCCCTGTTCTACTTCAGGCACTAAATTTGGAACTGGTTCTGGTTCTGAAACTGAAATGTTGGTTCTCAGGGGACCCAAAAAATAAAAGGTTTTCCCTACAGGTTGTTGTGCATTGTGCAGCACCCTCTGTTGATGACATCATTGACTACAATGGTTCCGCCTAAACCGGTGGAAACACGGGTTGGTTCACTATATATCACCAAGGTTCCAAGAATCTTAAAGTGAACAGGTTCAAGAACCAAAGCTAATTTGGTGGAAAGGGGTCTGTTTCATGGGGGTTCTGAGTGGAATCATGTGAATCCATGTAGAATTCCACATGAAAGGTTTTACTAGGAACTTTCCTATTAGGAAGAACCCTATGGTTTTAGTTAGCACGTTCTTTTTATAAGAGTGTACAGAGGGCGTGGGTCCTCTTCAGTGGAGGCTGCCTTGTTGCACTGCTATATTTCTACAGTACCCCAAAATGAACAAAACAAACACTGTCTCTAGATACGGCTTTTCTTGTTTCTCAAAGGTTTTGCAGCCACTGGAGGTTCTCCTACATACTTGGAAGGGGAGGGTGAGGCACCGTGCAACTCACCGCTATGGATGCCAGTAAATCTTACACACTAAAGCAAGATTTGTTCCGTATTTAAGAGTATCAAGCGAATAGCTTACATAAGACTTTAATGTGTAAAAGTAGTGAACTGGTATGTTTTATGTAATGACACGTCTTCAACACAACATCACATGGTACCTCATCAGTCTAAACATGTAGCCTAAACAAGAAAATGTCCACTACAAATAGTCATTTAATCTACTGTTGATTTTTAGATTCTTGCCAAAGTTGTGAAAATAAGAGAGAGTGATATAAATTTCCCTTTTTTCAAATGTGGAATGGTGTCTTTTTTTCTGCCTTAATTGTTTCCACGTAATGACTCTTAAAAAGGTTAATTACTTGGAAACTAGCAGGATGTGTCAACCATCTGGCATAATGTCCACATGTTCTAAGATGAAGAAGAACATGTTGCACGTGGCTTCCAAAAAAACGAAAACCCTCTTGGTGATTTAGTGGTTTTGTTGACTAAGAAGCCAACAGACTAACATGACCTTAGAGCTGCTCTGCGTCTGGAAAACTGAGATGTGTTTTATGTAAGTTTTGTCATTTGTGTTTTTTCCAAGTTGCCGTATAGCTTCCATCCAAAATTGTCTGTTACTATGGAAAAATAAAGCTGCCTGAATTTGAGCCCGGCGTGCCACTCTGTTGTTGGTGCCACGAGGGCTGAAGTCACAGTTGAAAAATTTGCTCTACAGCCAAGAGAATGGATAGGAAACAGAAGCTAACATCTCCCGTGAGTGACCCTGAGTAACCTCAGCAGAGTCTCCAAACCAGGCTCATACTGTCGATGTGATGGGACTTTTTCTTGTACTTTGTTGTAAGTACAGAAGGCCATTTCTGCCAGTGTGATCAAAAAAGAACTTGTAACTCATAAGAATGAGAAAGTTTCTCAAAATAATGACTTAGTATATTAAAATAGTGACTTTGCATATTAGAATAATGACTTAGTATCTCCAAATAATGAGTTAGTATCTCAAAATAAGGACTTAGTGTCTCAAAATAATAAGTTTCTCAGTATAATGACTTACAGAACCCATTTCTTCATCAAATTGGCTGAAATGGGCTTACATAAGTCTCAGACTTTCTCCTTCTTGTTTTCAGTCCCTCAGTGGCCAGTGCCTTTTTTTGTCTGTTCCACCCTACAACTGTTTGTCTCTTCTGTAAATTTCCATTTTTCTCCCTCTGTTCTCCAGACTTTAGTGAAAAAAACAACAATTGCGAATAAGTCTTGACAGTTGTTTCAACTTTAGTTTGAATACCTGATTTGTTGAATTCATTTTGTCAGGGCATAAGTTGCGTAACTTGTTGTTAGTCACAGAAAAACTACAGTTCATCTCAAATACTTTCTTGTTTTGATACTCATTCTATCCGCCTCTGTGGCTAACCCCAAACCCCCTTTGTACACAGAAAACAAACCCAAAAAATAATTTTCAAATACTGTTGAACCTAGGTCTTCTTCCATAAACCCACGCACCACCACCACCAGCTCATTCCCTCCTGGCCCCTCTCTTGCTAGCCGCTCTTTTCTTTTTCCGTACACTCTGTTCTCCCATTCTGGTTTTTCTCCCATGGCTCTCTATCCATCCGTCCATCCCCTCGGTTGCTGTAGTTATTCAGCACAATATGCCGTCTGTTGAAGAGAATCCCAATGTAATCGTTGTCAGATGACATTCAGGGAGAGTCGGATGGAGGTGAAACAAAGAAAGTTGGGTAAAAAAAAAAGGAGATGAGAAAAAAACTGAGGAAAAGAGGGAGAGAAGCAGATGGGGAGGTTTGAGAGGAAGTGTGAGAAAGAGAGAAGTTGGAAAAGAGAGAGAAAAAAGTTGCAGGTTGCCATGCCAACGGTCGGTGTAGAAAAATAAACACTGGATGTGTTGCGTGCACTGCTCTGTCACCCTCCACCTCACAGGCCGGCCCACTGTTATGATGTGTGTGTGTGTGTGTGTGAATGTGCATTAGGGAGTTAACATGTTGCAGTGGTTTGAACTCTTTTGTTCTGGGGGTTCTTACATTTACTGGCCTTCGGAGGAAATGTTTGACACTCCCCAGACCATACAACAGGAAGTCCAGAGTAGAATATGTGTGTATATTTGTCTGTGTGTGTGTCAGCAAAAAGCGACACAACCCGGCTGTTAAACACAAACACAGACATTAGAGTTGATTCAGTGTCCGGTTGAAGGATTAACCCTTTCTTACCATCTTTGTCTCTCTCAGGGTTCGGAGGCAATGGAGGATTGTGTGCAGGGGGCGCTCTCATCGCTTTATCCTCCTTTTGAGAGCACAGCGCCGCCCCTCCTCTCCCAGGTAGATCTCACAAACATACACACACGTTGGGACTATTTTATGGAATGGGGTGCTGTGAATATGGGCAAAATTCACCTGTACCAACCACACAATAAATTCACCTATATCTCAACGACACAGGGTTTACATTGCAGGTACACTGGACAGAATTCCTACAAATTTGGTACAAGCGTCCACTTGGACTCTATGATGAACTGATTTGATTTTGATGGTCAAAGGTTAAAGATCAAGGTCACTGTGACTTTGTGCCCATCCCATTCTTGTGAAGGTGATATCTTAAAAATGCTGTGGCAGAATTTCTCTAAATTTGATACAAACGTCCACTTGGACTAAAGGATGAATTGATAAGATTTGGGGGATCAAACGTCAGCATGAGCTTATGTCTGTCCCATGCAAACAAATGTGATATCCAAGGAAAACCAGGGTGAAAGTTCTTCAGTTTTGATACAAATGTCCATTTGGATTCAAGGATGAACTGATTAGATTTTGGTGGTCAAAGCTTAAAGTCTAAGTCACTGTGACCTCATGTCTACCCATTTTTTAATGCAATATCTCAAGAACAATCTCTTTCTCAAATTTGCCACAAACATCCACTTCTATTTCATCCTGGACAAGCATCATGCCAAAAAGTTGTCGACCGCCAAAAACTGATTGTATTGCACATAACTATGTCCATCGTAACAGCAAAGGTTTGTCTTTGTGCAACTGTTTTTGTGACTTTCTCCGCTCTGTCTTTTTGCTTTTTCAGTCCTTAATCCATTTCACTAACAATTTTTAAACTCCACACTTTTTGCCTGACATGGATGGACGGACCCAGTTGAAAGGGTGGGGGGAGCTGACAGTACACCTCCCTTACAGTGTAGGTAGCCTAGTGACAATTTTCCCATCATGTAACCCCCAATCAGATGGACTGTTCCATCATCAAGTAGGCTGTCACACCCCCCACACCACTACTTCCAATGACTATGTACACACACACACACGCACGCACACACACACATGTTTATTAGAGTCTTTACAGCAATAAACAGGGGAATATAAAATAATGCGGATTCAATTAAATGATAAGGTGATGTAGCAGTCTGTGGGGAAGACGATGTTTAGTGTAGATAACACGGCTTTCCCCAGATATGAACTGCTGTTTGAAGCCAACACAAACAAAATCTAGCCAGCTGGTCAATTATAGCCAAACCCTCTTCCTCTACACAGGAGCTTGACATGACTTGTTCTACCAAAAACTGCACACTATTTCTGCTTTTGAGTCATAACATCTAATTTAAGGAAGGGCAGTCAGCTGGAGCTGCTCAGTCTCTTTCAAGTGCATTGTGGGAACTTTTTGTAGGCTCTGTTATATCCAACTGCCAAAGTCACAGTTGTGCTTTTAGCTTTTTTCCTAAAAGCCAGTGGACCGAGGAGCTTTTTGGTGAAGGCTTTTGGGCCATTCTCTGTTATCATTCATGGGAATTTGATCACGCTTTAGTTCCAAGTGGCTGTGTAGCTTCCAATCACAATTTCTTTGTTGCCATGGAAAAAGCTGCTTGGTAAAATAATATGGCTAGAATGAAGCAGCCTTGGTGATTTTCTTGTTTAAATTTCTGATTACATGCTGTCTGGGTTGAGGAAATTCTTCCACTCTTGAGCAAATTAAACCTTGTCAAAATCCATTGGATACACTCAAAAATATACAGAGATCTAGCTGAAAGAAAGCTGGCTCTTGTTTCATGAGAAACTGATATTCTGAAAATGAAAGGTTTTCCCCAGACAGCAATGACATGCAAAGTCTTTGGTGTTTTATTTTGTGCATCTAATCATCTAATGCACTGTATTCAACTGCATTCACTCAAGTGTTTGTTGCTCCTTTTTGCATGTTTGTCCAGGTCTTTTCGGTCCTGGAGTCGACCTATCAACATGACAGTCTTCGCTACCTCCTGGACTACTTTGTTCCTGCCAAACACCTCCTGCACAAACTCCAGCAGCACGCCTGTGTGAGTTCCACATTGCAAACACTGTGGATAAGAACACACACGTAGCTGTATAATCAAAACCAGAACCAGCTGTCTAATGCAAAACGTATAGTGTGAGAAATCTGCTGGTTGGTTTGATTCCTTTGGTGAGAGTGGTCATCAGATCATTGTTATGTGTGTGTATTAGCAGAACTATTTTTAAGTCTTTGGGGCAACCAGTCCAAGTCAAGTCTCAAGATCTAAAAGGCTACCTGAGCAAGGTCACAAGTCTTAAGAAGGCTATGTTATATGTTGTTAAGTCTTTTGGGGGCAAACCCATATCAAATGTCAAGTTTGAAGTAAGTCTCAAATCAAGTCTTAAATCAAGTCAAGTGAGACAAGTCAAAGTCAAGTCTTGTCAAATTGTTTCTCAAGCCAATTCTCAAGTCTTAAAGGATAGTCACAAGTTTCCCTTGTTTTAGTCTTTTAGGACAGTCCCAAGGCAAGTAAGACAAGTCCAAGTCAAGTTACAAGTCCTTAGCTTGTTTGTAGGTCTTTTCAGGCAAGTCCAAGTCAACGGAAACAAGTCCAAATCAAGTTACAGGTCTCAGCAATGACTTGAACTTGAAAACCCAAGTCAAATGAGACAAGTCTTGTCTCAGCAACTCTCAAGCTTCAAAGAGCAAGTCAGTGTGTGGTTACAAGTCCTCAATCACATCTATGTATTTCTTCATAAGGTTTTATTTGCTTTTAAGTCTTTTGGGGCAAGTCCAAGTAGTGTCACAAGTCTTGTCAAAGCTAGTCTTAAGTTAAGTGTCAAGTCCTAAAGAACAAATTCAGGTCAAGTTACAAGTGTTCATAAGGCTTTACTTGTTTTCCTTCTTTGAGGGCAAGTCCAAATCAAGTCGCAAATATTAGTAAGGCTTCACTCGCTTGTAGGTCTTTTAGGGCAAGTCCAAGACAATGGAGACATGTCAAGCCATGTCAAGTCTCAAGTCTGGTCTCAAATCAAGTCTCAAGCTCTAAAGGGCAAGTCTGACATCATAATCCTTCAGAAGGTTTTACTTGTTTCAAGTCTTTGAGGCATGTTCAAGTCTTGCCTCAAGTCAATTTAAGTCTTAAGTTCTAAAGAACAGGTTCACATCAAGTCTCAAATATTATTAAAGCAAGTCTCAAGTCATAAGGAACAAGTCAGAGTTAGTTCTTTCTACAAGCATAATTATTTGGATCATTATTGGGAATTCAGATGGTAAAAACTTTGTTTGCACATGTGTCAAGTCCATTTCAATCTCAAGTTCTCATAAATGTCAAGTCGTCAGTCTAGTGCCACAGGGCCTGACATGAAGACACCAGTGCAAAGGAGAGTTAGGCATTTATAATGTGACACATGTATGACTCTATACCAGTTACTAACTACACTGTGGAGGGTCAAGTCTGCTCTAAAACTCTACATGGCCGGTAAAATTAGTGAAAGTGACTGGTGAAATTTGAGATTTACCACCCGCTGTGACTCGCAGACAAAAGAGGTGATTTCCTGCCTTGGAAATTCCAGTGACTTGATAGAGATGGATGAAATAGTTGTGAAAAGAAACTTAAATAAAAGAGTTCTGGGTGTAATTTTCAGACTCCCGTGTACACAAAGCACATTGTATAACAGAGGATACATAATGCAAAAACTGTGCACACATCTCTTGCAGTTTGCGCTCACACAAAAACAAGACAAACCCAGCTCAAAGCTCTGAGGTTTATACCGAACAACCTTTATTTTACTTTCCAACACATATACACACACTGATAAACAATGCACAATGTTTAGCACAAGCTGGAAGGGTAAGATCTGTCTCGGATTTCTCTTTACAGTTTTCCTAGACTTACACACACCCTCATGCGCAGGCTTTGTGAGCAAACTATGTTTTCATTGTCGCTCAGTGGAGCTGCCTGGGACGGGAGTTAGACTGTGAGTCATGACAATAATTCCTTCCATATGTGAGTGTGTTACTGCAGTGAGAGAAAGAGAGAGTGAGTAGAAGAGAAGCAGTGGGAGTCGAAAGGGAGAGAATGAACATGGCTTTCATTCACCATGCCTGCATGCATGCAAGCGTGCGTGCCTGAAAAAAGAGAAGATGCTTGAGGTTGCAGACTATAGTGGACTGATTGAGGAATTTTTGAGAAATGTTAGGTGGAGAAGCGGGAGCAAACACTGGGGTACATTGAGGGAGAAGTAGGAGGAGGGCCAGAGGACACAGAGAGTTACAGAATGTGGACTGACTCAAAACAGACAAACATTTTAAGTATGAGAGGAAAATGCTTTTTAATGCTAATATCCACACTGACATATCCACAGACATTTGCTTCCCCTGAAACTTTGCTACAGCGAGAAAAGAGACAAGATAGAGTGAGAGGCTGAAAGGGAAGAAATTGAATAAGGATGGAGAGGTAGAGAAGGGAAGTTGGAGGAGAGGTTGAGTGAGGAATATAATTTGATCACGTCTCGTGAGTCTGGAGGGCATGGAGGGGGGAGGGAGCAGCCCCGTGTCAGTCGATTAGACGTGGCTGGGAACAGCAGAGAGAAAGCTCTGGATGGGTTTTATACCTCAGACTGCAAGAGAGAGGATATAGATCTGACACAAGATTGATTAAGGTGGGAATAGCATTTGGAAAAAGGTGTTTTTCTAAAGGGATCACAGCAGGGGCCTTCTCTCCTTCACAGAGTTTTTGAGTAAATGTTTTATTGTGTGATTTTCTATATTTAGACCCATGTTGTTTAGTATGCTTGCTTGATTTAGATTGATTTTCTCCGTCTCTTACAGAGCTGCTTGATGTGTTTTCCGCTTATGGAACAGTGAACCGTTTTAACAGTGGTTGGCTGTTGTGAAGAGCTGGTCATCTGCATGTTTCTGTCTGACTCACACTGACTCTCTGCAGCCATCCAGAGCCTTCTCACTGTGTCATGCCAGCTAAGCGGTTTTACACTTTAGAAAACTCTGCGTGAGTCACATGTCTGACATTTGTATGTGGCACTGGCTTTTGGCCAGTTTAGCTAGTGCATACTGTTGACTGGTGCGGTATCAGTTCTAGAAATTCGACTCACTGAATAACTAAGCCGAACACAAACATGCAGGCAGGCTCCATTTGGCTCATGTGGGCTGTGGTTTGTGAATGGGAGAGCAAGATTGTGCGTGAGCATTAAATAGGATAGTGTTTGGTAAGAGGGGACTCTTACAGTGAGGTTTCTAAAGGGCAGTGAATGCACTACGCAACCAAAAGAGGTGCAGAAAGAAGACTTGGCTCTCAAGATTTAAAGGGATAGTTCAAGTTATTTGAAGTGGGGTTGTATGAGGTACTTATCCATAGTTGGTGTATTACCTACAGTAGATGCTGGTTGGCACACCCCAATTTAGAGCAGCAGAGAGTACAAGCATGGACACTAAGCAAAAAATCTATATCAGTTTAAGTATTTGCTATATTTATTTAGCTTCACCACTTTGCAGGCAGACAGATTTTTCTGATGGGAAAATGCAGTTATATAAGTCAAATATCACTCTCTCCAAACTAGACATTCTCCATAGGTGAAATCAGTAGTTTAATTTTGCAGAACACAGGAGTTGCTTGTCTAATACCACCTCTGTTGGTTAGTTTGTTTGTGTCATTGTGTGACTTTGCAGTTTTTAAAGGATAGTTCTGATTCCCAAAGTCACACAATAATACAAACTAACTAATAGACTGAGGTAGCGGTTGACCAGCAACTCTGCATTCCCTGAGACAAAATGACCGATTCCGTCTATGACAGGGTCGGCAACCTGCAGCTCCGGAGCTGCATGTGGCTCTTTTGCCCCTCCCCAGTGGCTCCCGGTGGCTTTGAAAAAAATATTTTGGAAAGGAATAATTGTTATTTTTTCAAACTTTTTTAGTTTTGTTTTGTTTTTGATTTTTTTTCCCCTTAGTTTTAATTTCTTGCTGTAGGCTTAAAGTGATTATTACACTCTCCAGTTGTAAAAAATGTGTTGCCTAAACACAGAAAAAAAAAAAAAAAAAAGTCAACCAAAATCATAGCCTATGTCTACAGCTTGTCGCCTTTTTCTCTAAATTTTGCTGGTGACTAGTCTTAAGTCTCCCTAGGCTTGCTGTGGTTGACAAATCCTTGCTATGGTTGGCCAAAAACGGCTCTTCTGAAAGGGAAGGTTTTGACCCCTGGCCCATGGAATCTAGTTGGTTCAGAGAGAGTAATATTTGACTTTTATAGTGTCAGTTTCCCATCAGAAAAGGCTGTCTGATGGCAAAGTAAGATGGTGAAGATAATTTAAATATAGTGTACACTTAAACACAGCACTGTTATTGATTTTTTAGATGAAACTTTTTTAATTGGCTGAAATACATTTTGTTACTGGCCCTGTCCACAGCGGGACATTGCTTAGCTTCTGTGATTTAGGTGATACACTGACTACTTCATACAAACCCACATCAAATAATGCAAACTATCCATTTAATTTCATGCAGATAAAGGCTTAAGTTTGTATTTATACTTTCAACACACTCTCAGTTCCCTCTTTCTTCTTCTTTTTGTCTTTGCAGTCTCAGTACCTGGGCTGCTTGTTCCTTCACTCTGGCTGGCCTCTGTGTCTTGGCGAGAAAGTGGTCGTACAGCTCTCAACCCTGGACTGGAGGCTCCTGCGCAGTAATGACTTCTACCTGCAGGTGGTGCCCTTCTCCACGCGCTGCCCACGGCTTGCCCTAAAATGTCTGGCCCCTGGGGGGCGCACTGTTCAGGAAATCTTGGTACCTGAGTCACAGCATCCCCTTGTGTTCACCACTGAGTGGCTGCACAGCATCAACAAAGAACGGGGCCACAAGAGAGAAGGTAAAGAAAGGATGCCACACACGTCTATTGAAATTTTGTTGTTTTAACATGAGAAAGCATGTGTGGTGATTATTAGCCCACCCACCAGGTTAAAATGAGATTTCAAAACAATTTCTAATCATAAATTTTCACTGTTTCACTGTTTTGTATTTTAGGTCAGGGTCAGGAAAAGGTAGATTTCTGCTCCTCCTCTTGGTTCTGTTTTCTGGCTTTAGAAAATCTAGCCCATGATGGGAGACTTTGGCCAATCACAGGTCAGTAAGATAGTTGATTGTTGAGTCTCATTCCCAAAACATAAGTATTTGATGACCTGGGAATGAGATTCAACAATCAACCATCTTCAAGCCACCAATCCCAAGGGTCTGTAATTTGATGACCTGGAAAGAAGTCTCAACAATAAACTCCAGAATTGCTTCCTTTACATTTAAGCCAGAATTAGATTTGTAATCAGATTTTTAAGTGAAAATTATATGAACACTTTTTGACTAAGGGATGGGCAACGAGAGAAAGGAGAGATACATGGGTGTCAGCAGGTGGTGAATGGTAAGAATTACCTGAAAACAGAGCTAAAGAATGGCAGCGGAAGTTAAAACAGTTGTTTTCAGTGTAGCTTATGTTGTGGGTTTTTTTTTTTTTAGAAAAGATGAGTAATGTATCTTGATAAACATATGAACTTGACATAAACTGTCCACTCTTATCTTTGCACAGTTGGAGGAGGACTTGACACCTGCCTGGTCAGTACATGTGATGGTGTGGTTCGACTTCCGTGGAAGGAGGTTGTCTATCCAAAATTCATCCACGACCCCTCTGAGGAGCTGGGCCTGATGTCCAATCACGAGGACCCGTTATCCAACCGCCTGCCCAGTGAAGGGGGCAGCAGCCTCGGGGGCTGGGGTGGCTCTTCCTCTGGAGAGCTGGACTCCTGGTCCTGGGAGAGGAGGAAGATGATGGTTTACCACCAGATGGCTTGGAGTCTGCGCCTGCGCTTCCTCGCCGAAGACGCAGCGAAGATGGGCTTGGGCGGACAGCAAGGCACCCTCAACTGGACGGAGATTATGTGGAGCTATTGGAGCCCAGAGTGGGTCCTGATGGAGGGGTTGACACAAGGCAGAGGTACCTGGAGATGCATGGAATTTGTAAGACCAAGACTTTGCCTCTGTGCAGGAGAGGCAAAGCCATCAAACTCCGGAAAGGGAAAGCTTGGGGATATGGGAGACTGGAAGGGTCAGGAAGCTTTCGAGCTGCCCTTGGTGCCAAAAGAGACGTTGTAACTCCAAAAGGTGACATTTTGCCACCTCGGCCTCCTCCAGGAGCCACAGAGCCTGGCAGAGGGAGGCGGTCTTACTCCTCTTCTGTCCAGGACTCTGATGAAGGAGATAAAACAAGCAGAGACTCTGAGGGCCTCGAAGGCCACCGGCTTTATTTTGATGGTCCATTCAAAGAGAGAAGGCCTGGCGTGGGCAAGGAGAGAGATAGCAATGGCCTCATGCAGCCATGCAGAGAAAACCAAAGAGGTAAAGACTCAGAGAGTAGTGACAGTTTGGTCACAAGTGAAATCCATGATTTGACGAACAGCAAAGTTGGGCATGTTATAGAGGGCCACTCAGATCATGGATCTCATTCAGACTCTGTTTTTGAGGATACAGATAAACCACTGAGCGGAGACAGTGATGCCACCACCCCGACATCAGACATACCAGAGAGACCATTCGCTGGAGTTTTAGAAAGTGGAGAGATTCCCAACAGTGGATCTAAAATGATGAGTTTGTCCAACTCAAAGGTGACAGAAGAAAGGGATGAAGGAAAGATGGAGGACAGAGTATGTCCCAGAGGAAAGGAAGTTAAAACCGCAGGATTCAGAGCACCAAGGTACAGATTTACTTCTTATGGTACACCGCACTTCTTCTAGTTTGGTTTCATTTTCCCACAACCATATGATAGTAACACTTTGGTGCAAACTCTGTGTACAAGGTATAGGTTGTTCAAACACAGATAGGCTGGAAAAAATGGTACAAAAGACACCTTCTAAAGGAAAATGTGTCCAAACAACATCATTTCTAAAGTGATACAAGTTATTAACTTTCTGTTGTACCTCATTAGTAACTTCCTGTGCTTTGTCTGTAGGAGGAAAAGGAAGGGAAAGGGGGCCAGAGGGAGGGCTAGGTCTGGTGGTCGTGCACATCAGAAGGGATCAAAACAGCAGGGTAAAGCTACTCAACCAAGTCCCACCACCTGCTCTGCTTTGACGAAGCTGCCAATCGCAGAGGACAACCAATCGAAGCAAAGTGGACAGGCAGACGAGCCTGATGGGGTGCCACCTACAACTAATGATGAGACAGAGGATGCGAGGAAAAGCAGTGCAGGTCTGAAGACAATTGAACATCATAAACATATAGATCCTAAGACTGGGTTTGACCAACAAAGATTAATTTAATTTAGACTAGTTGTAATCAGAGTTTAGCAAAACTTGGTTTAAACTGAGTAAATGCAGATTAAAAATAAAATAAAGTTCTGTTGCAAAATGAAGAATAAATTAATACATACAGTACCAATCAAAAGTTTGGACACACTTGTCATCAGTGTTTTGTTTTTTTTATTTTTATAAGAAATGGTTCAGATTATACCAACAATATGCAAAGCTGTCATCCAAGCAAAATTTGGCAACGAGGAATGTAAAATATCATAGCAAAATACATTTGCACAGTTGTAGGTCAACAGGTATGTAGGAGAAGACCATGGGTCAACAAAAATAAGCAAATAGACTCTCGCACACTGTCCTCTGCACTTGCAATCAAAGATTTAATAACAACAGTGTTATGTCTTTGACTGCAAATTCAGAAGACAGTGTGCGAGTCTTTTTGTTTTTTGAGAATCTAAAATTTCAAACATATTTTGCCTTGTTTTCATGCCAACTACATAATTCCATTTAATTCCATATTTCATAGTTTTGATGTCTCCAGTATAAATCTACTATGTCCAAAATTGTATAAATTAATTAATTAATTAATTTGTTAAATAGGTTATATTGTTTGCTTGCTAGCTAAAAGGTCAGAAGCCTAGTTAGCCTACTCATGATGTCTCAGCAGAGAAGCTATAATTTCTCCTCCTTTGAGAAAAAACTTGTCCGAATTATCAACTGGAGTGACAGAAAGAAGAAACACATCATAAGCTCAGTTGGTATCCTTTAACTTTCTTAGAGCAATTTGGTTATTTTGCTTAATCCACCTCAAAAAGGAAGCCATTTTAAAAGTAGTCTTGGTTTAGAGTAAAAACTAAACTGTGGTTTAAAGGTTTTAAGATAGTTTTAAAGTTTGATGTAACCCAGACTTAAAAACCTGAATGAATGAATGTTTTCCATGACCTTTGTTTCTCTCAACAGACACAGAAGCCGAATCTTTGCCTGTCTGCAATGGCCAATCAGGCACATCCTTATTTAACCACTCTAATGAGGAGGCAGAGTCAGGAGAGACGTGTCCTGACCAAATAAATGGTGTAGCATCAAAAGAGCCTCCCCTGCTGAGGGAGCTGGACACAGAGCTTCTCCAGTCAGGAAAGCTAAAGTTGACAGGCAAGTTTCCTTTAGGCCTACTATAAAGGCTCAAAACCTTTCTACTCTGACAGCCTGTGCAGTTAGTCTTGTAGATGTGTGACTTTGTTGTTGTCTTTGTTGTTGTTTTATACTTTTGTGCCAAAATTCACACCTCTTAGTTTCAAAGTCATAAGCCGGTCACATCTGAACACACACACAGTACACAAACTGTAAAATTCAGTGTGATTTGCACTCTCCATATAGGAGAATATCTCTGCAGATAAAGCACATAAATGCATCATAAGTAGTAGAAATCCAGTAGTTTCTTCATGGTTATAGTGCAAACAGGAACTAATGGCTAATTAGTTACAGTTTTCACTGTGCCACTTTGACAAACATACACCCACAAATAGGTCTGCTAGCAAGGATCACACAGTAGAAGAGGCTACTGCGTAACAACAGAGCTACTTTTAGCTAAGCTGGCAATGTTATAAAGTTCCTCAAAAACAAACATAAAAATCAGTTACTGGCACGGCCAGTTACTGGCTGCTTCTCTTGTTATTTAGTTGGCTTCAAATTAGGTTTAATCTTCACACAGTTTCTCTTGACTGTCCCTCAATATTACAACATTAGTTCAACATCGGCACAGCGGTATGTTAGCACCAAAGTCATCAGGTTAACCTGCAAAATAAACAGTAAAAACTTGCAGCTTTCAAGTTTGAATTCAGGTCACAGACAGCCGGTATCATCCATCATTGAGCTTGAGCCACTACTGGCCTGCCCTCAGTCTGGAGTGAAATCCCTACATGCGTTGCCATTGAAGATCAATTTTATTTACTCAGCTCCTCTTTCCTCTGAGGCTCGGGGCTGATGTAACAATTTGTGCAGGTTTCTAGTGTCTCTTAAAGCATTATTGGAAATGAAGCTACAAAACTTTGAAAATGATTATCTCAAAATTAAGTGGAAGACACGGAAAAGCTTGCAGTATAAAATAAACCAGTGAAACAGGCTGATTGTAGTGTCAGCATTTCACAACATTCTGTTCGCCTCATCGCTCAATTTTTTACCTGATGCTTACAGGTACAGTGGACAGGTTGGGACGTGCTCTGATTGTCACAGAGACCGACGCACCAGAGGACGGTTTCTGTGAGGAGGAGATGGCCCGGGTCCTGGCCTGCTACCACAGAATCACTCGGTAAGGTTACAGTCTTCTACTGCAGTCAGAAAATAGGGAGAGACATGTTTCAGTGGTTTGTTTCAGACATCCACTCACAGTAAGTTTCTATATATCACTAGGGAATTAAGGCTTGTAAATTTAGCAGGACATACACTGCACATTATCCCCTGTCATCCATGAAGTGTCCTGTTGTCTCTGATTCACCTTCTGCTCAAGCTCTGCATCCACACTGTCAAAAAAGCCTATGTCTGTACTTATAAATCTTAAAATCTATGATTAAGCTCATTCTGTCATGTTTATATTTGGTCTTGTGCCATGTGTCGCTTGTTACACTGCTCGTTTATAAACCTGTTTAGCCAAAAGTGCTTTATAATTATATTTGACTTGACTTGCTTTTTGCTGACTTTGCCAAATATAGCAAAAGGTGGGGATAAGAAAATGAAGTATGTGCCAGAAAACTGAGAAAACCATAACAAACTGATTCAGAGTCAATTTACCAGGCATCTTTGAGCTTGCCAGTTTACCTGGCACAATCACCAGTCGCCTATTGCTCACAGCAACTCTGAACAAAAGTTCCTCAACAGGTTTGGGGAAAAATTATATGAAGTTTAATGTCTGTAAAATATAGTTGACGGCCCAGCTGTCCCAGTCTGTGGTCCAATAACAGTTGAGCAAGCTTGGTACCAGGCAGAACAGTCAACTTTCAACTTTTCTGTTTCCTGTATGTCACCTTTTTTTGTCCCCAGGATGGTAAAGTCATGACTTGCCCTGCTCTGACTCAGATTGGCTAGGACTTTGTTGGTTTGGGTCGTTTTGTTGGGTAGGTTTAGGCATGAGGCGTGATTAATGGGTAGGGTTAGGGCAAGAATATCAGTCTAAGCCAGTCAGTGGCAAGTTAGGTCGAATCAGAGGCAGAATAGGTCATGTCTTCGCCACACTGGTTCCTGTACTAAGATATGTACTTGGCTCATCTGTGTTTAAAAGAAAACTAAATGTCGAAGATTAAAAGATGTTGCTGGGGACCTGTTAAAGCAACACAGTCACATCTTAACGTAGCTAATGTTTAATGTAGATTAGCTGCTAGTTAGCTAGCATTCTGGTAACATTAATTATAAGATGTAACCCTGCCTAGCTAATGATTGATGTAGATTAATTAGCTGGTTAGATAGCGTTTTGCTAACATTAGCTATATATATCTCTTTTAGAGGTCCCTAACAGCATCTTTTAACCATCTTCAAAATTTGTTTTTCTTTTCAGTGTAGATTAGCCTAGCACATAAAAAGTACAGAAGAGAACAGGAAAGGAGTAAGCTGACCATTGTTCTGCTGGCTATCAAGCTCAACTGTTATTTGAGCACACAGTAAAAAGGGGCGGGACTTTAGGAAGGGTCAATTGCAGGGTTTTCCTTGCCGATCTAATTCACAGGGTTACCAAGCCTTTGTATTTTTAGCCGCTAGCTTTGTTGAAAATTCCTACTAAAGCAAAGGCCTGAAGGCTTTTTTTTTGTACCCCCAGACTATTTTGCCTTTTATCAGCAATGGCTTTGGTGCATTTTATACCAAGTGCAAACACTGGGGAATGGCGTGGGGAATATAAACGTAATCGTGCGGCAAATTAATGTATCTTTGTAGTGAAAGCTAGGTTAGCTCAACAGAAGTTAATAGCACTGGAAATAGAACCTCAGTAGCCACTTTCTGAGAACCAGTACTTGACAGATCAGAATAAATGCACAGTATAGATATTTTATCTGATTAGTAGATGAAAAGCTGCTTGTACTCTGCTTTGTGTAATTTGCTCATTTAGTCCATTAAAAATTGAGAGTGATCCCTCAGTAATTAATCCTCCTGTCCGCCCTGTCTCTATCTGATCAGATGCAAAAAGTGCTGCATGAACTTCCATCAGTTCACTTCGGGACTGTCAGTAAATTACTGTTTAGATGACAGAAAAATCTTATTTTTAACATCTTTGTGGTGACTTTGTGAAAATCATTATTTAAAAAATGTACTAGGTTGTTCTCCTGTAGCACACCTGCTCTGATTGCTAATGTGCAATTTATTTATTTTACAATTATTTGAATAACAAATAGTTGCAGTCTTTTCAATAGCTTCTATATCATTTTTAAATAAGACTCCAAATCAATACTGAATTGTATTTCTGCACTGGATGAAGAGGACACACCACTTTTTATTGGATTTTAGTGCTTTTTCTTTCTTTTTTTTTGCATTGATATATTTATGTAGCTGTAGTTATTTCAATATCAGGCTTGGTCCATTTTTGTCTTCAGTTTCTTTGTCTGCTTCTCAAGTTGCTGAGCAAATAGTGAAATTGTGATTTTTTTCCACTATGCCACACACATTCTCCAGCCTTTGCCACCTTTGTTTAGAAAAAGAAAAGCCAGGGTAACCCCTGAATTGGTTTAAGTTAGTTCTCATCATTTATTTTTCAAGGTGCAGGCATCTCATTTTACAATAAAACTCTTCTAACAACTGCTCCTGTTTTAACCCCACTGTACGTTCGGCTCTCTCCATCCATCCTCCTCAGGCCTGCAGCCAAAGAAAAAGGTCTCACGGTGTTAATGGACAGCAGACGCGCTCCACCCTCCACTCTCTGCCTCTCTGCACTTAAATTGTTCCAGGTGAGAGAGAAAAAACAAAACTTGTTTAGCCAAATGTGCTAAATACTTGCTTGTGTGCCTTCATTTGCCTGCAGATGTGATTAAGTAGCTCAAGCACATGTGTTTCTGTGTGTGTGTTTTTTGTGTTTTCCAGGTGTTGGTTCCTGGCGGTCTTGGATCTGTTCTGGTTTTGGTGGAGGAGCAGCAGGAGTCGCCCTCTCATAATCTGGAGGGAGCTGAGGTGACTTCATACAAATCACATGTTTATAATTTATCATCCAGCACACACACAGCATGGGGTTGTTCATTTCCTTCGAGCACAGTGGGTTTTATTTCAGAGCGTATATTTGAAGTGACTGTCAACATTTCTTAGTGAAAGTCAATCACATGACTACAAAGAAACACAAAAGTACTGCAAAGTGACATAAAATGACTATGAGGAGACACAAAATATCAATGAAAGAAACAAAAGCAGCACAAAGAGGAACAAAACACCTATGAGGAAACACAAAAGTAGCACAAAAGGACAAAAAAGTACTACAACAGACACATGGAAGTACTGCAAAGAGACACAAAACCTACCACAAAGAGACGCAAAAATACCACAATTTGACACCCAACTATGAGGAGACACAAAAGCACTGCAAACGGACACAAAATGACTGAGAAGACACAAAAGTACTATAACAAGACACAAAATGACCACAAGGAGACACAAAACATAGGTGACAGACAAAAGTACTACAAAGAGCCACAAAAGAGCCACAAAGAGACACAGAAGTACTCCAAAGAGAGACAAAAGTACTGCAAACGAACACAAAACTGCACGACTATGAAGAGACACAAGAGAACCATAAAGAGAACAAAAGTACCACAAAGAGACACAAAATGACTATAAGGAGACACTAAAGTCCCACAAAGAGACACCGTGTCGCTCCAGTCTGCATGTGGTGCTACAAAGGAGGGGTGGGGTTTTTTTTTTTTACAAGTCTGAGTGCAGAAACCTTTTGTCTCATAATGCGTCCATGTCTGAATGTTAAAACACAGGCAGAGCACCTACATGAAACTTGTCCAAATGAAAGTTCCTGAACCTCCATTATCATAACAGCAGGAATAACTGCTCATATTTGATATGCAAAATATTCCAGAGGAAATAACATTTCATAAACCATGCTTTGTTTCTGCTCCTTGCACAAATTGGATGAATGTCAGCTGCTCTTAGCTGCAGCTCACAGTCACGTTGTGCTTGAATCTAAATAAAGCTTATTTCCATACATTTGGCACATCTAGAGTTTCCAAATAACTCCCACTTTATCGGTAATTTATCTCATTGCTTTGCACTGATTGGCAGAGGTCTTTTCTTTCACACACCCGTGAGAAATTTTCTCTTGTCATGTGGTTTGTATTTCAACCTGGCAGTGTTAAAGCATTGCATGTTAAAGGGAAATCCCGCCCAAAAGTTGTAAACACTGTTACAAAAAAACAGCTGTAGGAACTGCACCACAAATTCCTCTATCCATTTTTTTTCATGTTTGTTGTATTTGTTTGTATTCCTGCTAATGAATTAACAAATAGAGATGGTGAAAGTGTTATAGTGTGTCATGTGTTTGCTTTCTCAGCTCTGTCTTGTTAAGAAAACTGAGAAAGAGAAATGTGTCAGACCCTCATAATCAAGAAGAAAAGTCTTTAATTCTTCATGGACAGGAGTTTATATGCTCAGGATCTCTGCATAGCCTTGTTTTTTTTTTTTACTTATTTCATTTCTCTACTGTTTGTTGTCTTCTCTTTTTCATTTCCCACTCTTAATGTTTTATCCTTTCCTCATCTGTACAGATCCACATGGTGCGAGGAACAGGGGTCCTTCAGCAGTATGTCGACAAGCAGCAGCTGCCCAAAGAGATGGATGGAGACTTCACACACTGCCACTCAGACTGGCTGGTCTTCAGACTAGTGAGAATCTTTGTTTAAATAAGATTAATAAATATCCCTTTCCTGTTTTTTTAGTTTAGTTTTTCTTGTTTAAAAATGTTTTTGTGCTGATTAGCAGACTAGTAGTGATTTAGTTTTCACTAGTGGAAATGTTCATTTAAGATACAGTATATGTAAAACAATTTTGATATATCACTATATATTTTCATATATATGTTTATTTTAAATTTAATAGGCAATTGCTTTTTCACAAGTAAGAATTTGATATGTACAGTTTTCACATGGGTTTGTTAAATACTCGGTTCTATGAGGAACAGGCCATTGCTATGGACACAGTTCTGATCATAGACTCTGGAGGAGCAATACAAATAATTTTAAATCAAAATCCTTTTTAAAATCAATATTTTGTGTCAATTTAATTATTTATTTTGATAAGTAATCATGTAATAAGCGGGATAATGTCATTCAAGACGTGCATCATCCTGTCAGGGTTTACTTCACAATAATGACCTGCTCACTGTACATCATCCCTTACATAGCTCATTATTTGTTGGCAGCTACAAAGTTTTTATGTTTTGTACCTCATGTTTGAAATGTTAGAATAATAAGCGAGGGAGAAGAGTGAACGGAGGTGAGGATGTTGGCTGGGAAGAGCGTTTTTTTCCGTGGCGGTCGATGATTTGAAAGATGTGTGATGAACTGGATGTTGAGGATAAATCAAGGAAAGACGGCCTAAGAAGAAGCCTTAAGGGCTCTTAATGGCTTTTCCCCAGACAGTTTACGTTGCTTTATCCAAACAGATTGAAACATTTTCCTGTCCTCTGCACTTTCTCTGACCTCTCTCATGGACCGGAGAAAATGGAGAAGAAAGAAGGGATTTCATGCAGTTTTATTCGCTAACCTGTCTGCTTTACTTATTGCTTGTTTTTTTGAGTTTCTTTGATGGAATAGTTAAAATGTGACTGTTTCCACTCTCACCTTTTTCCTCTTCTCTCCCTTCAGAGCCTGGAGAGTCTGACAGAACGCTGTGAGAGCGCCCTCTCACTCTTGGAGAAGCACTGCAGTCTATGGATACTGAGCCAATGCCAGACAACATCAAGGTACAGTACAGATGACATTATTGTAAATGTGTGTAGTGAACAGGGTTGGGTTACTTTAAAAATGTATTTCAATACAGTTATTTATTACCTCTTAAAAAATAGTTATATAGTTATATAGTTATAAATAGTTGTTATTCTGTGAAAGTAACATCGTTTGTAGCTAACATTAGTGGTTGGACTATGTAGCTACTTCTTTCTCTGTAACTGTATTGGAATACAGTCAGGTGTTGTTTTTTGTATCCTGATTACATAATCCTGTTACATGTAATTCATTAC
This sequence comes from Lutjanus argentimaculatus, assembly GCA_034769285.1. NCBI lineage: Eukaryota > Metazoa > Chordata > Actinopteri > Lutjaniformes > Lutjanidae > Lutjanus > Lutjanus argentimaculatus. Next base: position 290,157 of record JAWZSL010000069.1, on the reverse strand, counting down.
TCCCCCAAGCTTGGCAGTGAAATGGTGATTGATGTCATAATTTGCCAAAAACATTAATATGCGCATTGTTCTTCTTCAGGCTGTTCCGCTGAGCATCGACAAACACAGACAGCTCATGGTGAGCGTCCTGGCCGACCAACGGTTAACTGAACTGCAGCAAAGGGGCGGGGCCTGGCTTGCAGGACTGACCAATAGTGCATCTGGACTGGCACAGAAATCACCAGACTGCAGGTACCAGAAGCCTAATTTTTATACTGTCCTAGAATTTGGTGTTTTGGAGGTCCCTTAAAAAAAATAAAAGTTTGTTGTCATCCATCTGTATGCTGTTCCCTTGTGCAAAACAAAAATGACGAATGATGCAACATTCAGAGGGAGTGAAGCAAACAGTAAGGTTGATAAGCCTGCTGTTTTTGTAATACATAATGTATATTGTGTGTTACATTACTGTCATGTCTGTCTTTTGGCTACAGATGTATTTTTATTTGAATGTGCACTAATCTGCCATTAGCATTAGTGAGTGATGTTTGCCTTTACCTGCTAGCCAGCAAGTGAAAAAAAATCTTTGTGGCTAACAACAGCTGCAAACTGGGTTGCAGGTGTTGTTGCTATGTCTTGTCTTTTTTGGCTATAAATGTATTTTAATGTGCGCTAACCTGCCATAAGCATTAGCTTTACTGGCATTAGACTTTACCCTTTACCCTTTTTCTCACTTGCCTCTCAGGGCCTCCATAAAAAATAGGACTAAACATAAGATTATTATTTCTGCCAGCCTCACACAGACATTTGGTGACTGTAAACCCCTACATATACCACAACACTGAAAATTACTACTGTCACTGCATGTATCTCTAAGCAAGAAATTGGTCATTATAACAAAAAGAAATTGTACAATAATATTCAGTACATGGACTTGTTATATTAAAAGACCAATTTAGAGGTCTACACTCATTATTTACATTAACCATGTGTGCATCTGCATATGCTTGAATGATAATAGGCTTCCTCTTGTTATGATGCTAATAAGACTGCATACAGCCGGCCTATTGAAGTAGGGCTATTTTAAATATGAAGACATCATGAGAAGCACAACAAGTCTAATTGGGCAAATACTTAGACATGCTGAAATCACCTTACACAAGCAGCTTGGTCCCAAGGGGCAGAAAAAGGGATCTGTGTGTCCTTTTTTACTTGCCAGTTCTCATGCTTGATTGAGGGATTTTTTTTTTGTCAAGATGAGTTATAGGTTAAAAATACTCCTCATCATGAAAACAAAGTTGTTTGTTTGCAGCCGACATATGAGAACCAGCTGAAGGAGAAAAGGAATGTGAAGTTAAGATCAGACGGAGGACAGAGCGATGCAGCTTGTTTGTTTGTGCCCGACTGCAGCTTAAAGATGATCTAAAGACTGTTGTATTTGTAGCTGTGCTTCTTATCCAGTAATGAGTTTTGGCTCACATTCTGTACAAAATGAGGCCAAATACAAGTATAGTCTGATTGCTGATTTGATTCCTTTTTTGCCTGACAGTTGGCCTGCGAGGCTTTGTGTTTTTCATAATTGCATCATTTCTGCCAGCCAAAATGTGTGATTTTTGGCCATGCCTAGTCTTTACTTTTGTTAGAATTAGAAAAAAAAGCACAAAAAAATAAATTATCTTTCCCGTTTATCAGTGATTGCCTGGCCATTTTGGACTTTTGTTCATGCTGTTCATGCTCTATGACAGTGCGGATGATGTCCTCCATTAGTTTGTCCGAGTTTGCAACTAGACCTGGAAGCTCCATGGCGTTTCATTGTTTATTAGCAAGCTAAAAAGTTCTCTAAATGTTGCAATGTTTGCTAAAAAAAAAAAGTTGCCTGACAGTTCAGGCTTGAGCAAGGCTTAGTGTTTTTCATAATTAAATAATTTGTATGTGCCAAAATGTGTGATTTTTGGCCATGACAAGTTCTCAGTGTTGTTGGAATTAAATTAAAAATAACTTCTCAGTCCTGTTCATCCGTGATTACCTGGTCATTCTGGACTTTTTTTTTGTCCCCTCAGGGCTGCTCTCACTGCGACCTCTAAGCTCTACGACAGCGTGGATGACGCCCTCCATCGGCTTGTCCGAGTGTCCAACCAGAGAGGTAGTGACCTGGAAGCTCTGGGACGACTAGCGGGACTGGCGGACAAACTGGAAAAGGTGAGTGAGGAAGAAGAGCATTCACTACCTGTTTCCTAGTTTATCATATCAGTTTCTGTATAATAGAAGCCAGAGATGAGCTCAGTGCTGTTCATTTACCTGCTGGCATTGTTATCTGCCATTTAATCTGAGTTGTAAGCAACCTCATGGACTGGGTTGCACCAACAAATCTCAATTTAATCTGGTTCTAATCAGAGTATAGTCAATAGGGAGATGCTTGCTAACTAAAATTAAAATAAGTTTAAAAAGATCGAGTGCTTTTGTGTGTACCTTGCTAAAAAATTAACAAAGCATTACATAGTTTGCTAGCAAGCTAAAAAGTTAGTTAGCCAAGTTAACCTACTCATGAAGCTCTTGTTGGCCTAATTCATGGAGAAATGAGGCCAAATAATGGAAAAGTAAAAACTGAAAAATAGCGTAGTAAGGAAAGAAGCAACTGGCAGACTGTTTCCAGATAAAATGGAGTGAAAGAAAGAAGGGACACTGAGGGGTTTTAATTCAGTCTTTCTTAAGTTTAAGCTAGTTTAAAAGTTTGGTTCAACATATTTTAAAGTTAAACCATGATTTTATTGGGTTTAACTGTTAGCCCAATCTTGTTGGTGCAACCCAGCCTCTTCCTCAGAATTTTACTCCACCCGTTCCCACTCCTCTCCACAGTTCTCAACAGGGATTGGATGGAAATTCCCTGTTTCACTGGTGTTTAGTAATTGCCATGTGAACTGAGCATGTGTTTTCTCTCACTCAACTCCCTTGTGTTGCTCACACACAGCACAACAAAACAGACACTAGAGTTTCCAATGCAATACAGTATGCTGGATATAAAAAAAACATATAGCACACATTGACCCTCTTCCCTCTATTTCTTTCCGCTTTATGAGAATTTCTCCACTTCTCTGTCGTGTTTCACTTCCTGATCTTCTCTCTTTGTCCCTCATGTACAGTAAATGTCTTGTGTCCTCCTCTCACCCCACTCTCCCCTCTCTGTCTCATCCCCCAGTGTGATAAGGAGATTGAGCAAGTCCAGTCACAGCTGGAAGACTACAAAGACCCTCCTCTGTCCCTCAGCAGACTCTCGCTCAAACAGCAGAAATTCAAGACATTCAGGGAAACAGCTAATGTGAGTGTTCGACATATTGCTCTCTTTTTTGGTTCAAACAGCAAAATATGAGCATAATTTTAATACTGGCTCACAATTGCAGCATGATTCTTATGATCAAAGCCAGTTTCTGTAGGGTTTAAAGATTCCTCACTTTGGCGCCATTCGGTGGTCGTATCAAGAATGACATGTAAACCTTGAGATGTGCCAATTTTTACCAGAATTATTTTTTTTCTACAAACAAAAACATTTTTTGACATGGTTTAGACTTGTATGCAAGTACAGTCAGAGGATTTTGCATAACTAATCAATGCATCAATGTCAATGCATCAGTTATCTCTACTTAGGTGCTCAATTATGGCACCCAAATACATTGGTGCCACACCCCTAACCTAAAGCTATACACGTTATTCTGAATTACTTACTGAAAGACTTTAGGAGTCATAAACTTATATCGTAAAATGTAAACAGATGTGTTTTGAGCACACTTTGCTGTTCAGTGGTATATCTGTCTCATTCTGTTGGATACATGTGAATGTAGAAGTTTGGTTTGCTTGTTCCAGAGTTTCTGCAGGTTTCAACAATTTAAAGACCCCCTCCAGTGGAAATCACCTTTTTAATCTTATTAACATGTCCATGTGGTGCTTTTCATGTGCTACAGGCCATATTAGGAGCAAAATAAGCAGCAAATGCCATGTCTGAGCATTTCTTACTTTGAAACCTCAGTGAGCAAAGGCAGTTTAAAAAAAAACAAAAACAAACAGATTCAGTGAGGCTGGGTATATGATCTCATAAACCGAAGAAACCAATCCCATTAATTGTGGGGGTGGTGGGGAACATATCATTGTGGTGATGCCAAGCCCAGAAGTGAAGCCACATGTAGCCAGTTAGGGGTAGTGGTGGGGGTTGGAGGGTGTGGAGAGGGTGAAAACTATTATATTGTTTAAAGCATGACTAGAGGTGGATTTTAAGTAGGCTTGGGTTTTATATCACAATTGTGAAGTTTCATATTGGTTGATATCAGTAATTACTGATCATGTAGGTCATGACTGGCAACATGTTGTGTACTCCAAAGGGTGGAAGCAGCTAAGATGATAAAATAGGTTTGTTGTATTATCGCTGGACGATATAAACAAAATCAAATATCACATTATTTTTGACCAAATATCTCAATCTGGATATTGCAACAGTATTGTAGGGATGGCTATTGGTGCTTTCATAAAATATTAACATAATGAGACTTTTGATAAATAATCATTAGTAATGTGGATATAATGAAGTAGGTAAAGGCAAGTAATAGAAAAGTTAGGACAGTCTAGTAGGTTCAGAAAAAGATCAGATTACTGGGGTTGAAACTTTTTAAGTATCTGTGGAAACCCTGTTATTCCAGACAGAGGCAGTTCCCATTATTCCATTCAGAGTTTCCCAGCCCTCTTCAGTAAACACTTGAGGGTTTTTCCAGGCAAACGCCTCACAGTTGATCTCCCTGCATCCTTTAGGAGCTGCACAGTGAGACTCTGTCAGTGCTCAGTGATTTGGAGGGATGGTGCGAGCTGGACTGGGCGGGCCTGAGTGACGTCCAGATCCGACTTCCCCCAGTCAGGGAGAGGCTGAGAGACATGTCTCACTGTCTGTCTGACTGCTGGACCACCCTGGACAACACACAGAGGCTGCTGTCCACGCTGACCGAGGTAATGCAGCACAGGAGGACTTTTGATCAAGAGCGGATGTTTCATTTCACTGTTATTGTAATGTAATTATATTCATAGTAATATAAAATAGCAGTGTTCACTGAACATTATTATTTACAGTGGTAGGAGAGAACCAACACCCATTAACTAAACTAAAGCAATCAACTAATTAATAATTAAAATTAATTATAATATAATAAAACATAATTCATTCATTCATTCAACCTTTATTTTAACTCCTCATTTACAATGTAGCTGAGTAAAACAATAACATTAAAGCTCCCAGACATACATGTATATAGATAAAACTCCTGGAATATAAAGAGGTTTTCTCTGGTACCTCTTGTGTCTTAGATAAAACCCTTTCAATATAAGAAAGTTCTCCATAGAACCCATTGACTGTGTTCTAGATAAAACCGGTGGATTATAAAAAGTTTCTATGTAGAACCCCCTGAGTGTGTCCTAGATAAAAACCCTTTGAATATAAAATGGTTCTCTGTAGAACCCCCAAACTGTGTTCTGGATAAAACCCTCAGAATATAAAAAAGATTCTCTGTAGACCTCCCTGACTGTGTTTTTGTTGAAACCCATGGATTATAAAAAGGTTCTCCACAGAACCCCCTTACTGTGTTCTAAATAAAACCCTTGGATTATAAAAAGGTTCTCAGTAGAATCCCCTAACTGTGTTCAAGATAAAACCATTGGAATAAAAAAAATTCTGTGTAGAACCCCCTGACTGTGTTCGAGATAAAACCATTATAATAAAAAAGGTTCTCAGTAGAACCCCCCTGACTATGTTCTAAATGAAACCCTTGGAATATAAAAAAGGTTCTCTGCAAACCCCCTTGACTGTGTTCTAGATAAATCCTTTGGAATATGAAAAGATTCTTCATTTTGGATTGAACCTCCTGAGAGGGTTCTGGGTGGAACCATTATTCCATAGAAGTGTTCTCTGTAGAACATCTCATAGGGGGCTCTGGGTGGAATCTTTCACAGATGGTTATAGGTATAACTCTCTATGCTGGGTTCTTAGTAGAACTGTCTAAATCTTCATGAATGAAAAAAGAGTTCTCCTATGTGGACAAGCCAAAGAACCCTTCATGGTTCTAGTTAACACCTTTATTTCTAAGAGTGTACTCATGTTTACAGTGATGATACTTTCCGCTCTTGGTTTTGATGACACATTTTAATGGTTTTGAATCTTCGTCAGGACAAACACTCGTCATCTTTTCTCTCCCGTCTCCTGTGCAGGCCACCCAGTGGTGCGACGCCGTCTCCTCCACCTCCTCCTCCCCTTCTTCCTCTTCTTCCACCTGCCCTCTCGCCTCCCTCCCTCCCATCCCGCCGTCCCGTTTCCAGGATGCCCGCTCCTTAGCCATAGAGCTGGGCGGCGGGGCGCTCTTGGATCTCTGGACACAAACGGTAGAGCGCTACCAGCGGACCGTAGCGCAGGTTAAACCCCGGTTTCCTCCAGTCTGACAGAGCACAGAATCAGGGCCAGGGGAAACCAAAGACACCCTCTGCCAGCAGCCTGTGGGACCTGATGGGTCCTGAGGGAGAGGGCGACTGGGGACTGGGAGCCGGAGGAGGAGAGGGGGGGATGCAGTCGTGGGGATCGCTGGCGTCGCTGTTCAGACCGCAGACCTGCTCTACGCTGAAGATAGGAGAGGAGAAAGGGAATAAGAAAGACGGAGCAGGGGGAGGAGCTGGAGGAGGAGCAGGTGGAGCTGGAGGAGGGAAGTTCCTGCAGAACCTTCTGAATCCTGCAAAGAAAAGCGTGAGTATCTGCTTTATTTTATATTATTATTTTGCAACAATATTTTATTTGCTGTTATTTTTCATTTTTTAAATTATAAAATCTGTCCCTCATTAAAATAAATAAACCTATTTACAATATAATTTTTGGTCTTGCTTTTGGTTTGGACATTTTAAGTGAAAAATTGCAACAGATTTTGTGTCCTCAAAAAAGTGTTAATCATGTGAAGGAAAAGTTTTGAAAATTTCCTAGGTAAGATACTACCAAAAATACTTTTTCTGTGAGAAAAAAAATGTGTGAATCTCACACAAATTACAACAGAAAAATATTGTTTGTCATAAAAGTCACCTCCAGAACATTTAAAAAGAGATCTGAGTGATGGCTCACAGGTGTTTCTTAACCTTGGTACCACTTCTATGCTTCATAAAAGCTTAAAGCAGCATCACTATATTAGTATACTTGTACTAATCCATATGAATGATGACACTGATTAACATAAATTTAGAATAAAATGATTTATGTATCACTTAAAATAGCACTTTTATATTACTTTCAACATATTCATGACTGCCAAATTGGCAAATTTTGTCATTAATGATAAAGATTAACTTCTAAACCTTGTAAAAAAAAAAATGTTCATTACAAAAATATTACAAGAAAGTTATGTTGACCCACTTATGCATCTAAGGGTTAAGAATTTCCTTTTGCACATTCACTGTACTGCATCCAAATCCATGTCTCATGGACAAAACAGCCTCTGGTTGAACAATTTGTGTGGACATCAGTTGGGAAATTGTGACGTTGCTGATGTCAGTATTTTTCAATACTTTCCCCACTTGGATTTCTTAAGACTTCTGATATGTTTTAAGTGACATACTGTGCACATGACAAGTATTTTTGAATCTAACAAGTGTCTTAAACCTTCATGTTTGCTGGCCTGTATTTTGTCAGTGGAAAATCTCTTTTAACCCCCCATGGGACAACTAAAAAAAGGGGTTCACAGACGACTATTTATATCTTTATTGGACATTGACTTACAAGTCAACTTGTCTTCTGATAGGAGGAATAACAAAATCAGCTCTGATGGGACTGGTTGACATCAAACATTTTCATTTAATATCTGCATGCAGCTCACTCTCAAATCTCCTTGCTTCTCCCTGCATTATAATTAACACAAAACAATTACAGAAAGAAGTCAGAGATTTGGTTATACTTTATGAGGAGTTTATTATATTACACCATTGTGGGCAAAGCTCCAATTCAATTAGCAGAAATACTTCATGATAATATTAGATTGCAATATTAAGGAGTATGTTTGTCAGGTACTGAACTTCTTTGATTAGCAAAAAACAGACATTCCTTCTGGTTATTTATCTATTAACAGTTTCACTGGTGAGTTTTGTGGAGGCTGGCTTTCACAACATACATGAGTATCATATGTGACCTAAAATAACAGTAATGTTGGAGGATTTATCCATACTGGATATTTACACAAAGTCCTTTGCTTTGTTTATGCTTCCTGTCCAGCACCAAACAGCAGACAGATAAAGTTAGCGATTTGCTGGCAAAGATAGGTGGAGACCAAAATAGAGCTAAAAAGAAATTGAATGTTGTAATTATTGAACTTACCAAAGTGGTAATATGTCAAAATGAAGCTAACATAGTGTGTGCCAAAAACTGCTGCAGTTCCACAAGTGGCCACTAGAGACTGGTTCCAAAAGCGAGTCAATCCCCATAGACCCCATATTAAAATGTCCCACTTTACAGCAGAAATATGTTTATAATGTTTACAGCCTGGTACTAAAAAAGCCTCTACAGCTCCCTGTTCATGAAAACTGTACTATAGCTTAGCCTTAAGGTAGACTTAACTTAAAGTAGCTAGGTGCTAAAGAACCATATATTTCCCTTAGAAGATGGTGGAGACCAGAACAGAGCTAAAAGAAGAGGTAATACTGAACTTACCAAGGTGACTGTGTGTCAATATTTTGTGCACAGCTTAATTTATTGCCAAATAATTGTTGGATGCAGGTTTAACAAGTAAAAATTACAGTAGTTGTTCAACCTTGATGCTCATACCATGTTTATTACAATGTCACTCACCTTATAGCCCACAGACGGTCCGCTCCCTCCCAAGCCTCCCAGGAAGCGCCACCCGAGCTTTGACCTCCAGGCTCTTCTGGCTCCCCGCCGAGGCGCAGCAACCCCCAAACCTGCGAGTCCCCGGTGGGCGGGCAGAGCCGCAACTCCCCCATGTCCTGGCTGGGACGACGGGCGTTAGCTGACCCAGTTATTACCACTAGCATGGCTGCAGCCATCCCTGGATGGGGCAGCGGCGGTGGTGGAGGAGGAGTGTTAATTCGAGGCGTGGAAGTCAGCAGCAAGGAGGTGGTAGACCACACTGGGTCGCCACGACAACATGTGCTGCTAGGAAGGACTGAGAGGGAGACAGGGACGGATAGGGCCGGTTCAACTCCACAGAGGTGTGTTTGTGTAGTTTTTTAGTCTTGCTTTTCCTGCTTTTTACAACCCTGATTCAAAAAAAGTTGTGTTGTGTATAAGTAAGTAAACCCAGAATGCTTGCAAATTCTTTTTGGCCTATATTCAGTTGAATACAGTACAAAGACAAGATATTTAATGTTCAAACTGATTAACTTTATTGTTAAAGGTTTTCCAAAGTGTTCCTGAGCCCATGTATCATTCTTTACACAGTTCTGCAGGTTTTTAATGCAGTTTTTAATGCAGTGCTGCCTGAGGGGTCGAAGGTCAGAGTCATTCAAGGTTTTTGACCTTGCCCCAGATTCCTCTGGATTCTCTGACTTTTCTAAGGACTTAATGGATTGTAGTTGGTGAAATCCTTAAATTCCTGCAGTTTTGTGTTGATAAGCATTGTTCTTAAACTGTTGAACTAATTGCCTGCACAGATTTCCCCATGCATGCTTCTGTACAACTGAGCCTGCCTCTCTTGTCCCCCTCCCATCTTGTTTTTGTACTGTTTTCATTTAATACAGGTCATAAAGGACTGGCAAATCATTTCATTATGTTTTCATGTTTTACACAGCATCCCAACTTTTTTGGAATTTGGGCTGTAATTTTTGCGCTTTCCCCCCCTTTTTTATTTCTATAAAACATCTGTCTTGTGTGTGTTTTTCTGTCCGGGAGCTTGTGTGTGAGAAGATAAGCAGGAGTTTGGTTGAGCGCTCCAAAACAAGAGGAACATTATAAATTACATTAAGAGCAGGCCAGGCTGAGATGAAAGGGTGAAGTGATTCATCCTTTTTGGGATAATTTAAGTACAACTGAAGTCTGTTTCAGAATGATGTTATCAGTTGGCATGCAATCTCAGATAATTTTATCATTACCAACTGTTTGATCTCTGTCCATCGCTCACTGCTATCTTCATCCCCACTTCCTCTTCCCTCCCACTTCTCCTCTATCTTCCATGTTTGTCTCTCAAATGTACTCATCCATTTTCTTGCTCGTCTTATCAGCTCCCTGTTCTTTCCCCGTCCAGTAAGCTGTACCTGCTCTGGTGTCGGATGCTGAGCTCAGAGAGGCAGTATGTGGCTGTCCTGAAGGGCGTAGAAGAGACGTACCTGCCCTTACTGGAGCTGTCCGACACTCCGGCCTCCATCAGGGGGAAGGCAGACACCCTCTTTCCCAACTGGGCCAGCCTCAGCACTTTTCACTCGCAGAACCTGCTCCCTGCCATGGAGGGCGCTCTCGTGCAGAGCTTGTTGCAACAGGACTGCTTCAGCAAATATGTAAGTGCAGGAATTATCAGTTACAAATTTAGTACCAAATATAAATTGTTGTATGCTGGCTTAGCTCTTCCTCTCTAGTTGCTGTTGAGCTGTGTAATGACATTAGAGGAAACTTTGACAACGACGCAACAAACAATGAGCCAAATGAATGTAAAAAAGTAAAAAACAAAAAACAAAAAACAAAACAGAATTTATCTAAATATAAGTTCAGATAACCAGGAGTGGAAAGACATACACAGTGCAGAAATACTCTGTTAAAGTAAAATTTTTAAAACTTTGGTAAAAGTACAAAAGTATTAGCACCAAAATATACTAGTATTGTACACTAGAACCTCTAGAGGTACTGCAGGTGATACGTGAGATTTTTTTTTGAAAAATGTTACTGTAGTTTCAAAATATCAGTCATGCATAATTCCTAAAATAATTACACTATAATAAGTTCTATAAAAATTTAAATGTATGTTTGATTAAATCGCATTTTATATTCAATATTCTTATTTTCATTGCAACCCTCAACTGCTGAAAACTGTCCACAACTAAATAAACTCACAGAGGAAGAAAGCAACAAACGCAATCACGTTCACTAAGAGAGAGAAGCCAGTTTGGATACTGAATGACAGACGAAAAACTAGAAAATTTATTTGTGCTTACAACATAGCAGTAATTCAGCTGAAAACACAGATAAAAGTGAAAAAAGAGCAAAAACGGACTGAACACAAGCTTACACTTAAGTTGCAGTACTGTATTATACCTCTTTATATAGACATTTGAAAAACTGAAATAATACTTCAATGGAGGTACATTAATGAAAAAAGTTTGAGAACCACTGTATTATATTTTTGGATTATAATTATTGATGCATTAATCCGTTCATTGATTTTATATTGCAGCTGGTGGTTCTAACTTTAGGGATGCACAATTCTATCGGCATGTCATTGTTAATGGCAGATTAAGGCTTTAAAATCAATTATTTGTATTGGCCGGAAATTAAAAATTCTGCCGATATGACAGGCCAATAAGTGGATGCTTTAATTATGTGCACGCAACCTGAGTAAGTTTGCAATGTGGATTTTTTTTTTGTGTGTGTGTGTGTGTCAGAAACGGATAGCAGAGTTGATGTGCAGTTGACCAAATTGAGTTGGAAAATATCATCATATTGAAAATTGGTAAAAATCCAATATTGTGCTTCCCTATTTAATTATTTTATATATAGCTGGGTACCTTGTAGCCAGTACATTCCTCTGGAGATCCGTAAATTCTTATTTATATAATAACATCATCATTCAATTGTTGATTATATTTTGTATTATTAATCCGAATCTGGAAAGTTACTTGTAAATAAAGTTATGAAATAAATGCAGTGGAGTAAAACATACAATATTTGCCTCTGACTTGTACTGGAGTATCAGATGTACAGAAGTAAAAGAGCACCTCAGAATTGTATTTAGGTAGCTCTTAATTTATCCCCGTGGGGAAATTTCAGTCTCATAGCGGGAGAGATATACCAAGGGGAAAAAAAAGGATAGTAATTTAGGAAAGAAACTAGGCAATATAATAAAAATGAATAAAGACAGTTACAGTGCTAATATTAATGTGAAAACAGGGTACATTAATGTGGATAGTAACGTAAAACCTTAAGTATAAAATGTGTAAAAAGTAAATGAATGTGTAAAATAGTGCAAACAGTTAAATAGACACTGTACATATAAATATAATAAAGCAACACAACCAGAGTCCATGTGTATAGTTATAGTCACAAAATGTGAAATGACCAAAAAGCAGGGCAAACACAGTACTTAGTACTTAGTTACTTTCCGCTACTGCAGATAAGAAGTAAGTAAACTTAATTCATGTAGCACTTTTTAAAATACTAGTTTTAATTGGCTTTAAATGACCCATTCTTTCGATAACTAATTAATTATGTGATTAACCAGATTAAAAGAAATAAAAAAAGTAGAACTCTGTCGTTAAAAAAACATGAACTTCCTTTACATTCTCTCATCTATGTTTCCTTTTTCCTTTCCTCCTTACGTCTCTTTTTTCTCACACACAGCGGGAGCAGTTTCTGCAGTACTCCCACTACATCAGGACTAAACCAGAACTGGACTCTCCGCTGGTCACACAGGCTGCCGACTTCTTTAAGGTGAGATTCATGATGCTGCTGCTGTCTAATTAAAAACCTGAATCTCTGAAAACGTCAGCTTCTTGCTGTGCCCACAGAGATTTCAGCTGAGGGGTTTCAATCTGGGGAGTTTAACCGGTTTTTCATAACGTGTCTCCCTGCTTGTTTACTGTCAACTCATTCCAGTAAACATACTTTCAATTAAAGAAAAACAGCCAGATTTCTCAGTGATGATCACACACACCGTAATCTATACACACAATAAGTGTGTCAGGGTCGTAGATTTCTTATTTATTTTCTTTATAAAAAAAATCTGTTAAATCACATTGTGAGAGCATCATTATGAGTAATTTTGGAGCACATCACAAGCACAAACCAATTAAAGTTGTTTTATTCAACAGTGGCTGCAATTAAAAATGAGCTGTATACAGTAAAGCTAATTACATGTTTAATGTACACTAGAAAAGCCAATTAAAGGCGGATTAGAGGGAAAGTAATTTGAGCTTGCAAGCTACAATTAACTAAAACTAATACATCGACAGCATCGTGAGATTACTGTGAGGACTTTACAAGGAGAGATCACAGTGCTTAAGATCTCTGAGGCTACATTCAAGTTGTGAAGTGTTTAATAAAGGAGCATTTCTGATAAACCACCACCAGGAGGCAGTGTGAGTTCACATCCATCCTGCAGCAGCTTTAAAACAGCTTGAACACATGGTGGATTATGGCTGCAGGAGGGTTTATGGTTATCATGATGGTGATGGACGTGAAAACTGGCTGAATGCTGATCATTTTGGGTATGGCGGTGATGATTGTTCTGATGATGAAGACAGGCGCGGCACATGTGGCCACTTCTGTCATTAAGAGAGAAACAGATTAAAATGTCATCTTATTTGCACTATATTTGTATTTTTCGACAAATAATGGGTGCAAAATCAAGCCTGGCTCCTTGCATCTCCAAGATTTAATGACCAAAACAATAATTATCCTGATTACACATATCTCAAGTGGTATTTGTTGGAGACCAAAAGAGCTCTTCACCAAAAATGAATTAAACACGTGTAAATTTACCAATTTTCATCATCTAATTCAATCTAAATAATCATCAACTAATAGTTGTACAATATAAATTTAAAGTATCTCTGAAAACAGTCAGCTAAACCTAAAAAAAAATGTTCTTAGTGATTGTATAGTGTTCTTATTTATATTGCTTAAAATAGTTGTTTTGGCTAAATATACTTTCTATACATGTAAAAAAAAAGTCATGGTAACGCTTTATTTGAAGGGGTGTGCACAACACCGTTATAACCGTGACATGACACCTGTTATGAACATGAGGAAGTGTTGATAAATGTTCATGACTGTTGTCATTAAGTGTTATTTGGTCAATTGTGCCATTTTAAATATAAAGTTGACATTGTTTGAGATGTCTTCATTATGGAAACTTGACACTAAGATGACACAACCTGTCATAAACATTCCACAGCAGGACTATGTATGCCTGTGTTTTAACATTACATCATATTGTCATATGTGATGAATATACTTTATTAAAATGTAAAAAAAAAAGTCACTGTAACACTTTATTTGATGAGGTGTGCACAACACTGTTATAACTATGATATGACACCTGTCATGAATTTGAAAAAGTCTTAATGAATGTTTATGACCAAGGGTCATTCAGTCAAGTATGTCATTTTTACTGCAAAGTTGACATTGTTTGGGATGTTTGTGTTATAACAAACTGACATTACTCAAGACAACATAACCTATTAATGTCTTTGTTATGACAACCTGACATTAACCAAGACAATATAACTTGTCAGTGTCTTTGCTATGACAGCTTCACCTTAACCTCGACAAAACCTGCCAGTGTCGTTGACAGGCTGACAAGTTGACATTAACAAAGACAACAGAACCTGTCATAAACATGCCAGAGCAGGCTTTACTATAGAACTTAAACTACTGAGCTGTATGTGTTCACACTACATTACATGCCCATATGTGGTCATGACCATGACATAACCCATGTCATGAACATGAATGCTTATGACTCAGACTGTTGACACTAAGTGTCTTTTGATCAGTGGTGTCATTTTTATTTCCAAGTTGACATTGTCTGGCATGTCTCTGTCACAAATTGACATTGATCAAGACAACAGTGTCTTTGTCATGACAACCTGACATTAATAAAGGAAACATGACCTGTTAGTGCCTTTGATATGACAACCAAGTAACCGTAACCTGTTGACATGGTTTGTGATGGCTTTCTTATGGAAACTTGACATTAATAAAGTCTTTCTTACAACAGCTCGATATTAACAAGACATAACCCGTCACAAACATGCCAGAGCAGGCCTAATTATCAAATTAAAAGATGTCACTAAGTGTCATTACAATGTCAAAACAAAGCAAAATTTTTTTTTTTACACATTATAATACGTGTTTCACATGCAAAGAGGCATTCATTTTCTTCATTTACACGGGGGAAATTGTTTTTTGTCCAAAAAAAATCTTGGCTGCAGAGTGCCAGAAGAGTGTTCTGAATATACTATAGTAAGTTATAGAATATTTACAGCTGTACAAAATGTTGAACGTACTCTGCGCGGTGACACTAAAAGAGACAGTCGGGTCTAACATTTCCTTTTCCTGCAACTCTCGTCCTCTCCCCACCCTCCCACAGTCCAAACTCCCCCCAGCCTCCCCCCTCTCCCCTCTGTCCTTTCCTCACTGTCTCCAGGCTCCCACTCAGAGACTGGAGCAGTACTGCGAGGCCCTGGAGGAGCTGGGAGGGATAAACCCCGCCTCCGACTCCGCCCTCTCCATCCTGAGACACGCCCAGCGGCACGGCGAGGACCTCAGGGCCAGTGACCTCATCGTCGGATGTCCGGTGAGAATGCCTGTCCCAGTTTGTGACTCTCTGCAAGTGTGAACCAAGTCCCACTTTCTTTTCTTAGAGGGAAAGAAACTCACTCTTCTTGATGAGGTCAGGCAGCTGGAAGAGATGGAATTGTCTTCTCACTTTTAAATCTTTTATCTAGAGTTCAATATTTACAGGTTTTGATTATTAAAAAAGGGAAATGTATTAGTTTTTTTTTTCTATAAAAAAGCAGAAATACTCTTTAGGTTAACCATGTTAAACATGTAATTGAAAGGAATCTTTTGAACTGCAAGTGCATAACCAGAAGCTCATTTGGATTTTTTCTTACTTCTGGAAGATATTATGAGGTTTGCTCACCACAAGAATATGGCAAAGTATGATTGCTACACCGGAAAAATAAATAAAATCGGTATCATGTTAACATGAAAAGTTAATATTATAGAATGATGGTTTTTTTTTCACATTTTAAGAAGTCATTTTCATGAAATTACAACATACAAACTTATCATGTTATGACAAGAAACTTTTCATGTTATAACGTGAAAACAACATAAGCTTTCACATGATAACTGTATTGTTATAACGTGATGTTCTAACAATATAAGTTATCAATATTATCAACATTTTACATTATAACAAGATAAACAGCAAATTGATATAACAAGAAAAGCGCCTTGTTATAAAGTGATAATTTTGTTTGTTGTAATACACTCGTAGAAATAAAGGTGCTAGCTAGAACCATAACGGGTTCTTTGGCTTGTCCCTGTTGAGGAACCTTTTTTGGCTCTTAGTGGAACCTTTTATAAGGGTTCCACTTGCAACCATTTTAGAGAGTTCCACCTCGAACCCAACATAAAGGGTTACACCTAGAACCGTGTTTGAAAGGTTTCATCCAGGTTCTACAGAGAATTCTTCTACGATGTTAATGTTTTCACTCAGAACCCTCTCAGGGGCTTCCATCCAGCACTTTTCCACTTTCTAATGGTGCTAACAAGAACTCAAGAGAACCTTTTTATATTCCAAAAGTTAGAGCTCACCTACAGGGTTTGATGACCTCAACAAAAGAGGGTTCTTTGGATTAAAATAGTTCTTAATGGAATCCATAGGCCCCAGTCAGGCAGCGTGCAGTTTTTGCAGTGACAGGTGTCTTTTTCCAGTTTTTTTTTTTTTTTTTTTTTTTTTTCAGGCAGGAAGCGCTTTGCGTACTGCTAATGGGCCCTCGGTGCTTTTTGTTTTGGACGTTTGGAGTGCCTCACATTTTTACAGGAGCGCATGAATGCCTCGAGTTGAAAAATGGAAAACCACCGAGTGTCATTCGCATTTTTTTGAGATGAGAGATAAGACTGTGGTGGTGAGGACAGTTTTTACAGATGATTGAAAATATCAATCGTGGAAGACAAATTAGTGGTGGATGTGGCTGGATGCCCAGAGCGATGTAACTTTACAAACCGCAGTCACCATGATATGATCAGAAAACTGATCAGCAGCCTGAAGGCAGGTACTTGAGACTTTACGGAAGTTGTTTTCATTAATTTTGCTAAAGACAGCTGTTTTGGTGGTTGCCTAGCAGCAATAAAAAAAGGCACCACGTTGTTCTTTTTTTTTTTTTTTAAAACAACAGCTTCAACAAAAAAGGCAGTGCAGTGCACCTCATGTTTTGATGAACTCATTATTTGTAACATGAAAATATCTTGTTATAACAATAAACATTTCATGCCAGTACTGATCCATGGCAGCAATATGTTTCTGTACAAGAAGACCAAGTTGACTGAAACACAAAACACAACTAAATAATAAGTGCGAACCATTCCAAGCTCCTTAGGATCCTGCTGTTTGCTGATTAAAATCTGAACTTAAAACCATTAAATAGTCGTCAGAACACAAATAATGGAAAGGGAAATGGGAGATGGTGTTTTCTTAGAGGGACCACTCGGAGAACACTCTTGCACCACTCTCGCTGTTATTGTGGGTTTAAAAACAGCTTTCACCTTGATCAAAAAGTCAGAAAACACCACATCCACTTGCCCCATATTGTGCTTCTCTGACACAGCAGTATCTTTCAGAGCTAGTCGTGACAAATGTTTGACTCCCACACACACACACACACACACACGCACACATACACACACAACACACACACTATCCTCCCTCTTTCGAGCGAGGGGAGAGATTACAGCAGCACAAACACTCCCATTGAGCTACTTCAAATTGCACTGCAAAAGCTCTCCAAGTAAAACGACTGTAAGTGCAGGTGTGTGTGTGTATAGGTGGGTGTGGATGTGGGTGTTCATAATGTGTGTGAAGCATCACTTATATCATGACCCACGCATCTGTAGAGGTTTAAAAATAAAAGCTCAGAGTGACAGGTTGCAGGCAAATTATCGGTCCCTTTAATTTTATTGGCGGAGCAGTTAGAAAATGTTAGCCTGATGTGTTGTTTATGCTACTCCTGTTGGCTTGTTTCTGGCATGGAGTCTTTAAGCAGCATTGCATAAGATTTGACTTTTATCACCCACTGGTAGGAGTTGCAGCAACATCACAAAGTCACCCTGTAATTGACATGAACAATGAAGTCACATTTTTACAAAGGACATGAGTCAGCTGGCCAATTAGAGTAAAGATCCACCAGAAAGAAATCGTCCTCGTGAAGAGGGAATTCAGTATGTCACCATGCACAGCACTGTAATAATCATACTGCTTTGTCCTTTTCTTTATTGACTTGAGAAAAAGGCTTTTCAGGCTTTGTCTTGCAACCGCAAATCAAAACTTTGAGTTGGTGAAGGAGGGAAGGAATGACATCTTGCTCCAAAACAGAAAGCAGGCCAGAAACTAGGCTGGATGGCACCAACAAGGAGCAATTTTTAAACCCGATTAAATCATGGATTAACTTTAAATTATGTTTCATTAAACATTAAAAACTAACTTAAAACGAAGCAAGATTGAATTTAAACCTCTCTTTAAACTTTACCTTACTCTAAACCAAGATTCATTTTAATTCTTTCGCACCAAAACTGTAAACTCCAGTTTAAAGTGTGATCCAGTATTAATGTTAAACTTACACTTGAGGAGGTTTAACTTGGATTGACCAAAATAATCAAGTCCCTCTTCATTTTTTCATTTTGTGAAGGAATAGAGAAAAGCTGAAAGTTAATGATGTTCCTCTCTTTTTTATAATTATTATGCGCCGATGGCACTTTTTAAAAAAAAATTAATGTTAATGTGTTAATGTTAAACTTACACTAGATGAGATTTAATCTTTAAAAAAGTTGCCTTTTTAAACTGGAAAAATAATCAAGTTCCTCCTAATATTTTTTGTTTGTTTATTTATTTTTTTTTATCTAGCTTGCATTTTCTACATTCCAACAGCTCTCAATTTTATTATTTATTATTATTTATTTTAGTTTTGGTAAGCAAGCATTTCCATATTGATGAAACTCTTCAATTAGCCTTCCACAAAAGTTGTTCATTTTAGTGCTGTGAGACAGAAACATGTGCTCAGTGGTCTTTTAAAATGTCACAGAGAGTCTGAGATTATTTCACGTGTTTCCAAATCTGTTTGTTTTATAGTAATCTGCCTTTTTGCAATATTTTTTAACTTGTTACCAGACAATAAAATGAAACTGGATTGGAAAAAAGTGAAATATTTCAACCCACTGGCAAACAAGACATGATTTTATTACTGAATTCAAGGCTAAAGATAGAAATTAAGATGGTATCTTTTGCAGATGAGGGCCCTGGGCCTGGGCCTCAGGCCAAGATAAGTGAATCCTAACGTGTTTGTTTTGTATGATTTCAGATCCCCGTGGCGGAGCGCGGCGAGCTGGTGCGACAGGGCGAGCTGACGGTGTGTGGGGGAGCTCGGAGGAAGCGGGCGGGCGTGAGGAACGTTTTCCTCTACCAGCATGTCGTCATCTTCACAAAACAGAAGAGCCCTGGCCCGGGACGCATCACCTACAGCTACAAGCAGAGCATCAAGGTACAGAGCCCTCAGACACACACTGTCTCTGTCTCTATTTCACACTCACATAACCTTTTTCTTCAGTTTTCATGATCTCCCTCTCTCCTGAACACTCTGTGTTTGAAGAGTACTGAGGAAAATCCAGTTTTTTGTATTGATTAAATTAAGCAAACAGAATCTGAGGTGCTTACTCTCAATTGATTATTTGGGAAGAAGGTACTGATAACAGGACGATCCCTGTCACTGAAACGTAGAAATTATCTCAAATTCTCACAAATGACTCTAGCACTTACGCCCTTTTCTCCCTGCAGACGGGTGAGATGGGTCTGACTCAGAGCGTGGGTGAGGAGGGAGTGAAGTTTGAAGTTTGGGTGCGACAGGCTCCTCGAACCAGAGACTGCATCACGCTGCAAGCGAAGGACAGGGAAGACAGGGTGGCCTGGACTCATGATGTTGCACATCTGTTGTGGACACACGCCATCAACAACACAGGTACAGACTGACCTTTGACCCCAGAGGCCTCAACTTAAGATTTCCTTATGACACTTTTAGAAATTGTTTATCAACTTAAAATCAACCACAAAACTTTTTCACAGTTTTACAATTTGAGACAGAGACGCTCTAGTTGCTGTTACTTCAGTGAATATTCCATATATTTGCTGAAGTAACAGTTAATTTATGTTTTGCAAGCACTGAATTTCCCAGATAGTTTATGTTATCGACAAATACCGAATGGAAAAATATTGGCACAAGGTAGAGAGGAAGGCTGAAGCACGAAGAGAGAGAGGATAGACCCGCCACTCTGTATGGGTCCATGGGATTTGGTGGGTGAGGAAACATCACAGTGTTTGTCCCACCCCTCCTTCACTGTGATTGGACAGCTGGATAAAAAGTGGCAGTGATGAGGGCAGTCTTTTACCCAGAGCTGAACATTTCTCAGTTCTCAGCAACCAAAAAAAAAAAAAAAAAAAAAAAACCACCAAACACTCAGCACTCACCAGTGAATAGATGCTCAGCGCCTCGCCAAGCTGCAGGCTTTTGTAGCAGAGTGTAAATGTATGTTGCTTCCATTGGAAACGATTCAAAAAATACGCTGGCCTCAGAAAAAACACTTCGGTGGACACGGCCCCCAACACTAGAATCTCTCACTGAATTGTCAGGGTGGTCAAGTCTAGATCGGACCTCAGCTCAGCAAAAGATCTCATACGAGTGATCATTTAAACCCAAACTTTGATCTTTATCTAACCTTAACCAAGTGTTTTCTGTTCCAAAACCGAAAGCAAAAGAGCAGGATACCCAGGAGGCAAAATAACAACAGAAGACCAATACAATTAGTAAAATTGAAGTAAAATTGAAACACAAGCAAAAGACAATAAAACATTGTAAAAAATAAGACAACAGTAAGAGATAAGAACAGGAAAACAAGAAAAAGATTACTATGAGAATAAATGAAAAGAGAGGGAGGAGAATGCAGAGACGACATTACATGATGTTGTCTAGTCAATATAAATGAATGAAAGGAATGAAATATGACAACATCACGTAATGTCAATATAAATAAGCACAAATAAAAAGAATAAAGATTAAAATACATTAAAATTATTACAGGAAAGACATGCTAAATCAGTGGAGTGCTCTTTCAAATAATTTCTCAAGTCAACTGCAGCAAAGGTAATAGTAAATTGTTTTTATATTTTTTCTCAAACTTGCCTTGATCTTGTATCTCATTCATTTTCCTGGACACAATGACAACATGCACTGGGTGTAAAGCAGGAAAACACCCTAATCGAGCGGCCAGTCCACTGCAGAGTTAAAGGGCAGCTTTCACGTTTTTCATCTCAAAATTGTTATTTGAACAAGCCATATGATTATGAATTATGGACCAAAACATTGTGCAGGGGTTATTTTAGTCCGTGGTTTAGTTTTTTTTTTAAATATTTGTTTAAAACGGTGGAAGTCACATGGACTCACAATTCGCTTGCCCTCAGGCTCAGTTGAAGACAAATCTGATTCCTCTCTGTGTAACTTTATCTGGGATGATAGTCGTCCTTCCTATGAATAGATAACAAATATCAGCACCGGTCCAGTCTGCTGTTTGATTGTTCATTTGTTTGCTTTCAAAGCACCAGGAACCGCTGGCTATCACATGCCATATCCACCTCCTTGTATCCATAAAACCTTGCGTCTCTGGATTGCTTCCTGTCGTTGGTTCAGGTTTCAGTATCACACTGGATAAGGTGCACCGCAGCTGGCATAATAGAAGGGACTGACACACTGTAGGCACTGTTACTTGGTGTTCAAACTGCATTGTTCCCGTGTACCCAAGAAATAAACAAACTGTATTTTCTCAGATAGGCTGAGTTCTCACCTTACCCAGTTACACCTGTCTTATTCCCTTAAAAAATACAAATATTCAGTCATTATACTGCAATGTGCTTTGTAAAAGAACATCTCGCCAAAACAGTTGTGTACATTATGTGTTTTTTGTGCACACTTGGGTTGTTTTTTTATCACTTCCCCTCTCTGCTCCTCTCAGAGTTGTGTCTGAAGGAGTCACTCTGCATGGGAGTTTCCAGTAAGCTGCTGCTCGATGCAACAGGAGCTCAAGGCTCAGAGCTGGACTCCATCTACAGTCTTAATGACAGAGGTAAGCTCAGACGGAAATAAGTCTGTTACACTAAAACAGTTGAGCGTGCGTGGGATGCTGCTTTTCTAGAAGCACAGGAAGAAAAGCATTTGCATCAAAGATTTGAATTGGTAATGTTTTTTCAATGGGAATAGGATTTTCTAGTTTAAATTGTTTAACTAAAACTCCACTTAAAGCTATAGTTGGTAATCCTGTTCAGAAACACTTTTTGTTATACTGGGTGAAATGGTCCTTCCATCCTGAGAGTAATCAATATATTATGTATTCAGAAAAAGGAACGAAAAGAATCAGACCTCTGTGTCAGCTGCAGGCCTGTAAAAACTCTGACCAATCCCTGCCATTCGGTCCGAATGGAAAGAACCAATCAGATGCCTTCATGTCTCGTCCTGCCCACGCCCCCCTGTCCCTCCCTCCTCCTCGTGCACACTCATCACGTTTCACTGTTGCCGGAAATATTCATCACACTCCTCAGCAGAAACACCAAGTTAGCAGGAGAATAAGTTCATAAGGTACGATGGCAGAGAAAATGCAGCCAAAAATACCACTTCCAGCGTCCGGCTCGCCCCGCTGAACAGACAAAGAAAAGAAAACCGGAGGCAGAAAAGGCTGCGATGAAAAAGTCTCTGGATAAAGTTAGAGGACAAACCAGAGTCAACATCGGTGCAGTCTTTGAGCTGTGGAGACAACTGAGACATCTGAAGGACCTGAAAAGTGATGCAGAGGTTCATGTCTTTCTGTTGGACAGGTAATTATTTGTTTTGCTTCAGGAGGATTTGTTATTTTCATGAAATATGTAACGTTTGCCTAATTAGCTACTTTTGTAGCACGTATTAGCTCAATGCTAACGTTAGCTTCTCTGTCGGTGTAAGCCGGTCGTCGGTACATACTGCTTATCTACTTATAGGATCTGTGCTTCCTGGATGGAGCATTGAGCGTTTTTACTCGACGTGGGGTGTGGCTTTGGACGGAGGACTGACAGGAGGGGGAGGGGTGGTGGAGCTTAGAGGAGGTGCTGCTTTCAAATCTTGCCAGCTCTCCAACATTACCAACTATAGCTTTAATAACCTGCCTGATATCAGACAGAACAGTCGACTTGTCACTCGGGATGGAAGGATCAATTCACAGATACTCACAAACTACTCATTTAGTATCAATTCCTTAGAAAATGTATCAATAATAGCGTTATTTATAACCCCACTTTGAGTGCTAAACAGTCTGTGGTTTCCATTGTCGTATCTTGTGCTTCATAATGCACCACACATTTTCAGTGGGAGACAGCTCTGGTCTCTTTTACTACAAAGTCATGCCGTTTCGCGTTATTGAATCGCCTTCCCATCCCTACTCGTTACCCACCATTTCCACCTTCAGTCTGACATTGCTTACCTTGCGTGGCAGCTGGATTTTTGTGATCTTGTGATCTCTCAAGAATCTTGCCAGGCTTCAAGTTACCAGTTTGTGTCTGCACCAAAAGTGGTGCAGCCAGTTAGCATCCTAAGATGGACTACTGGCAGCTACGGGCGTGGTTTTAGGTGCAACGACATCGAGTGTCCATGGAAGCACCTCATCTCCACCAAACAATGGCAGCTCCTGAAAAGTTTGGTAAAGATACTGTGATAGCATCAGTTATATCAAAACTGGAGAGTATTTCTTCATTGAAAGCAAAGAATGGCACTGAAGGCTTTTTCCAAAGAAAAAAAGGTTTTTGCTCTTTTCCTGACTGACTTTGGCAACACTTTGATCTGACTGGTTCAGCCCATGGTAGATGTGATAGACAGATGGTTCATCCAATTACCTGCCAAGTTTTTTGTTTTTTTTTAAGTGCCTGCCCTTTTCCAAGTAGTTTTTAAGGACGACTTCCCAGATGGTTCTGTGTAACAAACCATCTGGAATGTCAGATTATAACATTGTCTCCACTCTAACCAATTTCTGTGGCGGAGGCGGATTCGATTTTCTCTAACCAATCAGTAGAGACCAGCACATCCACCTCAATCTAATGTCATTTCAGGTCAACACTGATGCGTAGCCATGGCAACATACTGTTTTTTCAGAGTGAAGCAGAGTGAAGTAAAAACAAACTACAATGTCAGGCGATATTGAGAAGACATATTTCTAGAAAACCCTCATCTAGCAGCATCTGTTTAGTATATAGCGGCCACCATTATTGTTATTACTCCTCCTTAGCTCCAGCAAACACCTTGAAGATGCTTGACAACAGCTTGACGATAAAAGGCATTAGCTCCACCCATGGCACTGATCAGACCGGTTGTTCATCAATTGAGAAACCGCTGTTTTATGTCATGATTCCAGAGCAGAGAGTCAGTCAGCTCAGTGGAGGGGGCAGATTCAAAGGTCTTTGTGACCTAAAACTGACCTGATATCCGCAGGTAGATTAATAATATTAAAAACTACACTTAATCTCACAGATAAATTGATCGTGTTTGGTAAAAACGGAGTAATAAACAGATTACAGTTCAGTATTTGAGTTCAAACTATGGCTTCAGGAACTCGGTCGTTTTTTTTGTGACCCGATTGGATTACTGGATTGTTCAAATCTGCTCTCTGAGCTGAAAGTGATGTAGCCCTGAGATTACAGACAGGAAACAAAACGGGTCTTGGGCGTATCTCCCCATGTGACAAGGTAATAACGTGGTACAAGTTCTTTTTTTCAATCTCGCGCCCCTGGGCTACTCTATGAATTTTTGATATTTGTCTCACACTGAGAAATTTTGAGGAGCTGTGACATGCCTGCAGAGAATATGAAGTGCCGTCAAAAAGCTCGACTGTGGAAACACATTTTACATCTGCTCTGATCAAATCCCATCCCGACCTTCAGTCCTGTGTCTCCGTTAAACTGTGGCTTTGTCATCTTATACCATATCCGGAAACAATGAATGTCAAAGGAAATGTCCATCCTTGAACGCGGGTACACTGTTTATGGACAGCTTTATCTTGTATTTCCTGTATTTCTTCTTGTGGGACTGGGTAATAATTAAAACATCACTGTAAACTGACTTTCAGCAGGATAATATCATGATATTATTACCATATCATGTTATTGCTTCACAAATTCCTGTTTAATGACTCAGATCAAGCTATAATTAAAGAAGCAAAATTGGTTACTGAGTTTGGTTTCAATAAATGCATAACATGGTGGAAGATGGTTCATTGCTTTGAAATTCAGTGCATGTAATTACCATATAGAGACATACAAATCAATAGTGAAAAAAGTATGCAGTATTGATACTGATTGGGTATTGACTTATCACCTTAAGTTAAAGTCAAAGTCAACTTTATTGTCAATTCTGCCATATGTTTAAGGATATATAGAGAATCAAAATGCTGTTTCTCTCAGAGCCCTGATGCAAATATACAGTACTCAAGCAACAACAATGGTGTAAAAACACTGTAATAGAAACAAAATACTAAGAAAGTAGAAAAAGAAAAGTAAAAAAGTAGAAGTACTAGACATGTTTTAAGACTTAAATATTTACAAGTTAAGCAATATCAAAGAAGAAACAGAACAGAAAGTTGCTATAGTTAACAAACAGTTCCATATTTACACATTCAGCAGGCGCTACTATGTCATTTTTCTGATGGCCCATTATTCCCAATAAAAAGCCCATTTGTCTGACAGATTGTTACACTGAACACAAACACCAATTGCTCCGAATAAAGGCCCATTGGTCCAATAATATCAGCCTGGTATAACTTACAACGTTCACCAGCAGTGGGCTTCTGTTTTGGAATAATGGAAAAATGGGCTTTCAGTCCTTTCAGAATAATGGGGCAGGTGGACAACAACAGGTCCAACAGGGACATTCAACAGGTGGACAAAGGACTGTCCAAACAATGGGCAGTCCATTGTCCATCTGTTGAATGTCGAGTGTCCAAAATTCACTGTCATTTTTGCTGTGTTTGGGACTCCCCCAACTCCTGAGAAAATCACCTGGCTATTTAGCTGCTAAATGTTGCATGGTGTTCGTTATAGCTAGCTGCTATCGTTGTCAGCTGTTTGCGCACACAGTGGACAGACCCTGCCATATGCTATCTGCTGTCTGTAGGTAGCATATGGGAGGGTAGACAGTGGGACTGAACTGACTGAACAGCAAAGTTGAAAGCCATAATTCGGTCAACATTAACCATGGCCTGATGATCTGTGGCCACCAAAAGTTAGTCTGTGGCCACCAAATATTCCATGTAGATGGCCAAGTTTTATCCACATGGTATGAGCTTTCACTAACAGAATGTTACAGTTCCACAAACATCCTGATTCCTTCACGCCTTTGAGGTCAACATCCTATGAAAACAGCAAACAGAACAGTACTCATCACCAGCTAGCTACTGAAGTCTGGGTTTACTGAGGCTACTCAAACCGCTAATGAAATCCTTATATTTAGAATATGACACATCTAAAGACATGATATACTGTGATGTGTGCTGCTAGATTCCTCAACTAGATCAGAAGTCCAGCTTGGTTTTTAATTGGAAACAATACCCTCAAGAAACACTACATCACAATTCATGAGAAAAGTGACCAAGTTTAACAATTAAGGAAAGTTGTGTTAATTTGTGTTGAATTACTTTTTCTGTTATTTTTACATAAGTTTACATTTTAGCCACCAAAAATTCACCTTGGCCACCAAATTTTTGGGTCTTTGTTGCTCGTGAGGTCAGTGCTTAAAAATATTAAGTGTCCATCCCTACACAAAGCCAAAACAAGTCAAGCCAAGTCAGATTTTATTTGTATATTCCAAAATCACAATTTGCCTCAAGGGGCTTTACAGTCTGCACAGTGTGTAACACCCCCTGTCCTGTAAACCTCAGGGAGAGCCAGAGAAGAGGGATCCCCCTCTCAGGATGGACAGGTGTGCAATAGATGTCGTGTGCACAGAACAGAGCATCTCAAGAAATACAATATTAAAGACAGAGTTTGTAATACATAGAATTGAGTCCATGACCACATCAAACATGCAGTGTCGCCCATTGGACCCGAGTCATACGATCTCCTCTCCCCTGTGGGAACCTCAGGTGTCGCCCAATTTTCCTGAACCACACGACCTCATCTCCATCATGGAGACTTCAGGTGTCGCCCACAGGACCTGAGTCACACAACCTCCTCCCCACCGTGGAGACCTCAGTTGCCGCTCGTTGAACTTAAACCTTACGACCTCAGGTGTCGCCCAATTTTCCTGAACCACACGACCTCATCTCCATCATGGAGACTTCAGCCTTCACCTGTTGGACCTGAGTAACACGACCTTCTCTCCACCATGGAGCCCTGTAAATGTCCAGGCCACAGAATCACGTTAACAACAAACATTTTGATAACCAATTTTCCTTAAAACATTAAATAATGGAATATCTGAGCTGAAATATGAATCAGCTGAAACATTTTGTAGAGCTGAGGGGAACTGCAACACTGAGTGATAACTCTCTCTTGGTTTATCACTATGAATACTACTATATTATGCATAGTCATTCACTCCATTGTTCACATAAAACAGTGCTACCAGAATAATAATGTTAAGAGGATTTTGATCGTATCACCCATCCCTATTCCTGGAAATAACTGCCCAAAAATATTTATATTTTGAGTAGCTATGATGCATTTTGATCACTTTCAGCAATCTAAAATTTCAGTGTAAATATGTGTTCAATATCAAGGCCGTGATTTGAATTAAGAGGAATGTGCCAGTTCTATGAAAGTCCATTAAAAAACAGCCAAACAGTTGACACTGAAAAAAATGGTCATTATCTTGCTCTTACTATTATACTTAATGCTATCAGCATCATTAACACACTCTCCACCTACACTTACTGTCAGCAACAGGTTCACAACAGTTCCCTGTTGAATATAGTCAGAATTTCATCTGAAAATTGAGAAAATTACCAACTGAGATAGAACCATAAGAGGCAGGTTGAAGAAGAGCATGATTTTTGTCACAAAATAACCCTTGAAAACACATCACAAATTGATGCTATACTGTAAAATCATATCACAACATCTGAGGGTGGAGTTTCCCTTTAAGAGACCAGGTCCACGGGGTTAAAGCATAAAAAAATTAAAATAAAAACACACAATCTGAAATCTAATTCTTCAGATTCCAGACCCACCATCCAGTCTCCAAAGGCCGCTGTTGCCCTAGAGCCAAAGTGATTTCCCATTCATAGGCCAGTGTAATGCACATACTGCTCACCAGGTGTCTCATTGAGTGCAGCAGCTCAGGATTTCAATGCATGAATTGTCCTCTGGGACAGAGAACAGTGTTAGAAATTCATTGAACAGG
Source organism: Lutjanus argentimaculatus (assembly GCA_034769285.1). Lineage (NCBI taxonomy): Eukaryota > Metazoa > Chordata > Actinopteri > Lutjaniformes > Lutjanidae > Lutjanus > Lutjanus argentimaculatus. Next base: position 261,783 of record JAWZSL010000069.1, on the reverse strand, counting down.
ATGAGAAAAATGCCTCGTCTCTCTGACTCCTCTCTTTGTCTCTCCCACACCCAGTCTCTCATGTTTTTTATGTCAAGAAAACATTATGATACAATAATTTTTACCTTATTAAAGTGCTAATGTGAATGACAAACTATCCATGCATGCAAATAATGCCTGAATGCAGGATAGCATCATTATTTGGGGGCAAAATACATATTTTAATTAGATTTATGGTATTTTGATGCTTTCTGTTAACCCATTCCTACCTCTCTCACGCACACATTTCCTCTGTCTCTCAGTCCACAGTAGCTGCTCAGACTCCTCCTCCGTCGGCAGTCAGAAGGAGGGGGGATCCCCGGCGTCTGGGAGAGACCCCAGGAGAAGCTCTGGATCAACAAGTTACTCACAGGTGGGGTCAAATAACTCACAGTCCAGTGACTCCAAAGTGGGTCAAGCATTTTCATTTGGAGAAATAACTCACCATGGTTAATTATAGATTTAAAAATGTGAGGAATATGAGGTGCAGGTTAGGGGTTTTTATCTTTTCCACTGGAACCACAGGGTCTTTGCAAATAGCAGGAGGTCTTTTTTAGGAGCTCATAAAATTTAGCCATACTTCCTAAAAATCTTCTGACTGGACTTCCTAATGGCTCAGGAACTATCAGAGTGCAGTTTGCAACGTTGAACATGGTCAAACAGTTAATTGTAATACAAACAATTTAAGTTGTGTTTTTCTGTTCATTTTATGCCTCTATTATCGTATAAGCCTAAAACATTACTGTTTGCCTGTAGGCTTTGGTAACAAAATTGGACATGGCAGATGTCAATTAAATAAAATAAGATAAGATAAGATTTTCCTGTGTTACAGCAAAAGAAGCGACAATAAATACAATAAATAGTAAACAAGCAATATAAACAAGAGGAAATATAAAAATTTGAACAATATAAACAAGAGGAAATATGAGAATAGGCACAGTGTATACAATGTAAACAGACTCACTGGTTGAATGTACACCAATGCACAGAGGGAATATTGATATTACACACTGGAATGAAGATACACCTGACTGAAGTATTGATATTGCACAATGAAATGAAAATACACCTCTGTGAAATATTGCACAGCATGAAGTGACATTACACCTGAATAAGTTCTGATATTGCACAGTTGGTGTACATCATAGTGCAGTTAATTTGTCAGTCTTGGTGAGTATGTGGTCTGCAGTAATAACTTAAATATTTTATACAAAGCCTATTATTGAAATATACAAAGAAATCACAGCGATAGGTACCAATAAATAAACTAAACATATGACTAAATCAGTCATATCATTGTTACTCACAATCATGTAGCACAAATTTTAAACAAATTTACAGAAAATATGCAAAAGAAAATGCAAATAATGCGTTAAGTGCCAGTTGGTGTGGTAATTCTCCACTCAGGTGTCATTAAACCTCAGCAGAAGAAGGCAGCGCAGCGAGGGGATTAAAAGCGCGTGAAATATGACATTTCTGTTAGTTTCATCCAGCTGTTTTTATAGGTTAATGGAAACAATTTTAACAATTATGCAAAATGACTGCGGTCAGCTCAGATTTTGCGATCATGCAATTATAGTTATGACAGGCCTAAATGACAGCATAGGTTTCAGGTGAGCAATGTGACAGCAGGCACGGCAGCGAAGGAGCAAGCTGAGCGTTGGATGTACAGTATGTTTCAGTGAGATAAGTATGATATGGAGCGAGCTCACAGGCTTTGTTTCATTATTAGAAGCAGGGATGGTGTGCAGATTAGAAAGGCTGGGCTAATGAGACAGAGTGAGAAACACCAAACTCACTGTTGTTACATACACAAGAATGAAAATAAGTTTCACTTTCAACTTTACTCTCAACGTTTGCTTTTAGATGCCGGGGATCCCCCCTACTTATTTCACTTTATTTTATGAGTAATGCTAACTTGTAGGGTTTTTCTGATTGTCATGCATAAGTTTTATGTTTAACACTTTCATATGCTGTTTACTGCTAGTTTGATTGTGTGCTTTAGTGTTTTCTTGGTGAATATGCAAAACAGTGTGTTCTGTTAACAGTTAACAGAATCAAACCAAACCCTGACAACACTAACATCAACACTAACCCCCTTCTGTCGCTCTCTCATTTTCTTTCATCTCTTTAATATAGCTGTCTAATGAAGGCACAAAAACTTAAAAACACTAAATATATAGTAGATCATCCACCTCTCCAAGAATGTTTGCCTCCATTTGATGGCAGATATCGAGGGGACAAGGAATGAGAGGAGAGACAGTAGGCATGGGCAGTGTCTCAGACCTCAGATGCCTGAAATTTGTCATTTTCTAATCTGTTATCAGTAATTTACTAACCTTATGTTCTTGCATGGTTCTTTTTCTGCATTACTGCATTTAAAAGTCCTTTGGGTTTTACAGTCTTTCCAGCACAATAAGTTTGTCTCTTTTTCATGTATTAAAGGAGCAATGTATAACAATTGTGCATCCAAAAATGAGTACTGCAGACCAAATAGCAAGTTAGAGCCATAGACTGTATATGAAATAGGTTGAAATGCTATTTAATATTTATGGTTGACGCAAGTTGTTTCTCCCCCCATCCCCTCCTCCCCAGACTCAAGGAAGCTCAGACAGGTTGCAGGAACACTGCAGGAGCGAAGACGAGCGAAACATTATAATTTGACAATTTGACAATGGACACCACGGCTTTAGTGTTGTCTTCAGAGTAGCAAGCATTTCAACTTGTTTTCTTTATTTCTTATGATGCATCATGGTCATTTTATGATTTATTACAGGAAATATATTACAGATTTCCCCCTGTAAATATACGTGATTTTTTATTTTATTATTTTGCAAAATAGAAAACTAATCTTAAATGCTCTTGTGTGCAACCTACAGTATATAGGCTATTAGGAAAGTGAAGACAGTGTGTATGCATCTCTTAGCTGTAAGGAAACAGCAATACCTGCCCCTCATCTCCATGGTTTAAATGAATTTGCTCTGTGCACACACACACACACACACACACACAAATGCACATTCTCTCAATCTCCTTATCTAGCAAACAGAATATGACAGATTGGCAAACAGACTGCGGAGGGAACAGATTGACAGACAGACGGACACACGCAGCCCAAACAGATAGGGCAAACACACAGACAGCGATATGCACATATTCAACAACAGAGGGAGGATTGCCGCTTGTGCCCACGTACACACACGCTTTGGCATGCACACACACTTTAGCGCAGAATTAAAAATGTGACTGTTGCTGTTTTTTTTGTTTTTTTTTTTCCCCTCAGAGTCAGTCTCCCTCTACAGCTGTGTAACTGTCATCTCAATAACAGTAAGTGTTTATTAGATATTTCTTTGGTCTTTTTTCTCTCTGTTGTTGCTCTCTTTACATTTGCCGCTCATGTCAAGGCTTTTCCCATTTACTGATTCCCTACTCCGTTCCTTCTGAAAGAAATCACAAATGCTCAAAGGGAAAATTGACCACTTTTTATGCAGATGCTCAGTCAGTGTTGATGGCAAATGTACTCAACTGAAGCAATAAATCCCTCAGTGTGTGCTATACTGACCGAGAGAACTGAGTTTTCCTGCTGCAAAATCTGTTGTTCTTCCTGCATCCAGTGATGTTACAGTGATGTCATTGGTGTTTAGGAAGGACTACTGGATGTTTCTGCTTGGATTTAGCTGGGGGCCTGCTAGATGCATATTTCTGTAAGTTATCGCCATGTTGTGATCAACAAAGTAATAGCACAACTCCGCGAGCAGAGGATCTCAGCTGTCTTGATCAATAATCCACACACTGAGGAATTTATTATTTAAAATGACGAAATTTACTATCAACACTGACTGGACAGAAGGGCTGGATGCGGAACTTCTATACTTTTATGGCACCAACTGAATTGATTAGATCCTATCGAGTACTGAAAAGTGCCCTGTCATTCCGTATCAAATTTTGTAGTGGTGAGTGGTTCAAGACATTGCAGCATAAAAATTATGTCACAGAACTATTGTCATAAAAATTTGATCATATTTTAAGTGTTTTGTGTGTTTTGGACCAAATATATTGACACAGTATGCCAAAGTGAAAAAATTGCCAAGTCATATAAGTGTTGTGCTGAAAAAAAAAGATACAAATCATTGGCATTTGTTGTGGTTAGGGCTGCAACTAATGAGTATTTTGATAGTCGATTAGTCATCGATTATTGAAACAATTCATTGACTAGTTGCCCAAAAAATGCATCTCATGTTTTGAATTTTTTTCACCTGAGTTTGTGAGAGACAGAGACACAGAGTAGGTTGAGTCAGAGAGCAGAACCCCAGAACCACCAACGATCGCAGGAGTGATCAGTACAAATCACGCCAGAGTTTTGCAAATCAAGGGTTCCCTTCTAGACACGACCGAGAGAGAGGAGCACAGTTCCAAAAATAGAAAATCTATTTGTGGAGGTCCATGTTTTGTATTTTTTGGTTCTTGGTTATGGAATCCTGCACGCATGTATAGACAGAGTTGTTCTGGTTTTTAACTACAAGTGCTAATAAGCTATGTCAAGTCTGAGTCTGCATCATCCATGTTTAATGTGATTTCTCTTCAAATGTTTGCACATTACTGACATGTTCCCACAATAAGCAATGTCGAGTAAATCCTGCAGCTAATTCTTTTTTTTGCCGTGATCTTTCGTTGACTACATCGACTAATTGTTGAAGCCGGGTTTGAGGATCCAGGCTAGCTGCTCTTTTGCACAGAGATTGTAAGAGGTCTCAGTCTGCCAATATTTTCCAGCACCACAAATGTCACTCACACAATTATTTTCCCCTCTGTCTTCTTTTTGTTTGGATTAGGCAGACTACTGTTTGTTATTAATGTTCTTTTTGACAGTTATTTATATATTTCAGTTTCTTCATTTTAGTCCAGTAATCCAGGTTGAGTAAAGTGTGCAGAGTAAAAACAGTTTCTCCTGCTGCTCCCAGATCTTTGAACAACTTCCCCCTTTAAAGAGAGGGGTTGTACTATGGCGTGAAATGTAATTTTCTTTATGTTAGGCTTGATTCTAATAGATTTGAAATTGAGTTTCATTCAGGAACTTGTATCAAAGTCATGTTACTGGTACTGATATAGAAATATTTTCAATGATACCCAGCCCTACTGGACATTCAAATAAAAAGTGGTGAATTTTCCCTTTAATATCTATGTAAAATAAATGAAATATTTGATTTCTTTTTGTCTCATTTTCTCTCCTGCTGTATCTTTTTACAGAATCAGAACTGGACCTTGGACTTTTTGAAGATATATTCATCTCTACTCCATCTCTGGGCACGCCAAACTGGACTTCAAGGAGCAAGAAGACAAAAAAGAGAGACCCTCAGACTCTTATTTGAACTTCTCCCACATGCTCGCTCTCCTTCCCCTGTTCCCTCTTGCCCCCTTCACCTCCTTAAAACAAATAAAATGCCAGCAGATTAACTGGAGCCATTTTTTAAAACGCTCTGATATGAGCCCCCAAAGAAAAGCTGCCTCCAAAAAGGATCAAAACTGCCCTGTTTAAACCATGACAAGCACCAGCAGGGCTCTCTGCACTCCGCCATTTTGGATCTGCCAGTCTCAGTTGCTGGCAGAGTCATTGACACCAAAGGCACTTCAGCCACACAGTGTGGCCATTGTCTGCCCCGCGGCTCCCCACTAGGCCAAACCACTTGGTCTGAACCACTGACTGCCTGGCTGGCTGACTGTACGCATCACATGCTCCAGCATCTGATAATAAACAGGAAGTGATATAGAGGGCGTAAATCCACCGTAGGATTGCAGATTTAGAATGTATTATGTACTTTGTCATTTTCATAACGCTGAATGGAGTACTGTAGGCTTTTTATTCCCCTCCTCCTGCCTGTGTAAAAATGCGTGGCATAGGCTAGGTGTGATTGCATCTATGTAAATGAGGCAGGGGTGGTGTGAGCATACACACATACACACACACACACACACACACACACACACACACAACACAGACACAGACACAGACACACACAGTGTCCCTCAACACATGCAGTCATTCTTATTGTTATAAGACAGTGGAGCACTATTCACACGCTCACACACGCTCACTGAGGCCATTTTAGAGCCTGGTACAGTGACTAAATCAGCTCAGGACACTTACAGTAAACACTGCCTTGACGATGAACGGAAGGTCTTACAGTATCATATCCGACTGCTACACACTCTGTTACTCAGTTTGTTTAAGCTAATGAGTGGCAAGGATTTAAGGGCTTCTTTAAAGTGTAACTTATGTCAGCAACATGAGCTTCTTGGTGCCTTAAAAATGTTCTTCAGTGTACTGATAATGAATTTAATACTATACCTTTAATATGAGATGCCATATTCTATATGCCAAAGGTATAAAATGGGTGTCTGTGCAATGTTCATTTGTGTACAAAGAGGTATTGTTGTTACTTTTAGTCTGAGCTTTCCTGATTGGACTGCTTCCTCCATAAAATGGTGGATCTGTTCGATGTGCTACATTCTGGTTTTACTGGTTTTCTGCTTGCAGCCAGAAGACATGAACTACTTATGATTATTCTTAAAGAGATAATTTGCTCAAATCTGACTTCTAGGTTGTTACTCAAAGGAAGACATTTTCCTAGAGCAGCAGTTCAAGTCGTGACCACCCCGAATAATCAGGTTCAACCACAACAAAAAATCAATATCGTAAAGAGTCAGGGTGATATTTCCGATGCTTGGTGGGAGCTCAAGCATCTGTTGGAAATGCTGGCATCCATGATAACAAATCTGGCTATTGCTGCAAAGCATGATACTGTGGCACAAAAGCACCAAAATTCGCTAGAATTCCCCAAAATGTTTCTTTTCAGCCTCTTGTTTTTGAGTTTCAACATCACTCCTTCTGGCAGAGAGAGAAATTACATGCACACTTTTGACACGTGTTTATGATGTATGACTCCGACCATACTCTGTCGCTATGGTTGCTCCCCGCTTCAGCTCTGGCAAACCAATCATTGTTGACTGATACAAAAACACATCACTACAATTGCGCCAGACTGGGACTGTCATCCAAAATATAGAGATACTGATCACGCCTATCACCTGGCAGTGATAGGCGTGATCAGTATTATGTGAAATCATTTGGCAAGGCCTTGAATGTAACAGATGTTATACGTAAAACTCCCTCACTACAGATTTAAAGGGATAGTTCCAATTATTTGAAGTGAGGTTGTACAGTATAAGGCACTTATCCAGTCAGTGTGTTATCTACAGTAGATGGTGGGAGGCACGCCTCCAGTTTGGAGAAGCAGAGACGAGTACCAGCACGGAAGCTGAACAATGTACTGCTGTGGACAGGATCAGCAACAAAACATATTGTAGCCACTTAAACAAAGGTCCGTACAAAAAAAATCAATATCAGTTTAAGTGTATGCAATATTTAGAATAATTTCCCCAGTTTACCTTGCTGCCGGACAGCCTTTTCTGACAGGAAACTGCCATTATATAAGCTAAATATTGCTCTCTCTGTTGCTCAACCAGATTCCATTAGCAAAATAAGTCATTTTAAAACACAAAACACCGGAGTTGCTGGTCTACTGCTGTCTTGATTGGTTAATTTGTTTGTGTTATTGTATGAATTTAGTGACTGAAAGGGTTACTTTGGATTCTCCAAAGTCACACAATAACACAAAAAACTAACTGCTTGAGGCAGTGGTAGGCGGCAACTCCTGTGTTTTGCAAGGCAAAATTACTGGGTTCACCTATGGTTGAGCAAAAGAGAGCGATATTTGGCTTATGTAACGGGGGTTGCCTGTTGAAAAAGGCTGTCCAACAGCAAAATAAAGCACTGAAAATATTCTAAATATAGCATACACTTAAACTGACGTTGATTTCTTTAAGCGGGCCTTTCTTAAGTGGCTAAAATCTGAACTATCCCTTTAAGATATCATATCTCAAAACTAATGGAACATGCTACAAAAATAACTTGCAGAACAGCAGCTTAACCTCTACTACTCTGCTAGACTCCCTCGTGGGTTCATTAATAAACATCCATGTTACACTGCTGAGTTTTTCTCAACCTCACAAAACAAAAAAAATGATGCACAACATATGTTGAACTTATCATTTTATGTTATGATGTGGCCAAAAAGAAAAGGTTTCAATATTTAACATGATGTAGTTCATTATCTATGGCAGCAAGCATGCAGTCAGTAAAACCAATCATCATCCAGTTTTGATTGGATAGCACGTGTGTATCACTATCAAACAATATCATGCTTAAGGTACAATATGAAACCATCAGGTAGCGAAAGCCAGCAGCAGCAGGAGGTTAAGCTTGTGTCTGCAGACAGCAGCAGCTTGTCGCTGTTATCAGATTTAGCACGTTTCATATCTGCATTCAAATTCAAAAATTGCAAATGGCTATTGAGCCGCTTCTGAATCAATATGTAATTTGTTGGCTTGGAGAAGCCTCGTACACTTCATAGCCTTTAGCTGTTTGGTACATTGCATTATATTGGAAGCGATGTAATGAACACCATCTTTCATTCTTACTGCAGTATAGATTGTCATATGCAGAATTCCTCACTTTTTTGTACGCCACAGCAAGACAGTATTAATGTATGGAAACTTTTTCTCTTGCTCTGTTGCTATGACTGCCTGATGTTTACATTTTTGGAAAGAATGTGGAATGTTTGAAATGCATGTTACACTATTAGAAATAAAGGTTCCAAAAAGGTTCTGCCTGAAGGGCAGAGGTTTTACCCAGAACCATTTACTTTTAAAGAACCATTTTTTGAGGAAAGGGTTAGTCAAGGGTTCTTTGTAAAACTAATTAATTAAGGTTTGATTAAAAGCCCTTTCATACAAGGGTTCTTTGTGCCATAATATAACTGGGTTCTCAGTAGAACCCTCTAAGTGTGTTCTAGATAAAATAAAAAAAAATATAAAAGTGTTCTCAGTAGAACAATCTGGATGGGATATAGATAAAACCATTGACATATAAATAGGTCCTTGGCTGAACCCCCTGTGTGGGTTCTCGAAAAAAATCCTTGGAATACAGAAAGGTTCTAAGTCGAACCCCCAGGGTGGGTTTTAGATGAAACCTTAAAAATATATAGAGGTTCTTGGTAGAACTCCCTGACTTGGACCTTACTGGCACCCTTAAAAAGTGTAAAGATTCTGGATAGAACCCCCAGAGAGAGTTCTGGGTGGTACCATTACACAGTAGATGGGTTCCCCTTCAGAACCTCTCAAAAGGATCTGAGGAAAGCCTCAGAGACCTTTAAGGGATGATTCTAGGAATAACAGTGGGCGGGTTCTTGATAAAACCCTTGGAATATAGAAGGTCCTCAGCAGAACATCCTAGTTGGATTCGAGATGAAACCCTTGGAATATAAAAAGGTTCTTGGTAGAACCTGGGTGAAACCTTTCACAGATGGTTCTAGGTATAACTCTTTATGCTTGATTCTAGGTATAAGTCTCTGAAAGAGTTTCAAATAGAACCATTATAAACGTTTTTACTTGGAACCAAAATGGGTTCTTATACAGTGACAAGCCAAAGAACCCTCTATGGTTCTAGTTAGAACCTTTATTTAAGAGTGTATACTTACTTGATAAAATTGTACTGTTATTTTTTTGTGTTGAATTAAAACTGGATGCAAACCTCTCTGAGGAGATTTAAATGGGGGGTGGTGGTGGTGGGACGGTGATGGGGGGGTAGAGGTCGTGCTTGAACCTTTTTAGCAGGTCTAACCTCAAAATGAGGCCTGTAACCTCCTCACCTCCAACTTGCTGTAATGAGCGGGGTCTCTTCTGTGAGAGCCAGCTGTGCCGCTGCCTCCACCAGGCCTCACAAAACCCCAGAATGATTAGATAACTACAGTGCAGCGCCATATCAAATAGTTCCAGGGATCAAATTCTCTGAAGGAGGGGAGGGCAGTGAGTGTGTGTGTCCATCTGTGCATGTGAGGGACATAGAGGAGAGGAATGAGAGATAAAGGCTGGGCAAAAGAGAGGGGGAGGAGGAGGAGGGGGGGGGGACAGGAAGGGGCAGAACTGAGGGAGAGAGAAAGGGAGCGACAGAGGAGAAGGACAGGAGACAGTAGGTGGGAATGATGGGAAATGAGCGAGGGCGAAGGGGCAGACAGACAGAGAGGCACAGTCAAGGGGAGAGCAGGAGCACGAGGAGGAAAAAAAGAGAGGAAGAATAGAGAGGGGGGCTTATAGAAAGAGGGAGACACAAAGTAGAGTTAGAACTTTTTTTTTTCTAATGGAGAGAACTAAGAGTGAGGGCCGAGAGAGCTGCAGAATGGATGAAGGAGAGAGAGCGAGCGGGGTAAAAGGGGGGATGTTGACAAAGCAGCGAGACTGTGGCGAACAAAGAGAACGTGAAGAGAATGAGTCGGGGGAAACATCAAAGGGATTTTTCAGGCCCGGTTACCGGGACAACAGACATTTGCATGCGATTAGCTTTTTACATCATATTAAGAAGGGTTAGGGTGAGGGAGGGAGGATGGAGGAGGGGGTGATGGAGGGTGGGGGGGGGGGGGGCAGGGAACTATAGATCATACACACACACACACACACTGTATGAGATAGTGAGAGGGAGAAAAAAAAAGAGAAAGAAAAAGAGGGACGTTGGTCATCTCACGCGGATAAACTGACTTATAGGCAGCCAGCCAAGCGTTTCTTTTGTAAATGAGAGTGCATGTTGAGGGGAGATACAGTAATATGCCGGCGCAGACATTTTGGCAAAGGGAGGTCAAAGCAGGCAGTGTGGTTTTTTTTATTTTATTCTATTTTTTTCTTCTTTCAATACAAGTTTGACACCAATGATTTAAAGCATTGAGGAACAATCTGCAACTTAACCAAACCTTTGAAGACTGATTTCAGGTATAAAGCTTGATTTGTGCTGAAAAATATTTTTAGCAGCACAATCTGCAGTACGATACAGTACGATAATACCATGAAAAATAGTTCACGATCCGATACTAATTGTTATCGTGATATTAAAAACAACTAACAACGACTTTACAGCTTGATTTCTGTTGTATGCAGAAGCAAAAGTCCATGATACGATATTTACTGCAATATTAAAAAACAAAGAAAAATGACAGCTTTAAAGCTTGATTTGAGCTGAGAAATATTTTTCAGCTGCAGAAAATAAATCAGATAAAAATCTAGTAAAGAGAAAACCACAATAACAAGTTGATGCAAATGATTTAAAGCTATGAGGAACAATCTGTAAGTAAATATTCCCTCTTAAACCAACCTGTGAACACTAGTTTCAGGTTTACAGCTTGATTTTTGTTTTAAAATATTTTTCAGAACATACAGCAGTATATATGTACGATACAGTAGGATAATTGTACAATAATAGCATGATAAATAGTCCACAATATAATATTAATCATTATCGTAATCTTAAAAAACAATGACAAATGACAACATTACAGCTTGATCTGTGCTAAAAAATATATTTTTCAGCAACAGAACATATAGCAGATTTACCGTGCAGCAAATAGGGACGTAACAATACCAAAAACTCAAGGTATGACAGCACCAAAATAAACAATACGATATTTATTGTAACATTAAAAAACTCAGAAATGTGACAACTTGAAAAATTATCTCTGCCAGGTGTATGTCTGGAGGTGATCATGTAATCGCTTGTGTGTGTGTGTGTGTGTGTAAGCTTGTCTGCAGGTAATCTCACATACCACTCGATCAATCAGCTGACTTTTTTTTGGTGGACATTCATGACTGTAAGCTTGTAGACCTCTGTGATTCGTAGTTTTTCAAAAACCTTGATGAACCTTTTTTTGTGTCACCACACCAGCAACAGCTGTGGCCTCAGGCCTCGTTTTTGGGTCATCCCACTCTTGTAAGCACAATTATTTCATGAACACCTGGAGGGAATTTCTTCAAACTTGGCAAAAATGTCCACATGGTCTCAAGGATGAAGTGATTAGATTTTGGTGGTCAAAGGTCAAGGTCACTGTGGCCTCACGTCAATCCCATTCTTGTGAACACGATATCTCAGGAACGCTTGGAAGTAATTATCTAAAATTTGCTACAAAAGTCCACTTGGACTCAAGGATGAACTGATTGAGATTGTGGGGGTCAAAGGTCGCTGTGACCTCATTAAACACCTTTTTGCCCATACCTCAAGAATTTATATGCTAATTATGACAAAATTTTTCACAATTGTCTTATAGGGTACTAGCAGTGCTGGAGAATAAGAGGTGAATAAAACTTTACTATTACCTTGTCCGTGACCATGATTCATGCCTGAGTCATGTCAGATAGATTTATAACAGTTATGGTGGTTGTTTAACAGCGAAGAAAATATTATGTTTTTACACGATTTTTCATCCATAAAATGTCCCAAAGCGAGATCTTCAAATTTCTTCTTTTGTCTAACCAACAGTCCAAAACCCAAACCCAACCCTTTATTGACTATCATAAATGATACAAATCTTCACATTTAAGAAGGCAGAGAGCTGCACACTACTGAGTGACCTCTTCCAGTTAAATAATAAATCTAATGCTCACAGCATTTTTGTTCATGTAAAAGTTGCTTTTCCTTGCAAATTGAACTGCTAATGCTTCTTTAATGAAATTAAATAAAAGTAGCCAACCATGACCCTAGTATGTGCAAAAAATGAATCATTTCATTGATTAATTGTTGCAGCCATAGGCATAGATTTTGGGGGTGATGGAATGAACGGGTTCTTCACAGTATTTAGAACTTGTGCATCCGTCCCTCTCAATGAAAGCACAAAAATAACAAAACCACTTGCCTGACAGCCCTATTGTATTATTTTCCATTATATTTATTACATTATTATTAATCCATTATTGAACTGACACCTGAGTTTTGTGTTTTCCTTTACACAAATAAAGACATTTCCACCATACATTATTGCAGAAAAAGCAAAAATTGGTGCATAAAAATCATCAGAATAAAGTGTTTGATGCTTTCTTGGGGAGAACCCCTACATAATATGTGACCCTCGCAATGTTGAAATGCAACCTTAGTTGCAGCTCTGTTGGATCAGCTGAAAAATGCTTAGTTGTACAGCCGAAAACCGGGCTGATATTTTGGAGATACATGAATATCCTGTAGATATACTTTTATTATTTTTTAAAAATAACTATGTAAAAAAACATGAAACCTATAAAACATAACACTCATCATTGACAGATCAACCTAAAAATCCCAACAGAACACTCTTATAATCTATATACATGCACACATTTACATATTGATGCACACTGTCTAGACACAGGTAGTATAAATATAAAGTATCCAACATGGATCCACGTTTCACCATAAACACCTTGTTGTTTGCACACATGCAGTGCATACATCACTGGCACCTCACACAACCTTCCCCGCAATCATAAAAGCCATTAAACATGTTTCTATGGGCACACACCCTCCGGCATTTTACACATGTAATATTATCCCGCCAATTCTCTCCTCCACCTCCCTCCCTCCACCTCACTCCCTCCATCCTTCCTTCCCTCGCTCCTGTCTCTCCATCAATCCATGTCCCCTCCCTCTTTCCTCTCCATCTCCATCTCTTTCTCTCTCCCCCCTCTTTCTATCCATCCATCTTCCTCCCTCCCTCTTAATCTCCACCTCTCTCTCTCCTTATATTTCTCCACCCCTTTCTTCTTCTCTTTTTTTTCTCTCTGGCCTGCTCTGCTCTCTCAGAGTGTGTGTGTGTGTGTGTGTGTGTGTGTGTGTGTGTGTGATGCTTCAGTGCCCTCTGTATTGTGGCTGCATTGTGCCAGTAGGCGTCGCCGCGACAGCCGTTGTCACGGCAGCATTGTGATGTGGGGGGGGTGATGGGTGTGTCTGTGTGAGGTGGGGTGGAGGGGTGGAGGAGTGTATTACAGTATCAATACCCTGACACTGCGACAAAAAGGACAGCAGCCGTAGCCACATATCACTCCACCTCTGCACTCCTCCTCCTCCTCCTCCGTCGTCTCCTTCCCTCCCGACCCCCCACCTCCACCTCCCTCCCCCTGAATCAATTCCTCCACCCCTCCTCTCAATTGATTTCCCACCATATCTCACTGAATATGTACATATTGATCCTCTCCACCTCCTCCTCACCCCACCTCAGCCTCATCCCTCACTCCTTTCTTCCTCTCCTTCTCTTGTTTTTTACTCTATCAGATTTCATCTACGCCCCTCCACCCTCCACCCTTATCTCACTCCATCTCTCACACACACACACTTTCCCCCATCTTTCATTTCATCTCCCCCAATTCTTCCCCTCTCTCTCCTCTCTCCATCACACCTCCCTGCCCGTCTCCCTCCCTCCTTCCCTCCCCTCACGGCTGTTTTTTTTTTGTTGTTGTTTTGTTTTTTGTGTTTTCTGTGCCTGTGTGTGTGTGTGTAGCGTGCATGTGTCTGTCTCACTCACTCTCTGAATATTAATTGGTGCATTTCTGCTGCGGCGGAGAAAACAATCAAAGCGTCAGGGGCGGGTGATGATGCCATTGTGGCAGCCGCAAACACGTACACATATGTACCGTGAGTGTACACACAAACACAAACAGAGTGATACACACACAAGCACACAAGGCCAACACAGACACACACAGACAGTTGCAGGGACACATCAGCAGAGAGAGATGCATACATACATACATACACTTCTATACACATATATAGGCTGCTGACATGCAAAATGTGCTCAGACACACACTCATACACACATTGATTTACTATGTACACACACTGAGACGAGCATGCAGCGCACATATGCCACAGACTTAGTCAGTCACTCTCAGATACACAATAGCAGGCTTACAATGGCTGATCCAGGAGATATGTTCTGCGTCAGCAAAGACATTTGAATTTCCCAGCCAACATTTACCTTCACACAGAGCTCGAGCACATCACATTTAAATGTTAAAACCAAGGCCTTCGAGCTGAGGAACATTCAGACTCACAATTAAAGTGATATTTCTTCCACATACCAAGGGGAGAAAACATGTAAACAGAGGTGGAAAGTAACTACTTGCAAGAATCTGTACTTTCCACTCCTTATATTTTCAAATCAGGCTCATTACTTTAGTTTTAACGCATTTTCAGGGAATTACTGATTATTTTTATTTGGCATCATTGTGTGCCGCCTACCCGACATCAAGATCGATTTCAACCTAAATGAATGGGACGCTAACACATAGAAAAGATGATTCCTTGGTGCATTCATCTGTACATATCATGTATGACAGTTGCAACGAGATGATAACATATAAAAGATGTATTAAAACCAAAAACACGTAACAGAACAAAAAAGATATACCAAGACAAAAACAACATAATACACCTGAAAAGATGAAAAAGATGTACTAAGCCGAAAATGGCGTAAAACACGCAACAAGACAAAAAAGATGCTAGAAGATAAAAAGAATGTAAAAGATGTAACAAGACAAAAAACATAACAAGACGAAAAGGATGTAAGAGACATAACAAGACAAAAAAGACATAAGAAGTGAAAAAGATGTAACAAGACAAAAAAGACTTAAAACAACAAGACGTAACAAGAAAAAAACAATGGAAATGACGCAACAAGATGAAAAAGATGTAACAAGACAAAAAAAAACCAACATAAAAGACAGAACAAGACAAAGAAGACATAAAAGACGTAAAGGATGACGAAACAAAAACATCGTAAATGATTTAATAGTTGAAAAAAGGCACAAAAAGAGAACAACTTACATAAAAGACAGAACATGACAAAAAGATGCAACAAGGCGAAAAACAAGACAAAAAAGACGTACCAAAACAAAAACGATGAGACGGAAACTCGACCACAGAGAAAAGGTGAGGTTCAGTTTGCTTTACACAGAAACAGCTGTTATAAATGTCCTTCAGATGGGGACTTTTTACTTTTATACATTATACATTTCAGAGGCTGTACTTTTTCACTTTTACTTGAGTAAAGAAGTACTTCTACTATAACCAGCTGTTTTTTTACACATCTGTACTTCTACACGAGTAAAAAATGCATGTACCGTCCACCTTTGTATCTAAATGCTGTTTAGACTGGAGCCCCATTCAGGAAAATAATGAAATCAAAGCGTTTAAAAGAGGGAGAGTGAGGTAAAGAAAATGTAAAGTTGAAGATTTATGTAATTAGCAGACTATTCAGCAGGCTCTCTGTTCTTTAATATCTCACTCTGTAACTCTTTGATGAAGGCTGAGAGGTGGTGGAAGAGGAGCGTGGGCTTCACCACTCCATGCGCATCCTAGTCGGCCCACGTACTGTAGATTTGACTCCCTGCTTTTTGTTGTTGTCGTTTGCCCTTGTACAGCACAGTACGCTCGCTCATGCAGGCAGCTTACATGGAAAATATGAGAATTAGTTGGTGGGAAAGCAAAGCCTGCGTTGAACTGGTGAGACTTTAAAATGCTGATGCAGATGGAGCAGATAAAAGCAAAGGCGAAAGTCTAATGAAAATATTTG
This sequence comes from Lutjanus argentimaculatus, assembly GCA_034769285.1. Lineage (NCBI taxonomy): Eukaryota > Metazoa > Chordata > Actinopteri > Lutjaniformes > Lutjanidae > Lutjanus > Lutjanus argentimaculatus. The sequence goes on along the minus strand of JAWZSL010000069.1, from coordinate 245,287 downwards.
AGTTCAATCAAGAGCCAACTCCTTGAAATAAGTCCCCCCACCCCAGATGAGTGATAAAAGGACACAACTTCCAGTGCAAGTTAATATGGCGGAGTCCCAAATCAAGATCAAGATATTCCATGTAGATACACATTCGACTAGACTCCAATATAACCAGATATAAGACACACGCTTGTCTGTAGGAAACGCTGCAGATCAAATCTCCTCTTTCAGTGGTGTAAACTCTTTACTCAAAGTCCAGTGTGATTTACTGATATGGAAAATAAATAGCATATCACTTTTAGGGACATTTTGCTTGTTAGGTTTACACATTTCAAGCTTTTCTTGTGTCTTTTAACCCTGTTTAGTCTGGCTCGTTTTATGAGTTTTGGATGTGGAAGCAATAGTCAGGTGACCTTCGTCAAAATGGTGATCTTCAAGGTTTTCGATGTGAAATGGTCACAGTTTGGTTCGGTTAAGGCAACAAAACTACTCACTTTGGTCTAGGAAAAGATCATGGTTTAGGCTACAATCGGTATGTAATTAGTTACATAAGTAACGTTACATAATTAAAGTAACTTAACATAAGTAAGTTGACGTAAGTTAAATGTGAACAGCTTCAGTCTCTTCCGTGAATGTCCTGGGTTCGTTTGACTCATCCATCCATAAGCAGACTTTGTCCCTCTTTACACTATGTCACATTTTTCACGACATGTCATCTCAAATGTAAAAAATAGACATTGTGAAAACATTGGCATGTTATTCATACGCCAACAAGACTAGAGAGATCAGGCTGCAAGGTCCACTCCTCCCCTCTCACACCAGTTTTCACATCACAGGTCTATTATTTCACAGTTGAGATTTTTCACACCATCACAAGGACTGAAATTTTAAAAGTCATCTGTTAAGCAAAGGTGCTGAACAGCTGCAGATTATGCCTTTGTTAAGTAAAGTTTAAAGCAGCATTAATCACAGCTTGTTCTCATGCCCAAGTATGGCAACTTGGTCAACGCCCCTATGTTTCAAACTGTGATGATGTAGGTACCCCCTGTAGCATCATTTGTGGAGCCGCCTCTCTAGCGTGATGTTTTGATGCACTGTCAAAGTCAGGTGACTTTGTATAAAGAGCGAGAAAGTCCATGTTTGGAGGGGGTGGGGTGGATGGATAGGTCAAACAAACACAGGAAACCAAAGGAATGTTGACTTCTTTTGAACTTACGTCATGTATTATACGTAACTTAATTTACGTAACTAGTCTAATGAATTATTTAAATGTACAATACGTAAGTTCTGCCACCAGGGGTCTCTCTCACGTTAAAACAATAACAAAAGACGTAATCTGATGTTCTTGTTAAGTAGCGTGGGATCATGGGAGTTATCTTCATTGTTAAATAACCGCCACTGCTGATGAAAACCTATCTGACATGATTCAAACAGAAATCATGTTCACAGATGAGGTAAGTTTTATTCACATTATTAATTTACTTCCGCACTGTCTGACATATGCCATGTTTTCCTGGAAGTTATAGCAACTAGCCAGCAATGACTAGCACAGTTACCATGAATAAATTACAGATTTCTCTGGGTTTGGACATTGTTGGAAACATCTAGCATAATGTAAGTACACAACTCAACAAAATAAATGTTCGCATTTTTAGACATTTTAATGCGGAAATGTGACATATTATAAGCCAAACCGTGATTTTCTAATAAAACAAAACCAGGTAGTTTTGGTGCCTAAACCAAACTGCAACTGCTTCACAATGTTAACCATGTGTTTATCATTGTTATCATGACAACCAAGGTCACCCGACTATTGTTACTGTGACCCGGTAAGTCACCTGACCATGAGGACAAAGGTCTCCCCGACTACTGCTACTAGGACAAAAAATGTTTGTGAAATGTGAAATGTTCCTCAGCAAGCTTTATTTTGAAAGTCTACCTGGACGTTGCATATTTATTATTGCTAACTCGACTGTGGAGACCTGCATGTGCAAACTGACACTAGAGGGGTACCTACCATAGATATTTAATACATAGACCCCAAATTGACCACTTCAGCTTGTTGCTGCAATACGTCAACATCACTGCAATATTGGTCCTGTCAAGACTGGTGTGTCAACAAATACATGTAAACAGAGAAGCTGCTGCTCAACTGAAGTTCAGTGACTCATGTTACATAAGAGTTCATAATCTACATGAAATAGGATTTTTTTTTTACTTAACTCCATGTAGATCATGAACACTTGAATATACAATGAACTAATTGAAATTGGTTGAGAAATGTAAACATTATAGTGCTTTTTATCCAGGAGAAACAGCTCCCCCATTTACGTTTTTGTTGACAGACCGATCATGATGGGACCAATATGGCGGCAACATTGCAGCATGTAGTCTGTATGTCTGTGGTACTTACATTGTCATAGTTTAAAGTGTAGGGTTACTGAACAAGCTGCTGTATTTGACGAGTTGGGAGTGAGAACTTGATGGTTTTATAACAACACTGAATCTACAACTACTGTGGGAGGGGTCACTCATTGTGATGAACTGAGAACTGAGAATTAGCACCCAACTCTGCAGCTGTTTCACCTTCTTCTAGCTCATTGTTTTTGTTTTAAAGCCCCCTCCATTCAAAAAAATTTTCACTTATTGTTGCTTTCCGTGGATGTTTGACCTTCATTCGGCAGAATGATGTATGTTTGACACAGGAGATGTTTTCAATTCATCTGCTGAGAGGGAAAGCTGCTGTTTACTCATCTTAAACTGAATTTAAGACATGGATGTACAGCCCACTCACAGGATAGTTTGGAACCAGTCGGAAGCTAATGTTAACTTAAATAAGTGTGATATTTAACTTGACATGATGTGTTTGTACCCTGAAAATGTTACTAGAAGTGAAGTAAGAGATATTTTGTGTCAGACAGTAAAACTTTGAATAATGAACAATAAATGCATATTCATGGATTCATGAGTTTTGCAGGCACAAATTTATTCAAAAAGAAACTTTTTGTAAGACGTATTTTAATGACAATAAATGATATTCATGGATCTGTTTTCAGCGCACAAAATGCTCTGATAATCCACTGTACACTATCTGCCAAGCACCAAACGGCAGATGAAGTTAGCAGATAGCTGATAAAGATAATGGAGCATTTAGCTAGCTGCTAAATAGCCAGCAAGTATCCCTCAGGAGTTGGTGGAGACCAAAACAGAGCTAAAAGCCTGAGATACTTTTCTTGTGGTCAACTAAAGGGTTAAAAGAAGAGCGAATATTGGACTGAAAAAAGAAACATCATTGCAAGGGGATGATAAAGTTGCTGCTCATCTGAGGCAAATGTTAACTAACACCATAGTTCCACAACAACTTTTTAAGGTTATACTTTGTCAAGGCTCGGCATCTGTCACTTAGTTTTGCAGTTCTTCTGCTTTCAACTGGCCAAAACTCTAAATTTAACTTGTGAAATGTTCAACTTTTAGCACAGGAGGTGCATCAAACCCATAAAACTCATGCAGGAGACATTTTCTTTTTGCAAATTTTGTCGATGCTGGTACATCGGTTTAAGGAGACATGCATCTGCTCCAACTAAATCATAACTGTCAAGTGAATTTGTAGCAAACTTCTGAAACACTGAAAAGAAAGAAAAGAGTCAACTTGTTTGGAGCAAATCAGCCATCAGCCTCCATGGCTGAAAAGCAAAGCCAACATGGATGTCTGCAGTTCCTCGAAGGGCAAGTCAGTCCCCAGAGACTCCCATATCAAAAACCATGTATGAAAGTGTGAAATAATTCACTGCACTTATACTTTTACAGAGTACTTTTACTGATACTTTAGTGCATTTTGCTATAAATACTTTGCCTGACCTTTATACTTCTAATTAAAGGAATATTTCAGATGATTTGATGTAGGGTTGTATGAGAAGTGGGGAAAATATCCTAAATATTGCGTATACTTAAAGTGATAGTGATTTTTTTTTTAAAATTGGACTTTTTTTTAAAGTGGCTTAAATACATTTTGTTGGTGACCTTGTCCACAGCAGTACATTGCTTTCTACACTGATGCGCCTCTCTGCTTCTCAAGCTGGGGACATGTCAACCACCATCAATTCCACTCAGTACCTCATACAACTCCACCACAAACAATCTGAACTATCCCTTTAAGTCTAATTTCTAATATTTTTCCAAACTTATACTGTAATGTTAGCATATCTGTCTACTGCTTCTATTTTTGCTGGGGACCCCCTGGGAACCTCCGAGGGACTCCTGGTGGTCCCCGCACCTTATGTTGGGAACCCTCCATCCAAATATGTGCACTTTGTATCTTCCCATCCTGGAAGTGGCCATGTGCTTCCGGGGTGGCTCAACCACACCACAACATTTAGGCTGCCTCTTGTCATCACTTTTTTTTTAAACACACTTCAATTGGTGTGAAACTTTTTTTTTCAACTCTTCTTCTCTTCTTCTTCTTCTTCCTCTCTTAAAAAAAAACGTCTCTCCAAACTGTCAGCTACCCGCCACCCGAGATGCCATATTTAGGATACAAATGTGAAGAGATGACAGCGTTGTAAAATGGTGCCCGTGCTGAGATTATAATTAACATTTCCAACCTACATCACTCTCCCTCCCACTTCTTCTTCTTCTTCTTCTTCTTCTTCTCCCCTATTCACCCACTCCTCCTCCTTCTCCTGTACAATAAACGGGGGGAAAAACGCAAGAAGAAGAAGAAAAGGAGAGAAGGGAAAAAAGAAAGAAAGGGGAGATGGAGGAGGACAAGGAGGAGGAGGAGGAGGAGGAGAGAGTGAGAGGAGAGAGAGAAGAGAGGGTGACCAAACGGAGGGAGGGAGGGAGGGAGGGGGAAACGGCGTATGCTTGTATACAACCCTGATTTCCATTTTTTTCCCAACTCGTAATGTATTTAATTCAAGTGAAACGTAATCATGACGTGTCGTGTCATTAATCTCCTCGCCGCCTCTCCCGTAAGTACACTGAGTCTTTACTTTCAACATATATCCTATATCTTCATTTATCTAGTTAAAATTTTTATCCACCACTCTGTTTACATGGACACTTTTGTGCATGGTGGCGTGAAACACCGGTGACGAAACATTTCCAACATTGTTGAATTTATTGCGACTGTTGTTGCCCCTTTTTTTTTTTTTTGTCAACGAGCAACACACGGGATAATGGCCAATATAGTTGTTGTTGTGTTTTTAATTTCACTCCGCTTCTAACGCGTATGTGTGTGTGAGAGTTTTGTGTGTGTGCGCGTTGGGAGCATGAAGCATGTATGTATGTATGTAACTGCGCGCTCCGGACCACTTTACGTGTGTGTCATGTATGTAAGCTGGTGTATGTGCGCGCATGGCCGACGCATGTAGCCTCCTATAGCCCGTGACATGACAAAAAAAAAAACGGTGAAACGCACTGTTTGACCGCATAATTCAGCAAATAGTCGGTGTAACATGTGAAACAAGTCGATTTTCGGAATTAAACGCCACTTTAAAACGGCTGCAAGTGCACGAAAAGTCACTCTGAGTGGTTAAAGATGCATTTTTTTTTTAAAATAGCGTAACTTTAACTTTAAGTTCTGTTAGGTAGTAGGTAGTTATTTCTATCCGCGCGTGGACACTAGTTTAGAATTTATAAAGCGTTATGACCTCTTCTTCTTTTTTAAACCTCTCTGGAAAAACGACCAAAAAAAAAAAGTAGCTTTTACGAAAAGAGGCACAAGTTCTCGGTGCGTAACCGGAGGATTTTCGATAAGCCGCAGACATATTGTCCAGGCGTAAAAGTGGATTTTTTTTTTGCGTGTTTAGCAAGTTGATTTACAAAGCGTAATTTGTGCGTAGATGCGATTAGCTCGACTAATTCTTTTGTTGGACACACATTAGGCATTGTGTAGTGCATTGTTTTCCGAGATAAGCGCCGTCACTTTCATGTGGGGACGTGCGCAGAAAACGCGCCACAGGCTTTGTAATAGTGTTTTATAAACGTTATGCTCCCTCCACCTTTTACTACAATGTTTACTACAACCCGTTTAGTTGTCCTAACATCACCTCCACTGTCTGCAAGCTCAGAAAGTAGCATAGCAAGTGTGGCATGCGGCGTTGTGAGCCGTGTGTGTGCAAAACGTGAAGAGAAGTTACCGGTTTTTCAGCCCCTGCTTTTTTTTTTTTTTTAAATGTGCGTTTTTTTTGGACACGATGTCGCTTTTTTTTGGGGACTGATGTCGGTTTGGGAGATTGGCAGAGGATTCAAGATGAAATCCATGATGGCACTTTTTCTTTTTTCCTCCTCCTCGTCCTCTCCCTCTGCTCTGCTCGCTCACTCGTCTTTTCCCCTCCCTTAATCTTTTGTATAGAAAATTTAAGAACAAAATGGAGCAGGGGAGAGAGCGATAGATAGGCTGACATGACACACACACGCCAACCAACCTCCCCCCTCCAACCCCCCCCGACTTTCCAAAAAACTACGTCCCCACTGCTTATGATTTTTAATCGCTTTTCTTTTTTGGGGGGAAGCGGGATTGTGCGCGGACACCATCTGCGGGTTAGGGTTAATCTCATTTTAGCGGGGGTGTTTATTAGTGCATTGTTTGTTGATGGTTATTTATTTCATTAATGTGCCTCTAATTGAGATGGCCGCGAGAGAGAAGAGGGGAAAGAGCGACTGAAAATGGTTGCACGTTATTGACGCACATCACAGGGGCGAGGAGGAAATTCCTCATGAGATAAGGCGCAGACGTGTCATCTGGGTTGACCAAAGACACTCCTGTCGCCTTTTCTATATCCAGTGGAATATGTTTAGGGATCCTGAAATGCCCTATTTTTATATCCACCACTCAAAATGTCACACTTTTCAGAGCGTGTGCACAGTGGAAGTAGGTTGACATTGCTGGCTTGTCCTATAAACAGGGAACTCTGTTTACTTCATCTTTTTATTTGGACATTTTATTAAATGATTTTACACATATTCTTTAACTTAAATAACCCCAAACTATACTTTATCTTAAGAAATTTGCTATTCATTGAGAACGGATATGATATAGAAAGAAATGTGGAGTAAATTCTGGTTGAAATGACTGCTTTGCTTTTGATTTTTGCCCTCTAGAGTGACTTTTTGTCGCTGAAAACTACCCAATGAGCACTAACCGGGTTGATTTATAGTTAAAAAACGGTTGATATTCAGTTTGGACATCTAAGACCTCTTCATTCAGCTAAAATGTCACAAAACACAAATTTGTTTCATCATTTTGATAAGTTAAATTGCTCGCCAAACTACATATTATCTTAACAAATTCCCTATGAGTTGAAAGCAGATATGATGTATGAAAGAAATAAATAGTAAGTTTTTGTTGAAATTGGAATTTTTCTTTTGATTTTTGCCCCTAGAGTGACTTTTGTCAGTGTTGTTATCTAGTCGAAAGCTTGTTATTCGGTCAGAACTTCTAAGACCTCTTTTCACCCTCTTCTCATTCAGCTAAAATGCGGTTACAACTCAACGTGTCACAAAACATACAGATATGATATAAAAAGAGAGTGTAACTTGTAGTTGAAATGAGTGCTTTTCTGTTGATTTTTGCTCTCCAGAGCAACTTTTTGTTGCTGAAGACTACCCAGTGAGCACTAACCGGGTTGATTTCTGCTTGAAAACTGGGTAATATTCAGTCTGAGACCTCTTTTCGCCTCTTTTCAACCAGCCAGAATACAGTTACAACATCACAAAACACCAAATTTGTTTAATATGCACATTCCCTTAATTAACTTAGCCTAAACTACATATTATCTTCACGAATTCTCAATTAGCTGAAAGCGGATATGATTTATGAAAGAAATGAAGAGTAAATCCTTGTTCACATGAGTGCTTTTTTTTTTTTTTTGCCCACTAGAGTGACTTTTTGTTGCTAAACCTGCACTAACCCCAGGTTTCAACGTTGATTTCTAGTTGAAAGACCTCTTTTCACCCTCTTTTCAATCGGCTAAAATGCCGTTACAACATCAACGTGTCGTAAAACACGAATTTGTCAAATCATTTTCATAAATTTGTTCATTTGTAGGTTGAAAAAGAGACTCAGTATGAAGGCATTTCTCCAAAGTCATTTTTCTCTGGTGGGTGAAATCTGGTCTACACAAAGACATCATTTCAAAGCATTTAATATTTCATATGAAATGTATTTAGGCTTTTGGTTACAGTTTTGACTATTCCAATGGTATATACACTGGAACATAGTATAAAGAGCGACAGAGATGCTAAAGTGTGGAGGATGTGGTCGTAGCTGGTTTAGTTGACGGACTTAGACCCTGAACTAGAGTTCCAGGCCTGTCTGTGCAACATAGTTTTCCAGCCTTTCACCTGAGAAATTTCCCAATTAGGCTCCAAAGTGACAGCAGGCTTTCATTTACATATCGTAGAGGATGAAAAATTTCACTTTTGCAAATATGGTTAAAGTGTGAACGTTCAATCAAGTAGTTAAAATAGTCTGTGAGAAGACTTTAACTTTTGAACCAATTCTGAAAGTCTTTTCTCCGCTGACCATTGTCATTTTTTAAACATCCAACAACAGAACAGAAAAATGCTCACTGTGTACTTACTGTAGGTGAAGTGGTCACAGCTTCGACTGCTCCGAAGGTAAATCCACCGGGACAGTTCAGGTTAAATGTGTGAATCAAACATCAACTAGTTGATTTAAAAAAAGTCGAAAGTCCAACCGATATATTGTTGGGCCAACATAATCAGCCGATGTTGGCCTGTCACAGATATATCGTATTGTGTATACGTTTTCCGATATGCACCGATAACAGGAACATTTAATCCAGAAAGTGGTGATTTAGATTTAGCACAATAGGGAACATTTATGAGGACAAGAGGAGCTCCTGGCAGGTGTACAACCTGCCCCTGTTGACTTTGGCTGGCAGTATCAGAATAACCTGTAATTGACTGATACTGAACATTACTGATGTTTATTTAGCTATTTATTTAATTTATCTTTTATTTAAATGTTCACCAATGTTTAACTTGAAGGGAAAGTTCACCTCAAAAACAAAAACACGTATTTTTCCTGTGTCCTAGTGTTTATCCATCTATACTGTTTTGGTGTGAGTTTTGGTTTAATCAGCTGTAGAGACGTCTGCCTTCTCTCCAATATAATGGGACTGGATGACACTAGTCCTGTGGTGCTCAAAGCACAAAAAAATTGTTTGAAAAACTCAACAGCAGCGTCTCTTTCCAGAAATCGTGACCCGGTTACTCAAGATAATTTGCATACCTTGTTGTGAGCAGTTTCATGTAGACTTTCTTTCTACCGTAGAGTCTACTGAATCTACCCGTCTTAGTACCCAGTGAACATTTTTCCATTGAAAGATGTTTAAAAAATACGATGAAAAGACTTTCAGAATTGGTAGAAAACTGAAAGTTTTTTCTAGAGCCCCACTGATTTGGGATTTTTGATTGTAGAGGGGTAAAAATTCACTGATTACTGATGTGGTGACCGATACAAAATGACCTTTTCTCTGTAGATTGTGAACCAATTTTGTACTGATATGACTAAAAGTACTTAAAAGACCAATTTCATTAATAATAACCTTTATTAAAGAATATTTAAAGGGACAGTTCACCTCAAAATCCCAAATTTTGGTTTGTCACAGATATATAGGTATTGGTGTAAATGTTTTGGGAAAACTTTCTGATAGAAAGAAAGTAGTTCCTACATGAATATGCTCACAACAAGGTCTGTGATTAATCTTGAGTAACCGGGTCATGATTTTTGTAAAGACACACTGGTTTTGAATTTTTCAAATGTATTTTTTTAAGTGCTTTGAGCACCACAAGCCCAGTGCCATTTAGTCCCATTATACTGGAGAGATGGCAGACATTTCTAAGGCTAATTTCTCCAAAACTCTGCAACTCACACCAAAACAATCTAGATGAATAAACAGCACTACAGGCCAGGGGGAAAATAGGGTAAAATTGGTTAAAAAAGGTATTTATTTATGAAAGCAGCCAGTTAAGTACCTTAATAGTCATATCAGTACAAAATTGGTTCACAATCCACAGAGAAAAGGTCATTTTCCAGCTCAAAGGTTCACTATATTGGCCACTGTATCAGTAATGGATAATTTTTTTCCCCTCTAAAATCAGTATCAGTCTCACAAATCTCATATGGGTCAGGCTCTAGAAAAACGTTTACTTTTGAACCGATTCTCAAAGTCTTTTTACTGTTTTTCCAACTGAAAAATGCGCACCGGGTGCTAAGTCGAGCATCTGTGTGCGATATTAAAAAATAAACATGAAAAGGATCACGTCTCTGTGGGAAAAGTATCCACCCATCCACCCCTACAGGTTGCCTAAGATGATTTCCTGTTGCGAACACTCGTCAGGAACCTACTGTACTAATGAATATGAAACACTGGCCCTATGTTAAAAAGCGTCTAATGGCTTTGCTTCATTCAGACCTCTCTGTGTCTCTCTCTGCTCGTTGTGCTCAAGTAGTATCCTCCTCCTCCGCCACCATCAATGCCTCCCCCTCCCCATCTTTGTACATACTGTACTGTACTTGAGGGGGCACATACACCCCATCCAGGTGGCTCTTGGGGGGGAGAGATTGTGTGTGAGGGAGAGACAGAGGGAGAGGGAGTAAAAGGGAGAGGAGTGTAGCACCAATCAAGGCTTCTGATTGATATAATTGGGTCATTAGTGCGCTGCGGGAGAGGCACCTGCTTGCCCTCAGTTAGGGAGAATCTACTGCATTGTGACATTTTGAGACTGTTGAGAGTTCTGCTGGCTGCTCGGGATTAGTGTGTATTTAGAGCATTAGGGTCTTACTTAAATAGTACGCCACTTGTGCCACTTGTATGGAGTTTGCAGACCAGTTTCTGACTTGATTTTATTTTACAATAAGCGGTTGGACAGGTACAGTAGATGGTTCACGTTTACGCTCCAGCCTGTGTGTGTGTGTGTGTGTGTGTGTGTGTGTGGCGGGCACGCGTTTGACTGACTGGAATCGAATCATGATTTCGGTGGCAAAGCGAGCTAAGCAGGTCACAGCACCAGCAGAAGGGGCCCGCTGTGATTTAAAACAGCAGGTCAAGCAAAAGATAGAGCCGCATGGGTCCGATCATCAGGAGATGGTGAGCAGAGGAAGCCTAAAGGTTAGTTAGAGAGGCTGCAGATATTAAGGCGTCAGTGGGCTTCAACACCGTCCTCCTACAGCTTCATTATGGTGAAATACAGGCGGGGTACATCTGACAATTTCTGTAACTTTCAGAAACTAACAATCCAACATGCACACGCTTAGTAATAAAGGTGCTGACTAGAACCATAAAGGTTCCTCAGCTTTTATAAAGGTTCCACTTGGAAACCTTTCAGAGAGTTCTATCCAGAATCCAACATTAATGGTTGCACCTAAAACCATCAGTAGAAAGTTACACCCACAACCTCCTATAAGAGGTTCTACAGAGAACCCTTCTATGGTTAATGGTTTTTCTCTCGAGGTTCTGTCCAGAACCTTTCCACCTTCTAAGGGTGCTAACAAGAATGCACACAGGGGGCTCTGGTGAGACCCTTTTTAGATTCCGTGGGTTTTATATAGAAAACATTCGAGGGGTTCTACTGAAAACCTTTTTACATTCCATGGGTTTTATCTAGAACACATTCAGGGAGTTCTGTCGAGAACCTTTTGATGTTCCAAGAGTTTTATCCAGAACACACTTAGGGGGTTCTATCAAGAACCTTTTTGTGTTCCAAGAGTTTTATCTAGAACGCGCTCAAGGGGTTCTACTGAGAACCATTTTATATTTCAAGGGTTTTTATCTCAAACACACTCAGGGGGTTCTATTGAGAACCTTTTTATTCGAAGGGTGTCATCTAGAACCCTCCAAGGGGGTTCTACTGTGAATGTTCTTATATTCCAAGGGTTTTATTGAGAACCCACTGAGTTGTTCTTTCATAATATTGACAGACAGTAGATGAAAGAGGATTGCAATCTATCCTTGGAGAACTCTTTCCTCTAAAAAGGATTCTTAATGGAACCTTTAGTTTTACAGAGAATCCTTGACAAAACCTTTCTTCAAAAACGGTCCTCCTCAAATGGTTCTGGTTGGAACCTCAGCCTTTCAGGAAGAACCCTTTTGGAACCTCTATTTCTAAGAGTGTACACCTATTTCTAGGGTTGTCACGATAATGAGATAAGAATTTTAAACTTTAATAGAATACTTATATAAAAAATGATACTCAGGACCTCTTTTTCCATGACAAAAAGAAAAACAAGACGAGGCACACAAAATAATGAGATTTTTTTCTTTTTTTTTTAAAGGAACAGTCTGCACTCAGTGCTGGTACAGAAATAGTCAGTGAACACTGTCTGGCTTTGCTGCAAGACAAATCTCAGGCTGGACAATAAAGACTGAACTTCACTGAGTTCTTGAATGAGAACTTGGATATTTTTTTTTATAGCTTTGGTACTTTTGATGCTAGAATGAACAGATTTCGTAATACATTGCTACCTGACTGAGTGGTTCTCTTTTAGATAAAGAAATAAAATAAGTCCAACGGTCCTCACGGATTGAAATTTGAAAATTTGTCACGTTTTTAATTCATCAGCCTTTCGTGGAATGGTATCACAAAACACAGTTGTAGTTGTTTATAGCACAGTAACATCTGATTTAATTTGATGAAGAAGGGAAATAATAATTTTGTGTTATGTATATAAGTTTATCACAGCTGTATGATGCTGGACAAGCTTGAAAATGCACCTTGAAAATATTTAAAAAGTGCTTGAATTGACCTCAGAAAAGCTGAAGGAATGCTGATTATTTTGTCTCCCACCTATCTGTGGCAGCAGGCTTTTTTCCCCTAGAACAACTATAAACACTTCTAATTAAGATTGTCAAAAGTATTGATACTTTTATGGGGTTTTTTTTATGTACCACATGTTTAAAATCATACAATATCTGTTAATTACAGTTAAAAAAAATGTTTGGCTAGGAGCACTTCCTAGAATAAAATTGACTTTGTTTTAGGTGCTCATTGGATAGGGATACATGTAACAGCACAAAAAAAAAAAAAAAAACTCCACAGCACTCTGTTTTAAGACAATTAAAATGCCCTGTTGTCACTGCATGGTCATGTTGGACCTTAGAACAAACAAAGTCCGACTTAACAAACAAACTTCGACTGAAATTTGGCTTGCTGCAAAACCAGACCGTGTTGTCTAACTTCTTCTGTACCAGCACTGAGTGCAGGTTGTTGTTTTTTTTTAAAAAAACTGGCAAAAATTACCTTATTTTGTTTGCTTTGTGACTTGTTTTCTTTTTGCAGTGTTATCAAAAGCCGTATAAAGTATCTGTTTTTTAGTGCTAGTATTGTATCTATGTTTAAAATTCTGGTATTGTGACAACTTTACTTCCAATGTGGTCTGACAACACAAACTAGTTCTTTTTGACTATACTGTCACCTTTAGGCTCAGATCTAGGGCTGCAACTAATGATTATTTTCATTATCCATGAATCTGTCATTCATTATTAATTTAGTAGGTGTTTGGTCCATAACAAGTCAGAAAATGGTGAAAAATGTGAGTCAGTGTTTCTCAAAGCCCAAGATGACGTCTTCAAATGTCTTGTTTTTATCAACAACCCAAAGGAGAATTTGGACTTTTTTTCCCTTAAAAAATGAGTCAAAATGATCTATCAATTATCAAAATAGTTATAGCCATTTGATTTAATAGCTAATTGTTACAGCTCTAGTCAGATCCCCTGATAGAGAAAACAAAGTTTCCAACCTCATATCCTTACTGTCAAGGTGCCCTTGTGGGGGGTACATCACCCCGAATTACACCAGGATGTGTTGATTTAAATATTTACGCTCACATATACTGTATATATATATAATATAATAAGTGTAATTGGGAGCGCATGAAGTGAGGTGTTACTAAGAAAGAGAACACACGCTCTGCAAATTTCCACAGGGTGCATTAAGAATCAACCCGTGTTAACAGTTGCTATTTTTTTCTATAGGTGATCACATGTCTTATACACATATTCCACAAGGAGGTCACAGTGTAGGGTCAGCATCCCTGGAGCTTGTGGGTAGTCGGCATCTTGCTCAAGGACACTTCAGATAAAGAGGAGGGGGTGGGAATTGGCTGACAAAAGGGTTTGAAATTTTTTGATTCGGATGTTCATCAATTGATTGACAGTTTTCTGTCCACATTTTGATTTTTGATGAGAAAATAAAAACAACACTTAGGCATTTGTTTCACCTTTTGGCCCCTTCCTTTGCTTCTTTTCTTTCAGCCCCTGCAGGTGATCTTCAGTGTGCACAGATAAGCCTTTTCCAGTGATTTGCTTATGACATTTGCATGCTCCAAACCAATTCTCCTCTTTAAGGCTTCAGTCTCGTAATCCTGAATCAGACTAGTCAGTCAGCGCCTCCGCTCATTGGTTTAGACACAGCGCGGCCCGCATGACTTGGAGCCAGAGTCTTGTTTCTCTGCCGAGATTGCTCTGATGTTTTCCAGCGTTCAGATTCATTCGCTCAGATCTGGCACTGCCGCGTCGCTCCCTGTTCGGAGCTCTCTCCGCAACTGTGAGGAAAGTGTCTGCTCGTGTTTTCTCTGCTGGAGGAAGAATTCATTGAGAAAGAGCAGGAGCAACAGCTTGAGAGGTTCGAGGGAAGAAGAAATGAAGTGGTAAGGCTAGACAGGAAGAAAAAGAGGCGGGATAAATCAGAGCAGAGAAGGAGAAGGAGAGAAAAGTGGCACTTTTTCACTTAACGTTGCTGGTGGCCTCCTCAGATCTAGCAAAAGATGAAAGAACTGAGGACAGATCAAGAGTCTAGGGCTAAATGTATCTTACTATAAAACTTTTTCTTCTTTTGGCTCACAAAATATCTGTTAACTAGAATTACCACCTCATGGTTGTATGCCTCCACCAAAGTTCCAGTTTCATCCATGTCTGTATAATATACGTAGTGAAGACTGTGAAGGAATTTAATAAAAGGTGATAAAAGTGTATTTTTATTACTCTACTGACATGTATGATTCCAGGAATAATTTCCAGTGTCTTCTCTTGGAAATTATTTTTACAGAGGAGGACAGAGGACTTATAGAGAGCTGAACATTATGATGTCACATTAAAGTTGACCTTTGACCTTTTGGATATAAAACGTCATCATTTTATCCTATTAGACATTTGTGTAAAATGTAGTCATAATAAGCATATTAATTCTTGGGTTATGGCCAGAAACATGTTTTCTAAGGTCAGCATGACCTTTGAGCCCCAAAATTGAGTCCAAGTGAACATTTATGCAAAGTTTGAAGATATTCCATCAAGACGTTCTTGACATATTTCATTCACAAGAATGGGACGGACGGACTTAAGGTCACAGTGAGCTTGAACTTTGACCTTGGACTACTGAAATCTGATCAGTTCAGATTTGAGTCCCAGTGTACATTTGTACCAAATTTGAAAAAAATCCCTTGAGGCGTTCCTGAGATATTCTGTTCACAAGAATGGGACAGACATGATGTCCAAGTGGTCATTTATGCCAGGTTTGTTCATAAGATATCACATTCATTAAAATGTGATGACAGACGGAGTTTTGTCACAGTGACCTTTGTAACTTTGACCTTGGACTACCAAAATCCGATTAGACCATCCTTGACTCCAAGTGGACATTTGAACCAAATTTGAAGAAATTTTGTCAAAGTGTTTTTAAAATATTACATTCATGAGAATGGGACAGATGTGAGGTCACAGTGACCTTGAACTTTGAACTTTGACCACCAAAATCTGATCATTTCATTCTTGGGTCCAAGTGCAACAGTGAAACAGTTCCATCCAGGCGTTCCTGAAATATAGCGTTCGCGAGAATGGGACAGATGTGAGGTCACATAACCTTTCAGCTTCAACTTTTACCAACCAAAATCTGGTGCCAAATTTGAAGAAATTCCGTCAAGATGTTGTTGAGATATTGCATTAATGAGAATCTGATAGATGTGAGGTCACAGTGACCTTGGACCACTAAAATCTGCATAAATCATCCTTAAGTCCAAATGGACATTTGTACCAAGTTTGAAGAAATTCCATCGAAACATTCTTCAGATATTGCATTCATGAGAATGTGACAGATGGACGGACATTTGGTCACAGTGACCTTGAACTCTCTGACCGTGTGATGTTTTGTACCAAATTTGAAGACATTCCCCCAAAGCATTCCTGAGATATTGCATTCATAAGAATGGGGCGGACATGTGATCACAGTGACCTTTGACCACTAAAATCTGATCAGTTCACCCTTGAGTCCAAGTGGACATGTGTACCAAGTTTAAAGAAATTCTGTCAAAGCGGTCTTAAGATATTGTTTTCTTGAGATTGGGACAGATGTTTTCCAGGCAATTGTGAGCCCTTGGATAGAAATATTGCTTCCATTCTCAGACCAAAATGATGCACATAAGTTATCATTTTCTGTACAAGGAATCCATCTTTACAGTTAGCGGTGGAGACACAGTGGGAGACTTTCCCCCTTATCACTGCTGGAGCTGAAGATGAGGGAAGCGGAGACTGAGAGAGAGCCAGACAAAGTTGGGAGCGAAGCAGGGAGTGAAGCAGGGGGTTCAGGGAAAGGTGAAGTAAAGGAAATGAATACCGTCTGTGGGGAAGTTCGCCACGTGACCACGCGATAAAAACCACAGGGCCAAATTATACTGTACCGCACAGAGAGCGGACTCCCCTCTCTGCCTCCCCCCGAATCGCTCATCCTCTCTTTCATACACGTCTCTTTTTTTTCTTGTGTGGTCAGTGTCTCATACACCCACTTATCCCCAAAGGACACCTCACCGCGCACACACTTCATCACATGAGGGTTCAAGTAATACAGCTGGAAGAAAGATACACTTGTAAGGATTCACACACACACAGCCTGCAGACACACATTTTACTTAATGCCCTAAAGGCCTAGGTCTGAGACCTTGGAGATGCCTATTTTTAGGTACATGGAGGAGGAAATGCAGGCATAGATAAAAAAAAAAAAAACAACACAAAGCTAGTTGTTGTACAAGCCAGGGGTTCCCAACCAGGAGCTCGGGGGTCGTTAGTTGATTACTGCCATCCAGAATTTGACAAGAAACAATGGAAAGAATAAAGAAAATTTTAAAAAAAATACATGTAATGTTGCGTAAAAATATAATTTTTTAATATTTCCCGTACCATTAAAGGGATAGTTTGGATTATTTTAAGTGGGGTTGTATGAGGTGCTTATCCATAGATAGCATATTATCTATAGTAGGTGATGGCCAGCAGCAGAAGTACCGATGCAGGAAGCCAAGCAATGTACTGCTGTGGACTGTGGTGAGCAACAAAACATATTTTAACCAATTAAAAAAGGTCACTGCTTTACCTTGCCATCAGGAAGCATTTTCCTCTGGGAAACCGCCATTATTATTGTAATTTTATCTTGCAGAACACATGAGTTGCTGGTCTGCCACTTCCTCGATCTGTTAGTTTGCGTGTGATATTCTGTGACTTTGGTAAATCCAAACTAACCCTTTAAAACACCAAAGTCACACAATAACACAAACAACCTAACCGATTGAGGCAGTGATATACCAACATCTGCCATGTTCTGCGTGGTAAAATGACTAATTTTGTCCACAGAGTTTGACTGGTATGGAGGAGAGTGATACTTGGCTTAAATGATACTGTTTTCCCGTTGGAAAAGGCTGTCTGATGGCAGGATAAAGCAGTGAAAATATTCTAAATATAGCAGAGCTGCAGCGATTAGTCGATTAATCAATTAGTTGATCGCAACAAAATTGATTGTTTGTTTCAGTCATTTTTTAAGCAAAAATATCAAATATTTACTGGTTTTAGCTTCTTAAGTGTGAGGATTTGCTGCTTTTCTTTGCTGTTTATGATAGGAAACTGGAGGTGTGTTGACCACCATCTATTGTAGATAATACACTGATAATGGATAAGTACCTCATAAAACCCCACTTTAAAAAATCCACACTGTCCCTTTAAGGAGATTGCAAAGAATAAAAAAAACACATGCTCCAGAATTGGGTGCTTTTTTATTACTTGTGAAATACTGCTGGTCTCTTTTAACTCTAAATACTGTTAAAACGAAACAAATCACACTGTTAAGAGCTCACAGACTTAATTATGAAAACTGTGACAAGTTGTTGCAAGTAGCTACTGCTTAGCTACAAAGGCTAACAAGCCAAAAAGGTTGGAAACAAGTGTTACAGTCGATGGACACTCTTAATAAACCGGCTATAACACACATTTACTCTTATATTATTAATGCAATGCAGAGCAGATGTTGTACCGCCAGCCCACACACACACAGTAAAAACACTAAGTGAAAGGTGTTCACACCCTCACATTTACAATTATGATGTGTAGCATGCCGGCATGCACAAACCTGCACTAACTGCCTTCACAATAAAACTCTATCACTCAGTGGATATTTACACAATGACATCAAAACCCCCCAAAAATAAACTTGTCTGAACATATTGTGCTCCGACTCCCTTGGCAACTATTAATCACGGATGTGATGTATGACTCAGCAACCCCCCCCCCCTTTTTCCTTTCCACACACACACCTTGTGACACAAGTGCAGGAGGAGTTATCAGTATTTAAACAAACTGATTTTTTCCTTTATGGGCTAAAAAAAGAAAGTTGGCATGATGACCTCTGTCATAAAAACTAATCTCCAGTGAAGGTAACATCAGTTATCTCAGTGCCCACAAAGTTGCACAGCAATTACTGTAATGACAACATCACGGCAATGCTTAACACCACAACAATGTGCTTTTAAGCTGTCATTACTGTGTGAATTGCTATGTTGTTACACTGCTGCACGTACACTTAAAATTTCACCATCAGAGAAGAAGCAGGAGAAAAAAGGAGCAGGAAATCCTTTTTTTTTTTCTCTTTTCCGTCTTGTGTCAAGACTCACTGTATGATTTAAGTGGATCACGTTGGCACCTGACATTAAAGGGATAGTTCAGATTTTTTTAACTGGGGTTGTATGAGGTACTTATCGATAGTCAGCATATTACCTACAGTAGATGTCAGTCAGTTATTAATATTGTTATGTAGTCCAATACTAATACCAATACAATAGAATTGTAATGTGTAATGTAAATTCTTTTTGTTAAAATGGATTTTGATATTGAAAAAAGTATTGTAGTATCATGTCAGACTATCAGTACTGGCATCAAAAACCTTTGAATGATATCCAGCCCTAGCTCAGGGTCAGCAGCAAAACATATATTAGCCTCCTAAAAATGCACATCTGATTAAAACCTAATTAAAATCAATATCATATTAAGTGTATGCTATATTTAGAATATTTTCACTGCCTGGAAAAGCACCACTATATACGCCAAAAAAAAGCAATTGCTTAGCTTCCGTTCTGGTACTCCTCTCTGCTCTGAACCTGAATCTCTTTTAAAAAATTCCATAATGTACCTTTAAAATCAGATTTCTGCTCCTTCTTGTAAAATTGGCACATGCACACTTCATCACAAATCGTTTAAAACTGACGCAATTAATTTTCATGCAATTTCTGGCTGCAACTGCTCGCAAAAGTACTAAATTTGCAGACTGGGAATGAAGTGCGTTTGTTCGACAAATACGGCTAGGATCATGTTTAGGTGTCTGGTTTTCTTGGTTAATTCACACCTGGGCTTTATGTGCTTCTGCTCCACCTGATTCCAATCTGATTTCTGTCCCTCAGTCACCCCAACCCCCTTTTCTTCCCTTCCCTTTCCCTGCATCCTTTGCTGCACCGTATCTCCTTCTCTCCATCTATCCAAATTGTCTTTATTGGCATGACAGGGCCGGTGGTTGGCGACAGCCACCGTCACGGTAGAACAATGCATTGTGATGGTGATATTCATATGATAATGCCATCAGACTTAACACTGCTGCAGATACATTTAGATAGCCAGTCTCCCTTTTTCTCTTTCTGTATCTCTCTGTCCCTGTCTGTCTGGATGTATGTGACTGTGTGTTGACTTTCCAAATGATTTTTAAATGTGTTGTTCTCTCTTCATGTTATGCTCCAGCCTCTCCTTATTCTCTGTTCCAGCATGTCTGTCTCTTTACCCTATTTTTATTCCCCCTTCTCCCCTCAACACCACGCTGGCAATCACATTAAATCATTTTCATTCACATGGCTTCTGACAATTTTTTTTTTTCCTTTTTTTATGCTGGCCAGTTCGTAACTGCGCTGTATGTTTCTCTCTGTCTCTCTCTTTCTTTCTCTCTGTCTGCCTCCTTTCTCATTTTTTGCTCTTCGCCATGTTGGCAGGGCCCAATCTACCAGCTGATATCAGCATTCCCTGGCACTCGGCCAACTGGCAACACTGCA
This sequence comes from Lutjanus argentimaculatus, assembly GCA_034769285.1. NCBI lineage: Eukaryota > Metazoa > Chordata > Actinopteri > Lutjaniformes > Lutjanidae > Lutjanus > Lutjanus argentimaculatus. The sequence continues at coordinate 224,934 of JAWZSL010000069.1, read as the reverse complement.
GGAGAGAAAGAAAGACAGAGAGAGAGGGAGAGAATGAAAGAAAATTAGTGAATAATAGACGGAGGGAGGGAGAGCAGGAGAATGAGAGGGGGATGGGAAGAGTATGAATCAGGGAGAGAAAGAAAGACAGAAGGGAGAGGAAGAACAATAATGGTGGATTAAGAGAGGACTGTGTGTGTGTGTGGTGTGTGTGTGTGTGTGTGTTTATGTGATTGATATGGTGTGATATCCCTGTGAGTCATAGCTGAGCTAAAATGTCAACTGGCTACATGAGAATCTCTTTGTCATCCAGGCTCAGTGACACACACACAAACACATACACACCAATCCAGCAGATCATATAAACACATATGTGACCATACCGCCGCATGAACGCAAATATGGGCGACACACCTGCGAACACAGATGTTCCATTGTTTTGCCACAATGATTGATGACCTTTTGTTTTGTTGTGGGCCGCCTCTGCTGCTTCTCAACTCCACAAATGATGGACAAAAACAGCCGATGTGCATAAATCCAGTCGAACTGATGCAAACTGCTGTGCACTCAAAATATTTGGGTGTGTGTGAGCATGCTTGCCAAAGTGCTTGTGTGTTCAATATGCTGTATATCACACTTTACATTTTAGCTGACTGTGTTATCTGGGGTGACGCTCGCAGTACAGTCAACACAACAGAAGAATGAGCTTACATTTGTACATTACTTAAACAAGTAACCATGACTAAGCAGTGTGAGGGTCACAGCCACCACACCCAGCCAGCAGATTTAACTCACATAAGTGCATGCATACTGTACCACACTCTAAGAATAAAGGTTCCAAAAGGGTTCTACCACTCAGAACCTTTTGCTCAAGGGTTTGTTGTTGAAGACTAAAGGGTTACATTAAGAACCCTTTTCATCCAAAGAACCCTTTTTGGAAGAAAGACTTTTTCAAGGATTGTTGAGATCCTTGAAGAATTCTTTCGTCAAGGGCTCTTTGTTCCATAATATATAAAAAATTCTCAGTAAAACCCCCTGGGTGTGTTCTAGTTAAAACCCTTGGAATGTAATAGGGTTCTCAGCAAACCTCCCCCTGTGGATTCTAGGTAAAACTCTTGGAATATAAAAGGGTTCTCAATAGAACCCCCCAAATGGGTTCTAGATAAAACCCTTATAATATTAAAAGGATGTCAAATGGAATCCCCTGTGTGGGTTCTAGATGAACCTCTTAGAATACAAAAAGGTTCTCTGTAGAACACCTTGGGTGGGCTCAGGATGAAACCCTTAAAATATAAAAAGGTTCTAGATAAAGCCTCTGGAATATGAAAGGGTTCTCGTAGAACCCTCTGAGTAGATTCTAGATAAAACTCTGAATATAAAAAGGGGTTTTGGTAGAACCCCTGGGTAGGTTCTAGTTAAGACCGGTGGAATATAAAAGGGTTCTTTGTAGAACCCCCCTTAGTGGGCTCAAGATAAAATTCTTATATGAAGTGGGGTTCTCTGTAGAACCTCTCTCAGGGGGTTCTGGGTGAAACCTTTCACAGATTGTCTTAGGTATAAGCTGTTATATTGGGTTCTAGGTTGTACTCTCTGCTCCAAGTGGAACTTTATAAAATGTTTTTCCAGAAACTCAAAAAGGTTCTCCTATGGGAACAAGCTGAAGAACCCTTGACGGTTCTAGTTAGCACCTTTATTTGTAAGAGTGCAGAATGTGTGTATGCAGTCCTGATTTAAGCAAAAAGCTGCTACTGTATGAGTGTACAGGAAGGGTGTGTGGGGAAGTCAAAACATCGCGCGCCCATCCTGTTTGGGACAGTCCATGTCCTGTGGTGGTGCCCTTAACTCCTAAACACACACCGACACACACAGACAGACACACACCGGTGCACATTCACACTCCTGCTAATCATCCCATATGTGCGAACAGTATGCTGGAGTGCATCGTGAACACATGCAGGAGACAGAACAGGTGCACACCTGTTACACATTCAAGCACATGCATACACCTACGCAAACTAAAGCGTAAATGAAGATCAAATAAAGATTTGCTTTGTACTAAACATTTACATGCATTAAAACACATTCAAAGCGGCGATGTAATGAGTATGCATTTGATTCTCTCTGCTATTAGCATTTATGATGGAATACATTCAAAGAGTATCGCTGCAAATTGGGTTTTATCCTGTTTGAGGAAAATCAGCTACCTGCAGTTCATTGCTCAATATTTCAAAAGCATTTACGCCCACATTGACACTGATATTGCTAATTTATCTAAAGTCTTTAGTTAGATAATAGCCTCAATAATGTGCTAAAATGTGTTTTTTAAGTGGCAACAACATAATTTCAAGGGCAATAATTGCTGGGTTTTGATTGCAAATAACTCATATTTAAGGGAATTTTCTCATTCATTATAATTTTTGGCATCTTTCAAAGCCCTGATGAAGACCTGAAATGGTGGAAACATGGTGGCATTTTAAATGTTTTAGCCACTACAGTAAACACTTATAACTTTTCTTCCCTCCTTGTTACCGTTTCATTTTTGAAGTGCTTGGATTGCATTCCTGTTTATTGTAGTTTTTTCCCCCCATTTTCCAAGCTGACACATTGTACATACAGGGTTGAATATACAGAGCAACAAGTCATCTCTTTTTCTCTTTTTTTTTTTTTTTTTGTCTCCAGAAAATTAAAGGAGGAGGCTGCCACAGAAGTGTGTCCCCCATCAGCCGAGACACTAAAGAATGGCATAACATCACACACACTGCTGGTAATTCTCTACTGTTCTCATACATATTAATGATGTCAAAAGTATCGATACATCAATACTTTTTCAATATCACATGACAATACAATACATTCAATAGCAGTGACCGATTGGTCACCTGGAAATTGGCCAGATGCTGGAAGAGCGGCTCAGAATTTATCATCATTGAACTGAAAAAAAAATTAAAAAATAATTTTGTCTTTGATGATTTTGATTCAAAAAGTTATTTTCTGTATGCAGCCCAAAACATTTAAGATTGGCCTAATTCTACCTTTTTAACACAATCCTATAAAACTTGAAATTGAAATCCCAGGCCAGAAGAAAATTAATCAGGCTATTAAACAACCAAAGTGGGGTTAAAGTTTAAAGGCCAGGGCCTTTTTTTTTTCATCCCAACCCTTCACTGTCCAATAATATCGGAAGTCCTGCAGCTGTATAAAAATAAATAAGTAAATAAAAATTAAGTGGTCTTTCAGGAACCCAGTTTAGTCTTGATTTTCCTGTCTGAAATTTATCTTGCAGCAAAACCAGAAAGTGTTCTGTGACTTTTTCTGCACAGCACTGTGTGCAGGTGGTTAATTGAAAAAAAGAAAAAAAGAAGATCTGGTTGTGTACACTTTTCCTTTTTGCTGTTGTATCAAAAAAGGTCATGGACATAATATAAAAAGGTTTTGGTAGAACCCCCTTGATTTGTTCCAGATAAAACCCTTGTAATATATAAAGGTCTAGCTAGAACTCCCTGGGTGGTTTGTGGATAAAACCCTGGGAATATTTAAAGGACTCACTAGAAGTTTCTTTGTGGCTTCTTATGGACTCCCTTAGAAGGCGGAAAGGTTCTGGATAGAGAGGGTTCTGGGGCAGAACCCTTACACCATAGAAAGATTGTCTGTAGAACCTCTCATATGAGGTAAAACCTTTCTCAGATGGTTCTAGGTTCTAGAATTTCAAGTGGAACCTTTATAAAAGGTTCTAACAGGAACCAAAAAGCCTTTTGTCAAAGAACCTTTTGTGGTTCTAGTTACTACCTTTATTTCTAACAGGGTATGAACCTGTTAGGCAAACTAACATGATTTGCTTATGTCTATTTTCTGGTTATTTTCCAGATCTGGTCAAGGTCATGTTACAGTTAAAGATAATTATGCACAACATGCAAATGTGACCTTTCCTGTAGGTTTTTAAAGTTGTAACTCCTCTTAAGTCATCAGTCCGCCTTACTATCTGCTTCTCTCTTTCTCTCTGTGTTTTGTGCTGATAGAGGATGGATTCTCCACCAGAGTGTGTGTTGTCTCTTTCTTGTGAGCAGCCCCAGTCCCCCACAACACTGCCATCCCTGGACCACAGCCCTCAGGCCTCGTCTCCTCACACCCTGCTCTCTCTACCTGACAGCCCTGTTGTTCTGCCCATTCACAGCCCCGAACCTTCCCCTCAGAGTCTGGACACCACGCCTTATTTCCCCCTCTCTCCCTTCCCCCTCCACGAGGAAACTAACAACAATCACCATGATGTTGATGAGGAAGATGACGATGAGGAAGAACTGGATGGAGTTCCTCCGTCGCCAACTCCAGCAGTGGCTCTGTTCCCAGGAAGTGGAGGACAAGAGGCTGGATGCAGCCCATGTTTGGACTCCTCTCCACCGGCCACACCATCAGCACCAGTCCTTGGGTTTGGAGCCTTGGAGCTGGCTCTTTCATCAGGACAGAGTGGAAACTGCAGCGACGAGCTAGACCTCCAACTGTTCCAGAAGGATACTGTTACCAGGGCGATACCTGGCGTGGGAGCGGCCTCTTCAGGGCCAGCGCTCAGGTTTCCCTGTCATGTATGTGGGAAGAGATTCCGATTCCAAAGCATTTTGTCTCTTCATGCCCGAGCTCACAGTCTGGACCGAGACCGTCGAGCTTCAGCCCTGTACCGCACTGGACTCCCCTCAGCACCCCTAAAGCAGCACCCTAAAATCCAACAGAACCACAAAGACCTAACCCAGAATCACAGAAGTCACCCAAACCAGCGTTTACTGCCAGGGACTCTCATCCAGCATCTCACAGAGGAAGAGGATGTTGATAATGAGGTCAAAGGTCTAGATGACAGCCTACAAACAGACCAGAACCCAAACTTTTTACTGGACGACAGCACACCATTGACCCCTCCGCTTACAGAGGACCCTGTTTCTGTGACCTCTCCCTATTCTTCAGCTATTGTGGAGGGTGCGTCTACGCCCATAGCGCCTACGTTTCGCTGCCATGCCTGCAAAGGAAAATTCCGCACAGCTTCAGAGTTGGCGCGCCATGTCCGCATTCTCCACAACCCGTATAAATGCACTCTTTGTCCTTTCTCTGCCAGCCAAGAAGAGAGCCTGGCATCTCACTTGCAGGAGTGCCACCCTTCCCCTGAGGTACCTGCTCTGCCACTGGCCTTCAATTCAAGGCCAGTCATTGCAACTCCTGACACTCCTGTGCCCACACCGACCCATACCCCGGCCCCAACCCCAAGTACCCCACAGATGACATCAGCCTCTACAGCAGCTGGGTCTTCCGCATTGCCAGCATTTCGCTGTGATACTTGTGGACAGCGCTTTACCCAGTCTTGGTTCCTGAAGGGACACATGCGAAAGCACAAGGACTCCTTGGACCATAAGTGCCAGGTATGCGGTCGTGGCTTCAAGGAGCCTTGGTTCCTCAAAAACCACATGAAAGTACATCTCAACAAGCTTGGGCTGAAGGCTGGGCTGGGTGCCCTTGGGGGCCCAGGAGGCCCTGAACAGCAGGCCAAAGGCTCTGGTAGTAATCTCAATGCCCTCTATTCAAGCCTCCTTCTGGCCCAGCGAGGAGGTGGCAGAGGTGGAAGATCAGAGAGGGAAGCTGGTGGCAGGATTGGGATGGGATCAAGCAAATCAGCCATCCTGGGCTACCTGGGATTGCCCAGTGATGGCAGTGGTGCTAGCTGCATGGAGAGACTTCAAGCAGTGGCTCAGGTGGCAGAGATGGGAAACGGTGGTAGCATTGGCAGCTCAGGAGGAGGGGGTGCAACTAGAGGAGGCGGCACAGGTGAAACTACTGCGTCTGTTTCAGAAGGAGGGGACCAGGCAACATGGTGGCAGCTGGTGGCTCGCAGCCTAGCAGTAGCTCAGCAGCAGCAGCAGAGGCCCCACCAGCGAGGCCAGCAGCAAGGCCAGCGAGGCCCAGGTCGGAGCTCAGTAATCACAGAGGCCGACCAAGTCAGAGCCTACCTCGGGGGCCTGGATCCAAGAGACGATTCTGGAGGAGCAGGAGGGCCATGGGAATGCCCAGACTGCGGAAAGCTATTCCGCAGCCTGCAACAAGTGGTGGTCCATGCTCGTGTTCACACTCAGAGGCCCCAGAAGGGAGGTAGCGGCGAAGAGGAGGGGAGTGGTAGTCGTCGAGGAGTGGGGCTTGGAAGAGTAGGCAGTGGTGAGGTTAGACAGGAATCTCAGCTGCACAGTAGTGGATCCCAACAAACGGGAGAAGTTAGACAGGAATCAAAACTGCACAGTGGTGGATCACAACAAGCAGGAGCAACTACAGGGTTTCACTCTGTCATCTCAAGCTTCAAAGGTACAATCACATTCGCCTTTTTTCTATATTGTCTTTTGGGTTTATCTTATTTTCATACTGCCTTTCTGTTGTAAATAGAGGCTCACAGGGGGGCCCTTCACACCAGCTGTTATCTTTACATTTTTCCACCTTTTTCTCCACTTGCAGGAGAAAATGGCTTGACAGCAGTCTCCTCCATACCTTCAGTTCCCACCAGGGAGCGAGTGCGTGGTAGAGGGATAAAAGACTGCCCCTACTGTGGTAAAGCCTTCCGCTCTTCACACCATCTCAAAGTACACCTGAGAGTTCACACAGGTGAGCACTGCTGTGAGTTTAACAAACCACATTTACTTTTTTAACCTTTATAAAGCCCTGGAAAGGTTTTGTTGAGCATCCTCGCTTTAGTAGTGCTTACCTTTTTTCTTTTTTACACATTCACCCCAGAGAGCTGGCTGGTGCTAATCATAGCCCTCTACTGCAGGCGACTGAGCAGCTCCACTGGAGCAGCTCCTGGTTAAGTGCCTTGCTCGAGGGTACATTAACAATAGTTTTTGAGGAAAATCAAGCCACTCCAGGGACTAAAACTGCTAAATTCTTAGTAAAGCTTGTTTCTTTCACTAGCCTGTACAAAAAAACATTTTACTTTTCCCCATAGTACTCTTCTTTTCTCTAACTTGAGTTGCCTAAATCATGCAAATTGGTTTGCCATAGGCTATTTTAGATTAAGCATGATGATTGGTCTGTAAATATTATGACATGAAGTACATGCCTTTAATCTTTCTTATATTCACCTTCTCTGACCTTGCATTTAAAGCAAGACAATCTTTAATTGTTTTTCTTAAATTTATCTCAGATCATTTCTACATTATTATGACTGTAGAGCAGAGACACAGGGTACTCCAACAGATGTTTTCAGGAACAGACTCTTAACAGGCTTTTCCAAGATTTAAAACAACAAAACAAAAATTAAAAAACTCATACTGAATGGCGACAAGTAAGTAGGACTTAAATGGAAATTGGGAACTCTCACAGCACTCACTCACGCTCCATATGATCCATAGTCATAATCAGCATGAGTCATTGCCATGGTTTTTTTTTTATTATTTGCCCTCACTTGATGTATTTGATCAAAATTAAGACCCCTCTTCCATTTTCCGAGATGCCGCCAATCTTGCACAACTGGTAACTGGAGCACATCCAAGTCGTTCCAGCAAGACAGTGCCCAGAATGCATTCAATGAAATCTATTTAGTATTGCCATTATGAATACTCATCTATGGCTGACAGGACCTATCACATCACAGCTATATTATTCATGATAGCGTACAGCTCTTTTTCTCATGCACTATTGCTTCTCTGAGCCATCAAGTGATTACCACATGGTCAGTAATTTAAGTGAAGACATCAAATTATAATAATACTCTCCTGATATTACTGTCCTCCTGAGATTATTGCCCCTTGAGACTTTTTACCCATTATTTATTTATTTATTTTTTGCTTCAGCAACAAAATCAAATTGTTCATACTTTTGCATGTACATCTGTATTCATCAATAGAGCTTGTGTTGGTCTTGTGTTCATTTTTATTTGTTCTTGTGAATAAGATCGTTTACGCTTTTCATATGTAATACATTTCCTGCTGTTGATATGCCTCCAGTGTGATGCCTCCTCCTTTTTATCTTTCCCAGCAGTGTAATTTTAATCATTGATGGAATACTGCCATCTCCTTTTGAAATGTGTAACTACATCTCCCACTCACCACTTTTTAAAGGACCATACAGTTATTTGCAAATTACTGCTAACAATTTTTTGATAAATACTGTAATATTTTAGATTTTTTAATGTATTTTCTGTCTTTCCAGGCAGATATTGTCTTCTGTTAATTTCATGATGATATGAAAATGAATAAGCAGACTCTTGAAACTTGCCTGCTATGTGTAATCCATCATAGGCAAGCACTTATGTTTATGTGATTTATAGTAAATGAGCTAGAAGATGCTAAATCAGTGGTCTCTTAAGGGCCCAATCAGACAGAGACCTTTTGCAGATTGCAAAACGCAATGTGCATTGTACTGCCTTTTTTTTTTTTTTTTTTTTTTTTTTTTTTTTTGAAGCTGTGTAAAGAAAGAGAGCAGTTTGGTGCATTTGTCTGTGAAGTAAACTCAGATCTGTACCTTTCGTTTTGGTTAGCTAGAAGTAGTTAACTTCCTAGTATGTAGATAGTGATGTCAGTTAGCTACCTAAACATCTGTATTAAAAATGGACAGGTGGAGGGCACTTACAGCATGATACAATACGATACGATACGATAAGATACAACACGACACAATACAACACGATACGATCCGATACAACACGATACAACACAATATGATATGATACAACACAATATGGAACACTGAAATTCATTTTGCATCCCTGGGCAGCTCCATTGAAAAGATTACACACAGCAACATACAGCACACATATGACACTTTCTATCAAAGTAGAAAACTCAACACAGTCCTGAGAAAATATACAGTGTATATTACAGTGTAACCCACAGATAATTCATCTTACTCACTGCACACAGTCATCTTGGACAGATGGCAACAGAAATTTAACAGCAATGAAAACAAATACGACATATAATAGGACCTAAAACGAGCTGGTCTGGGACGCGGTTTGCAGCTGAGCAGCCCAGAATGAGGAGAAATTACAGAGCAGCTTGCAGCTTGCCCAGGGAGACATTTAAAGTCAGCTAATGTTAGCATATCACAAACCATGAACTGTATCCTGTCTAAACTTTTAGTTTAAATTAATAAAAACAACTTACCCAAAATCTCAAGTTCTGCACAATGTGCCTCCAGGCCTGCTGTTTTCTGTTCAAATCGTGGTAACCATGGTTGGTACATATAGCTCTTCATATCCAGCAACTGCCACCACTAGTTTGTCTTTCATTATTTATATAAGCATCTGTAAACTTGTAAACTTTGTCATCTCTGCCACAGAAGGCCTGTCTCACAATTTATCTGACTGGACGGTGGGGGGGGGGGTGGGGGGGTGAATGACGTCAGGCGTTTTTCTGCTCGGAGTTGAAGTTTCCTCAACTTGAGACATTCAGAGCACTCCTGCAAAAATGTGAGGTGCCCCAAATGTCTAAACCACCAGAGTGCAAAACGCTTACTGCCAATAGAAAACAACTGGAAAAAAATGCACGCTACCACTTAATTGCAGTTTAGATGAATAAAAAACAGCATACCTGAAATCTTAAGTACTGCACTAATTTGCCTCCAGGATAGCTGTATTCTTTTAAATCACGGTTAATACAATTGGTAAAATCATAGAGCAACAGGTATCTAGCAACAACCACCTCCAGTTTGTCCTCCATTTTTGTTATTTCCAAGCAGCTGTAGACTTTGTTTTCACCACCACAGAAGGTGGTTTAAATTAGGGGCTAATAAAATCAATTTACCCAAAATCTCAAGCACTACACTAATTTGCCTCCACGCATGCTGTTTCCTTTTCAAATCATGGTTAATACGGTTGGCAAAATCATAGAGCAACGGGTATCCAGCAACAGCCACCACTAGTATGTCCTCCATTTTTGTTATTTCAAAGCAACTGTAAATTTTGTAATTATCACCACACAAGGGCCAAATCATGGTAACTACGATTGATAAAATCATATCCAGCACCAGCCACCACTAGTTGTCTTCCACGATTTCCAAGCAACTTTATACTTTGTAGTCACCACCGCATAAGGCCTGTCTCTCAATTTGTCTGATTGGACAAAAATGAAAATGCAAGTTTTATCACTTGAGATGTTTAGACTGCTCCTGCAAAACTGCAAGAAGCTCCAAAAATCTCAAACGCAAGGCCCCCACGATGCATTAGCAGCACACAAAACACTTACTGCCTGTAACAACAGTTGGAAATAGATGCCTCTCACTGCAAAACTGCGCTCTGTCTGATCCATGCCTTAAACCACCAGCTGTCCCTAGATTTTTTTGTAGTGTTAAATTTTACTTTTTAAAACTTAAGCACCATTACTCCCTTCTTACTTTGTTAATCCTACCTTCTTTAGGTGAGAGACCCTACAAATGTCCCCACTGTGACTATGCGGGTACCCAGTCGGGCTCATTGAAGTACCACCTCCAGCGGCACCACAGGGAGCAACGCAATGCCTTGGCAGCCTCCTCCAATTCCTCCTCCACTGGTCTCACCTCTACTATCAACAGTCTGACCTCTGGAACCTCTGGGCTGGCCAAGCAGCGTCGATCCCAGCTCAACCACTGCCCGGTCAACAGAGGCCCAACTGACAGCCCCACCTCTCGGCCCAGTCAGCAGTCATGGCTCCTGGGGCTTCCAGACCAGCGGGAGCATCGAAAGGCCTTGGCAGCTCTAAGGGATGTTGACCTGGAGACCCAATACAGGTATTTGTCTGGAGTCATGGGGGCCCTTTACCAAGGTGGAATGGAAGGAGGCTGGATCAGGGAGTCTCCTCCACCAAAGGCTGCTAAAGTGTCCCGTCGTAAGCCCCTTATTACGAGCCGCATGGTCCAGCCATCAAGCGACAAGGAAGGGTCTGCGCCCTCAACTCAAGAGGGTGGGTTTGAACCCCTGGATCTGTCCCGTCGCCCCTCACCTGGCCTTGGAGGGATGGAGGAGGATGGGAGCATGAGCGTAGGGGAAGGAGGAGGTGCCAGTGGTGGGGATGGCGGAGGGGATAGTTCGACAGGGGTCAAACTGAGCCAGTGTTTGTTCTGCCCTTTCCGCACATCCTCAGCAGAGCTCATGGCCATGCATCTGCAGGTCAACCACACCAGTAAGTCCAGGCGCAAAAGAGGCCCTTCGACCACCGTGGATGATGATGGTGCCCCAAAGGCCACCAAGCCCCGGACGGATCACTCCAACCTCGACTCTCTGACAATATGGAGGCATGTCAGCGAGTCTCAGCAGGCACCTGTGGAGGAATGGCCCTCAACTCAGGCCAAGACCTTGAACGGGCTCTCTGAGGATACAGCAGAACATCTGGACAACATCCTCAACCACCCAGACCCCAACATGGCCACAGTGTCCAACAACATAAGAGACGATCTGACACTCAAGGAAAAAAGCGAGGGGATGACGAGGAACAAGAACAAGAGGAGGAGTTGGAAGAGAATTTGGAGAATAGCAGTGTTGAGGACTCACAGGACCAGGATCTGAGGATGTCCCTTGCTCTGTCACCAGCCCTGAGCTCCAACCACATGGAGGAGGAAAGAGTCTTAACAGATTAAAAAGGTCTTGGATGACACAATTTCAACTGAAGAGCTGGGTTTGATGTTTTCACCTACATCTGACAGAGTTTAAGAAGGGGTGGGGAGCTTTGCAGAGAGAAAATGGGTTTAAGGTCCCCTTTTTATGTTCATTTCTGGACAGAGGATACCTGACTCTCAAGGTTTTTGAAAAGAACGGAGAGAGAAATCACTGCTGTTATGTTCCCTCCGACATTGTTCGTCTACTTCAGTTCTGACAGTGTGGTCGTCCACAAAATAAACTTCCTGTACAAAGGAGCATAAATGCAACTTTTCAGGATTTTGTAGGCCACTTTTTCTATTTTGTTTTCAAGCTTCACTCCAAGATGGATGATTTTTAAGATGACCTCCTATTTGATAAATGAAAGAAACATTTCTGCAGATCCAGATCCTGCATCATTCCACATGCATTTATTCCACACTAATAATGGACTGTATATCTCAGACTACTATACTGACCAAGTTGAAGCCAGCTGTGAAGAGATGCTCTCCTGACTGATCGATTGAGCAGTTTGAAACCTCAAACTTCAAGTTCCTCCTCAGCTCACATATGGAGGAAAGTTTAGTCTAGAAAAGTTTCAAGCTGTGAACCTCAGCTAAGCTATTTGGTATTAATTTAAGGCATGAGGTAACTGTTGCAGGCCACGTGCTTTCCCTCAAATATATATCACTGCCTTGTTTGTCTGAAAAGTGTTTCTAGACGATTGTCCTAAAGAAAAATGGAAAGAAAAGTTTGTAACATTTTTTTCTTTTTCAGTTAGTGCCTGTTCATGTATGTTGTCACAAGAGTCTCTGGTATTCCTTTGCATTGAGGCTCTTGATAGGTCATTCATTTTATCTGAATATACAGTTTAAAACAAGTTAAGTACAGTATATTTGTTAAAAGTGGTTCTAGGGTGTTGTGAATAGTTAAGTTGTAAAAGAAATGCTTTGTGGCTCAGCTTGAAAAGAAAACAAAAAAAGAGCAGTTGATATAAATAATGTATAATGCGATGAAAGAGGTCAAAGCTGAGCAGTAAAAAGGGGTCACAGTTCAAAATTCAGTGTTTACATTGGTGCCGGATGCGGGTTCGGTTGCCGAGGCAGCATAGATGTGTGGAAAAGAACAAAACACAGAACGGGAGCCTGTTTGAGGGCTGTAGGGACATTGCTCGAGCCCCTGAACACAATCAACTGACACACCTTTTTAAAGAGACTTAGCAACTGTGTCAAAAAAGGAACAATTTTGTTTTTTTTCTCCATAAGAGAGAAGATACAAGGTAGAGAACGAGAAAGAAAGCAGTATCCCTGCCAAACAGGACTTAATCTGAGAAACAAACTGTACTCTTGGGGTATGGTGTCTTTTAGATGAGTAGATTCCCTCTCTTCTTTTTTTATAAGAAAAGAAAAGACAATGGTAGGAGTAATTATTAAAACACTAACAAATGCATAGACATCCCAGTAGAATATGTGTAGCTTTTGTAAAGACAAGAAAAAAAAAAAGCAGACTTTTGTTTATTTTCATTTCAAGATGCTTACAGAAAAAGGTTATCAATATAGGTAATATTGATTATAATGTTTGTGAGCTAAGACTAGTTGGAATGTCTATACAGAGCACTGTGCAAGGTTTGAGTTCCCAAAGTAGTTGTTTTTATTTTGACTTTATCGATAGACCAAACGTTTTTCAATGGAAGTTGTCACTTTCTGTTGTCGTTTTAAATGTGTGAAGCTGTGGTTTCAATAGATTTACCCCATCGATTAGCAAAATCGGTCAATCATTTGATTAGTGTATCAAATATCCAACCATTGAACTGGTTGTTAAAGAAAGTTCAAAGTGCATAATTTTTGTGTAAACGTCAAAACATCTATTGCTATAAATTTACTCTTCCTAAGTCCACCCCTTTTTACACTGTGCTCCGATAACAGCTTAGCAAGCTTGGTACCCGGCAGAACCTGGGTCAACTTTCTCATTTCCTGTTTCCTGTAAACATTTTTTTCCCCAGGAGAGCGAAGGTTGGATAGTACTTGTTGCCTTTGTTGGTTTAGGTCACATGAGGAGTGAGATTTGGGTCAGGTTAGGGTAAGAATATTAGGGTAAGCCAATTAAAGCATCCTGGGAAAAATACTGCTTCCTGTACTTAGATATGGAATGTGTGAGGCTCATCTATGTTGAAAAGAAATCAAAATTTTGAAGATGGCTAATAGATGTTGCTGGGGGACCTGTAAAAGCAGCATCCATCTTAAGTTACCTCATGTTAGCATAATCCTTGCTAACTAGCTGGCTAACAATTGTAGAATGTAGATTAGCTAGCTAGTTAAGTAGCCTTTTGGTAACTCTGGCTATCAGATGTAACTAGCTAGCTAACCATTAGATTAGCTAGCTAGTTATCTACATTTTTGCTGACATTATCGATCAGATGTAACTAGCTAACTTATGATTGATGCAGATTAGCTAACTAGTTTACTTAATATGTGCAAATCAGGGACTTTATTCTCCCTCCAGCAGTGAACACAATTCATGGCTTTATAACACTGCTATGCTGTCACCCTGAGCTTATCCAGACACTTTTATGTTGACTACTAGCATGCTCTTAGTTGTTGCTTCCTGCAACAACTACGTCACACACACAAAGGGTTTCCCACATGGTCGTTGTACTCCAGGGGGAAGGCTGAGCCAGTAACCCTATATTTATCGCTTTTACAGGCCCCCTCAGCAAAATCTTTGAACTTTCTTCAAAATTTTTTTTCTTTTCAACATAGACAAGCCTAGCGTGTTAGCATAAGTACAGGAAATAGGAAAGAAGAAAATTGACTGAGGTTCGCCAGCTAGCAAGTTTACTCAACTGTTACTGGAGCACAGAGCAGAAAGGGGCGGGACTGAGGAAGGGTCAATTGAAAACAATCTATCTTTTATTAAGAAGTCTTGTGTTTTTAAGGTGTATTTAGCGAAAAAAAAAAGAATGTGAGATAGTAATATCCCCATACACTGGTTAACAACCACTATTTATCGACTTAGACTACTTTTTGATGGGGTATTCTATGATTGCAACCACACCTTAATGTGCATTAATGTGTTTAAGTTCTTTTTTAGAGCACCTTATGAGTTTTGTAGTGAAAGTCCCTTAGTGGTGTCTCCTTAACAACTACTGTCAATGCCATCGTGCCTTCTGTTTCAAGCACTTCCTGGTGTATTTTGTAAAACTCACCAAAAGCACTTAGCCTATATCTACACACTCTCTTTCTTCCTCTCTGTCTCTGTCCCCACACTTTCCCATCTTTCTTTTTCCTCTTCTCCTTCATCACCTCAGCCCATTTTCTTAATCTTTTTCTCGTGTCTTTACCTCCTGACCCCTCTCTCCTGGGGGAAGCCAGATTTCTCCTCCTCCTCCTTTCAGACTCCTCAGGCCTGTTCGGCCTTAAACAAGGTCACTAGGCCTTATTACAATCTAGCATGGCTAGACTCTTGAAAGAATGGACTACCTAACCTTTAGAAAATCATTATAGATGTAGGTTTAGCCTACTTTTGGTCTTAACACTAACCCTTGGTAAACCAAAGCCCAAGTCTAACGAATATTATATTTAATCTTATAAAGTTGCCAAAACATGTCCAAGATGACACTAAAGCATGTATCAACATGAGAAAACACAATAATTCACCTGTCCTCTCACTTCTCTCATACCTTCTTTTCTTTAACTCCTCCTCTTCCTCATTTACTCCCTCTCATGCTTGCTCTTCCTCCATGTACCTCTCTCGTCCGTAAACTGTCTTTCTCTAGCACCACTTGAAGGTGACGTGTACTATCTGGTATTGAGGCCTTTATTAGACTTTTATTTCAGTTTGTGTGGTGTTTGTTCAATGCCGTTGAGATGGAAAAATGCTCTTCTTATAATGATAATTATTATTGTTTTGGCATTATGGTTAAAAAATGACAAAAAAACGAGAAATGTGTTGTTGAATGTTGTACAGATAGCACTAGAGATGTTGTGTTTTTTTTTAAAGAGAGCACAAACCTGAGCGATGGTCCCTTCCACTCCTCCCACTGGCAGATGGGAATAAAACAGCCTGCCAATCAATCTGCACGTCTAATGACAGAAACTTCCTCAGTGATGACAGATTTTCAAAATAAACCTTTTTTCCAGGTAGTGTTCTTGTCTGGAGGTTTGAATGAAAAAAGGCAGCCTTTGACTCAAACTCCATTCCCAAATTTCTTGCACAGAGGAAAAGATCCTCTCTGAAAGCAGCACTTGAGCCAAAATTTGTACTCTGTTGGAGGTATAGTTTGATTTCAGAAAAACAGGACTATTTTGCCTTCTTACTAAGAGTCAGAAAAACACATTTTTTTATGTATTTTTTAAGCAGCTTAAAAGATTTTTTAACACCATTAAGGAATAGTTTGGATTTTTGAAGTGGAGCTGTATGAGGTACTTACCCATAGTCAATTTATTACCTACAACAGCACGCCTTCAGTTTGCAGAAGCAGCAGGAGTACCAGTGTAGGAATAAAACACATTTTAGCCACCTGAAAAATCAATATTTGTTAACTATATTTAGGATATTTTCAGTGCTTTACCTTGCTGTCAGATGGCCTTTTCTGGCAGGAAACTGTTGTTTTATAAGCCAAATTTTGTGCTCTCCAAAACAACCAAACTCCTTTAACAAAAATACTAATTTTACCTCGCATAACATGAGAGTTGCTGGTCTACTGCTGTCTCAAACTGGTTTTTTTTGTGTTTTTTGTGACTTCAGTGAATCCAAACTCACCTGTTAAATGACTGCAGTCACACAATAACACAAACAAACTAACCAATGGGTGACGAGCAACTTGTGTGTTCTGTGAGATTAAATTACTGATTTCTCCTATGGGTTTGGTTGGTTGGGAGAGAGCGATATTTGGTTCATATAACAGCAGTTTCCCATTTTCAAAAGGCTGTCAGCACTAAAAATATTCTAAATATAGCATACACTTAACTATATAATTTTTTAGGTGGATAAAATACATTTAGCTGCTGACCCTGTCCACAGCAGCACACTGCTTAGCTTCCTGCAATGTTACTCCTGCTACTTCTTCAAACTGGAGCAGTACACTGACTATGGATAAGGCCTCATACAATCCCATTTCAAAAAATCTGAACTAAAACTTAAACCCATTTTACCCCAATTATATATATGGAATCAGTAAAATCTCATCTGAAAACTGGTGAAATTCATCTTTACATTTCTCCAAAGAAGGACAATTGGCCCAATTAAACCATGTTATATAAAGATGAATTTATATAACTGTTAAGTCCACAGTGGAACAACATGGAAACTTTTTTTTTTTTTTTTTTTTTGATAAAATTGTATCCAACTCCTCAGTGTTGAAGGTGTTTTCCCCATTTCTGAGAGGAGCCACTGATATAATTAATTAAGCAAAGCTAAGTTTAGCTTACTATTCAAACTACCTTCAAAGTTAAGAAAAAGACATGTTAAGGCATCCTTGAGTTCGTCTGACTCAGAGTTGGGAAAATGGCAAAATTCTCTACAAAACAAACTATCCCTTTACATTTGCACCTGTTTTCAGCTGAATACAATGGAGCTCCCTTGTGGTATTTCAAATGTACGTGAAAATTGCACCTTATTATCTCCTGATTGTGAATCAGATCATTTCACCTAAATGATAACACTGTAATTTATTGAATATGTTATGGCTTGACATACAGTATCTATTGGTATGATCATTTTTGAAGGTGTTTGTTATGAAATGACAAATCTTTGTGAGGTGAGGGGGCCATGCATGCTGGGTTTGGGCTCTTGTGTAGTTTACTGCCATTGCAGTGAGGGAAAACTGATCTAACATAGTAGTGACTAATATGACTTTGTGGACAGATAAAAAAAAATAAAATAAAACGCATTAGAAATAAATAAACACAAACAAAATAACCATGTCTCCTTTTCTTATGTCTTTCTACACCAGATTCTCACAAGGTTTAAATACTCACCATATTTATATTTCTTTCATCCACTCTAAATATTCAAGTGTTGCTTATAAAACTTGTTTATATCGAGAAGTTTTGAAAGTTCCTCTACAATCCACAGACTGAATCAAGCTGCAGTGCTCGCTTCCCTGAAGAAAATGAATTACAACTTTTAGAAAAGGGGGGCCTCTTGTGGCTTTGAGTAGAATTGCAGGAATTAGAGAAATTGTGAGGGACACCCCGTCATTTCTCCCCTATAACTTGATCTTTGCTTCTACAACTACACTGGGGATTGGTAATAGTTGTAAATGTGTTAGAAATAGTAAATAACTAATTTGAGAATTACTGCAATAAAGACAGAGCAATGGAGGAAGTCCACATGTACAAACCCCGATTCCAAAAAAGTTGGGCAGTTGTGTAAAATGTGAATAAAAATGGAACACAATGAATGTACAGTACAAAGACAAGATATTTAATGTCCAAACTGAATAAGTTAATTGTAATTTGCTGATGCTAGCAATATGTTAAAAAAATGTATTATATCACCTTTTATTTTAACAACACTCAGTAGGTGTTTGGGATCTGAGGGCACTAATTGTTGCAGTTTTGAAAACAAAATTATTTCCCATTCTTGCGTGATGTACAACTTCAGGTGATCAGCAGTCTGCGGTCTGCACAATGTGTCTTGAATGTGTCTTCTCTTGCTTAAGTAAGCAGGGGTGTCACTGAAAAAGATGTCATCTGGACGGCAGCATATTTATGTTCCTCCAAAAACTTCCAAACAGGTGTTTTTGAGCATTCTGCAACTTTTCCAGTGTTTTCTTTCTCCTGTACCAACTTTTTTGGACACATTGTAGGCATCAAGTTCAAGAATGAGTGTATAAAATCAGTCAGAACATTAAATATCCTGTTTTTGTACTGTGTTCTATTGAATACAAGTCAAAAAGAATACTGTTTTTATTTACATTTTACCAGCTTTTCTGGGTTTTGGGGTTAGTGACCCTTGAAAACAGTTTGCCTCATGTGTTCTCTGGATGTTATGGCTGCATGTATGTTAGAAATCCAGAAATCTAAACCTGCCAATCACCAGTTCAATAATATTGTACAGCAGTGGTTGTCAACCTTTGTGGCCTTCAGTAATCATCTTGAAGATTTTCATTTAAATACATGTCAATATCACTGAATAAGGTAAAACAATGGTGATTGAGTCTAGGGCCCACTGATGAAAGCCCACAGGTATTTGTAGTATTACAAACTGGTGGTACGTGTCCACAGGGGTGTTTTTGGTTCTTTTGCGCTGCTTCCCAGCTTTGGACGCTTGATGTACTTCCTCTCTCTCTATTACAAAAATAATTCACCAAAATTTGGCACCAACCAAATTGCTTCAATACTATTGAGTATCAAAAAATACGTTGTTATTGGTACCCAAAACCTAAGGAGTTTTGACAGTTATTTCTATATTTTTTATAGTCCAATACTGTGCAGATATTCCATCAGTTTCTTCATTTTAGTCCAGTTATCCAGTCTGTGCTAAGTTTCTCCAGCTGGTCCCAGGTCTTTGGACAGTGTCTTCCTTAATAGTACATAACTGTGCCATAATATGCAATCCTCATTTTTTGTTAAAATGGATTTGGTATTGAGAAAGAACCATTCATGATGATATTCAGCCCTAGACCAGAGAAAAACCATGCAGCTGTTAAATCTGTCTTCATTTGACATCAACAACAGTTACTTTAAACATTTCTCAGGAGGCTTTCCAGAAGTGACAAGTCGCTCTGGATGCCCCTGATTTGCCTGATGTAGCCAGGACCTCAACTTTATACAAATGAGGAGTTTACAACGTGTTGCCTCATCTCTCGAAACATATCACGGCTCTACCAGAATGCATTGCACAGCAGCCTACATAGACAATAAATAGTAAGGGTGGAAATGACTGATGCTGTGGACACGTACCTGGAGAGTTTGTGGCAATATTCTTTGGAAACAATCAACAGACTCACTCTTAAACTCACTTGTGTGTGAACTGACTTATCATCTTTTTCCAGTATCTGCTAGCTAAATGGTTACTATGGCCGAATAAACAAAGAAAAGATTGATGACTCCAGACTTGTTATTGGCACATCAAGAGGGGAACCCCAGACCCGTGAAAGATCTTGTGAGAGTGATCATTTTAACCCAAACCACGATCTTTTCCCAACCCTAACCAAGTGTTTTTTTGTCCCTAAATCTACGCAGATCCTAACCACAGTGTTTTAACATTAAAAAGGTTTGTACAGCATGCCTCAAATCATGTAAGAGTTCCTCTGGTTTCCTTCTAGACACAACCACTTGTTATGGAGATGTGCCAGCTGTGTACCCACAGATGTCTTTGGAAGAGAGGCCCAAAAACATACCTGCTAATTCTGTTTGTTGCCATAGGTGCAGAAATGGACATCTTCAAGATTGTTACTTTCAGTGTGGCCCCTAAAAAGAAGCAAAGCCAACTTATGATCCAGTTTACTGGTTGCAATAAATGTACCAGTTGTGACCAGCTCCACCAAAGAGTGATTTTCCTCACCATCCGTATATTTGAAAGGATTTTTAAGCTCTAAGATGTGAAATGACTTAAGAAAGTCAGGAAAATCAATCAGATTTTGTTTTTTAGCTAAATATATTTTCCTCTCCATTCAATGAGCTTGTGAACCATCAGATAATTCTAGAGTGCGTCTGCGGGGGTCCCATCCCCAAGGTTGGGAACCACTGTCCAACAGTATGAGTAGTAGGTTTATGTTTTAAACTGTGAAGTGGTCAATGTTATTTTGCAGTGAAGAGAAAAACAGTGTGAAGTCGTCCAGATATAAAAGATTATGTTTTCATTTCTTTTGTTTTTTTAAGTCTATGATGTTTCAGTTTCCTTGGTAAACTGGCAAAAGTAACAAATAACTTTTTCATGTAGTGTTTCCTGTCATTTCAGCAGGAACTTGCAGATTAAACATAACTCCAACTAAAGCATTAACTGGGACAGAAGATTAGGACCAGACCCTTGGTATGAAGCTGCTATTGTTAACAGACACTATGTCTATACAGTTTAGGGCCCTCTCGACTTGTTGGGTCCCTGGGTTTATGGCTTGTAGGCTTGTTTGGTCCTCCATCCATGTACCTCAGCTACTCTTCTTAGCTGCAATATAAATTCTGTCAACTGTAAAGACCACTGCAGTTTTGTGAGAGTCTCCAAGCATCAACTTATTAATTATTTTTTAATTATGTGTACCTGGAGAGCGTTTATAGCAGCCTTGAGATCCCCAACCAGCAGCAGTTTCAGTGTCTGATGGTGCACCAGCGCCCTCCAGTGGACCCACATGAGAGAGTTGAAATAAGAAACTCCTACTCTGCATTATATCTATTAACGATACTAATGAGAAAAATCACATAAATTAAACAACGGCAATGTTAATTGTGTGAGTTAAGATGATTTTGTATGATCTACCTCAAGAAATGCAGTCCAGGCAGTGTGAAGTAAAACAAGAATAAAGGCAGCAGAAAGTTTGCACAAAACCGGATGTCATTGATTTTTTTTTTTTTCAAAATACAATTCAGAGCACTATGGAATTTCAAATTAAAATTTGGTATATCTATAAATATGCGTTCAAAAATGCAAACAGAAGAAAAATTAAATGTTATCATAATGTATTACTATTATATCTTCAAAATATTCTGTTTCTGTGATTGTGATTGAATAGATTGGATTTATTTTGAAACTATTGAAAGGAAGTTGTACATTAATTTTGGCTGACTTTGCGAAAGTGGGACGTGGAAATTTTAATCACTCAGCTATAATGGGGGAAACACCAGCTCTGTTGCACAGGGTTTAGGAAAGGAAGAAGAATTCCATATCTTTAAATTTGTAAAACTACATGTATGGAGTCATCGGTGTGCCAGACAAAAAAAAAAAAAAAAAAAACAGTAAAAGAAGAAGAAGAAGAAAGAGGAAAAAATAAGAAAACAGATCTGGAATATAAAGAGAAGTAACAAAACATAAAAGAATAAATACAAGGATTTTCATTTATTTTCACGTACTTTGTTCATTTATTTCTGCATGTATTTATATATTTGAAAATATTCAAATATATGTATTGTATTGACTTATTTTTTTATAATGTAATTTATTCATTTTTACCCCTTTTTCTATTTTTCTTTTTTCTTTTTTTCTTTGAATTATTTTTGCAGGAAGGCCAGTCTAAAGTTAATTGACAGATGGTCTAAAGAACAGGATAAGGAAACTAAATGGGTAAAAAAAAAGACATAATATAAAAGGAAAATAAATCTAATTTAATTTACAAAAAAAATAGTGCAATTATATTAGAAAATATATATTGTCAAAGTAAATAAAGAAGTAAATAGTAAATGAACAAATGCATGTGAAATTAAATTTTATTTTAATTAATTAATTAATTTATTTATTCATTTCTCTTTTCTTCTATATACTATATTTTTCACTTAATTATTTATTCTTCTATTTATTTATTCTTTCATGTATCCCTTCCTTTATATTTCCACATTTTTATTTACTTATTTTTTATTTTATTTATTTCTTTTTATATTTTAAGAGTTTTTTTGTTTAATTATTTTTTCTTTTTAATTACTTAGCTTTATATTTCCAATTATTTATTTATTCATTTATTTAAAATTAAATATCCAATTTTTCCCATTTATTTATTTGTTTATTCTTTCATTTATTTCATTTATTTTTCAATTTACTTATATATTTTTTCATTTTTTTTTATCTTTATATTTCCATTTTTTAAACTATCTTATTCTAGGCTATTGTTTATTATATTTATCATTTATAATTATTTTATTATTCTTTTAAAGATTTATTCTTTTTTATGGCACTCTATGATTCATAGTTGTAAGATTGTGGACTAAATAGATTCACAGCAGGTCCAGTCAGGTCCTAAATAAAAAAATAAATGTAAAACATCAATTAACACTATTCCGTGAGAGGCAGAGTTAAACGCTCCAGGGTTGGCCTTCTTATTATGTACCTATTAGCCTACATCCCTGTACCAGGGCGATAGTCTGCTCCCTGGTGACTGCTGGTTGAGACTGAGTGGGCGAGACAGAGAGATATAGAGACAGAGAGAGAGAGAGACGGAGAGAGAGAGAGAGAGAGAGATGAGAGAGAGAGAGAGAGAGAGAGAGAGAGAGAGAGAGAGAGAGAGAGAGAGAGAGAGAGAGAGAGAGAGAGAGAGAGAGAGATCCTGTTGTCCATAATAAACCGCACCGTTACAGCCACTAAAGCTTCCTTCCATCATCTCCACCGGAGGAGAAACAACTGAGCATCTCTTCACTTTGCCACTCGCTGCTCGACTCGCTCTTGGAGCATCCATCCATCCATCCATCCATCCAGCTACGGCAACAAGAAGACTGTTTCATCTTCTTCCTCCAGCACACACACACTGCAGCAGTACTCCTTCACTCGCAGCTTTTTGGCTTCTGACAGAGGCTGAACACGGACAGAAGACTGAAGAAGTCCACTTGTGATCTGCTGCAGAACTCCCTCCGCGCACGTCTCCAACATGAGCGAGGTGAGTGAACGCGTAAATCAGGACTGGTGTCTCAGATTGGATCAGTTTGTGGAGGAACTGGTGCAGTTCTTTGAGTTGTTTTGCGCCCTGCGGTCATTTCCTCTCCATCAGTGTCCACATCAGGCACCTGTACGGAATTAACCGTGTCATTTCACTCCAGCAAGCATGCGCAGGGAATTCAGCCTGGTGCCATTTCTTCTGTCCATCCAACCCCTCCACCCCCCCGCCAAAGAAAAAACCCGCAACCACCAAGGTGCGGTTAAGAGTCAGAACAAAATGTTTTAGCGCAGAGCTCTCCACTCTTGCTTGGCTTTGATCCCAAGTCTGACAGAAGCAGCACTGCTGCAACGAGAGGCAGCAGCGGTGACACCAGCTCACATCGCCAGTGGGCACTGTGAACATCTGGTGGAGCAGGAGGGTTTCCCCAAAGTAGGGTTCCTCGGAGCTCCGGGGGCCTTGCGGGGGCTCCAGAGGGGCCACAATATCAGGATTTTATGAATTATTTAAATTTTAACGATGATTTGTCATTTAAGAGAGAAAGATTGCGCATTTTTATGATGATATATGAGAGATAATAACCAGTTTTCCCCTGCAGAGTGTATAAAACGGAGCTTGCTTTCCATAAATCATGCAGTATATAAAGTACCACTGCAAACTGGCTGCTTATGCATCATTTCTGTCCTTGCATAATAAAGTAGCTTTTTTATGGTGGATATGGGGCTCGATGCTGCAGGCATCTGTGCTAATGGAGGAAGACTTGGGGAGTGTGATCATGTATGATTGAAGTATAGCATGTTGATATGTGGCTGCAGAAAAGGAAAATACTACATTTTTTAGTCATTTCTTTGTGTTTTTCAATATTTGCCCATATTAATGTAACATTAATACAGTGATGTTGGGATGCTTCACAGTTCTTTACAAGGGAGAGCAGAGCTTCTTAATATGGAA
Source organism: Lutjanus argentimaculatus (assembly GCA_034769285.1). Lineage (NCBI taxonomy): Eukaryota > Metazoa > Chordata > Actinopteri > Lutjaniformes > Lutjanidae > Lutjanus > Lutjanus argentimaculatus. The sequence goes on along the minus strand of JAWZSL010000069.1, from coordinate 200,920 downwards.
GACTATTTCTGACTATGTGATGAAAATAATTTACGTCATTCTTATGAGCAACTTTATCAAAACGACGAAACTGATAATTAATTAATTTGGGATACAAATTTATTATTTTGCAGGGCTCAACAATAAGGATTGCAAATAAAATGCCATGTTGGGCTGGTAAATCTAGCAACTCTCACGCCGGACTTGGTAAATTTAAGTGGTTTAAGTAATTCTTTATGCAAAAGTAGCAGACGATGCTGTTTTCATTCTCTCAAATATGGATATTTTCCCCGTTTTTCTTTCGTGTATTGTCACATTAAACTGCATATCTTTGGGTTCTGGACTGGAAGACAGTGGAGTTTAAAAAACTAGGATGGATGTTTTTCACCATTATGTTACATTTTATAGATGTTGCAGCCCTGAACATGACATTAAACATGAAAATTAACTTAAGTCTTTGTTATTATTTTTGAAGTGCTAATAAATAAGCCAGTTTGTACAGTGGCAAGTAAAAATTCACTTCCAGCGAGAGGAATTCTGACCCACTTGACCAACGAGGTAAATGAAGAAAAAAAGTTTACATAGTTTTGTAGTTTTGAGAGACAAACTCCTCATATTGAAATACAAGTCATTATTTTTTGACACTAAGTCAGTATTTTGTAATAATTAGTCATTAGTTTGAGAAAATGATCAGTATTTGAGAAACATTATTTAGAGATACCATAAAAGCTGGCTTACTTTGAGAAGCTAACTCATTATGCTGAGAAACATTATTTAGAGATACTATGTTATTATTTCAAGATGCTAATTCTTTATTTTGATAAAGTTTGTCATTATAATGACTTACAGGATGTTTTTTTTCGTCAGACTGGCATAAATGGGCTTCCTTACATTACAGTCTCTTGGTCTTTTCAGGGCAATGTTGGAACCATCAGACTGAAAATGTAAAATACAGCTTGAGTCTGACTTGCAGGATTAATTCAGTTGTGTGCTGAGGACCTGTGTGAGTGCTTTATTACTTCTGGGGTACTTATGGCTTAATCCTTAAGGTTTAACCTGCAAGCTGACCCAGACGTTCTGTAGCTCTACAAAGGAGGAGAAATGAGTGATGTATTACTGTCGCCACAGCCTTAAATGTTCATGTTTCCTTATAGGTGGCATCTTTTGTGGAGTTTCTTCACATTGATGCTGGATGAAAATGAAAACATAGTTGTCTTATATAAGCTACTAACTCATACAGGATAGTGTGCCATGTCAGGAGGAGCAGCGATGGCAGCTCAATCGATCAATTCCACTCGAATAAAACTAACGTTACGGAGGTCCCCGTGGAGTGATTATTTTCATTTCTCTGTCTCAGAAGCAGAGCATTGCTCCAGTGGGACGGCTCATTCTGTACACGTGCTGTTTTTCTAACGTCCTCCTCGCCATTCACTCCTCAGCTCTGCACTCCTGGTGCAGATGGGAAGCATCAGTGTCTCTTGATACATAGCAGATGATGCCGCTGCTGCACATGGGGGATTTGAAATGTAAACACACAGAATGATAGATAGAACATCTGCTGGTCACTTCTGAAATAACTTGAAATCACAGCATCTGGGACAACTGTGCTCTGAGAATGGACTGTATAGCCTGAGCCACTTAGTGCCTGCAGTTTGCCTGCAAAGCCGAAGAGGTACATTTACGTTGGTATCTGATACAAGACAAGACAGGATTTTATTTTTTTGGACATTCAAAAGCTGATGTTTAAGTTATGAGATGTTTTTTTCATTCTAATAATTCTCTAATTTTGAGCTGAAATGATCAGTTGATTGATCAATTACTGGCAGCTGATCAACAGAAAATGAACTACTAGTGTGCTATTTTAATGATCAATTTATGTTTTTTCTTTGTTTTTTATTTTTTATTTATTTTGCAAGAGTACCTAATCCAGACATAATGGCGGATCTTGGCAAGAGAGGCCTTGCCTCACTGATTCCTGTACAAAAACACAACTTTATTGAATGATTTCAGTGAAAAGTGATCATATTTTAGGAGAAAATGTTTTCTGGTTTTCCCTTTGATTTGGGAGTTTCTTGATGGACAGACAGCTTTATGTGTTGCTAAAGTAGCTAACTGCTAACTGCTGCTAACTGTTACTGCCATTAGTTAACTTGCTCAGTTACCCGTGCAGGTAATGTTAGCAATCCTATTAGCTGAGCTGGTTTGTTAGGTTCATGGTTAGCGGTTAGCTACTTTACCAACAAGTAAAGCTATCTGTCCAGCTGGAAACTAAGTTAGAGTTGAGGCTGAGCACCACAAGACAATAGAGGGAAGATGAGAAAATATTTTTTCCATAAAATATGATCCATATATCTTTATCAAAGAAATGCCTCTGGATTTATGGCGGTTGGCATCAGATTTCCTGTAAATCTGACTGTGGTTCTTGCACATGTTCTTGCAGAGGTCTGCATCCAGGTCCCTTTTGTTTTTTGGGCTGTCTATCAGAATAGTTATTTGAAGTTAAACTTGGGCTTTAGGTAGCTGCAACAGGCATTTTTCACTATTTTCAGACGTTTTATAGACCAATTGATGAGTTAATCAAGAAGTTGAATTAGCATTTAATTGATAAATTATTCTTAGTTACTCTCAAGATGTCCAAAAAAAACTGCTTTTATCTTACCTATTTTTGTTCCTTCAAGTAAAAACTGCCAATTCAAAAGCAAAATTTGGTATTTCAAAAGTAAAAACACTACATTTAAAAAACAAGATGAACCTAAATCCGCGTCATCCTTTTAAAAACACTCATGTCTGGCCTTTAATGTTAAATCTTTCATACCGTCTGAATACAGCAGCTGACCTGGAAGACCTACAGTGAACATCATGGTCCCTCTCACTAGCCGGTAATCTCTGGCGGCCATCCGTGCCATCCCACTTCCAACGCACGCCATTTGGACGGATACAAGTTGAACCCATGACCTCATGCATTAGACTGCAGCCATGCGCAATCCCAATGGATTGGGATGGGGCGATATGTGGAGTGTAAAAAAGCGTTTCCTTTTTATTATACAAACACACATTGCATTTATAAATTTTACATAATATGAACACAGAAGTATATGAACACTGAAGCTGCCCACAGCAAAACTTAAGAGATAAATGAATGACTCAATAAATGAACGAATATGTCATATATGTAAATGCACCAAAATGGTATTAAAGTGGTATTAAAGACAAATGTAGATATTAATTAAATTAATGTGACATAATTCACCCTATGTATTGACTTTTTCAGTTAATTTTCCATTTCAAAAGAATACACAGTAGAGAATATATACAAGAACACACTATACTAAAATATAAAGAACACAGTATACAAAATATATCAAAAACATAAAAAAGGATAACATCTATATACATAAGACAATGAGGAAATGCAAATGCAAAGGGAAAATAATAAATAATAAAGGAGACATCTGTAATATATTCACTGTAACAAATCATAAAAAGAAATTAAGGAAACATGCTACTCTGACAACAACGCTACAGCCACGCTGTTCTCCCTTGAAATTTCCATTCTGGGCCGAAATGACTTTTTCCATACCCATTAAATGTTAATTAGAGTTTAGCTTGACTCACTCATGCACAATGCGGGTATAAGCCTGCCACTGTTTCAGGCTGTATAGTTTTCTTTAGCAGAGATGTAGTAATTTTAGAGTCTGGCAGGCAATGAGACAGGCCGTCAATGAACTCAAACTGTATTTTCAGAGCAGTGGGCTTTTGTTTTCAGGATAACAGGCTTAACTTTACATTGACAGACAACTGACAGTTATAAACAGCTGATCAGCTTACAGTGTAGGACTCGTCTTCACTTGTTATTGTCAAAGGGAGGAGGGGCCGGGCGGAAACATCTCGCTTCAACCATAGATTGCATATTAAATAGGACTTCAACCACCGTCCACACACTGGAAATGAGGGTTCCAATAGGGTTCTTCATGAAGGGCTGACGTGCTACCCACAACCATTCAGTCCAAAAGAACCATTTCTGAAGAGAGGGTTTGTCAAGGGTTCTTTGTAATGCCAAGGGTTCCATTAAGAACCCGTTTCATTCAGAGAACCCTTTTTGGAATAAAGAGATCTTCAAAGATTGTCCAATTCTTAATTCCTTAATTCCTTTTTTCCAATTCTTCTGTCAAGGGCTCTTTGTACCATAATATAAGAGGGCTCTCTGTAGAACCCCATGAGTGTGTTCTAGATAAAACCCTTGGAATATAAAAGGTTTCTGGGTAGAACTTGCTGAGTGTGTTCTAGACATAATCCATATAAAAGTGTTCATGATAGAACAACCTGACTGTGTTCTATTAAAAAAAATCCTTGGAATATAAAGAGGTTCTCAGTAGACCCCCCTGGATAGGTTCTAGATAAAATATTGGAATATAAAAAGGTTTCCCGTAGAGCTACCTGGGCGGGTTCTTGTTAGCATCCTTAGAAGGTGGAAAAGCTCTGGCAAGAATCCCCAGAAAGTATTCTGAGTGGAACCGTTACATCATAGAAGGGTTCTCTGCAGAACATCTCAAAGGGAGTTCTGGGTGAAACCTTTCACAGATGGTTCTAGGTAAAGCCCTTCATGGTGGGCTCAAGGTGTGATTCCACCTGAAAGGGTTCCAAGTGGAACCTTAATAAAAGTTTCTACCAGGCACCAAAAAGGATTCTCCTATGGGGACAAGAACCTTTTATGGTTCTAGTTACGCCTTTATTTCTAAGAGTGTATGGCTTTCCACTTTGCTATTTGAACTGCAGTCGTCTTTCAATGTGCTGTTGCTACACATTGCTCCTTTAAAACAGAAATATCCATTTATGTCACATGTTGTTTATTGACTAATGCTTCAGATATTTTTAATGTTTGGTGCATTTAATGGCATACTAATTTATTTACTGAGTCATTTATTTCTGATTTTAGCAGTTTCTGTCCATAGAAAAATATTTACAGAGACACACTGTCCTCTTTGGTCCATGTAGAGTGGAAGCAGGATGTGATTAAGGCACATTAGCCCTCACATGATCATTTGTCAAGCTTAAGTGTCTGAAAATCAATAACATTTAATTTATTAGCAGGAGAACATCCCGCAGTAGATTATCTTATCATGCACTTCCTCTTCTTTTAATTTGAAGATGAAGAGGACGAGGGTGTGTGTCATAACTGTACAGTGAATCCAGCCTATCTGCGAGCTACGTACAGTCTCATTGAAGTCATGGCGATGAGCACCTTCTCACTGCTTTGACAGACTGTCTCCTCCAGCTGAAATCTTGTCACCCACTGCCTCATTTCCTCCTCTTTCTTTTCACGAGCTCCTATTCATCCCCCCCCTCTCTCCCTCTTGGCTTTTTTTTTTCCCTCTAAAGGCTTGACTGTATTCTCCTTAGCAACAGCGAGAGAGAGGACTCAGGCAGGGTATTAGCACTTGCATGCGCACATCCGGGAGCTAACATCTGCACAGCGTGAGGCGTGGAAGAAGTCAAAAAGAGAAGGGGGGAGGACTAGGGACTGAGGTGGGGGGGGTCGACACTTTTAATTTGTAGGAATATGAATGGAATACGCGGGGAATGAAATGAGTTTGGGGTTGTTATGTAATGCGTGTTTGGCAGTGGTTCCACTTTTGACAGCTGTTTGGTGGATTTTCCTTTTATCCGTCCTCGCTCTCAAAAGCAGGACGGTATTAGCAAGAAAAATAGGAAGTCATTTTTAATACTTTTAAAATAATCCAAAAGTGCCTTCATGAACAGCAGAACACACACATACGCAAAGTGAGAGAAAGGTGCATGCTCAGAGATACAGATGCTAACAAGAACCATAAAGTGTTCTTCAGCTGGTTCTTTTAGGAAAACCCTTTACGGTTCCAGGTACAACCTTTCAGAAAGGTGTCACTTGGAACCCTTTCTGTGTGGAATACTACATAAAAGGTTATTACTACAACATCCAACTTCTGATGGGAGGTTCTACAGAGAATCCTACTATGGTATAATAGTTCTACCCAGAACCCTCTTGGGAATTCTATCCAGAAACCTTTCCAACCTTCAAGGGTGCCAACAAGAACCCACCCAAAGGTTTCTACTGAGAACCTTTTTATATTTCAAGAGTTCTATCCACAACCCACACAAGGGTTGCACCAAGAACTTTTTATATTCCAAGGGTGTTATCTTGAATACTCTCTGGGGGCTCTACCAATAACCCTTTAAGGGGTTCTATCTAGAATGTACTCAGGATGTTCTTCTATGAACATTCCAAGGGTTGAATATTCCAAGGAGTTCATCTAGAACACTCTCAGGGGTTTTATTGAGAGTCCTTTTTGTGTTCCAAAGGTTTTATCTACAATCCATCCAGGGGGTCCTACTAAGAACCCTTTTATATTATAGTAGAAAGAACCCTTGATGAAAGAGTTCTTCAAAGATTCCAACAATCCTTTGATCATGCAACAACAGAATTCTTTCTTCCAAAAAGACGTCTTTGGATGAAGGTGGTTTTCAGTGGAACTCTTAATCTCAATAAAACGCTTTCTTCAAACAAGGGTTCTTCAGAAGCAGATAGTTTTGAGTAGAACCTCAAACCTTCAGGAAGAACCCTTATTTCTAAGAGTGTAGCTTTCTCATTATGCTGGTAATTATCACTTAGCAGGCTTACCCCTTCACAAAAAGCCACCCTATTCCAAGCAAGCTGGCAGGGGATAATTACCAGGGTCTGATGTGGCTCGGAGGCCAATCTGAAGCTAGTGAAGTAAAACTGAGAAAGCGCCAATCCTTGTTTCTCTTTGTCAATCTGTCTCTCTCCATCTGTCAGTCCCTTCCACTTCTTCCCCCCCTCCTCGTCCTCTGCATCTTCCTTCCCACCCCCGCCTTCCCTCTCTTCCCTGCTCCCAACCGAGATTGTACAGCATCTGGCATGTCTGGAAATCACTGGCTTTCCCCTTACTCCTTCATGGAGGTATAATCCTTTTATTTCTGTCTATAAATACATTTCTGCTGAGCTTTTAGAGGCTTTCTGCCTCTTTTTCCTTCCCCCCCTTCTGACAGCAAGTGCAGCACTAAGCCTTGTGTGTGTGCAAGAAATGTACTGCATGTGTGTTTTCAAAGAAGACACCGTTGAGAGCTGAGCTGAAACAAGCACCAGCTGAGAAAGGGGACCAGCAGAGGAGGTGTTTTTCTATTAAAGGAAACCTAAATGTGTGCAGCCAGTCCCTGTAGGTTGTTGCCCCTGTCTTTTTAACCACCGTTGTTTCCATCCCACCATCACCAGTCTTGTCCCTCTTTGGTCTTCTACCCAATCGTCTGCCTCCATTTTCCCAGTGGGGTGAAGCTGCGAGTGTTTATCCGATATCAAACACTGAAATGTGAATAGGTGGATGTTTGATGACAGGGATGCGTGCTTTGAATATCAATTGCAAATTACTTTGAAGATGTCAAAGCCACAACTGAATTTTCTCTTCTTACCAGCAGCACTCATTCCTCTGAACAAGCACATGGATGTTTGGAGAATATTAAAATTTAAAAAAAAAAGATTGGGCTCCAAAGGTTCTACTTAGAACCATTTCCCTCTGCAAAACCCTTTTTAGAAGAAAGGGTTCATTAAGGGTTTTCCATGAGACTAAAGGTTTCACTAAGATTCATTGTCATCCAAAGAACCCTTTTTGGAAGAAAGAATTCTTCAAGGATTGTTGAGACAATTATTTCAACAATTACCATTTCTACCATTATATAAAAGGGTTCTCCAGAGAATCTCCTGTGTATGTTTTAGATAAAACCCTTGGAATCTGAAAGGGTTCTTGGTAGAACCCCCTGGGGGTTTAGATAAAACCCTTTGAATCTAGTAAGGTTCTCTGGGTGAGTTCTTAATAAAACCCAAAACCCCTAGAGAGGGTTTTGGGTGGAACCATTACACCATAGGGTTCTCCTTTAGAGCCCCCTAGGTGAGCTCTAGAAAAAAAAAAAACCATTGAAATATGAAAGGGTTCTTGGTAGAGCCCCCTGAGTAGGTTCTAGCTTAAACCCTTGGAATATAAAATTTAAAGGGGTTCTCATGAAACTCCCTGGGTAGGTTATTGTTAGTGCTCTTAGAAGGTGGAAAGATTCTGAATAGAACCCCCTGGGTAGGTTGATGCTGATGGTCTGAAAGGATGGAAAGATTCTGGATAGAACCCCACAGAGAGGTGTTGGGTGGAACCATCTCCTTTAAAGTCCCCTGGGTGGGTTCTAGATAAATCAGTCGGAATATAAAGGGATTCCTGGTAGATCTCCCTGGGTGAGTTTTTGTTGGCACCTTCAAAAGGTGGAAAGATTCTGAATAGAACCCCCAGAGAGGGTTCTAGGTGGAACAATTACATCATAGAAGGGTTCTCCTTTTGAGCTCCCTGGGTGGGCTGCAGGAAAAAAATCATTGGAATATAGAAAGCTTATCAGCAGAACCCCTTGGGTTAGTTCTTGTCAAAACCCTTGGAACAAAAAGGGTTCTCACTGAACTCCCTGGCTAGGTTCTTGTTAGTGCGCTTAGAAGGCAGAAAGATTCTGGATAGCAACCCCCAAAGAGGGTTTGGGGTGGAACCATTACACCAGTGGTAGTAGTGGTATTAGCACGTTAGCTTTCTGGATTTCTGTGTAGCTAATGTTAGCAGTTGGTCTATGTAGCTAACCTAAGCAGTTGGCCAGATAATAAATAGTAGATAATGTTAGCGGTTGTTATGTGTGGCTAACATTCGTAGTTGGCCTGTGTAGCTAATCTTGGCTGTTGGTCTGTGTATCTAATGTTAGTAATTGGTCTGCGCAGCTACATTAGTGGTTGTCTTGTGCAGCTGACATTAGCCATTGGTCTATGTAGCTAGTGTTAACAGTTGGTCTGTGTAGCTAACATTAAAGGTTAGTCTGTGCTAATGTTAGCAGTTGAACTGTAGCTCTCGTTAGAGGTTGGTTTGTTGTAGCTAACATTAGTGGTTGGTGATTGGACCTGTAAATGTTTCTTTAAGTTGGATGTTGAGTTCTTGGATTTTAACATTTCTTTCTTTCTTTCTTTCTTTCTTTCTTCTTTTTTTTTTCTTTTACAGCTGAAGGACAAAATGTTTTTAATAATTGAGACATTTAAAAATTATTTAAAATGATTTAAATTATGAAACATAATATTACTTAGTGTAGGTTCTAAAGATGCTTGGCATATTCTATACCAAGTCCTCTCACACATACATCACCATCACCATTATCCCCATCTACCCCCAGGAATCATAACTATTTCTGAATTGCTCTCTCGCCGCGCAGACCCACACCCACTGCCTTATATAAAGCCATTAACCGGCATTGTGCTATTTTTAGTGGGCAGGTACAGTGTGTTTCAGCATGAAGAGATTGTTACGGCTCGAGAACAGAGGCTGAGGGGCGCTGAGTTGCAGAGTTTAACAGATGGAGGAATGGGCTACACAAGGGTTTTAAAAAATAAAACTGGTCAGAAAGTCTTCAGAAACACATGGGAGGGCAAACCTAAGGGCTAAATGCACTAAATCCAAGGCTTTTCTTATTTTTTTGAATCGTTAGAGGATTACGTCTTTATGTTAGAGCCTGCCATAATGTTGATCATGCTCTCTTTATATTTTAATGCAGATGTGGACTTTGAGGGACAGATTATATATATGAAAATGGACTACACAGTATTGCTCCACACAGGTTAAGCTCTTAAATTGAGGGGGTCATTGAGCTTTGCTCCAAAAGCACATTTAATACAATGCATGCATGATAAGAACATAATCTGGTGAGCCATTATAGCTCTGTTCTGATTGCCAGACTGGATCTTTACGGCTCAAAGTCCTGCTTGAATTCTAGTTATTAGAGTTCATCAGAACCTACAGCTAATCATAATCTATTACAATCAGTGGTGGGAAGTAAAGAAATGCAAATACTTTATGTAATATGTATTCATGTTTCTGACAACTTTTTACTTTTACTCCCAACATTTTAACACAAATATCTATACTTTCTACTCCTTACATTTTCAGGCTTGTTAGTTTAATTTTAATGCATTTCAGGGAAATTATTGATTATCTTTATTTTGCATCATTGTGTCCTGCTTTCCCAACGTCAAGACTTATTTCAACCTAAATGGATGGGACAATAACACATAGAAAAGACAATTTCTTGGTGTATCCATCAGTGTATATCACGCATGATAGACATGACAAGACAAAAAAGATGTAACAAGACAAAAAAAGATGCAAAAGACATAAAATATATATGAGACATAAAATGATATAAGACTTAAAAAGATGTTACAAGACAAAAAAAAAAGAAAAAGACTTAACAGCGTAACAAGACAAACTGAGGTAATGAGATGAAAAACTGTTAAAGACATGACATGGAAACAACAAGATGAAAGAGATGTAACAACATGAGAAAGACGCAAAAGACGCAACAAGATGAAAAATGTAACAAAGCAAAAAAGGCATAACAGGATGAAAAGACATATCAAGATGAAAAAAGACGTAACAAGAAATTAAAAGAAGAAGATGATATAAAGGCGAAACAAAATGAAAAAAATGTAACAAGACAAAAAACAACATTAAAGACACGAGATGAAAATTACATAACAAGATAAAAAAAAGACATAAAAGACGCAACAAAATGTAACAAGACATAACAAGACAAAACGACATAAGATGAAAAAGATAACAAGAAGAAAAACAACCTAAAAGACATAAAACGAAACTGACATGACCAGACATAAAAAGATTAAACAGAAAGCGAGGGAGACTCAACCATGGTGAGAAGCTAAAGTTCAGTCATAGACACAGCAGGTAGAAATGTCCTTCAGAGAGCGACTTTTTACCTTTATACTGTGAGTACATTTCACAGCGTGTACTTTTCACTTTTAATTGACTAAGTTGAATCAGTACTTCTACTTTTACTTTGTCATTTTTTTTAACACAAGTATCTGTACTTCTACTTGACTAAAGAATGCGTGTGTTCTTGTGCCACCACTGATTAGATTCTATAATTAAGCTCTAAAATCAGCCGTTTGAATGAACAGAACACCCAGCTACGTGGAGTATCCAGAGAGCTTAACAGCTTGGTCCACTTAATGTACAGTAAGAGCAGCTTTGAGCAGATGTTCAGCTTGTACAGTAGCACACACTCAGCACCGACGCACATCTGGCTGCCCGGCCAAACACAGACCATAAGCTGAGTGTCCTCAGAGGAGGGATGGAGAGATGAGAGGAGGAGGAGGAGGACAGCACTGCGCAGCGAGGGGGGAATACAGCTCCAATGAGATGGAAACAACAACTGGGTGGGTGTAAAATTGAAGGGTAGAGTGCAGAAGAGGACAGAAGAGGAGATGAAAAGAGAGAAGAGCATGAGTCTGCCGCCCAGGCTAAAAATGTAAGCACTCGTGGAAACTATAAGGTGGATAAAAGCACCCCCCTTGCATGGCATATGTTATGTAAGAGAAGATGAAAAAAGTGCAGACATACAAAAGATGGAAAGTTGTTGGCAAAAAAGTCCCCAGCTGAAGCCTGCTTCCTCTTTTCCCTGCAGAAATAAGAAGAAAAACAATGTCGCATCCTCCCTGTGGACCAATCGTAATGAATCCAGTACGTCACCTTATTTTGACACGTAATTATTCCATCCCCCCTGGGCTAGTTAGCACTTTTGTGGTACTCATTTGTCTTTTAGGCTAGTTTCCCAAGACAACATTTTAATTTTAGCATTATGCAGAAATATTGTTTTCTCATGCCTGGCGCTTAACTATCTCATAATCTTTATTGTCCCATTGATGTTGCATAAGAGTCTAATCTTATGTTCATCATGGAGACATTCCTGCTAGCAATTAAAAACTTCATCATGATTGACTAAAGTGATATTGGATAATTGGCTGGCTTGAAATTGAAATAGCTGATTTCTCTTCACTTTTTGCAGAAGGAAATCTAAACTAAAATGATACTGTGGATATTTTGCATGTTTTTCCACTTTTCTAAGGGGAGTAAATCATTGTTGGGCACTTTTTTTTAGCGTCTGAGCTTCAAGCCTCTGGGTGGGTGTTTCTCATGGCAGCGGGTGACTGACATCAAAGACAGCCGGGTGACATGCTGTCAACTTCCTTAGTGCCCTACTGACTGGAATGTAATTACTGTGTAGACTACCAACATTGATACAAGACATTTTCCCCTTTTCTAACAAGGCCACACAGCGCTGGCTGTCATCCATTAGCAATTTAAGCCATGTCTTTCAACAGCAGTAGCATTTGTCTACTCCAAAACAGACACATAGACAGCTGCAGACACCATGGAAACATAGTAGTTCTGTTCATACCTACTACTTTCTGGAGTCTGCTGGGTGGAGGTGATCCACACTTAGGTAGGTTTGTATCTACAGGACTGGTGTAGTGTACAAGTCCACGCAATCGCAACAAATTGGGAATATGCAGAATTCTGCACAGAGCCAAGCCTATGTCACGTGAACTCTAATGGACGCTGACGGGCAAGTTAAGCATATTACCAGCTTTAAGTGGAAGGGGGACTGCCCATTGTTCCAATGCCCTATCATTACAAAACCTGAATAGTCCAAAAAAAAAAAAAAGCCCCATTGGACCGAAAGTCCATTTGTCCAACAGCTCGTTATCCCAACAACAAATGCCCATTGCTCTGAAAATACACACTCTCCCTATAGTTGTTAGTTCAGTGACTGCCGCCCCTGTCCATGGTGCTTCATTGACAGGGGGCTTCGCCCTTAATAGCTTATCTTTCTGACTTTACACCAAACAACATTTCAACCATGTTTACTGTTGCAGACACATTTCCAGGGTCTGAATAAAATCATGAAAGTTTTTCCTAAGTTGGTGTGTGCCCAAATAACCTGTGTTGCTAGATGGTTTAGGGTTAGCAAGTGCAGAGAGAGTGTTTATTTTTTGAGCAATGGGCCTTTGGAGCAATGGGCCTTCACTTGTTTGCAGGAGTGAAACTAAACTTCAAACCACAGAGATTCAGGTAGAAGCTACAAACATCTGAGAGCTGAACACATAGAACCCCTCTCTCTCCTTAAAAAAAAGTCTTTCTCTCTGGTTGGCAAGATGTCACCACAACCAGATTGGCGGCAGGTTGGCCGTACTATGGCCCTAATCCAGAGATGGTCTGTCTTGGCTGAACAATATTTTTAGGGGTGAATATATTAAATATCATTACTGCAAAATGGCAAACTGCAACTTTAAACAGCAATTTTAAGCACTTAAGTATAATTTAAAAGAAGAATCACAAGCTGTTGTACTGAAGCACTAAATGCACTTTTAAGTATTCGGGAGAGATTCTTGCAATTTTCATGACTAGAGTTGTTGTCCCTGCAGAGGTTAAATGCACATATAGTTGCTTTGGACAAGCCAAATAAATGTAATGTAATTTAAGCTGACCAGATAAGGGTAGAGAATGACAAAAATAAAACACTATGGGGAAATCAATTAGGAAGCAAAATGTCCCAAATTCTCTGGTTCCAACTTCTCGATTGTGAGTATTTGCTTGTTTTTTAGGTTTTCTGTGATAACAAACATCACAGGTATCTTCAGGTTTTAGACAGTTGGTCAGCCAAAACAAGCAGTTTCAGTATATCAACTGAATTTTTAAAGACCAAACGATTAATCCATCAAGCAGGAAAATAGTAGCCACACTCCCAAAACTATGACCCCAAATTCCCTCTCCAAAACAAGACAACTCCTCCAGAAATAAGTTTGGATTCTGCAACAGACAGGATGAGTGGGCTGGGGGGTTTGATTTTAATCATCTCTGACAATTGCAGGCAGCTCTCTAGGACCTTATATAACTAATCTAATATTTATTACGTTTATTCCATGAAGGCTTGGCTTCCAGTTGAGGGGAGGGGTGGAAGTGAGCCAGCCAGGAACGGATAAAGAAATGTGACAGAAGTGTGAGGAAAACAGCTCGGAGAGGTGTATACCCCCGAGGAAAACCTTGTTGTAAATGAAGTGCATCGCGTTGTGTGAGAGGAGAGTGTCGGGAGGAGGAGGAGGAGGGTGCATGTGTTTCTTGCTTCTGTATATGTGTGTACAGTATGAGCATGTGCGCGCGTGCGTCCATCTGGACTCCATTTATGCCAGCCGAGTCTTTTCTGAATAGACCGTGTATGTTCCAATCTTTTTCACTGAGCCAGTCTGCAAGCTTATTTTCTTTCTTTCTTTATCACCCTCTTGCTACGATGCATGTCTCTTTCTCTCTATCTTGCCTCCCTCTTCCTCCATATGTGTCTTTCTCTCTCTCTATCACCTTCAGCGGCTCCCCAGGGCAGGCTGTTAAATGCTGCAATCTGTCTCTGTCTCCCATCCTCACCCCTCCCTCCCTCCCTCTTTTCCCTTCCCTCTCCTCTTTCTCTCAGCCTTTCTCTGAGGCTCGCCACTCATGAATCACAGCGCTAACTACTACATGTAAAAGAGGGAAATCCCTGACTAAAAGCAGAGGGTGGAAGGACGGAGGGGGGGTGATAAGGACATACCTCAAGGGGGGGTTGAAGCTAGCGAGTCGTTTGTGATTAAGAGGGAGGGAGTGGAAAGGACAAGAGGAGAAGCAGAAAGGATGGGACAAAAGGATGGACAGATGATACAGGGACGTTGGAGGTGAATTTTTTTAACCTAATTTCATCCAATTCAGAAAACTAATATTTGACACCATTACACTGTAAAAAGTGAGTCCCATTCAGCTTTCTGCCTTAGTGATTGCAGTCTATCTGTGTGAATTATAACAACTTGAACTTAAAAAACCAATTACAAAAAGTTGGGATGATGTGTAAAATGTAAAATAGAAACAGAATGCAATGATTTTCAAAAACTTTTCTACCCATATTCATTGAATACAAGATATTTAATGTTCAAACTGATTAATTTTATTGATTTTTTTGGTAAACATGCACTTATTCTGAATTCGATGCCTGCGACACGTTTCAAAAAAGGTTGGGACAGGAGCATGTTTATCACTCTGTTACATCACGTTTTCTTTTAACAACACTCAGTAAGTGTTAAGGAACTGAGGACACTACTTGTTGAGGTTTTTGAAAGTGAAATTCTTTCTCATTCATGCTTGATATATGTCTTCAGACGCTCAACAGTCAGTCAGTCATTTTCAGTGGGAGACAGGTCTGGACTGCAGGCAGGTCAGACTAGTACCTGAACTCTTTTACAACAAAGCCACGCTGTTGTAACAAATACAGAATGTGTCTCGACATTTCCTTGCTGAAATAAGCAGGGACGTCTCTGAAAAAGATGTTGTCTGGATGGCAGCACATGTTGCTCTGACACCTGCATGTATCTTTCAGCATTAATGGAGCCTTCACAAATGTGACAGTTACCCATGGTGCCATGGGCACTAGCACACCCTCATAACATCACAGATGCTGACTTTTTGGGCAAAGTTAGGATGTGACGACAAACTGTGTTTACTGCTAATGGTTTTCCAAAGTGTTCCTGAGCCCATGTAGTATCCATATGTATAAATTATGTGGGATTTAATGCGTTTTTCATGCAGCGCGGTCTGAGGGTCAAAGGTCTCAAGCATTTAATGATGGTTTTCAGCCTTACCCCCTACCTGCAGAGATTCTCTGGATTCTCTGAATCTTTTAATGATATTATGGATTGTAGATGTAAATCCCTAAATACCTGTAGTTTTGTGTTGAGAGACATTGTTCTTAACCTTTTGGACTATTTGTCCATGCAGTTTTTCACAAAGTGGTGAACCTCAACCCATCCATGCTTGTGAATGACTGAGCCTTTCCAGGATGCCCCTTTAATACCCAACCATGATACTGTCGCCTGTTACCAGTTAATCTGTTTACCTGTCGAAGGTTCCAGGTGTTTTTTGTGCATTCTACAACTTTCCCAGTCTTTTGTGCCCCTGACCCAACTTTTTTGGAACATGTTGCAAAAGGAGAGTATACTTACGACAAACAATAAAGTTTAGCTGTTTGAAACATTAGATATCTTGTACTGTATTCATTTGACTACAAGACAAAAAGTGTTTGCAGCAAAAGTGCATCAGTTTGTTTTCTGAAGCCATGACGTACGCTTCTTTTCCAGATTTTTCTGCCTTGCAGTTGAGTTGCCATTTTCTCTTGGTGAAGGTTAAGTCTAATGCAAGACAAAAAATGACATTTTGTGATCAAATCATGTATTGTGTTAGATATAAAACGGCCCTCCTGAATTGGTTAAATTGCGTAGTTTAAGGGTTCCTAAACTCACTGAATGAAACCAGCTATCGTTAAATCAGAATAACATTAAGTCATATTAACTTTAGCAATTATATTAATTATTTTCATCATAACAAACAAATAACACACTAAGGTTACTATTAAAAAAACACATATGGGGTTATTAATGAGCAGTCTTTTACTTTTGGAATATTGGAAACTTTTAAGTTGAGCTGCCCTAACTGTAAGTTGCATTAATGCAAACTGTTGATTTGAAAGCAATCAGATTAGTAAATACGTCTGACTTAAAGCAATTATGTTCATATAACTTGTTAACTTAATTCTTAATCCATTTGTGTGTTAAAGTATTTTTTTTTTAAAGTTGGTCCAACAATTCTTTTTCTTCGGTGTAGAAGCAGAAATGCTGAATTAAGAGCAAATATTGTTGCTCTATTTCACATTAATACAGTAACTTTCTTACAGGAAGCTGCTCTGCACAGTAACATTAATCTTCTGTCCATCACAGAGCAGCTTCACTGGAGCAAAAGGGGGTTAAGTGCCCTTCAGAACTAATGGTGGTGGGAGGGGGAAGTGGTGCTTACACGCTATTTTCAAGCAGAATTTCCCAGCAGGTCCAACACACCAGACTAACGACCTTTTCTTGCGGTGACGCGCCAATTTTCTTCAACCCCACAGAGACTTATTTTGTGTTTTAAAAGGGAGGTAAACTGACTGCCACCATCAAATGTCCATTAACTGGAAGGACAAGAGAGAGAGTATGAGGACATTAGGGATAGTGAGAACAGAGGAGATGGCTCTGAGTTTCCATCTACCCATTTTCTTTAAGTGCATAAAAAACTTAAAAGAAGTTGAAATATGACAAATAAGTCTCGGTGGAGGTGAAAAAGTTGGTGTATCCGTAAAAGGGGGAACTAAAACAGATTCAGCATATAAATCATGATGTACATGAGGTGTGTGACTTAAAGGAGTAGTGCTACATGCAACTAAATCCTACAATTTAGTTGCATGTAGCTTTTAGAGAAATAACATGATTAGGTTGATGTGGATGCTGGCTAGTATTCTATAGGTCCAACTGACAATACTGTTGCAAAAGGTTTGAAGAATGTGAACCATATACTCTCTTTTAAAAACTTGATTAATTACTAGCTCCATTACTTAGGCTACAATTAAAGTTGCCAAAAAGTCAAAATTGATGTGAAGTGTTTTTATTATGTATGTATTGCTCTGTACGTCACCTATACACCAGTCTACATGCCATCTATTTGTAGATATTCTAGGTTTTTTTATATATATATATATGTATATACCCTGTATATAGAGTTTATCTTTTTTTTTGGAAAACTGTTGATGTCTCATGCACTAAATTTGCATTCAATTAAACACTTTCTGGCTTGTGACCCAAAGGAGCATGGACGGAGAACACATTGGTTCACTTGAGCGGACTACAGAGGTTCTGGGGAACGTGCCTCATTGTACAAAAGCACAACTTTATAACTTTATTCACTGATTTGGGTGAGACTGGATCATAATTATCAAGAAAATAGTTTCCGTTTTCCCCTCTGATGTCCTCCAGCTGCTCAGCTTCAACTCTTAATACAGAATTTCCTGATGGACAGATAGCTTCAGCTTGCTAAAGTAGCTAACTGCAACTGTTAGCTGTTAGCTGCTATTAGCGAGCAACAGAACCAGCCTCAGTAGCCTCCCAGTGAACACAGAAGAACACAACCTCCAAGACAGGCTGAGAATACAATACCTCAAACTGAGGTCATTGATG
The DNA here is from genome assembly GCA_034769285.1 of Lutjanus argentimaculatus. Lineage (NCBI taxonomy): Eukaryota > Metazoa > Chordata > Actinopteri > Lutjaniformes > Lutjanidae > Lutjanus > Lutjanus argentimaculatus. The sequence continues at coordinate 182,967 of JAWZSL010000069.1, read as the reverse complement.
GAGTTTTCTGACAGGAAGATAGCTTTACTTGTTGCTAAAGTAGCTAACTCCTTAGCTCGGTTAGCAGTGACTCAGCTTCGGGTTGCTAGAAGCCAAACTCAGCAAGACAACGTGCATAAAATAGACACTCCGCTAGCTGTTTCATGGGAACTTTAAAAGTTTAAAAGGCCATGAGTACACCTTATATCCAACTGACATAATTTGGTATTTCATAGGGTTGTGTACTGGCAAGAATTTGGTGATACAAGATATATCAGGATAGGCTTGGATTAATTATATATTGTGATATATTGCAAAACTATCAAAATAAAATACTTAAAACTATCATGGTATAAAGAATACTCCACAGTCCCTGTAACATCAAAATATCATGGCATTATTATTTGTGCAATCTGAACAAAAGAAAGAGATGTGCTCACTTCTTCCTGTCTCAGTTTATATTGTTACATTAAGGTGGATGAGTCAAATAGCTGAGAATAGAGAATAGACAACACTGCTGTAAATCTTTGCATGTAAACTATTAATGAAAAACTTGCAATGTTTTTGAGGGTCGATACAGTATTGCAGAACATAATATCACAATTTTTAGGTGTATCAATATTTTCTGAAACCCAGTATTTTGATGCTGTTGAGCAGATGCTTCAGGGGATTTAAAAAGCTCTTTCTGTGTCTCCTCTTGATCATCTCTCACTTTCTCAGTTTAAGTGTTTCTCTTTAACCACCTAGTCGTCTCTTTTTAACACTTTCCGGTCTTCTCAGTCTCTGTTTCACTCATCTGACATCCAATCCCATCTCACTGCAACTAGATGCTTGCTTACTCCTGTATGCACCAGTCATTAACATGTAATGTTGTTTTGCCAGTCACCACCAGCACACAAACACACATATCCAGTATTCTGAATGGAAATAAAACCCTGCACACACACTAAAATTAAAAGGTTCAAGGAGGGAGTGATAAAAATGTATTGTGACAGCCCTGGTATTGTTGGTGCATTATGTCAAGCTTTAATTCTGAGCCACAAAATCATTTCTTTCCCAGGTTCTCTTCAAATTAGCTTTGTTGATGCCATTTGTCATCTCCTGCCAAAAACCAGACATTGACTGAAAGAAAAGGCAAAAAGCAACAAATGAGCTGGCTCTATCACTGATTTATTAAAAAATGAAAATACTCAAAAAATTCAGGCACCCTTTGTATCCTGCATTTGTCATGTGCTTCCACTCATTTCTACAGATTTGTCCTTCAATTTGCCACCTGTCTGCATTCATGTTTTTCATACTTCCTCTCCATTTTCTCCTACAAATTCACTTATGATTTTTGTTTTTATCCTCGTGTTTGTCAAGGCCAAAAGACCGGCTGTGAGAGAGGATCCCTTTGCGTAAAAGCCTGTTTTAATGCTTTCTTTGCTGAAAGCTTCTGCACTTCTCACTATGTGATGTGTGCTAATGCTGAACATACAGCCTCCCTCTGCCTCTCTGCAGTGTTTTCACCCTTTTGCTGCAGACACACTCACTCATATCTCTGCAGTCTTTCTACCTCGCCGTGTCTCACCAGCTCTCTTTTTTTGTTTTATCCCCTTGTTCTTGCTGCTTCTCTTTCTGTTGCACCTTTGCTGCTCATTATCGTGTTTGTACTCTGTTACCGTGATGTTTCAGTGTGACTGCAGTGCTGCGGTAAGAACTTATTTTCTCGCTCTCCCTCAAATGAGGCGGAATCATTTGAGGGAAAAATCTAATTGGGATTTAAATCGTAGTTACGATAGTGGTCAGAAACACTGCAGTTTTGTTTTTTTTTTGTTTGTTTTTTGGCTGGATTGCAGGAAAGTGGGGGTTGCCCATTGATTGAAACCCCAATAGTCAGAAAAATGTCCCATTGGACTGAAAGCCCATTTATCTGGTAGTCTGTTATCCCGAAAGCACAACCCCACAGCTCTGCAGGCCCTTTGTTTTTGCCCTCTCTGGAGTTTTTTTTTGCCCTTAATATCTTAGTGTATTTTGATTTGTAACTGTCAGGTGACAAAAATATGTGGTAAGGTTTGTGAAAAGATCATGGTTTGGATTAAAATATGTTAGTTATGTCAGTTAAATGACATATGTGTGTTTGAGGCAATGGGCGATGACAGGCTGTTAACAAATGGACTTTCAGCCCAATGGGACATTTTTCAGATTATAGGGCTTTTGGGCAACTGTTAGCCTAGCTCACTACTGATACTCATTAGACATAGCTTTTTGTACCTATCCTGAAGATAATAGCCCATTGCTCCAAAAATACATACTCGCCCTACAATTGTTAAACCTTTTTTAGGTTCAGGAAAAGATCATGGTTTGGGTTTAAAGAAAAGTATGTGAATTCAATCAGTTAATTTATGCCCTAAGTTTGGAGCAATTGATGTTTGCTTTCAAGGCAACAGACCGTCAAACAAATGGGCTTTCGGCCCATTGGGAAATTTTTCTGACTATTAGGTTTTCCGAGTAATGGGCTGTCATAACAATGGAATTACGCAAGCAAATAGTGGCTAGACCTATAAACATTAAAGTCTGTCCCTGGCGTACTGACTGAGTTACACCTCAGGTCGGTCAGATGTTGGAGTTTCCCCATGGGCTGCTGTTCTGTCAAACCAAATAGCCCTTAAGTACGTCCCCAGGAGCACATTGACCATACATGGTCCAGCCATGTATGAGGTTTCGACCTACAGTGGTCTTGTTGCTGATGATGATGCCAGATCAGTAGCTTTGAACTGCAGTTGGGAGCCATCTGGTTTCAGGCCAGTTTACTTTACTGTACTTTTGTCTGGCTCGTGGCTGGTAACTAGCTTTTAACAGTTTTTAACGGCCAGTGAAAAAGAACACTGTCATAATGTTGCATGACCAAGGACTTCATTTCTCTTCTCTGGGAACATAAGATTCAGCCTTTTGACAACTATTATGCTGCACTCTATCTAGACACTTCATGGCTGACTGCAGTCACTTACTCCAAAGTACTCCTCAGGGTGCAAGTACCCACATTTGAGAAACACTGTTCTACATGAACAGAATCTGGTAAGATAATTCAGTTTATGGTTTTTGAGGTTATTTTTTCAGATCACCAAAGGAGATAAAATTCAACATCTTGGATAGTTATTTTTTACAGAAATAAATGGCCAGTTTAGCTCACATTTATCATTATAGTAGTGGTCTAATTTATCTTTAGTGATAGTAACAATGACTGTTGTGGTAGATCGTGTCTGACAGTGTTTTGGTAAGCTTGTTCTGACACCCAACATTACTGTTGACAACTCTCTACAGTAGCTGCTAAAGCTAATCTAAAGCTAAGCATCACAGATGGACAGGACAAGCTGCTTCAAAGATTCAAATCAAACTAAAGTCCTGATTCAGAGCTTAAATGATACTGCAAAGCGCATTATATCATCATTTTAGGCTTAACGCTTAACAGGAGATTCCAACAACAATGTTCACAAGCTGTCAGTCATTTACATCCATCTCATTCTCTTTTCTTTCTTGATTATTTGAAATGGGGTTGAATGAGGCACTTACCTATATACAGTATATAAGCTACAGTAGATGTCAGTCAGCACGCCCCCAGTTTGGAGGAGTACCAGTGTGGAAGCTAAGCAATGTATGGTTGAGGACGGGGTCAGCAACAAAATTTAGCCACTTGGAAAAACTTATCAGTTAAGTGTACGCTGTATTTAGAATATTTTCACTATTTTACCAACCATGGGAGTTTTTGGTCTACCGCTGCCTTGAGTTATTGTTATTTACCAAAATAACATAATAACACTAAAAAAACTTACCAAATGAGGCAGCAGTAGGCCAGCGACTCCATGTTCTGCAAAGTAAAATGACTGATTTTGCCAGTGGAGTTTGGTTGGTTAGGAGAGAGTGATATTTGGCTTATTAAATGGTGGTTTCCTGTCAGAAAAGACATCAAAGTAAAGGGGTGAAAAAATTTTGTAAACGGGTCTTTTCTAACTATCCCTTTATGTGACATCTGTACCATCACCAAATCATTGATTATAGCTGGCAAAATCCACCTACAGCTTGTTAAGGCACTTAAAATTAATATCTTAAAAATTACACTCGCGTTTGACATCAAATGCTAAGCTGCTCAAACACATCGACACACACGTATACTCTTTATATGTGTTTGTTTTCTTTCCGACTTGTTTTGTAACACCCTGTCTCTACCTCTGCCTCCTTGCCTGTCATTTGAATTTCTTCTCTCCCAGCTCTTCGTCTTTTCCTCCTCCTTTCTCCCACTCTCCCTCGATGCCTCTCACCCCAAATCTCCCTCTTCCTCCTACCAGACACAAACTGTACACACTCGCAGTCACTGAACATTAGTTTTCTTCCCTGTCTGGCTCTGAATGTGGGCCCCCTGGATTGGCTGTTGACCCAACGGGCTTTCTTTTGCACGTGTGCACACACACATAAATCACACACATCATGCTCACAGACTGCATGAGCACAGAAAATACTCCCACACACATCAGCACACACATGCACTCATGCATGCTTGTAGACATAGGTGCACACACACACACATACGCACACGCACACACGCACACACACACATAGACTCTTGCTGAGTTATTGGCAGGGCTGGAGTGACAGGCCTCTCTTCACCAACTCATTCACGCTCTACTGGAGATTGTGTTATGCACGGGCCATTTGCTACGTGGATCATAAAGTGCAATAAGGACAGAGTTAAGCAGGGATAGACGCACACACACACTTAAACTCACACACACATTAATGCGCGTGCAGACACACACACTTGGACATGCGCAGACTTCTCCCCCTTTTTTTTCTCCATCTGACACGATATTGCATAATCGCAGAATCTGTCTAAATCTCTCTCGCCATCTCGGTCCGTGTCCCTCTCTGTCAGTTGTCTTCACGCTCTCTCCTGTATCGCTGACTCACATGTCCGCAAGAGTAACACTAATAGTGTGGTGGCGAAAAGGCAAGTGAACCTTAAAAGGACGGAAGAAGAGAATTTTAAAAACCGAAGCATGAGGGAGCCTAGGAAGAGAAGCTGTTAGAAGTACGACAGCTAATGGAGGTTGAGTTAAAAATAACATTTTTAACATGGGAAAAGAGTGGCGTGCAGAAGAAAAGACGCTAAAATGAAAAAAAAAAAACACCTAGGTTCACATCTTCTACTCAGAAAAGACAGAAAGAAACAGGAAATCAATGCTTATAATGCCTCACATCATAAGACAAAACATACAGCAATAACATGGTGAAAAACCAACACCTATGGTGAGGTGACAGTGAAAAGTTGAGAACATTAACTTTTAGTTCACTCCAAAATCAAAAATACATATTTTTCCTCTGGCCTGTAGTGCTGTTTATCCATCTAGTTTGTTTTGTGTTGCAGAGTTTTGGAATATCAGCTTTGGTTTTGAATTTTCAAATATATCTCTTTGGTGCTTTGAGCATCGCAAACTGAGTTCCAGCTAGTCCCATTATATTAGAGAGAAGGCGGACATCTTTACGGCCAGTACCTCCAAAACTCTGCGACTCACACATATAAAATCTAGATGGATAAATAGCATTGCAGGCCAGGGAAACATATGTATTTTTGATTTTGGGGTGAACCATCCCTTTAAATGAAGTAATCCCAATACAAGCATTCCACAAAAATAGACACACATTCTTGGTTCCTTTTGTTCCAAGAAAATGCATAGAAATATTATTTTTGATATTGTATTGTTAACCATATTACTTGATTTTTTGAACGGGTAACCAACCCAAGTGAGCAAATGAGGTTGAAGTGAAGTTTTTTGCTGTTTCCATCAACCTTTGCTAATGCAATACTTCAAAATGTGCATAAAAATACATAGATGGAAACACAAATAGTACCACCAAGTCTTTTTTTTTTGTCACAGTGAAAATCGACATTGACAAGACATTCAGCAGAGAATTATTGACAATACCAGTGAAACCCACACGTCCTAATCAAAAATGCTACATTTGGAATACCTCCACATGGAATATACTGTTTACATGACCCGTATCAAATTGAGAATATTGTCATATTCTGAACAATAGTAGAAAATCAGCATGTATGTAAATGTAGTCACTGAGAACCAAGAAGAAAATTTACCTGAATAGAGGGATAACTAGCTAAGACAGTGACAAACATAGAGCTCCTGAAGAGGAAGAGAGACAAATGTCTGAAAAACAAATTGGATTTTAGTGAGACAGCAAAACAGACAGCCAAGATAAAGAGATGAAAGATCTTAAAATTAGATCACTTGTCATCTGGAGATGGTTGAGATGTTAGCCATAGTTGGCCCCCGCCTTGGTCTGTTTTTCCACTGTGACGTTAAACTTGACAATTTTGGCATGTGACGAGGTGTAGGAGAACCTGGCTTACACTCATTCAGCAGTGAATGTGTCATTCTGAGTCCCTCGCAATCATCTGAACAGTTCCAAGAAGACAAAATACCGTCTTCTGATTCTCAACCAGTCTGCCAGGAAGTGATTCTGAGCAAAACATGAAGGTCTCAGGCTGCACCGTTTGGCAGAATCCTGCAACACAACTGAGTGCACATTTATCCACAGTGTGCGTTGGAGCTGCAATATTTATTAATACAATCATGACACTTGGATGATACAATTATGACTGAAAACACTTTAATTTGGCAATTAGGGACTTGCTTGATTAAATATGTTGTATTACACAACATGCTTTATGAAAGTTGGGGGTGTTGCAGTGAAGGAATTTCCCCTGCAGTTATTTAGTTTGGCTCAGCAGCACGATATGTGGTATTAGCGGCTTTTTGTGTGTTTGTTTTTGCAAGTTACTTCATTTATTATAAATGCAGGAATTTGGTGCAGCAACATTAGGTGTAACGTTACCTGTGGATGTTACCTCACTGTCACCTTCATGGTGTAAGTAAGCTGGCTGCTGGGTGCTAGCTGTAATTAAACAACATCACCAAGCAACTTAATTCCTGCAGTTTGACCATTTCTTCTTCATACTACATTGTTACTGTTAGGAAATGTCTATCAAATATGACACAGCAGCAACACACACACAGATACCAGTGCAGAGCAGAATGGTCTTCTGTATAACAACAAAGCTAATGCTAGCGAAGCTAACATTAGCGTTGCAGTATAAATTCACACAAAAAGCAACATGAAAAATCAGTTATCGCCATCAAACCACCATGACTACTATTGTTATTTAGCTGCTTCAAATGAGGCTTTACATTCACACAGTTTCTCTTGACTGTCTCTTGACTTAACCCTAAAAAAAACGTGGCAAAACTTTCAGCTTCCAAGTTTGTATTCTGGCCCATGCATTGTTTTGTTTTTTTAAAGCAGTGATTAATTCATTTAACATGCGTTGAAGAGTAAAACAAGAAAGACTCAGTCAAATAAAAAAAGATGTTGGTAGATGTGGTTGCTTGACATCCACCTTGGTTGGCTTGTAAATAGCGCAGAATTTCAAATTTGTGGGTATTGCAACAATCTGATGTAAGTGCATGTGTCTGTTCATGTTCATGTGTGATAAAATAAACATCTGTAATGCTTAACACTGTTACTTCTGTAGTGTCTTTTGCACAGAATTCTAAACAACTGACCCTTCGCTATTTCTCTACATGTTGAAGCGGTGTGCACGGAGCTCTGAGAAAAGCAATATTCAGACTCTCATTAGTTTGGAGGGGGGCCTCTTTTTCGTAGTCTTTCATAAAGCAAATGTGTGAGGGATGGATTAGACTTTGTCTCTATCTGCTCTAACAAGAGATACAAACGGGAGCATGTCCAGCAAACTAGATTACTAGCTGCAGAAACATTGCCTCCAGCCAAACTTGTGTCATGGGGTTAAATTGTGATTCGTTATATGGGGGGTTAGAGGAGGAGGATGTGGGCTGGTGCAGAATCAAAGTGGGCTGAGGATGACATATCTATCTCTGGCTCGCTGTCTTAGGTCTAAGCCAAGTTAGCTTAGCTCTTGGCTCTTCCTGGTGATTGTGGTCTGGCTGGTCTGGTCCGCTGCACTTCTAATCTAATTCTTGCACTTTCTTTTCCAACTTTAATGAGTTTATTTCTGTCATCTATCATATATGTGTCATATCTCACTGTCCGACCAATGAGCATTGGCCTCAGTCTTTTAGCATTAAACTTATGTACGCAGCCGTTGAATAACTTTACATATTCCAGATCGTTTTACAGGACTTTTTAAATCTGCTGGCGAGAGTCATCCCTTTATCCGACAAAATCCACAGCTGTCTAGCTAGAAATGAGTAGTTTCTTTTATTTACTTCTCTGTGGATTCAAAGACCTAGTGTTTTAAATATTTTTGTCAATTTTAGTGTTAAATCTACTAAATCTACTACTGTTATCACTACAAACTGCATATGTGCAGTGCAAGAGCGGAAAGCCTGACAGGCGTAGCAACAGTAACTAAGGAGGATTGTGCTTAGCAAAGGGTAAATTTTTCTATGTTTCTGGTGTTCAGTGCAGTAATGTGATAGTTTAATGTGTACATTTACAGCGCATGTTGCTTTAAGTGTTCTTTTTCTTTTACAGCTGGCATCTACTAACCCTGCTAACAGCAGCCAGACGACTGCAGCCGACAACAAAGGTATGTCTGAGTTTTGTTTACCCTTTATAAAGATGCCCAGCTTGTTACGCTGGCATTCATTAGTCTTCAGATCCTTCTCTTAGCAAAGGAAAAGTGCTGCAAAAATTGGCAAAAAATGTAAATACTGTCACTGTAGTGAACTTATCAACCTTGTTTACAGAATTGGCAACTTTTCAGACAACCCTTTAAGAGCTAAGCAAAGTTTTTTATGCAGAGACCAACGACTTTCCTTGAATTATTTTCCATTGAGATTCAGAGAGTTTTCAGGTTTATTTTGTACTTATTTCTTCTCTCAGCCTTAAGGTAAAGAAAAGGTTAAGGAGCACTTTATTTGAAGTGGTGTGCAGAAGACTGACATTATACTGTCATAACCTTGTCATGACACCTGTCATTAACATGAGGGAGTCTTAATGAATGTTTATGAGATTTTGCATCAATTATCGTTCAGTTGTGTCACATTTTTTGCAAAGTTGACGTTATTTGAGATGTCTTTGTTATGACAACATGGCATTAACCAAGACAATAATGACTTTGTTATGACGCCTTGACATTAATCAAGCTAATAATGTCTTGGCTATGACAACTTGACATTAACCAAGACAACATAACCTATCAGTGTCTAAGTCATGACAACTTGACATCACCAAACTAAAAGAAACTGTTTGCCTTTATGTTTTAACATCTCATTTAACTGTCATATGTGGTTTGTTTTGACAATGGCTGTCATGAGACCATTGTTAGTGTGTCAAACTGGCCTTATAACTTTTATTGACATCTCAAGTCCAAATGGTAGCACGGTACTTGAAGTCCAGGAAATTATTTGTGACATCATTACAAAAGCATTTGACAGTGTAATAAAACTTATCAAAAAACATCATCGACAAAGTTGCCAAGAGACAAAAGTGTCTATAAGGCATGCGTCTAACTGTGTCTCTTCCACAACTTTTTTTTCTGTTTATCTCTGCTTTTTTTCCTCTCTGTGTCCTGCTCTCCCTCTTTGAGATTCCGCAATACAAGAAACTTGACATTCTGTTTTACAGAGGTCAGACTGCTGATTTTTCCATGAGCTAAGCAACCAACACAAGGCAGTCTTTTGGCAGGAATCACAGTGTGTCAGCCAGGAAAAGTTGGCTGCAGCTTAACTTTTGTGCAACGTTGCTCATCAATAACCAATTTCAGCACTGCAGAATTTACCATCTATCAATGCACCACCGGCCCGGGGTCAGCCGGTGGGGTGAGGTTGCTTGTCATGTGAATACACAGTTTTTATTTCCCTCTACACATACAGTATCTGTTTTCCAATACTTCATGAAACACAACATCTCTTTTCCAATATTTCATGAAAAAACATCAAACAGCTAAGTCTTTCCTTTTGTGTCTTGTGTTTTTCTCTCTGTCCCTTTTCTGTTTTAATGTTCCAAAAATTGATTGCACATCAACTTTTTCATTCTAGCCCTAAAGCAAAGTTCACCTGCTGTAACAGTGCCTTACAGCTAACATACATGTATGAGGAGAATGTGCAGTAGGAATGTAGATACCTCTGGTTTATACACTTGCCTATCAGACACATAAAGGTGACACGCAGAGGAATTGAGGAATCGCTAAGTTTTGAGGTTCAGGATTCCGATAGATTGACAATTTTTCAACTTCCATCTCTATAGTTATATGTGCAAGGAAGTGATGATAAGCTCAATGTAACTGGTTGATTATTGCTTTCATTCTTTTATTCTTTTGCGATTCAAGGATTCAAGGACATTTATTATAATTGTACAACACAGGGTTGTACAACAAAATTAGAGTCGTAGTTCTGGCCCTCAGGTTCAATGGCCCGATCCAGGATGCTGTAGAGCAGGTGTCCCTGTGTCGGCAGTCTTTGATTTCACATTGTTTATCCAGCCTGAGTCCCATTTTGTCTGTTTCATTTTCCTGGCCAGACTCATGGCTCTTATCGTCTGTCCACCTCTCCTGCTTGGGCGGTCACCTGTGGCTGTGCATCCAGCTGATCTGACCGCATGTTCAAAAGATGCGACGGCTTCTGTTGATCGTCTCAGGGTCTGCTGCTCTTAAATCCAAACCCCACATCTTCACTTTTCAGTGCCTTAGAGCGTATTTGTCATAGGTGATGCATGTTTCAACAGTAAAGATCCCCAAAACAAATTTAAAAAAAACAACACTATTTACACAACAATGGATTGGCTTACATAGGCATTAATGGTAATTGTACATGGCATGATGTTTTGTGAACTCAAATAAAATTCTCTCACTCAGCCTTTAGCAAAAGTGGTAACATAAGTTAGACTGCCCTCCCTCAGAGTGCTGTAAGTGATTCTGATGAATGATAATTGATTGCCATTTGACAGCACTCAGCTGTCTTTCTCCAGAATCACATAGGCTGCTGCTCTGCAGCCTAGGTGGGTTAATGTAGTATGTAGCAATGTCATAATGCGTTGTCAGGTCAAAAAGGGAAATGGCTTTAGAAGGGCTTGGGAAAATAGCATTGTGATGCTAAAACATATGTACTTTGACCAAACTTTGATTAGAATGATATAAAACCCTTTGAAAAACAAAAAGTAATGGACCCACCTTTTAACCAAGTGCACTGACTCAAGTACCTCCTCTGAGGAGAAGTTTCAACCGTTGGATTTTTTATCCTGTTGCCTCTTGTTATCCTTGTTGGTAGTATCTAACATTACATTGCTTGTTCTGCAGCAGCCAGTCCCTTGATAATCCTCACTTGTTACCTAAAATCAGCCTTAAAAGATTATTCTGTCCCAGGCAGGAGACATCTTGATCTTTCAGCACCCTGAACATGAGGGCTGCTGACTCTTAGTCTGTTAGTTGACAAGGCCGACTTGAGGGTCAACAGAGACATTTTTAGTCGACTGAACATTTTGAATGGTCTTTTTTTTTTATGAGGGAATGAGCTGTTCGTAACAACTGCAAATTAATAGTGACATGTTTGTTTCCAGAATAACCACAAATGTTCCTTTGTCTTTAACAAATACAAGATTTTAAGAGATCCTTCTGCTTGACTGCGCTCATCTACAGGATGTGCTGTTTGTTCATCCACACGACTCTTTGCCACAGTCACTGCAGATTAGACCGACACGCAGTGTGGTTTTTAAAGCACCATCAAACTCTGACTTGTTACTGTCAGTTAGGTACATTTATAGTCTGTAGCTTTTATCACCTCTAGTTTCTTTGTGATTGTTGTCATTTTTCCTTTCCAAATCGGAGATGGGATGTTTTGGAAACACTTGAGTGATCCCACACTGCTGAAACTACCTACTGAGCAATAACAGGTGCTTTATATCTGGGTCTTAAGCCTAAAATCAGTCCCTAAATTCACTAGGGTTCTCATGATACCAGACTTTAAAAATTTGATACAACACAAATATAAAAAATGATACCCAATACCACTTTCAATGCCTTGGAGTAAAAAAAAAGTCCATGGCACATAAAAGAGGGCAATTTTTTTTCTTTTTTTAAATGACTAAGTCACTGAACACTGTCTGGTTTTGCTGCAAGCCACATTTCAGGCTGAACTGAACCGAGGTCTTGATTTTTTATGGCTTTGGTACTTTTGATACTATCAAATAATGATTTAAACAAGTGGTATTGAAAAAGTATTGAAGTATCGATACTTTGACAATAGCGTTTATAGCAATATTTTTTCAATCTGGTCTCTTCAATCTGTGCACAAATCACACAACTTTACACTTTCAAATAGCGTGCAGTGCATATGTCAGTGTCCAATGAAATAAGTGAGCCTTCAGGGCCTATTTTAACCCAAACCATGATCTATTCCGAAGTCTAACCAAGTACTTTTGTTGCCCTAACTGAACAAAACTGCAACAGAAAACTACATAAAAATGTAAAAAAACCCTAAGGATAATAAGTCAACTAAAAAATAATAAGTCAACAATAAGCTTTACATGGAAGTTGAACTATGTCCTGTGTAGAAGTCCTGTGCTTAAACCATTCATCCACCACAACCTGGTCTTAGGTGGCCTTTTTCCACCGGTATCAAGAATCTTTTTATATTCCAAGGGTTTCACCTAGAACACACTCAACAGATTCTACTGAGAACTGTTCTTTGTTGCAAAGGTTTTATCTAGAATACAGTCAGGGGATTCCTTAACAAACCCTTTCTTCAAAAAAACAGGGTTCTTTGGAAGTAAATGGTTCCAGGTAGATCCTCAACCCCTCAGGAAGAACCATATTGGAACTTTTATTTCTAAGAGTTTGGAACAATCCGAAGTTTGGTCAAGAAGAAAATTGATTGAAACACTGCTAATAAACTGAAATATTGACAGATTGGTCGACTTCCTGTCCACTCTACTGTGTACTAACCTCCACCCTTTACCATCTGCCCCTCCAGAGAAGGCATCGGCAGCAAAGCCTCAGGAACAGGAAGAGGAGATCGACATTGACCTGGAGGCGCCGGAGACGGAGAAGGCAGCGCTCGCCATCCAGAACCAGTTCAGACGTTTCCAGAAGAAAAAGAAGTAGAGTGACTGTGAAAGAAAATGAAATGAGGAAAAAAAAAAAAAAAGAAAAAGAACAAAAAAAACTTTCCGCAGATGTACAGATATACAGTAAATGATTGAGACGAGTGGTTTTGGGGGTGGGGGTTGGGTGACGGAGAATTGTTCAGGATTTATTGTCATATTATGCAAAGTGTCATGAAACGCCTTTTTGCATGAGAGATCGGCTGATATCAAGGTTGAGGAAGTTGGAAGAGGGATAAAAGATGAGTAAAAAAGGTGGAGATTTGGAATTTATAATCTAGCATGACGAAATACTGTAACCTCCCGTCACCAAATTAACCTTTGCAAATGCCCTACATATCACCCGTGTGTCCCATGATGCTCCCAAACACGCAACCCCGATCCTTTTTCCTTGCTACCGTCCTGCAGATGCAACACAAACCCAGCACACAAGCAGACACGAGTCGTGCTTAACAACAGATAAACACTTGTCTCTGCTGACTGACAGAACAAGCACACGTCCTTCAACGTCGATGGAATGGGAACGCACAAAAAGAAGAGAAGCACACTCTCTAGTTTCCAGGTTCTTTTCTTTCCCTCGCCGTCACAAGCTTTCTTTCATTCTCTGTCTCTCTCTGCGAGGATGAAAATAACACCGAGTTACTGTCTCAGGTGTAAAATCACCTCTGTATCGCCTCCCGTGTACGCCAGATATTGGATCGCCTCTGCCAGTCTGATCTCACAGGTGACGGAGGTGGTGGTCATGGAAACTGGCTGCTAACTCGCACAGTCAGAGGCAATCTGCCGTAGGCAAGATCAATATGTGAGAGAAAGCAGGCATGCTCACGAGTCGCTAACACCTCTCTCGCACATTTCAGTCAGTGATTAACACATTAGTGACCATCAGGTGTTTATGTGTCTACAGCATCCTTCAGTGATACCTGATGCTGTTTAATATAAATGAGTGCTGGATGACCTGGTGGAAATTCATTCAAACATTCATATCCAATAATTTTAAAACAACTATTCCAGTGGCTGTAATGTGGTTTGTGTTGTTAGATCTCAAGAGGTTTAGTGGTGACTGCTGTGACACTGCCACTGCCTCTGTAACTAATAGTCAAGACCTAATGATAAATAATTCTCACTGTTTGTTTCAATTTGATTAAACCAAGAATGGCAGGGGTTGGGTACAGGAAGACACTCCTTTTTGTGCTCTAAGAGTAGTTCTAACTAGCTATCTAATCAACTTAAATAGTTAGCTAGCTAGTTAGCAAGCAAATTTGGTACTTTGGTCAACTTTCTTCTTTTCCTCTAAAAGCAACATATTAGGTCATATCTTAAGGGTGCTTATGTTAGCAAACTAGCTAATGATTGTAGAGTAACTAGCTAGTTAGCTAATGTTTTGCTGAATGTTGACCAAGCACTAATCCCTCAGTTACCACAAACATTTTTGATACAATGGGTTGTCCATTTCAAGAAAAGTTAGACAGAATCAGGCCCCTCATTTCTAACTGGTGACCCTCATTTTTGGTGGGTGAATCGACAAGCTAGCTGTAGTTAGCTAAGGTTAGCTCCATGAGCAGTGTTGGGCAAGGTACTTTCAGAATGTAACATATTACATACTATTTACTGTTGAAAGTAATAAGTTACTTTACAGTATTACTGTCGGTGTAAAGTAATGCTTTACACTACTTTTGCATTACTTTCACAAAAATAACCCCAAAAGTACAACAAGGCTTTAAAAAATGTAAGAGGGTAATCTTGTTTCATAGTTGTATCCCCATAAATGCCCCTATTATTGATGCTTGCTAAATCCTGCCCCTTTTTGCTGTGTGCACCAATAACTATTGGTGCCCAAGTGGAACATTTTCCTTTCCTGTTTCCTGTACAAAGATGCTATGTGCTAGGCTATAAGTTAGTTAATGTTCACTAAGCACAAGGTAACTAGCTAGTTAATGACGTAGACTAGCTAGCCATTTAGCTAATGCTTTGCTACAGAGCAAAATGCTAGCTAACTAGCTTGATAATGATTGATGAAGATTAGCTAGCTAGTTAGTGCTCATATTGGAGCACAGAGCAAATAAACAAACAAACAAACAAACAAACAAACAAAAAAAAAAAACGCTGGGAGTTAGGAAATGTTATTTGCAATTTATCAAACACTACCATCTGCCACATTTCTGCACGAGCTCTGTGCAAGCTTGGATGAGTCTCAAAATGCAAATAATTCTTTGTGTTCATAATGTGTGCGTTGAGAACATGGTGGTTTACATTGGTAATTGTCATTTTTTTGCAGGTTTATACTTTTAAACAATAGTGAATCGGCTGTTACATTTCTTGACACCAACTGAATTTTAATTAATGTTAATTCAGTATCACTTTGTGGGCCTCACACTTTTGAAAATAACTTGCTCCCCCGTTACTGCTAAAAGTACCACCCCCAACACTGTCCATGAGTTGGCTCTGGCTTGTTGTTTCTAGTTGACAAAAAAAACGTAGAAGTGTTTAAATGTTCAGCATGCACTTGATCATGCATGATACTGAGTCCTACTGTTTGAAACCAGGCCTGAAGCCACTGATATAGAGTGATGTTTGCTTGTCTGTACAACTGGCATCATATTGCTTCTCAGCCTTAAGTCACATTTAAGACATTTACACTGTGTCTGTCTATGGCCGAGTGCTCTCAACCACGCTTGGTGTTGGGTTACTCCGTGCCCCTGTAGGTAACTCAAACCTCCACATCCTTAAATAAACACTTGATAATGATTCGGAGCAGATGCCAACCGTGAACCTGAGCCCTGTCACCTTTAGATGAGACAGACAGAAAAGAAAGAGAGACGCTGCAGCTGTTGGACAGAGATGGAAAGAAAGACACTAAAGAAAAAACTTCTTGTGAGCCAGACTCAAACTTACAGAATTAAATATGAAGCACACTGTACAAATGAATGATTCCTATTATACACCTACTGTACATATTTTGGGGCAACACACACACACACAACACACACACACCCCTGCTTCATCCACGTCCTCTCCCCTCTCCCCCTCGATGTATGTAGCACACTGAACTGCTTCTAAAAAGCCAGACTTACTCTCCATCGCTTTAATAATAATCTCACTAATTACTAGAATTATTATTGGAATGTAACCTCTTTTCTATTTCAAGGACAGGAAGCGGTCGCAAAAAAGCGCAACCAGCACAAGCCAGCCGTCATCGCCGCCCGCCCGCCTGCCCGCTCCTCTCTGACTGTTTCCTCCTTCCTTCACAGTGTAGAGGAGATTTTGTTGATGACATCGCCTGAGTTTGATATCAAACCCCTTTTTCACCCCTAACTGGATTTGATACAGTTTTCAAATAATTACCTGAAGTACATTTAGTAATACGGATTTAGCTGGATTTGACTTGGCAGGCATTTTGAATAGACATCTCAAGTAAAAGCATAGCTTGTATAATAAGTAATTCTTCACAAATTTTAAATCTGTGTGGGTCTATCCACTGTAGATACATTTGTGCTTGAGCTGATAGGATTAGCAAGTTAGAAAACAGCTCAGATAAGCTTACTGGACACCGCTGAGATGCAACCTCAGCATGTACCTGCCCTCTTTATATCCAGCTGTTCAACATCACGCACACTGTAAACTTATAGTAAACAGTGTTTGAATGTTATAGACTGTCTGCAAATAGTGTATATCTTGATTTTTCTCAGATTAAAGCCCCTAAAACTTATTTTCTCACCAGTTTTATTTACTGTAAATTTTACTGTACTGTACTATTTTCATTTAAATTTTGAAGAAATTGCAGGAGATGTGAGGACCAGGTGAATAAGGAAGGAAGCACATAACAAAACTGTCCTTGTAAAAGTAAAAGCTCCAGTGAGCAAATAAGAAAACTATTAGACTTTTGAAAAATTGTGATTCAATCAATGCAAAAATTTACGAGACAATCATTTCAAGGTTTCTTCAAAATAAAAGGTAATTTCTGTGCTATATTTATATTGTCAAAGGTTTTCTTCAAAATCTTTAATGAGCAGTAAAATACGACTGTGTTCAAAGTGGAGAAATATCAGATAATGATCAGGACACAGCTCAGATACTCCGCAGTAAAAAGACATTTGCAATAATCAGTTCCTACTGACATAACACCCACATACTGTCTTAAATAAAAACTTAAGATTTGAATCCATGTTTGGGAGTCCAAAGTCCAAAAAAGTTCATTTGTCCGACAGCCTGTTATGCTGAAAACAAAGGCCTGGTGTTCCAAAGGACCATTATTCTGGTACTCCAATAGTCCAAAAAATGTCCCATTGCACCGAAAGCCCATTTATCCAACAGCCCATCATCCCAAAAACAAAGGGCCCATTGCTCAAAAAAATACATGCCCTCCCGGAACAATGGGCCTTCGGAGCATGGTTTGTTTTCAGCATACGGGGCTGTTGCACAAGTTGAAGTATTTGGATTTTTAGAATAATGGTCTGTTGGAACAATGTCATGGCACCTTTCTAGGATTTAAAATGGCAAAATGGGTTTTAGTCATCAGCTGAAAATGAATGAAAATTGCATCACTATAATATTTAAGAAAGCAGTTTATGTGTGGGTCCAATTAAGACGATATATAAAAATAACTTCACTTCACATGTAAGGTGTAAAATCTTTTATAATATATGTACTGCGTGTAAAAAGGGAAAGATTTTAAATGTTTATTGTACAACCTGTTGAGGAGCCAGATCCATGTAATTGAAAACAGAGTCTCTGTCTGGAGGCTGTAAATAGCTACCTGTCAGAATCTAAAGAAGCTTAATGTTGCTTGGCAACAGCCACAACTCAAGAAAGTAATGCCAAGCTGGTCATTTCAATGTGAAATGTGACTTGTGATGATAAGCCTTGTGGATTTGAGGCTGTGAGACCATCCGGCGGTCGGATAAAGGGTGACCTGCAAACTGAAAGGTCGCAGGTTTGATCCTCACAGGGGTCACCCATGTTTCTTACGCCATCGAGCAAGATTTCTCTTTTACTTGTAGTTGTGAAAGATTAGTGTAGGTTAAATGCCTCAAATCTGAATGTCACCTTTGCCCACTTCAGAGGATGGCGGTGTTAAAGGGGAGAAAGGAGTTTGATACAAATTCAGCCTATAATGGAAAGTTGATAAAGCCATCATAGTCACAGTTCCCCACGATCAGTCACGAGTTTGCATGTAGTCAAATCTAAAATACAAGTTAAATCCCCTAATTCTGTTCATGTCTGACTTTTTACTACTATCAAGCAGGGATATCACTTTTTTCTTTGCGATATCACGACAGCCAATACCTTTACCAATCCAATAATTGCTTCTTTACTGTAAACAGCTAATTAACTGTTAATAAGCCATTTGTGTGGATGCACTTTGCTAACTTAGCTACAGTTGTTATCACATGACAGGTGCTGCTGCTCCAGCATGTTGTTCAAGATGTTTCAGGTTAGAATTTGTCAAGGCATCATATCACGTCCTGATCTGTAGTTTTTTCAAGATCTAATCCAGAGTTTTTAGCTAATTTTAGACTTCTATCTCCCCTCTCGTAATATACTGCACCACATCATAGCATATAAGCACACTGTTTTTTCTTCATTTCTGTCTTTCTTTGTCAATGCTGTGTTTTCGCTTTGCTTTGTTAGCCTGACCTCATTTCACTTCCCCCGAAGGCAACCAAATGAGGGGTTCGGCGAGCACAGCATGGTCGCCGTGAATAAAGAGCTTGTCTCACTGCTGTGATCATGAATGGAGCAAAAGCCGCAAATAGTTTGTATCGAGATGGCTTAAGTGAAGTCCCCACATCCTCCTTAAAAACCTCTTGACGTCACGGCAGACAAGAGCTTGGCAAACAGCGGCCAGGGATTTTGTACATACCATTTATACACTACAGCGTCTGTGCAGTGTCTCCCTAAATCCATGCTTGCTAACTCAGTATTCTCCTCTTGCTTGTATATGTTTATCTACATCCACTTCTTATTATGCTTGACAAGAATATAATGTACTTGATAGTGAGAAGTAATTGATGCAGTTATGCCAACAGCGGATATTTGGGCACAGCTTTACAGCCTAGAAATGACATCAAAGCCATACTTTAGAGAACAAAAACATGTATATTTAGATAATCTTTTCTTGTACATCCCTTCTGTTATGTTGTCTGTTGTGCCGTCAAGCAACCCAGAAGAAGAATAAATCCAGTGCATCCCGTGGTACTCACCATGCTATGAAAATAAAGCATGTAAAAGTAGGATTTTAGTTTGTGTTTAAGATGATTGTACGTTCATGATGTGGCGTTAAGGTGTGGGCTTACCCTTCACAGCGTGGCCGATCACTGGCCACTGTCCTTTCAGGGAGGCATCTGCCAATCAGGAAGCTCTACAGGGCCCCATCCCACAACCCACCAATCTTCTTAATTGCCTCATTCTACCACGATGATTGATGCTTTATTTATTGCTGGTTTATTAAATTATATGTTTCTTTAATTTATGTGGATACCTATGTTGTTGTGAACTCCTTCGAACCTGTTTTTGTTGTGTTCCTGGTGTGAAGGCATGTGAAATCCATATTTGTATGTTTTAGGCTATAAATTCCCTCTGTGTATTTTGACATTTCAATCTATGATGTGTTGTTGGACTTTCAGAAATGGTGGCTAAGGTGAGAATGCACAAGAACACTTCCTGTACTGTGTTTTCTGCACTAAATAAAATTTGCTGCATATTGCTTTGAACTCTATACACTTTGTCACTTTGTCAGTTTTGTCAAATTACTTTCATCAAACATAAAAAATACAATAAGGCTGGGTCACACCAAAAAAGTTTCATTTTTTAACCTGATTAAACATGATGCTAATCATGGTTTAGTTTAGCTAGCTAGAAAAAACAAGGTAAGGTTGAGTTAAAGTTTTAGCCAGCTAGCAATGTATGCATATTACGCATGTAATGTTTTATTAACTTTGTAGCTAGCTACTGAATAATTTAACATTTAACTTTTTAGTTTGCTAGCAACAATGTATTGCTTTGTTTTGAAATTACAAATGCAGAAGCAGCTAATTAACTGTTAATAAGCCATTGGTGTGGATGCACTTTGCTTATATACCTGCAGTTGTTATCACACGACAGATGCTGCTACGTAAGCATGTTGTTCAAGATATTTGAAGTTTGATTTCTCAAGGCATCATATCAAAATCTGTTTTGTAGTTTTGTCAATTTACTTTTAAATTTTTTTTTGTTTAGCTAGCTAGCAAAACAATGTAACTTTTGTTAACTTTTTAGCAAGCTAGCAATCAATGTAAGACTTACCTACCAGTTGCTGTCAGCATTCAAATTTATGTACTGAATATTAATTATTGAATATTGAATTATTATTTATTAATAAAATTCAAGTGCAGTCAAGCCTTGGTACCTAAGTAAAATAGAGGGAGGGAAACAAACAAAATGTTACATTATTTAGCAAGCCAGCTAAAAGGTACTTCAAAGTGGTACATTTTTTGCTAGCTAGCTGAAAAGTTTACAAAATGTTATAATGTTTGCTAGCTTAGTGTGCCTAAAAGTTAACAAAATGTAAACTGTTTTCTTGCTAGCTAAAAAGTTAACAGAACATTTGCTTTTTTGCTAGCTAGCTAAAAAGTTAGATAGCTTTGTTATCCTACACATGATAGCTCGGCAGAGAAGCTCTCCTCCCTTGAGAAAAAACCTTAACAAAGCAATATGACCAAATAATAGGAGCTTCATTATTTTACTCAATCTATCTCAAAAAAGCAGTCATTTTAAAAGTTAACCCTCCTCAAATGCAAGTTTAAAGTTACAAGTAGATCGCATTTTAAATTAGAGTTTTGGTGCACAGAATTAAATTGAATCTAAGTTTGGAGTAAAAATTAAGCTGAGGTTTTAAGACAGGATTGAATCTTACTTTTAAGATAATTTTTAAGTTAGGTTCAACATATTTTAAAGTTATACCATTTAATCAAATGGTATAACTTTGATTGACTTTGATTGATTAATGAATGATTAATCCAGGTTTGTGCAACCCAGCCATATAGATTAAATTATTCATTGTTGGTGTAACCCAGTCCAACAGTAATAATGAAGGGCTCTTCTCACAAAAATAAGTTTTTATTTTTAATAAACACATATGTTCCATTTTTGTGGTGTATTACATATGTGAAATCAATCTGAATATAGAGCTCCCAAAGTCATTTCAGTTTGTTGAAGAAGATCCTTCTGACCGGGACCCTTCAGGGGACGCTGTGAGGGTCCCCGCAGGAGCTGGTTTCAATCCAGTCCCCTCTGGGTGCTGTTCCAGTTCAAACAGGCTTGTGGATGACACGTCAGAACATGGCTTCTTCATTACAGTGCTGGAATTTAGGAATTTAGAGCACTCAATTATTATATACACAGGGTAAATAGGACGCTTTGCCTTTGCATATCCCCTTGACTCACATGAAGGCATGCACATGTGTCGTATACCACAGGGGTCAGAGATGTCTTACATATTTCAGGGGTTCCATCCAGAAATAGATGTGTAGCTACATTAAAGAGAAATAAAAGACTTTTCTTTTAATTACACATCTTACAATAAATATGAAAGTTTTAATGATGAATAAAGTACAGTCATTCTTGACAAAATTTTAACCCTTAACCCTTCAATTATGCTGGAAAAATACATTTTAAAAGATAAAACTCTTCATATTAAAACTTGTGACGAGCCGGCCCTCCTAGCGATTACATTTTTTATTAAATGTGGGACATCAACTCTTCAATGAAATTCATGGAGGTGACGTCTCACAGAGTTGACAAATGTTTTTTTTTTTTTTTTTAATTTCATAGCGTAGTCAAAGTGAGAAGCCATTTTATTTTTCAAAGCTACACAATGGAACAATTTTTTATTTATAATCAAAAAAACTAATTTGACACTACTACATATCCTAGTTACAAGGCAGTATTCAGTTTTTTTGAAACAAACAAAAAACGTTTGCAATAGCATTGAGAATTTTAAAGGTAAACTCAATCAGAAAATGTGATTAACTATGAAAATTAACTTATTTTTTTCCTTTTAGCCTCTGGGAAGAAAGCCCATCTCTAAAGGTATGGTGCTCAAAATTGCAGTGCACCTTGGCTATTTTCTGGGGTGCCTCACATACTTCAACCATGTGCAAGAAACTGCATTAAGAACAGCACATTTTTCACAAGACAACTGAAAAAGTTCTCTACCAAATACCTTGAAAAGATATATGCACTGACTGCAAGAAGAAGCACACATTTTGTATGGTGATTTTTAAAGGGATTATGGGAAATGGAAGACATCAGTAACAGAATAAAAGTAGTTGAGGAGGAAAATTGAGTACATCAAAAAAGAAATGATACGTGATCAGAAAATAACATTTGGAATGCACTTACACTTTACAATAAAGTACAGTGTATGTCAGAAAGAGAATCGTTATGATTGTATTCTGTCCAATTTAACGAGGATCAGCAACTAACTCAGCAGTTTTTTGACCTTTTGAGGATCAGCTTTCATGCTTGAAGATCAGTTTCCCTTTCTGTCAATTTCCAAATTCACTAGATCGGCTAAGTTTCATGGAAGCAATGCTCTTAAAATGTCGATCTGAAAGCAGAGACCAGACGCCTGCAGTGGTTTTAAATCAATACAAATATGTTGTGTGATGACTGCGGCAGTCAGAGATCATCCTGCTTCAAGCTGAGAAGATCACTTTACAAACCCATGTTTACACACTGAGCAGTCTAACTTCATCTTATCTCAAGTTAGGAAATCCTAAATACTCAGTCCAATATTGCTTATCAGGTTTAATGCCTGTTACCTAGCAACCGATGCCACTTGTAACATCTGTAGAGAAATATTAGCATTTCAGTATGCCACATTAGTTAGCTAATTAGAAAGTTAGCTACTACTAGAGGTGAAAAAGAGTGTAGATTCTGGAAGATTAGGATGATCATAGATATTTATTATCTTTATTTGATGCACAAAAACATGGGAAAATAGGGTTCAGGTTTAAAAATTCCAAAGTTACCCTTGAAGTCCATCTTTAGTTATGTTTGGATAAGTTGCTCAGAGGAAAAATAATGAAAAGAAAACAGATATCCCTCAGCGGCTGCCTTCAGCCTTGAATTCTCTTTTGTTTAAGATGAAATAGAAGCTCAAAGAAAATCCTGCTGCTAAAAAGAATCATTGTTTTCAACAGTCCTATTTTTGGAGTCCATAATGTAAGGATGGGATTTCACATGTTTACTGAACCACATGATCTTCAGCCTCAAAATGTCTCCTGTGATCACATGATGAGAAGATATGCCTTTTGTCTTTAGTGGCATTTCAGTGTCTTTATCAGGACATATGCAGAGCATAATTCAAATTACAAATGATGGGGAGAGACAAGATCAGATCAGGCGGTTATCAGATTAGATCACATCTGAAGGGAGAGGAGATAATGTTGCTGTCAAGTGCAGCGCTGTGCAGCAGGCTGTTTAAGCAGAGTGTGGTTTAGAGAAAATCCCGCATTGGCCCGAATGCACAAGCTCTCATGTCTCAATTATATTCAAAAAACACATATGAGTCACCGGGGCAACAAAAGCCATGTGGTGCATGAAAAGGTATTACCTGATACGGGTGTGATACAGATATTACTGTGAAAGAATTCAATGGAGGACGCAGAGATTCACACTGCGCAAATACACACAAACACACACACAGAACATGCAGCAACAGGCACGTGCTGAGAGAACAGCAGTCCACAATCTGAGTGCTGCATGTGAATGAAGCTCTGCAGTGTTGTAGTTTGTCCTCAGCTGGAGAAGCTACAGCACTGAAAACATATACAGTCACACATTTTTCTTTTTGAATGATGGAAAGGAAAATATAGCTTTATGATGTTTCAGCCATCATTGTACAGTTCCCAATATCTGTACTTAACAATTTTTATTTACTTTTAACTCCCTACATTTTAACACATTGTCACGCTTGTTACTGGAGTTTTAAGGCATGTGAGGGTAATTACTGATTAATTTTGTTTTGCATCATTGCGCGCTGCTTTCCGAACATCAGGACATGATTTCAACCTAAAATGATGGAACAATAGAAAAGACAATTCCTTGGTGTATCCATCAGTGTATATCACACACAACAGACATGACAAGACAAAAACAATGTAACAAGACAAGAAAGACATAACAAGATGAAAAAGACAGGACAAGATGACTTGGTGTCACAAGACGGAAAAGATGTAACAAAACGAAAAAAATGCAAAGGCATAACAAAACAAAATAAAGATGTAACAAGACGTAAAAGAGGCAACAAGATGAAAAAATAACAGAAAACACAACAAAATAAAAAATGACAGAATAAAAAAGATGTAGAAGAATGAATAGACATAAGATGAAAAAGATGCAACAAGACAAATAAATGTAATAAGATGAAAAACTGTAAAGGTGCAACAAGACCTGCAGACAAAATGAGAAGTAAAACATCCAAAATGACATAACAAGACAAAGACAACGTAAGATTAAAAGGACATAACAGAACGACGAAGACATGAGATGTAACAAGACAAAAATGACTTGAGATGAAAAAGTCATAACAAGACAAAAAAGAGCCTAAAAGATCCAACAACATGAAAAACGTAACAAGACATAAAACGTAAAGACTTAAGATTACATTCATTCATTCATTTTCTGTAACCGCTTATCCGTGAGGGTCGCGGGGGGCTGGAGCCTATCCCAGCCCAATGTCAGCTGGGATAGGCTCCAGCCCCCCGCGACCCTCACGGATAAGCGGTTAAGATTACTAAAAGACAAAAAACATTACATAAAAGATGTAAAAAGATGCAAAAAGACACAAGAAGATGAAAAAGATGTAAAGGATGAAACATGTAAGACGTGACATGTCATAAAAAGACGTAACAAGTCGAAAAAGATGGAAAAGATAAAAAAGACAAAAATTATGTAACAAGATGAAAAAGACATAACAAGATATAAAAGACACAAAAAGACAAAAAATAATTAACAAGACGAAAAACAATGTAAGATATAAAATGAAAGAGACGAGAGAGCAGGACTGGGTCGGAGATTAAAAGTGAGGCTCAGTTAACTTTGCACAGAGACAGATTGTAAAAAAAAATGTCCCTCAGATGGTGGCTTTACTTTTATACAATTCAGAGCCTGCACTTTTTCACTTTTACTTGCGTAAAAAAGTAGAATGAATACTTATACTTCTACAAGAGTGTTTACACAAGCATCTGTGCTTCTACTTGAATAAAGACTGTGTGTATTTTTGCCACCACTGCTGGGATGATTTGGCTTTCTCAGCATTCCACATTAAAACAGCTGCATACATTCACTCCAGCATGCAACGACAGCCTTTACGAGGCACAGACTGCTGAGGAGTGCTGGGGAACTCCTCTCCTTCACTAGAGGTCATGAATTTTAACACTTACAGATGCAGTGTTTGGAATAAAAATAAAACACAGGGGGTGGAATGTAAGAAGCTGCAGTCTTCTTATTACCTTTTTTGGCCCAGAACCTACTGTGTGCAAACCACCAAGTGATGACTAACACCAAAATCAACAGAAGCTGAAGTCTTAAGAATGATTTAATGGCACTGTTCAACTAGAGGTGACGTGGAAATTTATATGTTCATTACTCTGCTCAGACTCCTCCAATCTTAGAGTCATTATCTCTGTTATCAGACTCATAAGCCGCTGCTTCATGTAGACCAGTGATTCCCAAAGCGTGGGCTGTGAAAATGAGAGGTCATTAAAAATAATAAATAAGAGATTTTAAAGTTACTACAAGGAGTTTTCAGCTGGTTATGAAACAGTCTCAATTAAAATTACTACATAAGCAAACAAGACCATCTGTGAGAAGATCTGCAATTTCTGTCTAGATGTTTTGAGAGCAAACCAGGCAAAGTTACAGTGAGTTGTACGTTAGCCAGTTAAAAGGAAGGAGGAGATTTTTATTTAGATAATTGCATTTTTTATGTTATATTTTGTGGCTATTACAGTGGAAACAGCACCACTCTTGTCCACAGGGGCCTCCAGAATCAAGAAAATATTTAAGTTCCATGTAGTAACTCTAAGTATCAGTTTTAGTGGTTGGAAATTACTGTATTTATGATTAATTTATTCAAAAAGTAATCAGATCTAATAAAATAAAGCTATGGGATTTAAATTACATGCAATTCCTCATTTATCTAGTTTAACAGGTGTTACACCTTATTTGTTGTTAATGTGACTACATGAACACCAAAATGTGATTTATATCTCGTCATGGGTTTTATTAATCTCATGTGTTAATGAGAGCAGTGATTAAAGATCTAGGTTGCCAGGGAGGATTTTCAGATTTCAAATCAGGCTGTGGCATTCTTAAAGGGATAGTTCACACAAAAATGAAAATTCAGTCATTATTTATTCAACTTTAAGCCAATTGAAGGTCAGGTTTTGTTTTTCAGTCCAAAAAACACTGCTGGAATTTCACAGGAAAACAGCTTTGCAGAATCTCCCAAACAATGGAGGTGAATGGTGACCAGTTTTCAAATTGAAATTAGAAATAAAATAAAATAAATAATAATCTCATCATAAAATGTATCCATACTGCTTTTCTGGTGGAATCCAAGTTTCCCAAAGCCCCAAAATGCCAAGTTGACTTGAAAGATGTCATTAACAGCATGTTTTTAGCGCAAATCTTCACTGCAGATCTTTAGCTTTAGCAACGTTCATGTGCATGTCCACACGGTGTGAACTTGGTGTGTGTGGTGTGAGGGTGTGCAGGTGAACGGCATTCTGGGGCTTTGGGAGACTTGGATTACACCAGACAAGCAGTATGGAGGCATTTTATGTTTTTTTTTTCCATTTGAAAATTTGTCACCATTCACTTCCATTGTTTGGGAGATTATGTTATGCTGTTTTCGTGTGAAACTCCAGCAGTGTTTTCTGGACTTAAAAAGACTAAACTCAATCTTCAATTGGCATGAGGGTGAATAGATAATGACTGAATTTTCATTTTGGGTTGAACTATCCCTTTAAGTTCAGGAAAGGCTGCATAAGAATATCAATTTTCAGCCACTGAAAACAGAAAAGAGAAAAGTGGGACTTGGGTTGGTCATATGTGCAATGTCGAAGTGAACTGAATCTGATAGACCCCTGACTCAGCATGAATGAGTTAATTAATAAGTGCAATCATTTTCATTTGGCATGAGCTAATGAAACACTTCATAGTTGGATCACTTGTTAATGGTATTGGTGCTGATGTATTTTACATGTTATGTCACTAATTAACAAATCAGCTGTGCTACAGCACTCGTTTGGAACAATCAATCATTCAGTCTGCACCAAAACTCTTACACAACCATTCAGTGAGATTATCTGTAGTGGGGTTGTATGAGGCACTTATCGATGGTCAGTGTATTACCTACAGTAGATGGTGGTCGACATGCGCCAGGTTTGGAGAAGCAGTGAGGAGTACCAGCACAGACCTGTGAAACCATACAGCACTTTTTCCCAACCATCTACTTGTCAAGTTTTCCACCAAAATCACTAAATTTAGCTAAAAGCACTAGCATTTAACCTGATGCGCCACATGATTTGTTACACAGAACATCCGGGAAGTCAAACTGTTTGGAATCTTTTCCACTGAGAAAAACCTTCAGTGCTGTTCTTTGCTCTTCTTTCAATGAAATTCTCCATTGTTTGTTCAAGACAAGTCATTTCCATGGACATTTCACACTGTCGTCACACCTAAAACCACGCCTGTAACTGCCAGTAGTCCTTCTTGGGATGCTGATTGGCTGCACCATTTTTGGTGAAGACGCAAACGGATAAGCTGAAGCCTGGCAAGATGGATTCTCGGGTGATTTTGTAAATTCAGCTGCCTTGGTTTGGGGGTTGCACAGAATATTAATGAGGGCCACCATGGGCCCACGGGCTGCACTTTGAGAACCCCTGATGTAAGTACACACTATATTAAGAATATTTTAATGCTTCACCTTGTCTTCAGACAGTCTTTTCTGATGAGAAACTGCTGTTAAATAAGGCAAAAATCACTCTCTCCAAACCAACCAGACTCCACTGGCAAAATTTGTGATTTTACCATGTAGAACGTGGGAGTTGCAGGACTACTGCTGCCTTGATTGTTTTACTGTGTTCCTTTTGTGTTTTAAAGGGTTAGTTTGGATTCACTTAAGTCACACAATAGCACATAGAAACTAACCAATCAAGGCAGCGGTAGACCAGCAACTCCTGTGTTCTGACAAATAAAATGACTGATTTTGCCTATGGAATTTGGTTGGTTTGGAGTGAGCAAAGATTTGTCTTATATAACAGCTGTTTTCCATCGGAAATGGCTGTCTGACAGCAACTTACTTGGGCCTTTTTTAGGTGGCTATAATACATTTTCCTGCTGACCCTGTCCACAGCAGTACATTGCTTAGCTTCCAACAGTGGTACGTGTTGAAGCACGACACCTGGTATTGGCTCCATGCTGCTGATGTTACTCCCCCCCCAAAAAGTCCAAAGAGAATATCCCGCCTGGGATTAATTTGTAGTCCTCAGGGTGTTATTAGAGGTGCTAATGCAACACGATTACCCCACTGAGGAAATGCCACATGATCAGCTGTGGGTTTTGTCCTCCGGTTGCCGGGGCACAGCGAGGTTATCAGTAACATAGAGAGTGTGACACTATCCGCACCGACTATCAATAATGCTCAGTAGCGCTACCGTATCCCCCGAAGGAGGTGAGGGCACTGATACCCTCTCTAAGAAACCAGAGAGCGTCAGGACTAAGGCGGAATATGACACAGAAGAAGAGGAGGGAAAAATGCAGAGGAAGCAACATGCTTAGATGTGAGAAAACTATATGAAGAGACTGGTTAGAGGCAGAAGAGAGGTAACCTAAAGCTACATTTTCTTGAGAAAGAGCTGTGTTTATTTGCAGGCAGAGTTCTGCAAATTATAGTATGAAAGAAGGAGATGCAGGGGGTGCAACATGAGGGAGTTTAGAGTGAGAGGTGTGTGGAAAAGAAAGGGGAAAAACACAGCGCAGTGTAGCTTCCAGCAGAGACTCCGGTTGCAGGGAAGGAGGGAAAAAAAAAAAAAAAAAAAAAAACAGGACGCAAAGGAGAGAATAAGAGAGCAAAGGAGAAGGGTATAGCTTCTATTTATAAACCTGAAAGAGAACCTTTGGATTGGGTTATGGAAAATAAAAACGGAGAGGGAAAAGAACAAAAAGACAGGCAGATGAGGGGGGAAAAGATGAAAAGATGGATGGATACAAAGAAGAGCTGGGGCTGCCAGTGGACAGAGAGGGAGAGAGGAAGTGAAAAGGGGGAGGAAAGGAGGGAAGGAGGAGGAATACATTTACCTTGACTGACACTGCGACAGGGAGAGAAAGCAGAATCCCCCACTCCAAGAAATTGTAGCTCCATAACATCATGCGACACAATCTCTGCAGTGGGTTTGCTGTAGGGGCTACGCTGAATATTATAGCATGCACACACACAGAATGCAACTACACACACACATACACTCTCAATGATCATGCCTATGACAACAAACGCATTTACAGCAATAACAAAAACAACAATAAGTCCTGTCTTTTGGGGAAAATACACAAAAACAAATTATATGTGAAGTTTTCAACTATACACAAGGTTCCAAAAGGGTTCCTCCTGGAGGGCTGATGTTCTTTCCAGGACCATTCCCTTCTGAAGAACCCTTTTTGAAGTTGTGGTCCTTCAAGGGTTCTTTGTAAGCCTAAGGGTTCCATTAAGAACCTTTTCATCCAAAGAATTCTTTTGGAAGAAAGAGTTCTTCGGGGAGAAAACCTTGGAACATAAAGGGTTCTTGGTAGATCCCCCTGGGTGGGTTCTAGATAAAACCCTTGGCATACCCTTTATAAAGGGTTCTACAAGGAACAAAGAAGTGTTCTCCTGTGGGAACAAGCCGAAGAACCCTATGTGGTTCTAGTTAGCGCCTTCATTTCTAAGAGTGAATAACAACACAAGCAGAGACAGTTTCTCAATAGAAACAGAGGAATATGAAGACGTATAAGAATCAATAACATGCAACAGATAAATAGAGATGCAGTGACATTTACAGGAAGTGGGGAGGATCAATACCTGGTCATTTTTAGAACAGAACCCGCTCTTTAGTGTCTCAATGACATCAATGCTGTCAATATGCTGCAGTGCAAGGAAATCAATCTTTCTGAGAGCTCGGTCGGTGGCGGGTTTGAGGATCATAATTCAAAGTTGTAGACCAGAAACAGAAGAATCGTCTGTGAAATGACATCAACTTCAATGTGACTTCAGCTGAGTTTTCTGATGGTAAAGTATCTGACAATATTCTCTATGGTTCAACAGTGTTTGGGAGGTGCAGCAGCTTTCACCCCTGCATTGATTTCTTTAGGATGTTTATGTGAATCATCTGAGATTTTGTTGCCTGTTCTATTGTTGTCCTTATACGTTGCCATGGGCGACAGCATCAGCTGCCTATAGGGTAAAAATGAAGCATGAATGTAAAGTGTCTGTTGGCCAGAAGCTGGTGTTCCCTCAGTGCCAGCCCAAGGCTGCCCACTAGTGGTGGAGATAAAGGATGGCATCTTCTAACACATTTAATGCTGCTGTCTGCATCAAACTGAAAACGAAAAGGTATATTTAATGAGAAATACAAATAAAGATTTTATATAATTATTTAGTGTTGTAATGTGTTCCATTTAATGCACCTTTAGAAAATGTTGAATAAAGATTCAGGAAATTTAATCACAACTTATTTTATTTAAAGTCATTTGTATGCAGGATTTTCCTTAAAAAAAAAAAACAACGTATAGACTCTCGACTAAAATAATCCTTCTCAGTCATCATTTACAGCCTGCCCTACGCATGTATTTTTTACTATTGTGTAATGTATTTCATACATTTGAGAGGCTTTAACCAACTAAAAGTGTCCGCATGTGACGTCCTGGGAATGAGACTCAACTATCAACTCTCTTTCTGGTGCATTTACAAACAGCAACTGACAAATCTTGCATAGCCTACCTTTAAATTGATGACAAGAATGCAGATGTTAAATAAATCAGAAGGGGTGCGCACTAGTATTATAACACTGGTGGCACTGCACAGTACAAGGAGATGGATTGATTAAAATGTCAATAAAGGCACAATCTGCAGTCTGACAAGGTAACACCATTACAAAAAAACAAACAAACAAAAAAATACATCTTTTTCTTAAGGATTGCCATGAAATTTGGTGCAGACATTCGTTTGCCCCTCTGGATGAATTGTAATAATATTGGTGATTCTCTGAATTTTTGTCTTATGCACCATGCACCCATCAGGTCAAATATTTTGGTTTATTACCACATACGTTTAAAAACTAATGACAGTCCCTCAGCCTCAGCTGTACTTAGTGTTCAGTGATAATTAAAGTGCAATATGAAAGAACTGACCAACTACCAAATTCATATTAGTCAGTTTCACTCTTTATCAGAGGATGGGACAGGAAAAAAGTCAGTGGGAGAGGGTGGGCACAGGAAGCACAATGACAATAGGCTGGTTTTCATATATAAATATACAATTCTAATATGAATAAAGTCTATTTTCTTTATGTTGAACATGATGTTAGTCACTCTGTTGTCTTTTTTAAGTCTCTCCTGTCTGCTCTGGTTGCTGGTTGCAGCTACCTGAGGTCATGGTGTGTGGGCTGTGTAGGAGTCATTCTTCTGGGATTGGGACAGGACAGGAATATTCTGAAGGAGTGGGATGGGACAGGATCCTGTTAGCTGGGACTAGAAGCTCAGAGCACCAGGAAAGTGTTGGTGTTTACACAGCTAGCATAGAAGCTTTGGACCCCAGGGAGCAGGTTGTTTTCAGGCCTGGGTGAGGAGAACCAGCAGGAAATGCTGGTGGGGAGCAAGACCGGAATGGGCACCAGAACCAGAGCCAGGTAAGCAGGCAAGGGAACAGGGCTCAGCAACCTTCCAGTGAACACAGCAGGACTGGGACTGAAAATAACCTCTGAGACCAATGGATGCCAGTTTGATGACAGGGAAAACAGCACTGTGGTGATTTACAGCGGCTCCGACCAGGACTGTCATTCCGGAAATGACAAACAGAGGGAGAAGCATCGTAAGTGGTATTATAAGTGGTATTACGAGACAGGGCAGGCTAACATCATAACTCTTGTTTCTTCACGTTCTGTTGATCATTTAAGTTATTATTTTTTTTAAGTTTTAACAAATATTCTAACATATTGCACAGTAACATAGTGCATAGTGTGTACATGTACCATAATTCTGTACAGTATACTCTGCTTATTGTCATGGTAACTGTTTAAGCTGTTACAATACAAAAAAACAACATACTAAAACTGCTAACAGTACATTTTAAATCAGGGCCGAGTGCACCAGCTGGGCGTACGCCTGGGTGTAACGTTACGTCCGACTTAGAACGGAAAGTTACGACCAGTTTAAGGTTAAGAGAGTGCACCAGTTAGACTTAAGCCCTGTGTGTGTTCTGCCTGGGTTTAACTTTTACGCCTAGTGTGGAGCAGGCGTAAGTTGGAAACTCAGACTTGTATCCACGGTAATTTTAATGGAATCACACAGCCAGAAAAGAGAATGAGGGGTAGCACGCACCTTGTTTACAGGATGATTAACGAGAGGCATTCAGAAGAGAAAAGTGTCATCCATGACAGGACAAATCCGCTCTATATAACGTTAGATTCAGAAAGTGATAAAGATTTAATTTTAGCAGAGAATCGTGTTTGAATTAAAGTGCTCTCCCCTCAGCTGCAGTGTCTGTCGGACGAGACGCGGGGTCCTTGCGCTGTCCTCATTTCCCTTTCAAAATACTGCGGGCGACATGATAAATGCACGATAATGCTCCGGCGTAGAAGTGTGTTGCTTTCAACAATCAACAATTCGTGTGTACTCACGTGAACGCGCATTGGATACGACCGTGGTGAGTCAGGCTTGGTGCACTCGGTGTAAATTCCAGTCACAACGTCGGACGTAGTTAAGTCCGGCCTAAGAGTTAAAACCTTCTTTTTTACGCCCAGCTGGTGCACTCGGCCCCAGATGTCCATAAAACTGCAACTTTGGAATGTTTCACCACAAGCCACAATTTATTATTTTCCATTTCTTCCATTGATGGAAATAGTGCACACAGTAAAATCGATCAGATTTAATACAGATTTTTTTCACTGTGAACACACTATATACTAAATCCTGTACAGAATGAGTGTACGGTTTCCACACATGCTGTCTTGTTTCCCATTAAAAAGTTTTTATTGTGTGTGGAGTTTTTTGTCTTGTCTAAAAAAAATGTGTCAAACCTTGTCCAGTTAGCAAAAACAACCAAGACAAATTAGTGTAAATAAAACTAACATGACTCCATGCACAGCAGCTTTTGAGACTGTCTTGTGTTGTTACGTGAGAAAGTGAATCAACCTCAGCACCTGGAAAGTAGAAACTTTCCCAATTAACTATGTTTATTGGCATCAAGAGTGCACTAAGAATGTGCTACTCCTTACTTGCTCCAAATGCAAAGAGAAATAAGAAAATTCACCAATCACAGGTCTAGTTTTCAGAAGTTTCACCCTGTGCTCCAAACAGAGAAAAAGATCATACCTGATACCTAATCTGTGTGGTGGGCATGAATGTGGACTTAAACACGTACAATAATACTGTATGTGGGTATTGTATTGTATTTATGGTATGTGTTGACTTATTAACTTATGATATGAACTCATTCTCTCAGGGGCAACACTTCATGAAGCCTGCATAATATGTTTCTGATGAATTTAATAATTCAAAATCTGGTGTTGACAGACATTTGAAACCTAAAAATGAGTTAGCGTAACAATCATTTATACGCTTTTCCCCTACGACCTGATAAAATTTATGCTCGTTCCTTGTGCTTTTATTTTTAGTATCAGTGTGGAGCCTATTATTATTTTACATTTCATTAAACTTGTTTATGGGGAAAGAGATGGTTTCTCCCTTCACACTGAATGCGTGGGACTTTGTCTTTTAAAGAATTTACACAAGTTTGGATTTAACAAAAAAGTCAGTATGAATGGAGAGAAGGTTTTTAATTTCATTATTTGATGCTGTTGACCCTTGAAAAGTCTACCCCCTTTTTGCTCTGTACCCCACCTGAACAGCATGCTCGGTAAACTCTTGCCAAAACCTATCCATCCTTGTCCTTTTCTCTTTTTGAACCATTGTCTAATGATGTTCCTATGTTAGCTATTGTAATGTCTACATGATTAATAGCTAGTAATACTTAACTTAATATCTATATACTATAAATCCAGAGCCAGAATGTGCAGGTGGGGGAGAAACATTAACTGCGCATATAATTTCAGTGTAAACAAACACAAACACTGTTTAAGTGCTGGTGCCAAATTGAAAAAAAAAAAAAAAAAAAAAGTGTCATCCACACGCATGTAAAACAGCAAAATAGTGTATTAAAAAGTGACTTTATTCAGAAGAGTTTTAAGGTCAAAGAAATATTATTCTTCAATGTAGATGTACTTTCATCAGAGGAGACCATACTATTATTACCATACACAAACAAGACCATAGTCAGTAATGGTGACATTGTATATGGTCCAGTTGAGTCTCAGTAATCCACTGACCATCATCTGACAAATAAAAAAAAAAGCTAAATCATCATCAGATGATATGCGATGGGTTCTGAGATTCTATTCTGGCCTAAAAACGGAAACCAGAATGCTTCCAATGCTAAACTCTTGGCCCTTGTCTAGATGGAATCATTTAGCTGAAGAAGCAAGGATGCTTTTTGTTGCAGGGAACATTTGGTTGTAGACGTCTGCATCAAGCACTAGTGATGGTTTGAGGTCTTGTATATTTGTGTTGATATCTCAGTTGATTTAATAACAGTACTCTTGTTTATAGATGCACCAGGCATAAATTGTTAAAGAAAAGCATATAATGTGACCTCATTAAAGAAAGCGTTATAATTAGCATAACTAAAGATCCACAGCTGACAAGACTGATCACCTCTTCACAGGCTTTAACAACGTGGTCCAGATGGACAGAGAATCTGCTGAGTCACTTTGCAGCACTGAACAGAAGAAGCAACACATGGTAGCTGAACATGATCATCTTATTTTGGTTTAGGGACATACTGAGGTTTGCTGTAATTGTGGTCTTGGAAAACTAGGGTTATCTACACTGTAAAAAAATGCACCGTGAAAAGCATAAAACCACGACAGTAAAAGACCATAAACTCTAATTAGGTTAAATAAAATAAATAAATTAGATTTTCTGTAAAAGTGAAACACCAGATATATATAAAAATCCATTATTTTACTGTTGCACAGTATTTATAATATCCTTTTAGAGCAATAGTTGAGAAAGTTCTATTGTATTCATCAGTTCTGGCAACCACAGCTGCTGTTATTTATTTATTTACCGTCAATGGCACAGTAAGACACCATTATTTCATGGTACAAACCTTTCTCTATACAACATTTTAAGGTCATTTATATCAAATAAAGTTGTATTTTATAAAAGTTCGTAAAGGGAGAAGGAAGCGCTGCATGCCTCAGACGGTTTGTCCGACAGGTGCTCTTTACTGAAGCAGGGAAAAAGTACAAAAAGACGAAATCCAGGCAGTCTTACTTGAGTTATGTAGACAACCACGGGAACAAAAAGAAAACAGACTGAGGCACTCCATCCTCTGGTGAAATGCACTATAAATTTATTCTTCAAACAAACAGACCTACGGACTCTAAAGAAGACAGAGTACCTCAGTGTTTTTTGTTCTCATGGTTGTCTACATAACTCAAGTAAGACTTCCTGGATTTTGTCTATTTAAAGTAGTATTTTATATTACAGACTGTTCACAGTAAGACTTCATTATATTTCATGACACAATCTGGTAATTAGAGCTGCAGTATCCATATTGTTTTTTTAATGGTTAGAATTAATATTGTACTGTAAAATATGGAACTAAACTCTACCATATTTATTATGGTGAAGGTCTGACAACCACAACTGCTGTTTTTTTGTTTTTGTTTTTTTTACCATGAGATAGTCATGCCATTGATTTAGAATTATGTTCAAAGGGTCTTAGTCATGGTATCTCTGGTTTACTGCAGTCGTATCTCAGTTACTTTGATAGTGAAAAAAGTGCATTACATCATTAAGAAGACATGAAAAGCTGTTTAAAGGGTTAATTTATAAATCATAATGGTATTTGTAACGTTTTTTTCTCTAAATAAAAGTGTTTTCACTCCAAGGTGTTAACCAAGGTGAGCTCAAACTCAACACAAGACAGCACTTAAAGGAAATGTCACTTACCAACACTGTCTAAAACAGGCCTCTAAATGCTGGAGGAAGGAAGTTCAGAGTTTGACATCCTGCACAGAACAGCTCTGATTTCTCAACTTTGCACACCTGCCTGAACTCATGCACACCTGCCAGTAATTTGCTTTAATTAACCCCCACTCTTTAAACCTGAGAGCCTCATTTGCACAAAGAAATGCTCCCAAATATATACGCCTTCCTCTCTGACTCAACATGGAGCAGTGTAAAGTGTCAAAACAATACAGTGTTTGACAGTGGAGGTGATTTTATGATGAATCACTGGAATTATTTTGCAGTATTTCTATTTCAGATGGAGCTACAATGAGGTAGCAGAGTATTTACTGTATATGCCGTATATACATATAGATATATTCAGACATTATAGCAATATTTGTATGATTATGTAAGTTCATTTTTCTGGGTGACACCAACAGGAACAATTAAAAAGTCATTGAAAAAATCAGCACTTCTGCTGAGCCCATATCCAACATGACTTTTGAGCCGAATGACTCTTTCACAGTTTCATCAGACACTGTTTGCCTTTCAGTGTACAGAGGGGAGCGAGGTCCTGCTCCTGAACAAGCCCCCCCAGGAGGAGCGCTGGGCTCTGCAGCCAATTTGACACAGTGGCCAAACTGTGTAATGAGGCCCAAAAAGATTTTTCCCCCATTATGAAAGAAGCTGCTGTAAAATGTCTGATACATTTTTGGGTGTCACAAACCACCGTGAAATGACTAATTTCAGCATCAGGATTTGATCCATTTGGTCCAATAACATTTGCATAATCTAGAAGAGCCGCACAATTAAATCATTTTGTCCCACTCAAGTTAGCAGAGGCTCACTGCTGTCAGACATTCGGATTAATTTCCGACATGGCTGAAATTTTTATCGCTCGTTGTCATGGTGTCGTACAGTTAAGGTCAGCGCCTTTTTCTCAGTGCACCTGCATGAAGTGGCGAACAGAGTGAAATTGCCTCGGTGACAGGATGCATCATGTGGATGAAAAATATGGGCAATAAAATGTAGCTAGCTTTCCTCCAATTCTTTCTGCAAAATGGAAGAGCCATACTGTCCACGTCTCCCCCTCCCATACACGCACAGATGATCAAGGCAGCACATTTCCGCCTTGTTAGCATTATTGCAAGTAAACAAACTTCTACCTGCATCTGAACTTTCAGACAAATCATCAGTGACAATTGTCTGCAGGGGCTGAGCAGCAGTGCAGTGCGAGCACATAAATCGTCAGCTTTGACTTTACACCAGAGATGATTTACTCATACAGTATTGGCTGGGATCATTTAACAACATTTCTAAAATTGTATGGCGTGTGCTCAGCTTTTAGTGCTTACATTTACACTTCTTTCAGCGCTTCCATTTTAACTGCCTTATAATATTCTTTCAGGATATTGTATTCCAACTACAACTTCAGCTTTGTTCAGTATATTATAAACATTTTGAAGTGAACACACTCACCAATTTAGTCTTTTGTAGTTTTAGTTAATCTTCTTTTGAAGATTGTGTCTCAGTTTTCTTTGGATAGTTTCTTTCTTTTGTTCTATTTTTGTTTTCAATGTTGGCCTTTTCATTTTTAGAAATCCTTTCTTTTGTTAAAGAATTAAAAAATAAACTTTTTGAAGCTCTCAGCATGCCAAAGCAAAAAGACAAAAAAGTTTTGTTTTTTTTTTTAAAAAAAGGCAAACGGACAAAATGAATATTGCTTTGGACCTTCTCAATAATTTCATTAATTATGACTGGCAGGGTGCAGAAGAATCACTAAAATCAAAAGAAACTATTCTGTAAACATCATAACTTACATTCACTTTAAAAAGAAAATATTAATGATGGATGGTATTTTCTTTTCCTCTCCTCCATCACACAGTACATGAACAATGTGTGAGCTGGACTAAGTTCATGTTATCAAGAACAAATGAATACTTTGCTTATAAATGACAGCTTGTACAGTGTATGGACATTAATGTGTGTTCATATACAAGGTATAAACCTGCATATCTTACTTTTTATGATGATATGTTTTATACGCTTGACTTCTAGGAGAATGCACAGAACAAAATGGAGGAAAGTGTTTGTTTATACAAAATAGTGTGGACTTGTAGGAATGCTGTCAACTCAGGCGTGATGTCATTCTGCACTCTGACTTAAAACCTCCAAGATAAATGGAACACACCATAATTTCTCTATACACTCTAAACAACAAAGATATATCATGCATCGTTATCATTATTATTATTATTATCATTATTTTTTTTCCAACTGTTTTACTGATGTAAAAAAATAAACAAATAAAGAAACTTAGAGGGGTTATTCTGTTCTTAAAGGATAACTTCGGTATTTTTCAACCTGGACCCTATTTCCCCATGTGTATGTGTGTGTATGATTGATAGGTACAACTCGTTTTAAAATTGGTTCAGTATTGAGGGAGGCGGATGCAGCGCAGCCGCGAAACGAGTTATAACGGTAGATATCGGGGCAAATTGTCCGTAAAAGTTTGTGCATTAAACGTGCTTTTTTTTGCCACAGACCGGATCAGATCTCCAGTGTAATCTCTGTCAACAGCATGCAAAGCGTCTCTCTTACCGTTCACTCTGTGAGGACATCTCGCGGGATCTTTGCTTGTTGAAGAATGTCTTTTGCAGTGAGTGGGACAGCTGTTTTCTTGAGGTGTGTTTGGTGAAGTGTTTCAGGATTGGATGTCTTCTCTTCTTGGGCTGGCAGAGTCATCTTGGGAAAAGTGTGCACTGCAGACTCGATGGTCTGCAAGGCGCAGTGTCTGGACAGGAGCGTTAGCATCCAGTTGTAGCACAATTAGCCACAACTTCAGCATGTTGCTGTCCGACAAAGTCAGCCTATGAAAGCTCTACAGCAGGGGCGTTCAAACTACGGCCCGCGGGCCAACTTGCCGAGCAATTCTGAAAATATATTTGAATATGCTCCCACAAGAAGCTTGAGCTCAACTCTGTGCACTTCTCATTCAACACTAATGAGCCAGCCACGGAAATGGCTTCCCACTAAACAAAATTAAGCAAAGAAAAACTTTTACCGCGAGTCACCAGAAATGGCAGCACCGAAGAAACGCAAAATAGCAAGTGAGTGTAGAAGATTTCAAACACGGTGGGAAAATGAATATTTTTTCAAAGAAATCAACGGAAAGTGTGTCTGTTTGATTTGCAATGAAGCTGTTGCTGTGATGAAAGAGTATAATGTCCGTCGGCACTATGAGACCAAACATCAGAGCTACACATCGTACACCGGTGCCGAACGAACACAGAAAGTCAAGCAAATGGCAGCTAGCCTGCAAGCTCAACAACAGTTTTTTTTTTCGTGCTAACAAAATACAGGAAAACGCCACAACAGCAAGCTATGAAGTCGCTAAACTTATTGCCCAGCACGGCAAACCGTTCTCAGACGGTGATTTCATAAAGCAGTGCCTCATCAAAGTCACAGAAATAATGTGCCCGGAAAAAGTGCAGGATTGTGCACCTCTGTGGCTGGCAGACCTGGCATTTTTAGTTGATCTTACTCATCATCTGAATACACTGAACAAGAGCCTACAAGGCAAAGAACAGCTGGTGCCACACCTGTATGCGCACATGAAAGCCTTCTGTGTAAAGCTCCGCCTGTTTGAGACACAACTACGAAGCTTTAATGCTGCACACTTCCCCGCGCTGTCTGAAATCAAGTCTGCTTTCCCAAAGGCCGACCTTTCTGCTAAAAAGGAGAAATATGTGTCTGTGATTGCATCTCTCGTGACAGAATTCAACCAGCGTTTCCAAAGATTTTTCTGTCATTGAGAAACAAATCAAGCTGTTTCGACCCCCTTCCTGGTGGATGCAGAAGAAGTGGAAGAGAGTCTGCAGTTAGAACTGATTGAAATGCAGTGTGATGATTCTCTGAAGAGTCAACATCAGCTTCTCTCCCTCCCTGATCTATCTAAAGTTTCCTCTGATGAGACGCCACGCAAAAAGAACGATGAGCCTGTTCGGCTCAACATACATATGTGAACAAACATTTTCTCTATTAAATCAGAGCAAAAGCAGACTGAGAACCAGAATGACTGATAGCCATCTCTGTGAAGTCCTTCGTGTCTCAACCACCACACTTTC
Source organism: Lutjanus argentimaculatus (assembly GCA_034769285.1). NCBI lineage: Eukaryota > Metazoa > Chordata > Actinopteri > Lutjaniformes > Lutjanidae > Lutjanus > Lutjanus argentimaculatus. The sequence goes on along the minus strand of JAWZSL010000069.1, from coordinate 142,414 downwards.
TCCTGACATGTCAGCCATCCTTCAATCCAAAGGACAGCATCACAGCTCCCACTGAGTGCAATGTTCTTCACATTATAGGTGAGTTAGAAATACACACAGTATTCATGTGTCAGTATGTCACCTCTAGTGTGTGGCCCGGCCCTTTGTTTATTTTTCTGTATTTGGCCCTCACTAAAAAAACTTTGGACACCCCTGCTCTACAGGGTGTTGCGCGACATCCTGTTCTTGCACTTCGGCGAAGCAAAAACACGAACCATTGTTTTTAATAGTTGCAGTAAAACTTTCAACTGAACTCCAGGACAGCTAACTCCGCTCTGACCGGCTCTCAGCATGGCTGTTTTCTTCCGGCAACAAACAAAGATCCCGTGAGATGTCGTCACACACAGCAGCAGTAAGTGAAGCATACTGTTGACAGAGATTACACTGGCAATCTGAGCCGGACTGTGGCGAAAAAAAGCATGTTTAATGCACAAACTTTTACGGACTAATTTGCCCCGATATCTACCGTTATAACTCGTTTCGCGGCTGCCGGCTGCATCCGCCTCCCTCAATACTGAACCAATTTTAAAACGAGTTGTACCTTTCAATCATACACACACATACACATGGGGAAATAGGGCCCAGGTTGAAAAATACCGAAGTTATCCTTTAAGTCATAAGAAACAGTGTAGCCAACAACAAGCACTTAAATCTATCATCCTAACAAAACCTTTTTTTACCTGTTGTCAAAGATGAAAAAAAAAGAAACTTAGAAAGTAAAACTGTCCGAGTGAAATCTTTTTCTCCAACACTTGTTGAAGAATAGATCAGACATAAAAAATTGATCACCAGATTTTTTTATTCCTCAGGGCTTCTGTAGGGATAGCTAAAAGGAGGGTTTAAAAATGACAATCAATCAATGTAAAGTGATCAATATTTCTGACACTGTGTCATTGACAGTCTGATGGGTAGAAGGTTATTTTGATGAGAACGCTCATTTTAAAAAAAAAAGGAGTGATAAACTATGTTGTCACCGAAGATGATTTGAACACTACAGGTGATTTGATAAATTGAGCCATTTTTTAAATTCATTTAATGACTCTGTCATTTATCACCGATCGTATCAAAAGCATCATTTATCACATTGCTAATTATGGACTATCTTCCCCCACAGAGCTTAAGAAAGTGCAGAAATTTGCAGGTTTGTATTTTTTTTTGTTCAAGTTTTTTTAATGTTATCTTTATTTGAATTAACCTTAAAACACAGTCAATAATTTCCTCTCAAACCTGAATGTTACATGCCGTTATTAGATTTTTAATTCTTACATCCTGTCTATATTAACAGAAGACATCACCACTGACCCCGGCACTGCAGGGCCCTGCCTTATTGTCCCTGCAGATGGGAAAGAAGCCAGGCAGTCTCCAAAGAAGCAGAAAATGCCAACTTGCCCGAGGTTCACAGAAAACACTTTTACTGTTGCTGCAACAGTTTCTGACCACAGTCAGGCACTACTGGGAGGTCGGGGTGAAGGAGAAATCCAACTGCATGCTGGGAGTCGCTTCTGGCACTTTGAGGAGGAGAGAGGAGATCACTCCCTCCCCAGGGAACGGCTTGTGGGCTGTAGGTCACAGGGATGGAGGTCAGTATTTTGTGTGCACGCAAAATCCATTCCCTTTAATGCTGTCTGCTCCTCCCCAGAGGGTGGGGATGTTTGTGGATTACGAGGAGAGACAGGTATTGTTCATCGACGCGGAGGCCAAGACTCACATGTTCACCTTCACAAAGTGCAACTTCACAAACAGGATCTACCCCATATTTGATCCGTGCTTGGCATCAGAAAAGAAGAAAGTGGCTTCTCTAAAAATTCTGATCTTAGAAATTACAAAATAAAAACATGATCTCAATCTGGTGCCTTAAAGGTTAAACTATGCACGATTTCCCTCCCTCAATCATCGCTTATGACCCAAACTGGTGTCTGTATCTGCAGAGACTCCCCCTCTGCCTGCATTTTCTTATTTGGCTGTGTACAGGGTCATACATGTATCATCATAACAAAAATAGGTATTCTCATGTAAATTTAATTATTTATATATATATGTTATATGGTGATGAATATATAGTTATTGTTGTTTAGCAGTTTTGTCTTTATTTTGATTTTTGGTGTTTAGTGTGTTTTTTTCTTATTGATTCAATTGATCTGATACATCAGTATTAACCATATATATTCTAGATATATGTGTACATAGCCCATTTAAAACAAACAATAAACAGTTGGTCTTGAACCTGAAACTGTATTGTAAAATTCTTTTTTTTTTTTTTTTTTTTTTTTTTTTGGCAGATAAAGGTTTAGGGAAATTTTTGAATAAAGTGACTATAGGCTGGTGGTGCAGTACAGTCTAAGTGTCCCACTGAGATCTTTTCAGGGAAAGGTTTATTCAAATGGAAAAAACACAGCACATCCTTTGGTTCAGGGGTTTTGCATTAACTACACCACAGAGCAATAGAAATCAGACTGTGATAACAAAAGCAGGTCATGTGTGCAGGTTTGGGTGTGTCACACTGAGAGTGGGAGGGCCACTCCAAGTTTCAGGAAGAGTGCAGCACCTGTCGCCAGTGATTCACAGCAAAGTACATGAAGTGACGGACTGTACAGCTCCACGTCAGAGGAAAACATGCAGAGTAAGTTCTACTTTATCTTATGTTTTATTACCTCTTCTTTTGATTGTAGGACACATTTTCTGTGAATCTTGTGAAAAGTTTTCTGTAGAGCCTCTTCCATATCAGTTGAAGAATGACAAACTGTGAAATGGACATACTTCTTCTCTACAAGAAAACATCTGAGAAACCCTCTTTTAGTGTCATATACTAATGAAATCTTACAGCTAAGTGCATATGTTTGTTTGGCAACAACAAAAATAATCAAAAGCTGGTGTTTTTTTAACAACTTCTTGTGTTATTTTAGTTCACTTAATGTCCTTATATTATGGAAGCCCATTTCTGTGATGAAGAAACTGAAGTATCTCATAATAGAAAACTTAATATCTCACACTGATGACTTAGTATCTCTAAAATATTTACTTAGTATCTCATACTGGACTTAATATGTAATATAATGACTTCATATCTCAAAATAATGAGTTAATATACCTAAATAATGACTTAATATCTCAACAGATACTTAGTTTTTATCACATGGGCAGAAATATTCTTCCATATGATACTGCACTGACAGACATATTTAAGTCGAAATCTAATTTGGATCTCACAATAACCTACATTACTGTCAGCACATTAAATTTAAAAAAGAACAAACAAACAAACAAAAACAGTCTTACATTGTTACTGATTCCAACACCTGGTTCATTTGCATTAAACTAATGATGAGGCTATTGAAGTCTAATTAAAAAATACCATCAGCGGCTGTTTGTTGTGGCTGGCTCGGTGTGTTTTCTTTTAAACCTGAAGCAGGTGCTGTGAGGTAGAAGGTCTTGAGTTTCTACATTCCTCAGATAGTTTCTCACCCACCACGGGACAGAATCACTGCTCTTAAATACACTTCCTGCTTGTGAGAAAAGCCTTTGTGTTCTCAGAAACTTTTGTGATATTTAATATGAAAAAGCTGTTTTCTCATCTTGTAGCTTTTAAAGGCAAACTAATCTTTCCACTTCTCTCGGTAATATTTCGAAACCATTCGTGTGCTGTTTCCATTTGTTCACACTTTCTTATCACCTCCCCAAATAGTTTACGATTTTAAGTGGTAATCAGGTCCCTCCCAACGTCTATGCTGCGAGCTAAAAGAGAGCAGACGAAAATACAGTAAATTATCAAGAGAAGTTCTTAAAGTTACACACTGTGGTTTAATTATCACACTGTACAGCACCCGGGAATCTGAATATTTCCTCCTACATATCTTTGAATGTTTTAATATGTGGGAGGGACGTGAGAGGAAGTTTCTAACAAAAATCAGGGAGAAAAAAAAAACAAGGTTTCCTTGGAAAGAAAAATAGTTCCTGCATGAAACTGCTCACAACAAATTCTGCTGATTATCTTGAGTAACTGGGTCATGATTTCTAGACAGAAACAATGCTGTTGAGTTTCAAATATATATTTTTTAGCACCGCAAGCTGAGTGTCATCTAGTTCTATTATACGGGAGACGAGGCAGACATCTCTACAGCCGATATCTCCAAAACTCAGCAACCCACACCAAAGCAATGTAGATGGATAAATGACACTAAATGCCAGAGGAAAATGTGTATTGATATTGATGAACTTGTCTCTTGACATAAACCTAAAATATCTAAACATAAATGACCTCCTCTGAGGATTTCACAGGTCACCAAGAGATTAAGTCATGATCTGTGACCAAACTCACACACAAACCAGATTATAGCTGTTAACACACTGACCTTTGACCCTGTAGTCAAGACTCAGGGCGCCACAGACACCACAAATCAGTCCCATTTCACTCAGTTTGCCTCAAAGGTTTTCCCTCTAATATTATCACAACTAACTGTCAGATTGTGCACACAAAACAACAGCACACCTATAAAGCCTTTTTTTTCTTGTCAAATATTAAGTCACTTTTTTTTTTATAAATCTGCAAGTCCAACTGCTAAACTGCTGACCTGAAGACAGTTTCACAGCAATTCACACTTCGATTCATGTGTCATGACTCTGACATCATTGCTGCAGGCTCTTAGTAACTCATACATAACACAAAGGTGTGAACGTCCCCCTTGAGTGGGTGGCGAGACAAATGGTCTGTGCATCTTTTTGCCATTGGATTTTCCACTCAGAAAGTATTAAAAAGCAAAAAATGGTTAAATAATACTGTGTAGCATGACTAAACATGATTTGGATGACCATTATAAAGTTGCTACTTATATTCTAAAACTTTAAAAGTGCTTAGTAAATGACTTATAAAGAATATATAAACATTATTTGAATGTATGTTAACAGTAAAATCACTATTAGCTAAAATTTTATTTGCCATTTATCAGTGGTTATTGTAAAGTGTTACTTGTTTTTAATGCCCCTTTCTGAAAGGAAAATCTAATGACCAAGAGAAACACTAACCCCGAACAAATCCAACAGCATCTAATCTATCATCTATCATCAATCTATCATCTCTCTCTCTTTGTCTTTCTCAATCTTCCAGGCATGAGCTCTCCAAGAGGCCGGGTCCTCTCTGAGGAGCAGTTCAGCTGCTCCATCTGTCTGGAGGTGTTCGTGGAGCCCGTCTCCACACCCTGCGGCCACAGCTTCTGCAAGGCCTGCCTGCAGGGCTACTGGAACCACAGTAAGAAGTTTGTCTGCCCCATGTGCAAGAAGAGCTACTCCAAAAAACCTGAGATGAGCGTCAACAGGGTCCTGGCGGAAATATCCACCCAGTTCCAGGGGCTGGTGATGGCGGAGGGGCCGGTGGAGCCGGAGGGGCCGGTGGAGCCGAGGCTGCCTCACGGGGATCCACTCTGAATCTGAGCTCAGATAGCCGCAACGGGGGCTCTCCAGTGCCGGACACTGGAGAGTTTGCCCGGGCTGGGGATGTTCCCTGTGATGCCTGCATCGGGAAGAAGTTAAAGGCGATAAAGTCCTGTGTGAACTGTCCTGGGTCTTTCTGTGAGGCTCATCTCCGACATCATAAAAAGGTCTGTTTTTGTCTTTTCTTACCATTATTGCAAGGGAATAAATGTCTTTCTCTCTGATAGCCAATGCCTCTCTTTGTTTCCTTTTGTTATCATTTATTTTTTCTTATATTGAAAGATTTTTTTCTATTTAAAGGGATAGTTGGAATTATTAGTTGTATGAAGTTCTTATCCATAGTCAGTGTGTTACCTACAGCAGATGGCAGCTGGCACACCCCCAGTTAGCATGAAAGTTAAGCGCTGTACTGCTGTGGACAGGGTTAGGAGCAAAACCTATTTTTTTCAGATTTACCTTGCTGTCAAACAGACTTTTCTGATAGGAAACTGCCATTATACAGTGTAAGTCAAATATCTCTCTCACTCAAACAGATTACATTAGGGTTGTCCCCATCTAAGAATTTTTTGCAGTTGAATCAGATTTGGTCGTCCAATACGATTGTTCAACAATTTGTTCATTTTTCAGTTCAATATAAAAGTCTTAAAAAATGTCTCTCGCAGTTGTGATCATTTCTATAATGTTTTCAGACACATATAAAAACAATCTGAGCCTTTCAGTGGCAAAAACAAGCGTCACCTGCCCTGCTGCTCCGCAGTGCCCTGGGGTGAAGTGGCTGATAGTGTATCACCTACACTCCATTTCTATCACTCTTTTCCTCTTCCATCACAGTTAGTTTTGTGTTTTTTGGGTGATTCAGACACTTGGTTTGAAAAGTTTACAGCCTGCTGTACTGTTGTATTCCTCTGTGTACAATGAGGCAGCTTAACAACAAAAAAAGAGCTTAAGAATGTTTCACCCTCACAATTAATCTCCAGAGCATGTTGTCACAAGGACTTTTTTAGGAGCGCACCAGCTTATATAAAAATATAGTTATTATTTCTCTTATTTATAATACCTCACTGAAATGTTATTCCTGTTCATTTTTGTAAGCTTTTATCTGTTTTAAACTGTTACTGTAATTCACACTGACTGAGAGAGGGGAAAAAAGGTTGGAAGAATCTCAGTTGACTGAGAGGTCTCTGATTAATTATTCAAATCTGAAATCTAATCAGCAAGTTTTAAAGGTTTTGGCATGTCAGTGTATTTATTTTTGATCCACTGATGTTGCAATTTTTATTTCAGCAACTGGATCTGAATGCAGCAGTTGACATGTTGTCAGCTTCCAATGAATAATGCAGCTAACCTTCTCTAAAATATTACTGAGGTGTCTGAAATCCTGCAAAGGTTAGTGCCAAAGAGGGGAGGAACAGAGGTAGAATATCAGATGTTTGTCAGTCCAACATGACTGGTCCATAAACCACTGCAGATTTGTTCTCATGGTTAAGAGTCCTCTTCACAGGCAAATCAGTATCAGTGGGTAGATTTCTTACCATATCTGGTGATTCAAACCACAGTCTTGAGTTTATTATTTCTACATTTGCTCATTCAAATCCTTGACTGTCTCCCAACATGCAGGTGAAGTCTCTGATATCTCATCGTCTGATCCAACCCACTTTCCACCTGGAGGACAAGATCTGCAAGAAACACGAACGTCTACTGGAGGTCTACTGCCGCACGGACCACACCTGCATCTGCACGGCCTGCGCCGAGGCCACTCATAAGTCCCACGATATCGTCTCCACGGACCACGAGTGGAAGAAGAAGATGGTGAGCTGTAGTCACTGTTTGTTAAGTAATGTCCTAGCAATGACTGATGAGTGATTTTTTTTTTTTTTTATTTATTTATTTTTTTTTTAAAAGTTATATTTTTGGGCTTTATGCCTTTAATGGATAGTACAGCTTGAAGAGTAACAGGAAACGGGGCAGCAGAGGAGAGAGGATGACACGCAGCAAGGGCCGCAGGCGGAGTCAAACCAGCGGCCGCTGCAGAGGACTAACAGCCTCCATACATGGGTCGGACGCTCTACCACTGAGCTAAACAATCCGCCCCCTGATGAGTGATTTTTGATTGATTAAAATCACTCATATTTTTGACATTTGGCTGCACTACATGTGAACAGGTTTAGATTTTATATCTTGACTTAAAAGCACCTGATGAAGGCCTCACTTGCAGTTACAAGGACTTTCATGCGATTTAAATGGTATAAAGCTATGTTGAAGTTGTTTTCAGCAAGCCAAAATACTGATTTTTTTTTTTTTTTCTTACAGAGTAATCTCGGTAAGAAGAGGTCGGAGCTCAAACATTTGATCAAGGAGAGAGCCAAGAAACTGGAGGAGATCAAACAATCCATCAAGGTCATCAAGGTGAGTTTGGCTGAAGTCTAGTAGAAGACTGTGAATGTGTGTTATTTGAGCCCAGGCAACATGGGTGACAAAACACAGCATGTTTGAAAATCTTGGTGTCAGTTTTCAGCTCTTTACAATTTAAAGCCAGGTCTAATAACAGCCTCTTTCATGATGACTACAACCCCTATTTGATCCAATCCACGTTATTAAATTTCAAGAAAAACAACAACAAAATCATCGTCATCACAACATTAATCCATAATTTTAAACATGAACATAAGCAAGAGGAACTTTATTTTAATAATTAAGCCTAATTAATTCTAAAAAAAATGCTATGAAATCAATGTGTAGCCATGAATTATTCCAGTCAATGGCAGCCTTGTAAATGTTTCTGCGGAGACTAAGGGAATAAGGCTGGTTCGAGTGTCCTAATAAATCCACTGAGGGTTATGGCTTTAAAAAAATGAAATAAACCAATTTTTCATCTGGCAGCAAATTTTGATAACCTTACACAACCACCACCTGTTCTCACTCCCAGCCAATGCTGGCAGTATCAAGTATCATGTAACAAAATAACTGTAGATCCACTGCTTTGGGTAACTACACAAGTAACTAATTACTTTTTCAATATAAACTGTTCATCTTATAATTATTTATTAACCACTGCAGCAATGTACATGTTCAATGGTTAACATGTATATGCAGGATCATCTGTGGTCTTCTTCATATTCTACTGTCAAAGCCATAGTCGATAAAACTGTAGCTTACTGGAAGGAATGCCATTCGCTGCTGCCCTCTGGTGGTCGGGGATGTTAATAACTCTTGTCAGTGATAATGGACACAGTGATAAATAACAATTTGACAGTTGTCACTAAAATGATATAGCGATGTGTGTATTAATAAGAGAATTAAAACAGACATTTAAAAGTAACGCAAAAGTTACTTTCCCTCATAACAAATGACTTAAATATGCTCTACTTGGTAAAGTAATCCAATTACTTTTGAGAGAAGTAACTGTTAACTGTAACTACTAAATTACAACCCTGAATCCAAAAAAGCTAGAATTATTTGCAAAAACTTTTCATTCTATATTCAATTAAAAACAGCACAAAGCAGCACAAGATATTTAATGTTCAAACTGATAAACTTTATTGTTTTCTGTAAATATAACTTATTCTGAATTTGAAGTTCCAAAAAAGTTGGGACAGGGGCATGTTTACCACTGTGTTAAATCATTTTTTCTTTTAACAACACTTGCTGTGAGCACTGTTGAAGCTTTGAAAGTGAAATTCTTTCTCATTTTTGTTTGACGAGCCCTGTTAGCGTATTTTGCGCTTCATAATGCACCACAGTGGCCTGCAGGAAGGTCAGTTTAGTTCAAAGCCACACTGTTGTAACACGTGCAGAATTTGTCTTAGCATTTTCTTCTGGCTTCATCTGGATGGCAGCATATGTTGCTCCAAAACCTGTATGTACCTTTCAGCATGAATGGGGCCTTCACAGATGGGACAGTTATCCATGATGCCATGGGCACTAACCCCATACCATCACAGATGCTGGCTTTTGACTTTGCGATGAAACAATCTGGATGACCCTTTTCCTCCTGGACTGATGGTTATGAAATTGACATTTCAAAATAAAAGCAAAAGAAAGATTTTAGGTTGGCTTCGTTTAGCCAACTGGCGCAGTATTGATCAATTCAATAATGTCATATCAACAAATGTGTCTGACTAACATCATCAGTACTCTTTTTTTGTCTTGTGTTAAACTGATTTTAAATCTGCATGTCAGATGTTGATGAAGTCTGTGGTGCTCAGACATCTGTTGTGGGGTGATTGTACTCGTCCCTCATGTACTGCATGTTAAATATTTGCCCAGTCTTCTCTAATGCAGCACTCCTCTTGTGCTCGAAGCTCAAAAGCTTTATTTGCACTTGCAGGCAGCACTGTGATCCAGGCGAGCATACAAAACATAAGCAGCCTGTTGCTCAAGTGCTCTTCGACAGGGACACACAGCTCTTGATTGGATGATATTTCATTTGTAGACTTGCAGTAGATTCACATTTTCTTTGTTAGAAAATCAATATGTTTTGTTCAGGACCTTGCCTGCATCTTTCTCATACTTCTCGAGTTTTGTGGTGGTGAAGAGGGCGGCCTGCTAATGCAGTTTGTTGTTCTCTTGCGTAAACAGACTCAGATCCATTTCTGTGGTCGTCCAACCGGTGCGACCGGCGTAAACCTTTCGCTTTACTTTCCCACACCCTGTTTCCTGTTTTAACTACAGCTTCATTACAGTAAAACTTACCTCAAGGATAAGAAACAAAAACATGAAGGATTAGCCACTTTGGTTCGCATGAATAAAGGATTCTAATTATAGTTGTCAAATGACTGAAATGTTATGACGTTTTAAACAGTTTTCCATAACAGTCCAGTGAGTAATATAAGTGTGTCAAACCCCGGAGATTAAAAGCAGTCAGATTAAAAGAAAACTGTATTAAAAGAACGATGGGATGCTGATTTCTTTAGCTAAAATTCTTCCTCAAACCTTCCCAGGTTCACTGCTGCTCTTATAGTTTTCTGCTTGGCGACAGTTCATCTGCTTTACAAATACAATGAGGATTCAGTTACCAGAGGGTTAGATATGTATCAGGATGTCCACATGTGTGTGTGTGTGTGTGTGTAATGTAGAAACACATGACTGCACATGTGCGTGTTGCTCTGCGTGGTTTAAATGATGCTACTGATAGACTCGGAGATAAAGGCAATGACGCATTACTAGATTCTTTTGAATTCTGGAGAGGAATCATACACAGCAGAGAGCAAAATAAGCTTTATTTTAATGAATACATGAATTATTCTAATTAATAAATTAATTGCAGTATAATATTAGTTATTAGTTGGGGAATAAAAACATAACTGGAAACTGGAAAGTAATTTTGAAACCTATACAGGTAAAAAGTTTGGTAGTTTCCAACACTTGGCTGCAGGCGGACGTAACCTGTTAGTCCAGTTGTTCAAGCAGCAGGCAGACATTCTGTGAGTCGCTCCGGAAACAAAGGATGAAAAAGAGCTATGATTACTGAAACTGCAGCATTTCAGAGGTTAGTTTGTTGGACTCTTATTGGAGCAATTTAAAGTGATTTATGCTGTAAATAAGACAAAGGTATGCAGACAAGATATGAAAAACATGAATGAACTTAAAAACACATTTAAATATACAAAGAATAAGAAAACATGATAAGATGAATTTAAGATCATATATAAGAGTTTAGAGTTTGAACAGACCTCATGTTTTCTGAGAGTTTCTGTGAGATGTCCATGCAATACACCCATATCTTATTTTTTTTTATATCTTATTAATTATTAATGATTAATCGATTGTCAGGAAAATGCACAAAATTTGCAACTCTAGCCAGGGCCTTGACTCTGTTGTCTGGATATACTTTATATTATTTAAGGTGTTACTACAGAAATATATTATTCCATGGGGGAATCACAAATTTTAAAAAAAATGGTCAAAATTGAATCAACGGAGGCCAAAATACCTTCACTTTTAGGATTATGCTACAAAGTACTCAAACCTACATTTCCCACAATGCAGCAAATAGAATCTTTTCACGAGACTCTCTGCCTGGTAAATGCAAGGATACAAGGTGATTTATTTATCGTTTACAAGGTGGTAAAATGGGATTTTGTTGTAGTTCCCCAATAAAATAAAACAAAAAATGGCCCCTGTTTTTCAAACTCAACCCTTCAAATCTGTAATGTCTGTTATTCAAGTGTCCAAGCCCAAACTGAGATAACCCTGATGACATCACTGTGACATCTTCAGGGTTATTTTCTCAGACTCCTTCAGAGCCACAGAAGACATTATACAGCTGTTTTCACAGATTTGTAGACCTCCTATAGTCAGTGGGGCTCTTTACCAATTATTAAATCAAATTCTCCTCCCACACCCCGTCCTTCACAGGCCAGCGCTCAGAAGGAATTGGAGGAGAGCTGGCAGGTATATGCAGAGCTGCAGCGCATGGTGGAGCAGAGTCAGGCGGACCTGGTGGAGGTGATCGCCACCAGGCAGCGTGAGGCCGAGCGTCATGCTCAGGAACTGGCCCGAGGTTTGGAGAACGAACTCAGCCAGCTGAGGAGGAGGAGCAACGAGCTGGAAGCCCAGGCACAGACGCAGGACAAAGTGCTCTTCCTGCAGGTAGTACGCACCATGTGGCCGCCATGTTGGAGGTCCAGCTCTTGAGAATCTTTGAAGATTCAGATGGCCTTTTAATGACAGAGGATTAGGACCACAACATTCAAAAATTTGAGTTCTGAGTGAGTGACTTTAAACTCAGAATTCTGACTTTCTTCTCAGAATTATAACTTTTGTGCTCAGAGTTCTCACTTTGAACTCGTAATTCTGATCATAATCTCAGAACTATGACTTTAAATTCATAAGCCTCACTTTTTCTAAGAATTCAGATTTTACACTCAGATCTCAAATAAATTTTTCACATCTAATCCACTTCTGCACATTTTAAATATGAAAACAAAAATAGGAAGTACTTTCACAATGATTTGTTCATTTTTTGTTGTCAGAAATTGCTGAAGATGCTTTTCAGATTTCAAAATAATGCTGTTTATATGCTCTTACCCCTGCAACATTTACACCACCCTCCACAATGTCCTACTTTTCTCCAGCTTTTGGTGTAGTTCTTCAAATCCTTCCATGATCAATATTTTAAATCAAGGCCATACTCCAACTGTAATTTTTAAATATGCATGCTGGCATTTTAAGTATGACTTCATTAGTCATGTTTCCAGTTTGTAACCTACATACAAAACACACTTAGTATGCATTCAGGACACAGCCAGGGAGCTAATTAGTTAAAAGGCCAAGGCCTTGAGACATAGAAGTGTGAGCTTGCTTACAGTAATGAAAGATATCTGCCACAAGAGACTAATGTTATTGACCAGGCTGGAACAATATATATATATATATATATATATATTTTAAATATCTCTCTTTTTCTCACCATCATTAATAATCTCATAAAATCCACACAGCCAATTATCTGGTGGACCTCCGTACTTACACCAGCTGTAGCTGCTATGAGGATTGTGACACAACATCAAAAGCCTTGATGAACAGAGCCAGATGTTATGGAAGATCCCCCTTGTGCATTTATCCTGACTGTTTACGAAGATAAATTGTTGATTTTCTTTCATGAAAGACGTCTTTGAAGTATCTTATTTGGGATTTTCCCAGATAGTATGAGGAGAAGCAAAGGCATAGAGCCACACAAACCCAAACACAGTGTTTGAAAGAGCAAAGTTGACACATATGTGGCCAAATACATTAAGTGTTGTGCATATGTAAGTCTTCTGATATCAATTTGTCCAGACAATATCCTGCACTGACTGTTCTTTGATTTTTTATTTTTTATTTTTTGTCAAGGTAATAATGTGCAGAGGGTTCGGTGTTTGTCTGCGTTACTATACTTATGCAGTATTCATGTGCTACTCAGATGATTTCATTTTCTGTGTTGGAAGCGTTCTAATTGTAATGCATCACGAGCACCAGTACATTTCCTTCAACCAATAAAATATTGGTTAACCTCTGTTGTTATCAGAGTTAGTGCTAATAAATAACTTTTCAAACCAATCTAGGTCACTCTACATTGACATGAATGGTTACAACCTAATATCATTACATAAATTACATGTGAGCAAAAAAAAATCAAAAATGTTATCTTTCCACTGTGCTGTATTCCTTTGCTAGCCAGCTAAAAGTTAACAAGACATATATTGTTTACTAAGTAGCTAAGAAAATGTTACACTCTTTTCTTGCCAGCTAAAAAGTTTAGACAGTTACAGTATTCACGATGACTTCACAGAGAACCTGTAATTTCTCAGCCAGATTAACGGAGCCATGCGCTTAAATAATAGAGGATTAAAAAACAGACAAAAACACAATAAGGAAAAAGGGGACTGCCTGGCAGTAACTGACAGACTGTTTTAACGATCAACTTAAGTGAACACAATTAGGTTGAGTCTGTCCCTTAACTTTCTTCGAAGAACTTGATTATTTTACTTGATCCATCTCAAAAATGCAACCATTTTTAAATAATTATACTGAATCATATTTAAAATTGAATGCTTAATCCTTGTTGGTCAGCCCATTAGATTTATAGATATAAATACATCTGTACACTGTCAAGATTTTTACCTCCTAATGCTGTTTAAATCACCAAGACAGCACTGAACATAATGAGAATTTTTCTCGCTCATTTGCAGCTCCCCATCAGTGTCATATTCAGCGTGTTCTTTCCCCTGCAAAGACTTCATTTCCCCCGAGGCATCATTACATTTTAATTTCATCTCACCTTGCATAACCTTCCTCTTCCATTTCCATCAGAACCTGGCCACGCTGCCGCCCCCACCTGAGCCCGCTGATTGGTCGGCGGTGAGCATCAACACTGACCTCTACCTGGGAACCATCCGCTCGTCTGTCAGCAGCCTCATCGACAAGTTCCAGGAGGAGCTCAAGAGGCTGTATGGGAAAGGTGAGAGCAGCAAGCAGCCGAAGTGAATGTTTCACTGTGATTTCTAAAAGATACACCTTAAGTTCACTGTAAATATAGTAAGCAACTAAACAGAAATTTATCTGTAACATATTGACAATGTGCAGGTTTTCATCACAAACCAACACAAACACTATAAGAGAAACAGAATGTTATATACAATGGGAAAAGACGCTGTATGACCGACATGAATGACTGAGACGCAGGGCTTGATAAAACTTAAAGAAAGAAACAGCTTGTAGCCACATAGTCACATTCAATAATACCACAAAACTATGGCAGCAAAAAGTTGCATGAAACGTTTTATTTTGTTAAAGCAACAATAACTGATTGCCATAAACTTAATGTGGGTATTGAAAGGCTATTCTGGATTCCATTAGATGTTCCTGTTACTTTGTCCATCCCTGTGTAACAAAAAGTCACACAGTAGTTTATGATCAATTGTTAAATACAGAAAATATTTTTAGAACATATTATAAATAGTACTTTTTGAATCCATCATTTGGAAATAATATCGGATGAGATGAGATAAGCAGGCTAGATATACTTTCAAAATGAGAGTAAGACTGGGTTGCACCAAAAGCAATTGTTTAATCTAAGATCAATTCTAATCAGAGTTTAGTAGAACTATATTTAAACTGACTTCATCCAGATTTAAAATTAAGCAGAGCTCTGTTGCATAGTGTAAAACTAACTCTAACCCTCCACTGAGTTAATCCAAGTCTAGTTATGTAAACTGACATTAAATGGTTTATCAATGTGGAGATGCTTTCTTACATAATTCAAACGAATAAATTAATAAAACATAAATAAATTTGAGTGCCACTGGGACCGAGTAAGTATAAAAGATGGAGGAGAACAGTTACAACTTTTAGCTAGTATGTATAACTTTTAGCTAGTCTGTATTCCTTCATAAAACAATATATTGTTTGCTAACTAACTAAAAAGTTTAAAGAAAAAAGTTATATTGTTTGTTTGTGATAGATAAGGCCTACATTGTTTGCCAGCTAACTAGAAAGTTAAAAAACAAAGTTGAAAAAACAAACAAACAACAAACAAACAAAAAAACTATATTGGTTTCTACCTAGCTATAATAATTAAGAAAAAAGTTAGGCCTATAATGTTTGCTTAAACAAAACAGTTATATTGTTTGCCAGCTAGCTTATAACTAAACAAGTTATATTATTTGAAAGTTGCATTGAATTGAATTTAATCTGTTAAGTGTGGAAACTGAGGTTAAAAGAGAGGTTTAAATTAAATATTTCTTAATTTTAAGATAGTTTAAAAATTTGTTGTGTTGCAACATGATTTAATCAGGATTATAAATTATTCCGTAGTAGTGCAACCCAGCCCAAACTTTATTTAAAAAACGTTTCATGCTGTTGCTGTCCATATCAATTGAAAGACTATTACACACAATAAACTGTGTGGATTTGGTGCCTGGGTGGATTATCTTTGCAAAATTACAGTAAAATCCACCCTCTCTTGTTTGATACCAACCACACTTCCAGTGCAAAATACAAAACAGGGATATGTAGGTCATTGTACAAGCACTTTGAAATAGAAAAGTGACTCATCATTGCACCAAACACCCCCCCATCCCCAACTCCCCACCAGACTCACACGTTCACACACACAAGCTGGTTGGACAGATGGAGATAGTGTTGATGCCTCAGTTCATCCACTTGGAATCAATGGAGAGGCAGCTGACTGACAGCAGCAAATGTCCTCAGCATTTACAGCTCTGGATTAGAGCACCATGTTTACCACCCACACGTGCCATCTGCTTTGACTTTGACTCTTTAGCTGAGTGATTTGCTGACTTCATCTCTCTCTCTTTGTCTTTCTGTCTATGTTTTTCCTCACTCTGTCTGTCTCTCAGAGCTCCGGAAGGTACAGAACTATTCAAGTGAGTAAGAATTTACACCGTCAGCTTGGTGATCAGTAGTCTGCACTTATTTGGGGCAGGAAGTCATGATGTTTTATGAGAGATCTTAGAAGAGTGCAGGTGGTTTAGCAATCTCAAGCAGTGCAACCAAAGCTTCATATGATTTTCAGTTCTCCAAATTGTCCACAAGATGGCATCACTTCTTCACAACACAGACAAGCTCAGTTCAGGGTGTTTGAGAATGTAAAGTTAAGTATCACTACTGTGCAGTCTACATTTACTCAAGCACTGTACTTGAGTGCAATTTTGAGGTACTTACACTTTACTTGAGTACTTTCAATCAATACTACTTGACACTTCTACTCCAGTATAACATATCAGATGGAAATATTACACACTGTAAACCCAAATTCTTCTCCCAGCCTCTTAATCTGCTCTGCTCTGTCCAGGTGAAGTGATACTGGACCCTGCCACGGCCCAGAGGAACCTGGTTGTGTCTGATGACGGTCGCCAGGTGAAGTATGAAGAGCGTAAGATCTCCCACTCTGAGGGTCCGAAACGCTTTAGCCCCGCCCTCTTTGTCCTGGGCCGAGAGGGTCTCAGCTCTGGGCGGCACTACTGGGAGGTGGATGTGGGGCGCAAGACAGCCTGGACCCTTGGGGTGGCCGGCGCCTCAGCTCGCCGCAAGGGTGAGATCAAGCTGAGTCCTGAGGGATCGTACTGGTGCCTGTGGCTGAAGAACGGGGAGGTGAAGGCTCTGGCATCATCCCGCCTGCCTCTGATGCTGCAGGCCCAACCCACTAAAGTGGGAATCTTCCTGGATTATGACGGAGGCCAGATTTCTTTCTACGACGTGAAGGCAAAGCTGCATCTTTACACCTTCGTCCACGCCTTCACTGAGAGTCTGTACCCAATCTTCAGTCCTTGTCTCACCCAGGAGGGGAAGAACACTTCTCCTCTCATTGTAACCCCTGTTAAACACACCTAAGGCTGACAGCCAATCAAAAGTCTAATTAGTCAGCATATGTTATGTATGTAAACTTTTATAACATGTTTAGGACCAAAACGTTTTATGCAAAGTGCAGATACCTCTGTTTTTCATTTTGGACAAGTGATTTGGTTCTTTATTTGGTCTTGAAGGGATTGTTTTGATTATGTGGAGTGGGGCTGTATGAGGTCCTCATCATTAGTCAATGTATTTTAGACACTTTAAAAAGGTTCACCTCAAAAAAATCAACCAAACAAACATGCAAACAACCAAACTCCATAAACAAAATCAATAATTTTTACCTCCCAGAACAGGGGAGTTACTGGTCTACCGCTGCCTCGATCTGTTCATTTGTTTGTGTAATTTTGTGACTTTGATGTTTTAAAACGTTAGACCAGGTTCACCAAAGTCACACAATCACACAAAGAAACTGATAGGTGAGGCAGCAGTAGAAAAGCAACTCCCATGTTCTGTCAGGTGAAATTGCCAATTTTGCCTATGGAGTTTGGTTAATTTTGACAATTATAAATATATACGTAATGCATTTTCCTATTGGAAAAGGTTGTCTGATGGCAAAGTAAAGTGATGAAAATGTTATAATATAGCACACACTTAAACTGTTTTCGATTTTTTAAGGTGAACATTTTTAAAGTGGCTAAAACCCTGACTCCGTCCAGTAGTTCATTGCGTCCCTTCTGTACTGGTTTTCCTCTCTGCTTCTCCAAACTGGGAGCGTGTCGATCTCTGTCTACCGCAGGTATTTCACTGACTACTAGTACCTCATACAACCCCACTTCAAATGATCCAAACTACCAGTTTAAAATGACATTGTCTTCATAATGAGCCAACTATATTACAGTTTTACAAGTTTGCACAGCACTTTACCTAAAAAAAAAACCTTTCAATCTAATGAAGTAAAAGCAAGGCAAAATCATTTTTCATATCAAAACTAACCACTACAACACTTTCTCATCATATGGACATGTCATTGCATTTGCTCAATTAAAAATCAGTTTCAGTACAGATTCTGTAAAGGTCTCTGACCCACAGAGTGACTGTTTGGAAGCAACACAATGAATCAAGCGTTGTGTTACCAGAGGAAACCAAAATGTAGGACTGTAGGTGCTTGGTATTTAGTGAATGCATTTTAAAAGTAGGCAACAGTTCTTTTATCCTGTATTTTCTTATCTTAACGTGTAAATAAACCAAACAAGACAGATATTTTTGTGTAAAAACGTGAAGGATCAGAGAGGATTATTCCAAAGGCCAAAGTTGACTTGTGGTTCTTACTTTTTGTAACCCCGGTTCAGTTGGATGTGTTAAGGAGATAGTTGAGTTTGAGTAATGTTGTACTTCTGCCCGGCACTTTCCTTACTGTCTAGGTCTTTGTTTAACTGTAAAAAAAAAAAAAAAAAAGCTTTGGAGACTTTTCACAGTAAAACAATGAAGTTAAATAGATGTAAATTTAATATCTCGATGTTTAGATTTTTGTACATACTGTCCATCAATGATGTTGTTTGCAATGAGCATTTTTAAAAATTTAAAGTGGACCCAGGATTTTTTCAAGGTTGATGAAACTACTGCACATTTTGTATATTTATATGAAATGTCTGCTTTTATATCGATTTTCTGAAGTTGTTCATTAAAGATGATCAGCCACAAACACTCGCAGAATTGAATACATGTATTTTTCTCTCAACTTGTGAGAGAGAGATTTGTCTTTTTAGACTTAAGCTTGTTTCTGATGTGCTTTTTTATATTAACAAATGACTACATGTAACATTAAAGTGACAAACCCACACTTCCCATCAGCACTATGGATCAGATTAGCCTCTTTCAGCTCATTGTTATGGGTTTTGGGCCATATCCTTGTTTGTTTAGTTAACTCTCATCTGCCTGGTTTCCAGCTGCAGTCTCAAAATAGATCAAAAAGCTCAAATAATCCCATTCTACACTTGCTTCCTGGATCCAAATGATAGACAGACAAAGTTAGCAACTAGCTGGTGAACATAGTGTTGGAATATTTAACAGCTAAGAGCAGCTAAGAGTGTTTTTCTCAGGAGTTGGTGGAGACATGAGTAGAGCTAAAAGGAGAGTGAATCTTGAACTTACATTTGTCAAGTGGCAATGAATGATGAAATGAAGAGTATTCCTGTTTTTGTCTGCTTGATATGTAAAAAAGCCACTGTTTGCTAACATGTTTGCCCTGTCAACTTACATCTGTTAGCTTTCTTGCCAAACATTAGATTGATTGATACCAATACCATTCTACCGAGGACCCTTTTATGGTACAAAGAACACCACAATGAACTCTTGACAAAGTTTTTCAAGAATCTTAACAATCTTTGTTGAAAAAAAGGGTTCTTTGAATGAAAAGGGTTCTTAATTGAACCCTGATGGGTGGATGGAGCCATGTGAATGTCTGTGGTTTGTGTCTGATTGTGATTTATACTGTGATCTGAAGTATGCTGTGAAAACATAAATACTTGTGATTCCCTTTATCACTCTGTGGCCATTTAAGTGCAGTGAAACAGTCTTGCAACCCCCTCTTTGACAAAATGGACAATAAGTTCATTTCTTTCAATCTCCACAGTTAAGCCTGCCAAATGAATAACTTAACTAAAGCTCAGCTCTGGAAACCAGACTGAACGACAGTGAAAACCAGATTGTGGAGCTGAGGAACAAATGTAGAATGAAATGTATTGACTGGTTCGATGAAAAAAAGTTTATTGAACAATGTGTGAATTGTGATGAAATGTGAAAACACAAAACGACGTGATGGGAATATTTTTGCTTTAGAAAGAACAAAGGTGACATTCAGAGCAGAGACAGGAGCAGTTCGCTACAGTGCAAGCTAAGCAGGTTTTACTGTAGTTAATAATTCTTCACACAAGTCAGATACTTAAAATACTGGGTCCTTTTTTTAAGCTCTATATTTCGTCTTTTCACACTCCTGGGAAATGCATTCTGGTCTTTATCTGCTTGGTGCTCTGCAGTGTTCATCAGTTAGTTTCTGATTTTCTCTGTGTTACATAAATTCACCATAAAACCAATAAGGACTGATGAGCTGAGAGAGACAGAAAACCCTGTAGACATGCACAAGTGGGTGACAGTTCTCTTAATAGCAAAATTGCACATATAATTGTGCTGTATAACATGAAGTGCAAAAACATTATTTACTGGTTTAAAGCATTTACTTGGCATTATACAGTACAAAGCAAAATAAACAGAGGATTTTTATAGAGATTCACACAATTTCTCAGTAATGGACAAAGTATATGAATATAAATGTGGGGGAGATTATACAAAGTGACAATAGCATGAATTGGACTCATTAAAAAAAAGAACAGCTAACAGCAACCTATAAACTTTGAGGTTGGGAAACAATTCAAGAAACAAGGTTAGCATGCAGTGAGAAGAGGTTGTGAAGAAGCTTTATCTGAAAACGCAGATCTTAGTCATAGTAGAAATTCTGTCTAATATTAACTGTTAGTACTGTTATCACCCACTGTCACTTGTAATCACCTCCTCCATGTTATTTAAATGAAATGTAATTTTCCCTTCCATGCGTGTCATGTAATTTTGATCTCACTCATCTCACTAAATGTTGTGGAACCAGGCTCAAAGATGTAGCTGAGAAAATATAATCTAGCTCAAGATATTTTTTTATGTAAGCAAAAAAGGCTTCATTTAGCTAAGCGTTACACAGGTTTTAGCTCTCGGGCCAGTAACGAGTCTGGAAACTGGAAGCATGAGGCCCGCAGTGTCTGGCTCGAGTGTCTGGACTTTGGTTGCTGTACGGTTCAAACTGAACAGGACGGCAGCGGTTTTCAATTATATCACAAGCCACAATCACAAATGTTGGTCTTTTCTCGAGTTTCAAAACTTTGCAATCCCCGTCGTCGCTGACTTCAACATAATATACCAACATGGTGGAGTCGCCTATGCATAAGTTCCCTTGGTAACTATTAAACAGGGGCCGACCGGAGCCATTACAGATCTGCACGACAAGTGGCTGATCTCTCTTCCTGATGAAGGAAAGCCCATCTTTTCGGTGTCCTCTGTTGCAGAGTTGATACTTAATTAAGTACCTGTATAATGAGATCAATGTATTACTGCATAGTTATAAAGGCACTAAAAAAGTTTGACCTTTGCAACATGTGAATAAAGCAGTAATGTGATATTAAAAAATGCTTGTGCATCAATGAGAAAACATCATTCAGGTTTAAATTTCACACTGACACTGACGCACTGACTTACCTTCTCCATTCAGTCGTTGATGTTCTGTTAAAAGGCTCCTGAAGGATGTGGTTCCCAACAAATTTGTTGTAGGCATCGCTGTCAGAGTTCTTCAGACACGGACTTTGATTGTATCCATGAACAGATGCAAGAGTGAACATGACGGTGATCAGAAGAACAATATTCATCTCGTCTAGAGTGAAAGACAGAATGAGAGGTTTTGAGCATGTTTATTTGCCGTTCAAAACCAATATAAACACACCAAAAGTAATTTATCCAATGCAGCATCTAGAATTAACAGCCACCAGATGCAAAATGAAATCTCTGATAGCATGTGAGAGAACTGAAAAACTGTTTTTTATGCATTTCAGCTTTATGTCACACATACTTACAGTAAGGAGGCTTGTATGTGTCAAAAACCTCAAAATAGACTGCGAAGTTTACTACTCGTCTAAGTTTGTCTTCAGTTTCCAGCGTTTAGCCCCACACAAGCTGTAGAGAGCTGGTGTTGGATGACTGTATTCAAGTTATTGGCAATTTTTCATTTCAAAGTGAAAAAAAAGAGTAGAAAACAAATAACATGGAAGAGAAACTGCAGAATTTTCAGACATGTCTGAATGGCAGTTAGACCGAATAAATAAAATGGAAAATTGAAAAGGAAGATAATGAGACGTTATTCTTTAAATGTACAATAAGTGCCACTTGGGAGCAACAAATTCTTCCAATGGAGAAAAAAATGAAGAAAAATAAAATGTAATGTATTATCCTGTATCTCTTTAGAGAGATAAATGATTATTACTAATTTTTTTTTATTATTTAGTTTTTATTATTATCTTCTTTTTAAAAAAAAAAAAAATAATATATATTGTTCCTATTCATTATTGTTCAAATATTTAGGGATATGTGTATGTCATTGTGGTAATAATGGTAGTTATGTTGCTATAATAATGGTGATATATCATTTTTTTTAAACTATAGTGATAATATACTGTATTATTCTTTGTTTTATCTATTATTATCCTTCATTATATTATCCTTATTATAACCTTTCACACTTTTGCAGTATTATTCACTGGACATTTATGAAAATAAAGCAATTCATTTGAATTAAATAGAAATTCAATTGCCTTTCTCTGCATGTTTCTTAAAATAATCTGTTTTATTTAACAATTTGTTGAACTATTTTATTTATTTATTTATTTATTTTTTTTACCGTAAGTCCCGAATAAAATCATTGTTGTTCCTCCATACATCAGATATCACAAATCTCTGTTCAATAAGTTCAGTGTTTTCCTACAGTGTGTCACACTGTAAATAACTGTTGATGAGGCTGCCAGAGTATTAAACTTACAGTGTGTAAATGTTATTCTGCTACAGTCCAGTGAAACCATAAAGTGCTTTTATTTTCATCTGAAGAAATCCGTTTTTTTTTTTTTTTTTTTTTTTTTACAGTTTGTCTGTGGACAACTCAAAGAACCAGCTCAAGACCTATTCCATCTCTATTTGATGTCTTGCTTTTGTCTTTTAGTATAAATCTCAATCAATGTATTGAAATTTGCTTTGCGTAGTTTATGTGAGTAGGAAAATAGAAATATTATACTAATACTAGAAACACTAATAATATATTATACTAATGAATTATTATTATATTTATAATAATGTTAAATATATATAACAATTCATTTTCAGATGATCAAGATGTTTTCTCACCTGCTCTGGTCAGCCAGCCTCTGCACTGTGAATGCTGCTGCATTAGTCTAAAGTCTCTTCTTAAAGTCTCTTGTCATGTAAACTTTCAATCACAACCAATCATTTCAACCACAAGAGATTAACAGCCAATCAAAGTACTGCAGATTTCTCTTTTACTATATATGTCCATGACAATTACTTAACAGTGTACAAAAGGGTAATGTGCACATATGTGTTGCAGCAAACCAACTCCTGTTTGTGCAAATGAGGAAGTGCCCTTTTGTGGGGAGCTACTGCATGTGTGAATGTGTCAGACAAAAAAAAAAAAAAAAAAAAAAAATGCACCTGCCAAGGCTCTTGTAAATTCATGCAAAAGTACTGAACATGATCTGCAAGTTATTCAGTAATTAAAACAAACACTCTTTATATGTCAGTGGTGAAACCCTTGAAATTCTGTAAATATAACAACAGCTACATTTATTTACAATACTTATGTACTTTTTAAAATTGAAAACAACAATTTAAAGCTAAATAAAAATAAAAACTAATGTAAAACACAAAACTCTGCTACATGCTTGGAAGGGGAGGGTGGTTACAGTTGGTTACAATCTGCAAGTTCGGTGCTAAAGGCCACTAAAAACCTACATACTGGTCCTTTAAAGCATAGAATCATGTGCACCACCTGCAGGACGTATAGCAGAAACACCTCACAATAAATGAAAGTGGCCCTGTTTTACAGTCACTACACCACTGATAATACTGATTTACATCTTCACATTATTTTGTGTATAGTTAAATATTGGTTAAATAAGTTCATTTTTTGGTCTCTGTTGTTTTGTGTTGACTTTGTGCTTGTTCATGACATATTGATATTTCAAATAACACAATTCACCAATTACATCTTTATCAAAACTACAATTATAACCATAAAAAACAACATTAACTTCCCCTGAGAACAAAGAAACCAAATACAGGCTTGAAACCACTGTTTCCTCTAGTGTTGCAAGGCTGTTGCACTGTAGTGTGTTTGTGTTTTGTAGAGGTGGGAACTAACAAAGTACAAATACTTTGTTATTGTACTTAGTAGCGTTTTCACTTGAGTATTTATTTTTTTTGGCAATCTTTTTGCTCCATATACACAATTATCTGCACCTTCTACTGTTACTTTAGTTTTAATACATTTGAGGGGAATTTTAGATTATTTTCATTTTGTGTCATTGCACAACATCCTTCCCAACATCAAGACTGATTTCAACCTAAATGGATGGGACAATAACCAGAAAATATGATTCCTTGGTGTATCCATCAGTGCATATCACACACAACAGACATGACAAGATGAAAACAAACAAGACAAGAAAGACGTAACAATGCGAAAGAGACGTAACAGGACAAAAATGAAGCAAATGAAACAAGACAACAAAGACATAATGATGTAAAAGACATAAAGAGAGAAAAAAGACTTAATGACGTAAAAGACATAACGGGACAAAAAGGACATAACAAGAAGAAAAAAATAGAGCTTGAGGGATGTGACTAGACAAAAAAGTAGCAAAAGACAGAACAAGACAAAAGACGTAACAAAAAAAAAGATGTAAAAGATGCAACAATATGAAACTGATGTAACAAGACAAAATAGCCCCCACAAAGACACAAAAAAATGTAACAAGGCAAAAATTACATAGAAGACATAACAAGAGGAAACAAATTTAACAGGATGAAAAAGACTTGTATGTTGTAATGACAAAATGACAAAAAAAACTTAGAAGACATAACATGACAAAACAAAATAACAGACCTAACAAGAAGGAATCAACATAACAAGAGGAAAAAGACAAAGTTTTAAAACTTAGAAAGAAGTAACAAGACAAAATAGAGGTAAAAATGAAGGTAAAAGATGAAAAAGATGAAAAAGATGTAACAAGATGTAAAGACCTCAAAAAAGATATAACGAGACAAAAAAGACAACAAGACAAAAAAACGTAACAAGACAAAAAAACATAAAAGACATGAGATGAAAACAAGACAAACATGCCAAAAAGACATAAAGGAGGTACGTAACAAGACAGTAGATGTAAATGATGAAAAAGACTAAAATAACATGTAATAAGATGTAGAACATGAAAAAGACATAAAACTCGCAAAGACGTGAATGACATGACAAGATGAAAAAGACGTAACAACAAAAACAACGTAAGACATAACAAGATGATACAGACAGAGAGGAAGAAAGGTGAGGTTCAGTTAGTTTTGCACAGAAACAGCAGGTAAAAATGTCCTTCAGAGGTTCTTTTATACTCTGAGTACATTTCAGAGCCTCCACTTTTTCACTTTTACTGCAGTAAAGATGTTGAATCAATACTTCTAATCCTTGTTTCACACAAGTATTTGTACTTCTACTTGAATACTGAATGTGTGTATTTTTGCTCCCCTCTGGTGTTTTGTTTTTGTTTTGTTCCCCTTCTGTATTTGACCCAAGCTGGACTGCTGCTGTCCTCCGAAGGGTTAAAGCAGTTTCCCTTGGAGCTCTGAGGGCCATGGTTGGGACAGTATAAATTTGTATCTGGGGTAAAAAGAGATGGGAGGGGGGTGTATTTTGGGTCTGAGGTGTGTGTGTGTGTGTTAGTTGGGGGGGGGGGGGGGGGGGGGGGTGAGTTGGAGGTGGCTGTGGTTACAGCCGGTCTCATGTGTCACTGTACAGTGGAGCCTTGAGGCAGCTGCTCTCTGGTGAGTGTGACTCCATAGCTCTGCTTTTTCCTCTCCTGCGTTTTCATTTCTTTACTATCTCATCTGCTTCTCAGTGCACCAGTAGGTCTCTTAGGGGAGTGTTGTTTGTATTTTGGATTATTTTTTTATTACTATTTGGTTGTGTAAGAGTTGTGACCTGAGCTAATAACTTTATTTTGAGATCTGAGATCTTGGAAAATTCAAGAAAAGACTTCAATTGTCGATACAAGTTAGCATTTTTGGAGGTACAAGCATGTAAAAATAACCCAAATTATTGTTTAGAGAGGGGAAGCACTGCAGGACAGACTGCTGACTTGACCAAGATGTTTGGATGGATGTTAATCTGGTCTGCTATAAGTATCTAGGCCTCAAGCAGGGAGCTGCCTGTGTCAAAAGTCAAACTCACTTACTTGCAGCTTAACAGATATGCTGCCAGTGTGCAAGCTAATTAAACAACCAGATATATTTAGTTGAAGTTCAAGTAGAGACACAAATGTGTTGTATAAATCAATGTTTTTCAGTCATAAAATAAAAGACATAAAGTAAATATACCAGGAACCCCTTCGTGTGTGCCTTGGAATGATTTGACGTAGCCTGCTTACACTTATACTTAGTTATGTGAAAGAACAACACAAGATTGTATCATAAATACATTAAACATGTATTAGAAATATTTGCACCATGTCAACACAAAATATCCATAACAAACTCATGACAAGAGAGTGTGTTTCACTTTGAGTGCTTACATAAAATAAAATGCAGAAATTTTAAAAAATATACTATTTTAAAAAAAAAGTACAAAATATATTTAAAATATAAATAATAGAAAATATGAAATGGGCCTAATAAAAAACATAAAAATTAAAAAATAAAATTAATAAATATAATATTTTGTGAACTAATTACAATTACAAATTAAAATATCCATTTAACAATGAAGCATTTTGTAAAATAAATAAATAAATAAATAAATAAATAAATGAACTTGTGTCATGATCAAGGTCTGAAATCATTTTAAGTAACAAATATTAGCTTCAGATATTCATTTAGTAATATAAGTACAAAGAAAACACTGTTGTCATGACATAGTTTATCCACCAGAGAGCACTGTTAAGTGTATTTTTCAACCATGAAATATCCCTGAGTTCATATCTTGATGTAAACTTAGGGTCTCCATTTTAAATTTTTTTGTTTATGTCATGTTAAATTTGAAAATCAGTTGAACTTTTAACAGATTTTTAGAAATTCACTGTAACACAAAGTCTACAGTATTTGTTTAACTAAATGTTAATGAAAAGACAAGTTGAGGTAATTTAATGATTCAAAACAAATTATAATTATGTTATGTCTGCAAGGTTTCACCCAGAACTCCCTATGAGAGATTCTACAGAGAAACCTTTGATGGTGTTATTGTTCCACTCAGAACGCTTAGTCTTATAAAGAACCCTTGACAAAGCTTTCCTTCAAAAAAGGGTGGCACTGGTCAGGCTCAAGAAACTTCAAACAACACTCCCCAAAGTCTCACAGGGGCTCATTTATTGCAAAGAAAGAGGAAAAAACAGAAAAGTTTGACTTAATCTTATGGTATAAGTTTATACTTTGAAATCTGTGGCCTGAATGTGTTACAATAAATGAGTCCTGTCATGCTTTGCTTAGTAGATTTGCATGAAAATGACCCTAAATAAAGTCACGCCATCTGACCCCAGCGACCTCAATATATCACAGCAGGTTTGATGCCCCGTTCAGAGCCTGGTTTCTTGCGCTGACAATGACCCTGCCTCTCCGCCGTGTAGGAATGGCCACCACTGGGAACCTTTCTGAAGAGCAGGTGCACTGCTCCATCTGTCTGGACGTCTTCACCAACCCCGTCTCCATCCCCTGCGGACACAACTTCTGCCAGAGCTGCATCCTGGGATACTGGAAAACCAGCCCTCTGTACCAGTGTCCTATGTGTAAGAAGTCTTTCTACAAAAGGCCAGACATAAGCATCAACACGGTCCTGAGGAGATTGCGGAGCAGTTCAAGGAGATCAGGGTCAGGAGTGTGGAAGGAAAGGTGAGCGAGGAGAAGGAAGACGAGACGGAGAATAAGCTGACGATGGAGAGAAGGAAAAAAGAGGATGAGGAGAGGCTTTTGGAGGAAGATCAGAGGCAGCAGCTTCTGGAGGAGCTGAAGCAGAAGCAGGAGGAGAACAGGAGGAAGAAGGAGAAACCAGGAGAGACAAAGCCACAACAAGAGGAGTTACCACCACTGATTCCTCCTGCGTCACCACTCAAAACCTCTCCCCCGCCATCACCCGAAGCTACAGCTCAGGGGCTGCCACCACTGCCCCAAACATCACCACCACCCTCGCCTCAAATCCCTTCTTCTCCAGCTCCTCAAGCCTCAACTTCACCTCCTTCCTCTTCACTCCCGCATCCTTCCTGGGAGGAAGTGCTCTGTGATGTCTGTCTGGGGGATGGAAGGCCTAAAGCGGTCAAATCCTGCCTCGTGTGTCTGACGTCCTACTGCGAGGAGCACCTGAAGTCTCACTCCGCCAGGTTCACCAAGCACAAGCTGATGGAGCCCGTCGCCAACATGGAGGACAGGATGTGTCCGAAGCACGAGAGGCTCCTGGAGCTGTTCTGTAAGAAGGATCAGACCTGTGTGTGCGTGCTCTGCACAGAGACGGACCACAGGGCGCACTACACTGTCCCTGTGGAGAGAGAGTGGACGGACAAAAAGGTGAGACGGAACAAATAAAAGATCAACTAGAAGGGCACTTGGAGAGCACAGACCTCCTACAGTCCAACAGTCAAAAATGGTTGTGCCGAGCTCAAGACTCACCATTAAAATTGCCTTTTGAATTCTGAAGTTTCTCTCTCTCTCTCTTACTGGAGACTAGCTTAATTGCGCTCTTAAAGGGATAGTTTTAAGTAGGGTACTTATTTATAGTCAGTGTATTACCTACGGTAGATGGTGGTTGGCACGTCCCCAGTATGGATAAGCAGAGAAGAGTACGAGCACAGACATTAAGCAATGTACTACTGTGGACAGGGTCAGCCTCAAAATGGCCATTATATGAATATAATATTGTTCTCTTCAAATCAAACAAACTCAGTTGGCAAAATCATCAGTCATTTTGCCTCGTAGAACACAGTTGCTGCTCTTCTGCTGCCTCCACTGGCTAGTTTGTTTGTCTTGTTGTATGACTTCTGGGTTTCAAAAGGTTGGTGCAGATTCACCAAATGCACACAACAACACAAACAAACTAACAGATCGAGGCAGCAGTAAACGAGAAAATCTGTGGTTCTAGAGAAGCTGTCATTTGAGCTTTCGATTGAGAGAGCCAAAGAACATTTGAACAGTGAAATACTGCACCGGTCTATACAATAATCAACGAGACATTCAAACTGTGGTCATGTGAGGCAATAATAGGTTTTTGAGATTACATAAAAGACATTAAATGGCTAAATTTGAAAGTTTGAGAGCCAATCTTTTTCATCTAAATTTTCCTCCCAAGACACTGTATGGTGCTGCGTGTGTTCTCAAAGAAAGCAAGCTAACTAACCTGCTGATTTAACAAGATTGAACCTTTAAGACGGACAGCAGCTCAGTCGTGTTTGTACATTGATATGACATTTCTCATTAAAATCATTTCTTGACGGGGCACGTTTGTGTATCAGAAAGCTCCATGGGCAACGGGAAATGTTTTTGTCTCTAAACCTGTGAAAAGAATTACAGCGGTAAAATTAGAGTCATGGATATGTTTTTAGTTGTCATCGTGTGCGTGTCTGTCATCACCCTTGTTTGTGTGAAATCATTTTATGCAGGCGCAGCTGAAGAGGACAGAAATAGAGGTCCAGCAGATGATCCAGGACAGAGTGAAAAAGGTGGAGGAGATCAAACACTCTGTGGAGCAAAACAAAGTGAGTCCTCCTGAAGTTAAATATAGACTGCTGACCTAGGCTTACTGTACATTAACATTCTGACACCATCACGAGATGCATTTACAAACCCGATTCCAAAAACGTTTGGACATTATAACAGAACAATCTGCAAATCCTTTTGACCTATATTCAATTGAATGTGTCTTGTCTTTGTCCTGCTGAAACATCTCTGAAAAAGGTGTCGTCTGGATGGCAGCATATGTTGCTCCAAAAAACCTTTCCGTATTAATGATGCCTTCACAAACATAAATGATATGTTTTTATAAGCATTATTATTCGACAGATTTGTGCGTTCTTGTCTGTATTTCCAGGTCAGTGCTCAGAAGGAGATCGAGGAGAGCATGCAGGTCTTCTCAGAGCTGGTGCGCTCCATCCAGAGGACTCAGGCCGAGCTGGTTTTGTCCATCGAGGAGAAGCAGAGGCAGACGGAGAGGTGGGCCGAAGGCTTCATCACCGAGCTGGAGCAGGAAATCGCTGAGCTGAAGAGGAGGAAGCAGACCTGGAGAACGTGGCTCGCACTGACCACATTCACTTCTTAAAGGTGAGAGGGCATTTTGTTTTAAGGAGCATTTTGAAGTTCAATACAAACTTTGTTGTTTTGGTAATTGCCCTGGAAGTTTTTTAAGGTGTAGGTTTCAATCTCAAATTCCAATCCATCCATGATTGAGATGTTTGGCCTCTCTATTTCATGCTAAAGGTAACATTTCTGCAAGTGCTCCTTTTCATTGCATAGAGTACTGTTATTGTATTTTTTCTTTCTCCGCTCTCTTTGTAAAGGGTATAATCATGGTAAATTTAACTTTTCCGTTGGCTTTTCTTCCACCATCGGCTTTGGCAGCAACATCAGAGACCTTTTACACTGTTTGTGCTGTAACAACAGTGGCCCTCCTCCTGTTTTGAAGCATATTGCAGTACAAACATCATTTAAAATACACTCTGGAGCTCCCTGATAATTATAACTATAACAGTTCGGCAAAAACCTTAAGAGCTTTTTATCCATCTAGATTGTTTTGATGAGACAGTTTTGCAGTTAGTGGCCATAAGGCAGGGCAAGAATTTAAACATGGCCAGTGCCATGAATGGTCAGTTTAGAGTCCTTTAGTTTGGCATGCCCTGCTTTGAACTGGCTGTTGTGCCAGCCAGTAGTAGTGGATTTCCTCATTTAAAACTGTCATGCCAACATAAAGAAGCCTGTGTGAATCGTGGAAACTGTTTTGCATGTTCACAGGTCGGAGCAGCCGCACAGTCTGTGTGAGCAGCTGCCTCTCATCTTATCGTCTCTCTGTTGACAGTCATGTCGACATCATATCAGCAACATGACACCTCTCACTACAATTTTAATGTCAATATCGATAGAAAATGTGGATTATATTGATGCCAAATTGACAAGAAGACTGTCAACATTTTACTCCTCCACATAACTTTTTGTTAATATGTTATATTTCTTACATGCGAATATTTCCCCTGAGAGTGCAGGAGCTTTCGTTTAATTATATGAAAGCCCATCCACCAATGTAAAAAAAAAAAATCCTAATCCTTTCTCAAAATAATGACTAATAATGAGTATTAATGAGTTAATATCTCAAATAATGACTCACTTATCTCAAAATATTTAGTTAGTACCTCAAAATAATGACAGACTTTTTAAAAATAATAAAGTGCAAATGATGACAGATTATGTTAATGTTGAAAGAGTACATGAAGCTGGCAAAGAACGTAGAAGTTCTAGAGAAAACAAGACTCATACTGGAACATAAATCACTGCATATTCACCATAAATACTGATGCAGGCATGCACACTACAAAGGAGAGCAATCAGGATGGTAAATGATGTTGGATGCAGGGACCATACAAACACATAAAAGTCACATGCGGCGAAGTTCATGGATCTCGTCAAATTTAAAACTGGACTTATGTTGAAATCAAGAAATATTCAAATATTCAAAAAATGTTTTGTGACATGGAGGGTTATAATTTAAGAGGAGAATTAAATTTAAAAAAAAATCATTGTGTTCATAAAACAAAGAACAGGATGTTTATTTCAGTCTGTGATAAAAATCAATTTAAAAACTACACAAAAAAATATATTTTGGGAGGTACAGGCATGAAGAAGGGTTGTGATATGGGTTGTGTTAACTCTGCGTGGATATTTGGGTTGTAAATAAACTTGGGATAGTTGTTTGTATATTTATATTTAGTTATAACTAAATTTGGGAAGTTATTGTGATATTCTATTACATTATATATAATATTATGTTATTATACCACATGAGTTAATAGAGGAGAAGGGAAAAGGGGAGGGGAAATAGAAGTTTTACTTCTACCTGTACCGTTTCGGACACTGTTACTCTTGTTTCTTTGTTTTTAATCTGTTTTTTTAATTTTTATTTTACTGTCAAAATAAAGTTATTCATTCATTCATGCACATGCTTGTGTTGTTAACTAACATATTTAATTTCTTGTGTTCTGTCTCTCTGTAGAACTTCCCCGCCCTCAGCACTCCACCTGCTGTCAAAGACTGGTCTGACACCAGTGTTCCCACTGACACGTGTGTGGGCATGATCAGGAGATCCGTGTACAAACTGGAGGCAACGTTAAACGAAATGATCGACAAACTGGCTGAAAGTGGTAAGATTTCCTTTAACACGCCAGTATGTGTTTTATTATATGGGCTGTTAATGATGATTTTAAATTGAGAACGTCACCAGAATGAGCTGGACAAAATATATCTGAAGAGAATTTTGTCTTTTGTTTTTTTCACAGAGATCAAAAAGATTATGAAATATGCAGGTAAGCTTTTCTTTTTGCATTTGGTTTAATCTTTTTTATCATCCTGAAACTCTTTAATAAGATAAATCCCTCCTGTGTGTGCAGTGGACATCACTCTGGACCCTGACTCAGCCAACCCTTGGCTGCAGCTCTCTCAGGACAGACATCAGGTGAGACACCTGGGTGCATGGCAGGACCTCCCGGACCACCCTGACCGTTTTGATACAGTGGTCATTGTCCTGGGCCGCGAGGGCTTCACCTCAGGGAGACATTACTGGGAAGTCCAGGTGGGGGAAAAGGACGACTGGTACCTGGGCGTGGCCAGGTCCTCTGTAAACAGAAAGGGGAGGATCTCTGTAAGCACCACGCAGGGCTACTGGGCTCTGGCCATGAAGAAGGGCCAGGAGTACCGTGTGTCAACATCCCCGCCATTACTGCTCCCCCTCAACCCCAAACCCAAGAGAGTGGGTGTGTATGTGGACTACGAGGAGGGGCAATTGTCATTTTATGACGTGAGGGCTCGGACCCATATTTACACCTTCAAAGACAAGTTCACGGAGAAGATCTTGCCCTTTTTCTACCTGTACTGCTGCGACAAAGCCTCTGATACCATTGTGATTTGTCCAGTGAATGAGAAAAGCCTGATCAAGCAAAGTTAATGACAACTTTGACAGTACAAACAGCACTGAAAAGTCCCCATGAAAGTGAAAAGAGACTGTATTTTGTTGTGACCTTAACTGTTTCAATGAAATCTTGTATTTTTTGTGTTATGTATATTGATTACATGTATAGTGTAGCTCAGCAACTATACTAATTGTACACCTTATGTATTCATATCAGCTCAAAGACTTAAAGGGACAGTTTGACATTTTGGCAAATGTGCATATTGCCAAGAGTTAGATAAGAAGATTGATACCACTCTCATATAAAGCTAGCGCTAATAGGCGATTAGCTTAGCTTAGACTGGAAGACTGGAAACAGGGGAAAGAGCTGGTCTGACTGTCCAAAAGCAACAAACTCAGTAGCATCATAAAAACATACTAATTAATTATATCTTGTTTATTTTGTGTGAATTAACATTAGATGTGCTGGAACTCCACAACCACTTAAAGTGCAGTAAGAGGTCATTTTCATTGCTTGAATTCTAAACTGTATAATCTCTCTTGATAAATGCCAAATTAAGAGATTAATGCATTTATTTTGTTAGGATATCTTTTAAAAAAAAGTAGAAACAACAATGAAATTAGAATAATATAATATCAGAATAATGCATGTTATTGCGTATAGTAATCCATAATGATTGCATATATTCACAGCTGTAAATTTCTGTAGGGTAATAACCATCAGACACCCCATTCACATAGATTAATCTAGAATTACTCGGAATGAGAAACAAACAATTAAATGTATTTTATAATATTCTAAAACATAACAGATTTCCTCCTTCTTTTTCCTTCTGCCTTTAGGGATAGGCTGGAAAGAAACTAATCTAAAACATAAAAGCATATAGAAGCATGCAACATAATGTAATATGTATTAGAATATGTATAATAATATAATCTAGTATTACAGTTCCTCCATTATCAGTAGGTTTTGTTCTGCTTAAATCGCAGAACTTAGCACTGCCTCCATTCTGTGTATGCGCTTGATTGGTTGGCTCTACTGTGCTATTTGCCATCTTTGTCTTTTAATGTATTTTTTTTTTAATTGTGCAAATAATAAAACAAACAAAGTTGGAAACTTTGCTATTTGTAGTAAGGATACTTTGTGTCAAAATCTGAGAGTTTGAACACAAAAATTCATCAATTTATAGGTGCTGTGACAAAAAGCGTTACAGCTGTCCTCAGCCACCCCTACTTTATGTTCCTCATGTTCCTTCATGATAATTTGCTCATTAGAGAACAGAAGAGGTGCTGGTCGGCAGATTTACCACTGGGCAGGCTAGATGTTTACCCCTGTTTCCTGTCTTTGTGCTAAGCTAGCTCACACAAAACACAACGAGGGAGAGACAGAGAGAGAGAAGGGAGAGAGAGAGAGGAGAGGAGAGAGAGAGAGAGAGAGAGAGAGAGAGGGAGAGTGGTATTGATCTCCTCTTAGGAGAAGTCTAAAGAAAGTAGTTTTTAGATTCTGACTTCATGGTTGCATGTAGATTTTTAGTTCAGTGTGACTGATCCTGCAAAGGTTGTATGCTGAAGAGAAAAGTGTTGTGATTTAAAAGAATAAATGTTCTCTCAAATGTCTTTCTGGCTTCAGATAACACTGTAAGTTTCGTTTCAGTGAAATTGAATCATTTGAACACACCCACCACAGTAAGTGGAGCTGCCCCATCAGCCTCACAGGGCTCGTCTTGAGATGATGAGTACTGAATTGTTTGTGGTGCCAAATTTACTGTGAATGATCTTCATGCAAGAGGCAGTTCAAGCCCCCAGAATTCACAGAAGAACTGCAGGGCATCAGGTGAGTCATTCTTCCAACTAATTTGGCTATTTTTCTGTTGTTTTTCCTTGTAAAAATACATAACTATAAAGATGTTATGCAGAATTAAAATGTGCAAGCTGATTCATGTGAATATGACTCATTGGGCGGGACAGGATTCGCATTGTAAACAGCCTAAAATAGACTTGATTCTAAAATCTTATCTAACTTTTTGTCTCTTTTTGTCTTAGTTTTTGTGCCTGTATTTAGTACAAGGCAGAAACTTTAACGTCATGTTAAAGTTCCCATGAAGTCAAAATTGATGTTTAAGTGCTTTTATCACATATACTTTGTGCTATATGTCATTATACGCCAATATCTGGCCCAGCAATGACACAAAACAAACTTTTATCTATATTCTCAGGAAATTCCTTTGCACATATTTTATTATTTTTATTTTATTATTTTTTTTAGAACAGACTTAAAAAATGACAGCAAGGATTGGTATGAGCGAGTCACAGGATGAAAAAAAAAAACACTGGTACACAGACACATTAGTAAGTGGACATGGACATTTAGAGTTTGAATATGTCACATGGATCAGGGAATACACAGCTAAGGCAGAGCAGCAAAAATACAGAGGAGAGAGCATCAGGTATTCAAAGAGGTACAGGAAGGACATCATACCACACTGCAACGCCCCCTGCGTGCTAGGTCTGCTGTGCAATCTGGGAGGCGTCTGCAACGTATCAAAAAAACCCTCTCGTTCACTTTCAAAACAGATTCTCCATACCACTGGTTAGCAGTTGGAGGATCTGGGCTTAATCCATTGAACTAAAATGTATCTCCTTGCTAACAGAGGAAGCTTGATCAACAGATTTTGCTGTCAAAGTGAGCCATTTACCATGAGAGATTTAACAGAAACAAAGCAGCCATTTATTTCTATTCTCTTGTCAAAAATGTAGTTAAACTCTTTGAGACTTTTTACCAGAATTTAAATATCAGAAGGCAGTTCCAAATGCAATGTACGTAAGACCAAACCTCATGCATTTGAAAAGTGCTCGTCATTGCTTGTTATGGTCAGTGTACAATGTTGTGCACATCCTGCGCTCCTTCAGAGTTCCTGCAGCCTGCCTGTCGCTGCTATATCTAGGGAGGAGGGGGCGGGGCAAAACAACTTGCATCAACCATAGGTCGTATATAAACAGAATTACAACCTATTTAATATACAGTCTATAGTTCCAACGTCCTATTCCGACTGTTGCTGTACTCATTTTTGCATGCCAAATGGCTACATATTGTTCTTTAAGCATATAAATGACATTTTCTCCCACAGAGATTCCATAATGTCATCATTCAGTGTCCTCGCTTCATTGCCAGAGGATAATTTCCTGTGTTCGATCTGTTTGAACGTCTTCACTGATCCAGTCACCACACCCTGTGGTCACAACTTCTGCAAGACCTGCCTCAGCAGGCACTGGGACCAGAGTGATTTATGCCACTGCCCTACGTGTAACAAAAGATTCCACGTGAGGCCTGAGATCTCCACAAATGCCGTCATCGAGGAGATTTCAGCCCAAATTAAGAGGAGGAAAATTGAGACATTTGTAAGTGCTGCTGCACCGTGGCAGGTGACGTGCGACGTGTGCACAGGGGTAAAGCTCAAGGCCCTGAAGTCCTGCCTGGTCTGTCTGACGTCGTACTGCGAGGCCCACCTGGAGCCTCACCACAGAGTTCCCTCCCTGATGAGACACAAGCTGACTGACCCAGTGGAGAACCTGGAGGAGAGGATCTGTGTGAAGCATGCACGGCTCCTGGAGCTCTTCTGCAGGGAGGAACAGGTGTGCATCTGTCTGCTGTGCTGCGAGATGGACCACAAATACCACGAGACAGTGCCTGTTGAAGAAGAAGGGGCTCAAAAGAAAGTAAGAGAGTTTATTGTGTTAAACATCTCAGAAAGTAAACTGAGTCTCATATGAAGGAGTGACTATCTCACTCACTTTTTTCTCTTGAAATTTTATATTTAGGAACATATTGAGTCTGAGAAAGCAAAGATCAAATTAATGATTGAGGACAGAATGGAAAAAATAAGGGAATTCACAGACACTTCTGGAATGACCAGAGTGAGTACCAGGAAAGGGTTTGCACATGTACTATTCTCTACTTGCATAATGCAATGTGATGCATATCTTTTTAAAGAGCTGGATGTCTGTTTACTTCCTATTACTGCTAACGTTACCTTCACCTACCTGACTTTTCATCTTAAGTTAGTGACTTCACTTCGTACATATTAATAGTATTTATGGTTTGTATTAAAAAAAGCATTTTGATAATCACCTCAAGGTGTTGGATAACTGTTAACAATATTAGCTAGCTAGCTAGCATCATTGTCTTCATTCAAACTCAGCATAAACAAAATAAGACTGACTAAAAACATATTGGCTCATCTTTCCACTGCTCCAATGGACACCAACTCTAGTTTTGGTTGAAATAATCCCTTAATTCACAGTGTTACATGTAAAAATATTACTGGGGGAGGAGTGAGAAGGAAGTTGGACAGCAGCTGGAGAAAAAGTGGTGCACAGCCAGAATATTTTTACATCTAACGTGGTAATATAAAGGCTTATTTCAACCAAACAGATTTGGTGATTGGTGGAACAGTGGAAAGATGAGCCAAGACACTTTTGATGAATTTTATTTTGTTTCTGTAGAGTTTGAATAAAGATGATTATGCTAGTAGCTAACACTGCAATGGTTATCTAAGACACTGAGGTGATAATCAAAAGGCTCCAAAACATACAGGGTGTCCAAAAAGTCTCTTTACAATTTAACAAATTTATTACAAAAGCAAATGAATAGACAAATCTGTGGAAATTATTACAAAATGAAAAGTAGATATTGATGTTTTTTGCCTCATTTAATACACCTCTATATGGGCACCATTAGTTGCATGAAGCACATCAAGACGGTACTGATTTCTTGCCATGTTTCGCTGTAGCATAGCCTCAACAATGGTGGCAATGGCAACAGTGATCTTTTGCACGAATTGACGGATGTGATGGTGGATGTCTTCCATACTTAATCCTGTAGTTTCGCTGAGTCTGCGTATCCGATTTTGTTTCAATAAACCACGATACACATTGTGCCTTTTCTTGAGGAGTAGCCATTTTTTAGGGGTTTATTTAACAGAACCTATTTCATCAACAGGGTACCTGAAATAAACAAGTGCAATGTGATTAAAACTTTGTTAACCACTGAGTACATAGAACAAATCTGATTAAAATATCTCATCAATTGCTTTTTTAATATTTTTTTTAATTGTAAAGAGACTTTGTGGACACCCTGTATATACAGTAAAACAAACTGTTTGTGCAACTACGGGAATTTAGTCCCAGCAGTGAAATTTGGGATTTATGTTAAATTTTGTCATAAGATGACAAAATTTAACAAAAATAGCCTACATACGCAGTGTTATTGACATAAAATAATAACTAAATAATACAACTAATAACAATGAGGTAATAACATTATAATAACATTATAATAACATTATTTCAAATTTAAGTGTTTCATATAAATATTTCTTTACAACATAAAGATTTTTTTCATCTAAATGTGTCTGTCCTAAACTGTCCTTATTGCAATGCTGAACATAATAAAAGTTTTTTTTCAAAGCCAAACAATTATAATTTCTATGGAAACAGAAGTTAGCAAGTGCCCACATGGCTGACAGGTCAGATCACTCACAAGATCAAGAAAATCAAGGTAAAGATGGTCTTTTCTCCTGGACTATTTGTTGTGTGTTCTTACCGAACACCTTAGCAATTGTGTATAAACTAAACATTAAAAGTAAATTCATATTACTGTTGAATTCATGGATATTAGATGCTAAGAGTCAAAGCTAATATAGCAGACCTTGCTAACTGTCATTTATCGGTTATTTCTGCAACATGTCTTTATTGCAACAGTTACAGGTGCTATGGTAAAGACAATTTCATGGCAAACAAATGGCAACGTCAACGATTCAACCTGGACCCTAATTTCCCATGCTATTGTGTCTATGTGACTATGTGGTCCAGTACTGAGGGAGACCGCTGCAGTAACTAACTTAAGGATGATAAATCAATGAGCTTGTAGACGAAGGTAACGTTACTGGAGCGTTGACAGGATGTAAACAGACGTGCAGCTTGTAACACAAATATACATTGTGCTAACAGGGAATTTTGCTCTTTAATAAGTCTTTTTTTTTTTTAGGAAAAAGCAAATAAAGAGATTGATGACAGCAATGACCTCTTCAATAGTCTGATGAATCATGTACAAGAGGCACAAATTAAACTAAAACATAATATCGAAGAGAAGCTCAGAAAATCACAAGAAAAAGACAAAGAGATGATTGAGGAACTGCAGGAAGAAATCAGCCAACTGCAGAGGAGGCACTTGGAGCTGGAGGAGCTTTCACAAAGTGATGACCCCCTTCAACTGCTGCAGGTCAGTTGACACTCACATTGTCTGTCACCTTGTTTCCCTCCTTTTGTATCTTTTTCTTGCTCCTAAGTGTGACATGATACCAGAAATTTAGTAATTGATACACAAGTGAAATTCCACGATTCCCAATATCCAATTTAATACCATGGTTAAAAACAAAAACAAAATAGTAAATCCTATGTAGCCTACATATTTTGATGACAGATGACACAGACTGAACTGTAAGGAGTCAGGACAGTAGCCTACTGCTGTGAGCAATGGTTACATTACATTTGCCTGAACACTGTAGTCTTTAGCATTTACCCATCACAAACATAATAAAACTACTTGGCTATACAGTAATGCCAGCGGTCTCAAACAAAACAAATGGTAATGTGCATTTCATACTATGTACTTCAGGGGTCCGTTTCACAAAGCAGGTTCAACAAACCCTGAGTGTAACTCAGAACTCTGAGTTGATCTACTCTGAGATAAGAAACTCTGAGTTTTCGGTTCCAGAACAGCTGATTTGAGTTGGTTTACTCAACTCGGAGTAGTTTCACCTGGAGTTAAGCGCGTGCACCACAACTATAAAAAGCCAGCATCAATGGAGCCCCGATTCGACGAGTCACCATGGCAACGGGGAAGCGGAGGGCTGCGTTTTTCACGCCACTTGAGATGGAAATCTTAATGCGCTCATATGGCGAGTTTGAGCACATTTTCAGAAAAAAGTGCAAACACCGCTGCAGCTGCAAAAGAGAGGGAGACAGCATGGGAGAACATTGCTGCCCGGGTCAGTGCGTAAGTTTAAATGTAGTCCTTTGCAATCACAATAATATTACAGGGGGAAACCGTTTGAATGGTAGCCTATTAAGTTATTTCATTTAGGTGCAATCCCGCGGGGCAGAAGCGCACGTGGCAGCAGCTTAAGATGAAATATAAAAACATTGTTCAAACAGGTAAGACCTCGGCATAATCTCATGGAGGTACCTCATTTTGATCATGTTTTACATTGTAAAGTAGCCTAATATTAAGTGGCTGTTTCACTGTGCAGTTGTTTTATCCCACACAGTCTAAATGTCTTCATCCATATCATGTTCTGTTAAATAATTAAGCCTATTTAAACTAACACAGACTTCTACTCAGCCAACAGA
The DNA here is from genome assembly GCA_034769285.1 of Lutjanus argentimaculatus. Taxonomy (NCBI): domain Eukaryota; kingdom Metazoa; phylum Chordata; class Actinopteri; order Lutjaniformes; family Lutjanidae; genus Lutjanus; species Lutjanus argentimaculatus. The sequence goes on along the minus strand of JAWZSL010000069.1, from coordinate 101,730 downwards.
AAGAAATCCGATGCCTGTAAAACGGGTGGTGGCCCAGCACCACCACCTCTAACGGAGGCAGAGGAGCTGGCCCTAAGCCAGAATTTTAGATGTTCTGCATCTCCGACATTGTACAGAAAACTTCAATTGGCAAAGAATCGCAGCGCAACACACAATATCTGATGGGATGTGAGAGCATGACTGCGGCTGGTGATGATGCAAATGTAAGGATGGATTAGGTTGTGTATGTAGATAATAGATTGTGACGTGAAACGGTATCGCTCAAAAAGGTAACTGTCTGGAAATGCAAGGACATCTATGATGTCTGATGACAATCTCCCGACGAATATTTAATTCTCTGCGCAGTAATGCTGCTCCTTCATCCACTGGGTCGTTGAGAAAAGGACATGCCATTTTGACAGACGAACGAGGTTACGAATGTATGAATGAATGAGGAAATCAAATAGCGTGTGTGGCTGAAAGGGGGCGGAGACAGAGAGAAACTCGAGGTTCATTGTGAAAAACCTGGTCCCGACCAGGTTAGATTCATAGAGTCTGTTACTGCGGTAACTGACCGAGAGCTTAAGTTACCTCTCATTGTGAAACAGGCTAGAGTTACCCCTCTTTCTCTGGTTTGAGTTACCTTCCTTTCTGAAACGGAAAACTCCGAGTTTCCCTCATTTCAGGGTTAACAAACTCAGAGTTTTCACTAAACCTGCTTTGTGAAACGGACCCCAGGACAATGACAACACTTTGGATACGTTGTTAATGTAATGTTAACATGAACCGAATCTCACTCACCTTGAATTTTTTAAATACATCTGGATGTCCGTCTTTTAGGAGCTTCACAAAGTTGCAAGTGTTTCGTCCCCCCCCACCCCCTTTTCATAATGCAGATTGGTTTTATTTTTTAGATTTATAGGCAAATGCTCTGTATATTATGTAATGTTTTTCTTAATTCAAATTGTTCTCTTTGTGCTTTTTTAATGGAAGTTCTTAAAATATAAGTCAGTTTACTGTTTCAGTGTCCTGATGTCATTTTGGATTTTATGTGTAAATAAAAACAATATTGGTCGATACATTGAAATTAGTTATTTACCATCTACTCCCTGGGTATCAACATTGGCCCAAAAAAATTGAGTATCAGTTGGGATCTACTTTTGGTATCCTCTCACTTCCTGAGGGGACCCTTGGTAGCTTGGAACCTAAGGCAATTGCCGATCTTTGCCTAATGGTAAGCAATGTACAAACCCCAGAGCCAGTGTGGCTGTAAGTTTTTGGTTGTTGTCTCCTACTATGCTCTCCAAGCTAACTCAACCAAGAAACACCCCAACTGTTACAGCCCTTAATCCTCACAATTTCACTCAAAGGGTTGAATTATTTATTTAAGAGGACAGTGAGACAGTGTGTCAAGACACATGACTACAAGAAAATGTCTGCCTGGGTGGAAATGGTTGGCTTTAAAATAGCTCGGTGCCACTCATGATCATGTGTTTGTGAATCATTTCAGACTTTGCAGGCCCTGAGCACCATATCAGTCACCAATAACTGGTCTAAGATAAGGGTTTACTCAGACCTGTGCATGCAGACGGTGAGGAGAGCCATGACTCATCTTGTGCACACTTTTCAAGCACAGCTGAAAACTCTGACAGAAACAGGTAAATATCTTCTGAATTCACTTCACCAGATAGAGACATTATGAGTTTACTATAATGGTGATGTTGCATTTTCACTTCTTACAGAATTGACCAGGATGAGACAATATAAAGGTGAGATTATAAACATGTATTTTCTTTTCTTGCTTATTAAATTCATTTATCATTACTAAAGATGAGAGCTTTAACTAAACTTGAAGGGATAGTTCAGATTATTTGAAGGGGAGGTTGTTTGAGATACTATTCCACAGGTAGTGTATTACCTACAGTAGATAGCGTTCGGCACGCCCCCAGTTTGAAGAAGCAGAGAGGGGCACCAACACGAAATCTAAGCAATGAACTACTGTGGACAGGGTCAGAAACAAAAGGTATTTTAGGCACTTAAAAAAGCTCCACCTAAGAAGTCAATATCAGTTTAAGTGTACACTACATTTATAATATTTTCACCATTTTACTTTGCTGTCAGACAGCTTTTTCCAATGGAAAACTACCGTTATATAAGCCAAATATCGCTTTCTCCAAATTAACTGAATTCTGGCCAAATTAAAGTGGCCAAAATACCTTTTCTTGATAACCCTTTCCACAACAGTTGATTGCTTAGCTTCTGTGTGGTGTCCCTCTCTGCTGACCGCCATTTACTGTAGCTAATATACTGACTGTCAATAAGTGCCTCATACAACCCCATACATCAAATAATCTGAAATATAATTTTAATTTTCAGAGTCAGTCACCTTTGACCCAGCCACGGCTGGCTCCTGCCTTGTGGTGTATGACTTTGGGAGTCGTTTGAAGTACAATAAAGCTGCAAGCCCCTCATCATCTGATGACTTTGAGAGGTTCGACTTTCCCATGATTTTAGGGACGAAGGGCTTCACCTCTGGACGTCACTACTGGGAAGTCCAAGTGGGCCTGAGAACCGACTGGGATGTTGGCGTTGCCAAGGAAACAGTAACCAGAACAGGGAAGATCACTCTGAAAAAAGAAAATGGCTTTTTCACCATAGGAAAGAGGGGTTTTGATTATAAAGTTCATTGTACACATTACACGATCCTTCACCTGTGTCCCAGGCCAAGAAATGTTGGAGTGTATTTGGACTATAACGAAGGCAGAGTCTCTTTCTATGATGTTGACAGGAAGTTGCACATCTACTCTTTCACAGGAGAGTCTTTCACTGAGAAACTGTTCCCATACTTCTATCTGTACAGCTCGACCAAGAGATCAAAGGCTTTGGTTATTACCTAAGTGTAAAATGAAGCATCTTTTTCTTAATCCCTTCAAACTAGCTAAAGAATAACTGAACAGACAGTGTACTTTCCAGTAAATGGATTTCCATTTTAAAATGAGAAAACTAAAACTGGGAAACAAACTGTTTAGCTGTTTCCTATTTGGAAATAGGGAAACAAAAACTGGAAAACTGACATTTTTTTGTTTTGATATTTCTTGAACCAACATGTGTAGGCCTATTTTAATTCTCGATTTCCATTTACTGTAAAAGCACACAGAAACAGATAGTGAATTGTTTTTTTTGTTTTTTTTAAATATCAAAACTTTCATCTTCTCATTTTCTTTTTTTTTTAATCATCAAAGCAAAAAACAAGAAATGGATGACTTTGTGTTTCTCATTTTAAAATGGAAATCCACTGGCCACCAAGTACACTGACCTGGAACAGTATTAAATTGTGTTAAGGTCAAACCTTGCAACTCCAATACAGTTCTTAAAGATTAAGCCCTTTCAAAACCCATGAAAGCTACCAAACTGACATTATATCACTGGTAATGTAATGTAAAAAAAATTGTGTGTTTGGAACATGGTTTTAAAATTAGGGAGGTCAACTGTAATATTCATATTTTTCAGTGCTTGTTCCTAATGTTGAATGTTGGGACTGATGTCACTGAGGGCTGCTTCCTGGCACTCATTCCATGCTGCTTGCCAACTTGATATTTATGTTATTCTCCATAACCATCTTGGAACCCCTTGCAAATGATCTTACAACCGTCTCGAGGGTCCTGATCCCCAGGCTGCAAACCATTGCACTAATCCCAAGCAACTTAGTTACCTTTGCTATGACTTTCAACATTACATTCTTAAACGCAGTGTTTGCCAATTTAGTAGCTTTCTGGCCAGATTTAGCCACATTTAAGACCCCTTTAGTTTTTAAAAAAAGCGGCAACGAAGAAATCAACGGACCATAGAAACAGAACGTAACTCCTCTCCCTTTAAAGGCAAATAAAGAAAGAAACAACCACAAAAAGAAAGTTCAGTGTGTTTTGTTCAGTGTCTCAGTTCAGCCACCAAACCAAAGCATGAGACCAATAGTCAGTGTTCATTGTTTTAAGGAAGTAGTTAATTTAAACCAAATCTTTTCCAGAACCTACCCAAGACCTTTATTTCAAAGGCGTAAACAGACGTTAACTATTTATTATTGGTATCGTGACCACAGAACAAGAACAGCAGTGGATAATACATTAGTTTTAAAGTGATATTCCACCGCAGAATAATAGTCCACTCAATATGTACTGACCCTATGCTGATGTGAGGATGGGTGAAGGTCTTCAGTTCACAAAACAATCCTGGAGTTTCAGCAGAAAACAGGGTTGCAGCTAATGGCAGTGAATGGCGATCACGGATAAAATGAAAAAAAAAAGAACACAAAACAAACACAAAATGTCTCCATCCTGCTCATGTGGTGTAATCCAAGTGTCTGCGAGCCGCAACATTAAAATTTAACCACAAAAGACGTGGCGTTGATGTATCGCGAGACTTTGTATATCTCTTAATGGATGCACGTGTGAAAACATTGCAAGATCGACGCCATGTTTACATGCTACCTGCTACATGCTACAGTTGACATTTCGGCTAAAAACATGGCGTAAATGGTGTCTTTTGTGGTTAAATTGTAATGTCGTGGCTCGTGGACACTTGGATTACACCACACAAGCAGGATGGAGACATTTTGTGTTTGTTTTTGTGTTCTTTTTTTTAACATTTTAAACTGGGTCACCATTCACTGCTATTGTACCGGATTTGGCTGCAACCCTGTTTTCTGCTGAAACTCCAGGATTGTTTTGTGAACTGAAGATCTTCACCCATCATCACATCAGCATAGGGGTGAGTACATACTGAGTGGGTTATCATGTAAAGTGGAATATCCTTTTAAAGTTGTGCTGAGTGTCACACAAAAAAATAGAAAGTTTGTGTCCATGTACACAAATCTATAGATTAAATTTCATGGAATATTTCACAAACTGCCATGAACCTGCTTCTTGTGGGGCTGTGGCTCCCTGTACTGACTGTGTTCAGTGAGTGGGGAGAAGCTTTTGACATTAAAGGTATTATTGATATTATGGTAGCAGCTTGAAAAATTATAATAGCTAATAATAAAGTGAGTTAAAGTCAGGTGAGTTTAGCTTGACTTTGTTTTTTTTCCCTTTCATTGTTGTTGAATATTGAGTCAGAATCAACGTTCAACATCACATAGATATGTACATGGAGTGATGTGTTCACCCACTGTTGTACATACTAGAGTGCCTCTGAAGAGTGAAGCATTTAACTGCTTTTGTATTTGTTGAATTGCCTTTCAACAATGATGCATTCAAAAATTAGTAAAGTAAGGTAACTAACTCATGAAAATTAAGGGTAACGTTACTACTGCACAGCATTGACAGGAAGTAAACAGACGTGTAGCTCATAACACAGATATGTCACTTTACATTGTGTAATAAATAGAGAGTTGAGAATAATTAGCTTGTTAACGGGGGGTGCAAACAATTGCAGCTTATTTCATTACACTTTAGGTCTAGTGTTTTTGGTTTTGGAGAGGCTAAGAAAAAGAAAAGACACCACCCTCCAAACTCTTTAAATGTTGAATGTTTCTCTTACTACTGTTTCACTCACACTGCTGGAACATGTGCAAACCTGAACCACAGACCTGTCGTGCCTGCTTATGCTTACACTGTCATTAAAATGAATGCAAAGGACCCCTTATCAGGTGATGTTATGAAAGACTACAATATATTATAAATTATTTTAGCAATACTGCAATGACATGATAAGTTGTTGCCATTTATTTTAATGTCATTGAGCATGCATTGACTTTATTCATTTGAATAAAAGTGGGAAAAGGTGTCAACATGTGATTTTGTATTAATTATCTCCTAAAATAAAAATATGTAGTGGTTTTGTTGCCTTTTTTGGAGCTGCAGCTGACTTGTTGTGAGGAAACACCACCTGTTTTGTCAGGTGTACATGAGTTTATGACCATCCAGGAAATGACAGAGTCCAACAGGCCCGCCCTCTTTCCCAGCAGTGATAGGTGTGTCTGTACCTGTACAGAAGAGGGAGTAACCAACCGATAAAGAGTCTAACACAACACTGTTAGAGCCTCAGGAAAGACGAGCACACGAAAGGTATGTGAGTTTGATATTTTAATTTCATTGTATTAATGAGTAATGCTGTGATTTTCACAGTAGATTTTTAGTCAGTGGAAATGAAGTGGACTGTGACCCGCTTATTAAACTCAATTGTTTACAGTTCCTGTAAATAAAGAGCAAGTTTCATTTTTAGCTTCTCAGGATATTACGTCTAACATGTCAAAACAGAAATCCATAACCAGAAATATATTTTGATATAAATACTCTTACTGTATACACTTATGACAAATGTAGCAGGCAATCAACAGGTCATCTTGAATTAATGTTTTACCAGAATCACAGAGAATACTTGATTCTGATTGGCCAGGGGATGTGCAATATTTTGAAAATGCCACATGGCTCTGACGTAGAACCTAATCACGCTTCTGAATGGATGCTAGTCTGTGATAAATACTCATGACTGGAAGGTTATTCATTTCAGATGTTACTCTACTTGAAGAAGTGAAATAAAGCTTATTTGGTAACACTTATGACACTGTCATAACCATGCCATGACACTTGTCATGAAATAAATGTTTATGACTGTTGTCATTAAGTGTTAAGAATTTTGGACCCCAGGAAGACTAGCTGGTGTCATGGGCATTAGCTAATGGGGATCCTTTTAAATAAATAAATAAACTGTCATTAGGTCAACAAATAGACATTGTTTGAGATCTCTTTGTTATGACAACTTGACATTATTAAACTTAAAGAAACTGTTTACGTTTATTTATTTTATTTTTTTTAAAGCTGTAGTAGATAGAAAGCCTAAAAATGGTTGATTGTTGAGTCTCATCTGAGGTTTAATCCGGGAAACAGGATTCCCGGGAAATCTAATCAAGATCATTTCCCATTTCTCTGGAAAATACGATTACGGGAAACGGGGAAAAAAAAGTTTATTTATCATTTTTAAACACACAACACATGCGCCTCTATTGAAGGTAGTATGGTAACACCTTTTGGCCCATCAAATTCACTCTGTTGCAGGCTGACCTCCTGTGATTGCGCCAGTACCGTAGTTAATAGGCTTGGCTCGCATCAGCAGAGCAGCTGTAGAATACTTAGTTTAACAGAACGGCTTAGAAAACACCAAATGACTTGATTTAAAAAAAAAATCATTAGTTTATGTAATGAAGATTTATAAAATATCTATTTCATGCTTATTATTCTCAGAAGGCAAATCACAGACAATAAACTTGGCATTTCATAATTCTGGCAGTTGCAGTCCAGCAGCAGATATAACGAAGTTCAAGCTGAATGCAAAGCTTATATTAATTCTAATGTTGATGGACATAAATTGTGTTCTTTTGCCTTAATAATGATCAAAAGAATACACAGAAAAGATCAGGTTAGGAGCACATATATGTGTAATTCTTCTTGTTGCATTTAGTGTTGCTTGAAAGTGACCAGGGCTTACTGAAGTTATGCCTTTAAAAACAAGTTTATTTCCTGGTATTCCCAGGAAAATAGGCTTCTTTTTCTGTGATAGAAAAAGTCTAATTTTCTGGAAAAAATATTAATCCCTAGTCTCATTTGAGTTAGGTTTTGTTTTCTCTGTCCGGAGCCCCTAATCCACTTTTTAATCCCAAAAGTTTGCAACATTCACTCGAAGCTCCCCTCCTGCCTATAAAGGAGTCAGCATCAGAGTGACTCCGGTGTGTCTTCCTCCAGAAAGCTCCAGTTTGCGCTGGCCCTCTCATCCAGAGCTCCCCCGGCTCTGAGCAGCTGTCTGTTGGCTCTGTATCTCAGCTCCACCCGGTCCTCTCAGCCCTTGGCAAAGCTCCGCGATACACGTAAATGAGCACAACTGAAGATAAAGTCAAAAATAACCGAGTGAGCTGACAAACTCCTGGGCTGAGCATGTCGCTTATTAGACTCTTCTTATTCTCTTTTCTCTTTCTTTGAGTTTCAGCCAATGAATCAGGGTCTCACTGAATGAACGTGCATGTGCAGCTTTGGGGACGCCTGGTCTGAGAAGACCTGTGATTGGTTTAGTCTACCATTATGAGATTCTCTAAATGCTGAAAACAGAGCCAAGAGGTGGTGTAGAAGTCTAGTTCCCTCTCAGACCACTTGATTTACAATATGCTGAAAGGTTATTATGAAATTATTTCACAATTATACCAAAACAATGTTGCCTACCCTAGCTTTAACACCACATTTCACTGACATTTAACAGCAGATAGCGGGTAGCCCACTTTTGACTTAGCCTACTCTAGCAATAAGCAAACTAGCTTACTCTATAAATCACCACCATGCTGTGTTCTGTTGCCAACCTGGCCTTATGACATTTATTTGTTCAGTTATGTTATTTTTTATGACAAGTTTACATTGTTTGAGATGTCTTTGTCATGATCAAAACTAAAACTGTCTAGCTTTATTTGTTAACGGTACATCATATTATCATATCTAGTTGGTTTTTAACAGCATAGCGGTTAGCCTACTTTTGACTTACTTTAGCAACAAGTAAACTAGCTAACCACCATGTGTCCATCAGCTAACTCAGATCACCTCAGTACTTGACTCTGTTGTTAAACTGGCCTTGTAACATTTATTCTTGACATTTTGAATCTTAAAGAAATTATTTAGCTTTATGTGTTAATATTACATGTAGTTTGTTTTGACGTTGAACAGCAGACAGCAGTAAGCCTACTTTAGTAAGAAGTAAACTAGCTAACTGCTATCTGTTCATTAGCTAACGCTGTGAATCACCTCAGTACTTTACTCTGTTGTAAAACTAGCCTTAAAACATTTTCAATTATGTAATTTTTAATGACGAGATGGCATTGTCCTCAGGCATGAAACTGAGCTCCAAATTGCTTCTGATGTCTGTGCCATATTTAACAAAGCTGTGCAATAAACTGTATTATAGACAGGATTTTCATTATATATGTTTTCTTCAAACTATAAAAAAGTGTCTCAGGAAAGTTTTGACTCTCAAACAATGCATCCTGGGAAGTCTGCTAATATGCTAATCATGTTTCTTTAATAAACTTAATTTAATGAGTTGTTTTAACTCTGTGCATTCATTCAGCTCAGCATTTCAAGTCAAGACTTCTTTCTTAACTCCAGCAAGTAAAACATATGCATATTTACTTTACTTGCATGTTTATATTAAGTTAAGGTTAGCTGGTTATGATACAGTCTCAATTTATTACTGGTTCTGTGTTCACATTTTCCCAGACAAAGTTACATTGAGTAGTACGTTAGACGTATGCTAAATTTAGGCAATACAAACACTGAGATAAAAAGGTTGTTTAGCTGGTTTGGGTTCATGCTATCAAAGCTAAATTGACAAAGAAGTACTGTACCTTGTATGTGCACTAATACAAGTCTTTGTTTTCTGTGCAGATATTGAACACACCATCATCTGCGCATGCTGAAACCACACCAAAACAAACCATAGGTGTGTGCACACACATGCAACGGCAGGCATTAAGTTTTGGCCTCATGTCAGAGCCTCCTAAGTGCTGCATCTGTCTGGATGAGTTCACCAGTCCTGCCTCCCTCCCCTGTGGACACTGCTTCTGCCTGGGCTGTATAGGTGAATACTGGAGGATCCATGGTGTCTGTCAGTGCCCCCTCTGCAAGGCCTTTTTCCCCACAAGGCCACAGTTGAAAACAGACCAAACACTACAGGCTGGTGCTCCGACTGAGGAGGCAACTGTGCCTTTAAAAGCTGGAGAGGTTCCTTGTGATTTCTGCCCCCCCAGCAAAGCAGAGAGCAGTCAAGTCCTGCCTGCAATGCATGGCCTCATATTGCGCTGCTCATCTGGAGCCACATTACCAGAATGAAGATCTTGGGCGCCATCTTCTGATCAGCGTGGTGAAGAACCTGGAGGACTCTGTGTGTAGGCTGCATGGAAAGCAGTTGAACAGGTTCTGTAGGACTGATCAAACCTGCATTTGTGCCATGTGTGTGCAAACAGAACACAGGGGCCATCACATTATTTCTATCAACAAGGAAGCTGCAAAGAAGAAGGTAAAGTCTAAAAAAAACACACCCGGAAACATTGTGCAACACTAGGATATTACTTTTCATAGACAGAGATTTTGTCAGCTCACACTTTGGACTTGGTAACGAGAAAAGCTTCATTCCCGAGCAATAAAACACCATTTCTCAATTTAATACACTCAGGGGTTTAGCTGCTGAAACTTTACATGGTGTGACCAGTAGCTTATGATAGCTTAAGTTAGCAAATATTCTAAATAAATAAGTAATGACTTGTGCTGTTGGAAGCTGATATGTTGTCTCATGTAATTTTTCTTACCTTGCCCTGGCTTTGTGGAAGGCATGGCCACTATCCTGCTGACTAGGAAATAAACGGAAGCCATGCAGTCCAGCGCTGCTAAATTTGTATGTGTATTTAGAGTTTGAGGACCATGTATTTATGTAATTATGTGAGTTTTCTGGGAGAAACAGCAAACCAGGAGGGTGCTGGGAGATGGAAAACAGGAGTTTTGACAGGTCATGCCTGAGCATTAACCAATCCTATAACTGTCAGCGGCTGTTGTTCAGCAAAAGTAAGAATAGCTGTGTTTCCATCCAAATCTATCTCAAATTTTACCTTAATTTTAAGAAAATCAGCCAAAGAAAAAAAAAAAAAAAAAAAAAAAAGAAAGTAAGTAAGAAAGAAAAAGCTGATTAATGGTTGTTTCCATCCACTACCGTTATGCAATTATCAGGAGTTGGTTCATAAGATAAACAGAGTGGTACCAGTTCCCCAGTTGGGAAACCGTTATACCATTGCTGAAGAGTAGTCTGCAACAAGATTTAAAAGAGCACCAGTCGAACCTCAAACAACCTCAAACATGATGATGGAATGATGGAAATCTGACGTTTCTGTTTGTTTCATGTATCAAACCAAAAGGGGTAATGGAAACAATTTTTCCGAATAAATTCTGATGTAGCAAACATTTATCTCACATGACTGATCAGTCTCATCATCGCTCCCATGGCTCTATAATACATCCATGATTGCTCCACACATATCTGACCACAGATAGGAAGGAAACTTCCTCACGTTAAGTGTGAAACTGAGGAAGTATTTTCGAATTTTGATGTTTCCATCAGTCATTTCTTATGTGATACTTTAAAATACACATAAAAATACGTCGATGGACACAAGACTAATGTCTCTCTTTAAATCACTCCAACACAAGTTGCCTTTTGCGCTCTGGAAACCTCTACAGTGCTTTTTGGTAGCAGATTTCACTGGTGTGAAATCTGCTTGTATTTGTGTTCAGGGTTTCATGTTTATGAGAGTACTCAAAAACTTGAAAGCTATAAGCTATGGTTTTCAGTGATTTCTCGTGATTGCATATCATCTTTTACAGAGAAAGGAAACAATTTTGAATGGTATAAACATCAGTTCAATGACTGTAGGCTACAAGTTTTAGAGAACATCTGGTCTTAATTGTGAGAAACAAGAACAAAAACCACTGGCAGGACATAGTTCTTTTAAACATGCTCTCATTTCAGCACACATTTATACAAAAATACCACAATCAGTTTGACAATCATCCAAAAAACAAAACAAACATAGCATCTTTCAAGGGGAAATACACAATGAATTACTCTCAGAGAAACTTTAATGCATGTAGACTGAAAGTCTCAAAACCCCCATGAAGTAAAAGATGTTTTTTATCAGCTGTCAAAGAAATATTGTATAAGATCAAATTGACATTAGTGATGGGTTGTGGTTGGGATTGCAACATTTTTAATTCTGAGAGAACAATGGAAAAAGACATTAAGGATTGGTGTCTCTTTAAGTAAATTACACTGTTTGTATAGTTTGTGACATGCCACAGCAGTTTCTGATGTAATTTTTTTTCCTGCAGGTTAAACTAAAACGAAGAAGGATGAAACTTCAGCAAGCCATTCAGGAGAGACTGGGTAAAGTTGAGAAAATCAAGCTCTCTGTAGACCTGAGTGGGGAAGATCCCAAAGAGGCATGGGCACAAAACAAAGATCTGATCAGACAACTGGAGGAGGAAATCTCTGAACTGCAGATGAGAAACACTGAGCTGGAGCAGCTCTCACACACTGAGGACAGCCTCCACTTTCTACAGGTGCTGTGTCATGGTAAAAAGTCACCAAATTACAAATCATTTCGGTGAATTTGCTTGTTCTTCTTTTAATTTCCTTGGTCTTCTGTCAATATTTGTGACATTAAACACTGCAGAACAACTACAGATTCTTTAATACCATCTCTTCTTGTTCTACAGAGATTTCTACACACTGCTTCATCTTAATTATTGGACAAACATGTTGATGACTGATGGTAAAGAGCACTGGAACAAGGACGCAGATCTCATCTCAACCTGAGGGGGCATCCAAAACTGGAATGAGTCTGCACATTTTTAACTTAAAGCTGCATTAGGCAATTTGGGCATACACAATGCGAAACCACCAAACATTTACGCACATTTTGCCAGCTCAAAAATGGACGACAAGGTTCTCAACCAAATAGAAAACTAAAATCTGTTCTACTTGGCTAGTTATGACTGGAGGTAAGAGAAAGACACCAAGCCATGTAGAACCCAGATGGACCTTCATGGCCCTTGTGCACATAGTTTACGGGTGTAAACCCAATGAGTCTAACAAGCTATGGGTTATTATTGGAACTCATTTTTGGCTTAAGCAGTTTCAGGACAAACCAAACATGTATTTACTGGAAGCCAACAGATAGTTTGAGGCAAACTTTGTTACCTTTGAACAGACCCAGGCTAGCAGTTTCCCAGGGTTTCCAATCTTAGTGCTTAGCTAAGCTAATGGTCTGGTTATAGATTTATATTTAAATGACAGGTAATACAAAAAGCCCTAAATTAGTGTATTTCCCAAAATGGCAAACTTGGTTGTGTGCTTCAACAGATTAATTTGATTGTATTTCCTGTTGACCTGTAACTATCTAGCAGGGTTTCTTTTTTTTATTTAAAACAACAAATGTGTGCCAATAAAATTATTTGTATAGATTTAAAGGAACAGTAAACCTCAGGAACGACACTAATTGTTTTGGTGTGGTAAATTTAAAAAAAAAAATCTATTTGATCTAGGGTGTGCATGGCCAATAATTCAGATTTTACAGTATTGTATGAGTGTAACTAGTGCCTGGATGGATGGTGTAATTTATTTTAAGGATAATGTGTTCTTACATGTGGTACAGTATTTCAGTGTAAAGGTTTAACAGTGTAACAGTTTTTTGTCTTTTTTGGCCTTTTTGATTTGTATTATTTTTTATCTATTTTGTTTTGATTTGAGTGTTATTTTTGATTAAAAATAACAGAAATGACTACTTTTGTGTATTGTTGAAGTTACTTTTGCCTCAGATACTGGAAATGAAACATATGGATGGTAATTACTTTCAGTTTACCGGTAAAACATGAACATTGAGCAACAGACAGAGTTACGTAAAACCTCACTGAGTGTCCCAGTAAAACCATTGTGCAATATTTAATCAGTGCAGAGGAATGTACTAAAGTAGATTTACTCCAGTACAGTTTACTTAAGTACAAGTTTGAGGCACTTCATTTGAGTTTTTCCATTTCACTACATTTATTTGACTGCTTTAATTACTAGTTACTTTTCAGATTACAATTTTTCCCACCCTCCTTGTCCAGTGAAAACCATGTATCTCCAAATTTGGTGATTCTGATACTGATTTTGCTAGACTGAAGGATTAAGTTTTCCTTTATGGGTTGACACTGAAAGAATAAACTCTTTGTTTTGACTTTTAGAATATTTAGTGTCTGGACTGCCTTAAAAATTTTAAGTTGACTGAATTTGAAAAGAAATTGAGGTAATTTTGTAATGAATAAACTTTTCAGTTGGAAATAAAAAATATATTAATACAGTTGTATTTGAGAAAACATGTCGAATAAGCCTAAGATAAGATTTAAACAACTCTTCAGTCACACTGATGAACATTACAAGTAAATTTGATTTCCTTTTACATTCAACTCATCAGTCAAAAGACTTCAAGTTAGACAAACTCATGTTTGTAAGTTCTGAAGTGTTCTGGAAATAGGTTTTCAGTTTAATTAACCTGAATAAATAAAATGTGTATATTTATGAGATGAGTTGAGATGTACAGTATATGAGACAAGATCATTCCACTAAATTCTTGGTTGTTTGTTTGTTTTTGTTTTTTTTTTTATTTCAAACCCCCTTTGAATTACCCGTAATATGCATTGTCAAAAAACTGAAAACGTCCGATTTTCTCAAGTTTATGTTTTAGAGGTATGTGTCTCTCACATGACAATGGTACAAACCTATGGTGATTTTATAGAGTATTAATCCAAAATATCAATATATAATATACATAATATCATATATAATAGTAAAACACAGGGTGGACGTTTAGCTCAGTGGGTAGAGCGTCTGACCCATGTATGGAGGCTGTTAGTCCTCTGCAGCGGCCGCTGGTTCGAGTCCCACCTTCAGCTCTTTGCTGTGCGTCATCCCCTCTCTCTCTGCCCCCTTTTCTGTCTCCACTTCAGCTGTACTATCGAATAAAGGCAAAAATGGCCAAAAAAACTAACTTAAAAAAATAATAATAATAATAATAGTGAAACACAACATATTTTACTTACTGTAAAAATTTAATTTTATGAAACTCAAAATTTCATCACAATCATTGAGTTGTAGAAAATGTATCTCAAACAGTACTGTGTAAACTCACTGAAGCAAATGTGAATAATGGTCAATATTTAGCATTTTCAATTAAAACCATTTAATTCTGAGGATAATGAGAAATCAGGCTCACGGCTCACTGTGACCAATTTTTTTTTTTTTTTTTTTTTTGGAGATTCTAAAATTCAAAGATTGAAGTTGGGCTCAAAACTCAAAAATCTATTGCAGTAAGTTGACTTGAAAATCTCATTACTCATAATCAGCATATAAGCATATCCTATTAGAGCAGAGAAGCCTGTGCCTCTGGTTGCAAAACTGTTTGCCAAACTCTGAGGGAAAAAGTATAGTGACCGTGTCAAACTCTGACAAACTCACAGTGACCGGAGAATTGGCAGCTGAGCCTCGTTGCTTCCTTTGGGACAAACACAACCGCCAAACCAAGGGCGAAATCAGGAGTCAGCAGAAGAAGATAACAATAACAGGATGAAGAGTGGAGGTCATATCACCGTACTATCAAAATGAGTTCAGCAAGAGTAGAGATATTGGTAATTGATCATTTGGAGTGACATGAACACATCAGAGCAGGGGAAATACTCCACTGGTAAAAGTGCTGATAAGTCCCACAAAAAGAGACAACGAGGGACAGTTAGGGTGTGGACCATAACTGTCATGAACCCTTGTAATATCTTTTTTGGATTTAGTGCCAGACTCTGCAGACCTCAGCGCTCATTGTAATTTCCAATAATTTGTAATGAAGAAAGCTTGCACCAAAGAAGACCGTCTCTTGACAGTATATAGTATAAATAAACAATTTCAAAACCCCCTTTGGATTAGCTGGAGAATGCACTGTCACAAAGCTGAAAACAGCTGTTTTCTCATAAAAAGTATAATGATGTTATAGAATATTAAGCCAAAAATATCATATATAATAGTATAACACTGAAGGGAACATTTTCAGCATAATGAGTCCTTTTATGTTTAATACTTACAGCATATATGGCTGATAATATGTTAAGGTTTTGAATGCAGGACTTTTATTTTTTCACACTGTGGTACTGCTGTTTTTACTAAAGGATCTGATTACTTGTTCCACCGCTGGATCTGTGCTAACTTGTTTAACATGCAACACACCCTGCAGCTCACATAGAGATGATTTGGTTCCTTATTTGCATGCTGACATGCCCCTTTTCCGTACAGGAAGTGACCGGTATAGGGCTTTGCAGCAGAAATGAAACTTATGAGAGGGTGGAAGACCTAGAGGACGGACACAGACACAGACACACACACCACACACACTAGGTGGGAGTAAAGAGAGAGAGAGACAGAAGCCGGTGACATAAGGAGCACCTCAATTGCTGAAAGGTAATGTAACACTCATTCTTTCAAATATGTTTCTTATAAAGGAAATGATCTGTTTGTACCTTAGCTGTTAATCTATTATTTTAGTGTTTGTGGCACTTCATTTTAGAATATGCTGCAAACTCCAGTGTGATCACCGGTGGTATTTTAGTCAGGACTTTTACCTTGGTAATCGTTCGAGTGTGTTTATTGTTCTTTCCGTCTTGATGCTTTTCACAACTGCCAGTGGGATTTAACACACACACACACACACACACACACACACACACACACACACACACCACACACACACACCACACACACACACACACACACACAACACAGACATACAATCCCAAGGCTAAATTATCCAGTGGGTGTGTCAGCAGTAATATCTTAGACTAGTGATGTTTCCTTGTACAGAAAAAAAATACACCTTGTCATCTTGGCTTTTGAAATCTCTCCAACAAAACCTTAGCAAGACATAAAGAAATCTATCATTTCTGCCACCTGTATAAGCAAACGTGTGTCCTGAGCCCTGCTGTCCAGTTCAGTCCAGTTCTGTCCAGTTTCTTTTCATTATAGAGGTGGGTAACAGTTACAGAGATAAAACAGCTGTCTCTGAAAATGCACATGGGTTAAATGAATTCTTTAAATTGTAAAGGCATAGAAGTTGTTGTAAAAACTCAATATATTAGAAAGAACAACTTTTTCTCACTCATAGAACAAAATCCTTGGTAGGAAATGTTCTAAAACCCAAAATCTCAGCAATTGGTGAAAAAAAATATCGAATTACTGGAATTAAATGACAGTTATTGACTATAATATTTAATTTTATTTATGGGTCTTTTTCTCAGTGTTAATTTTGAACCCAACAAGCATAACTAAAACAGTTTTGAGAGATTTGGTGAGGTGGAGTTTGGAGAGCTCAGCAAGCGACAGTGGCAGGCAAGGAGAGCTGGGCTGTGGGCAGGAGGCAGACTGAAGAGGTGCTGGGTGAGGCAGGCACACAGAGATCACAGGAAAGTAATGAACATGAGGCACAAGAAAATTAAACACAAGAAAATACTAGGGCTGTCTCAGGCTGAAGAGTTTCCTTGTTAATTAGTAGTCATTATTTCAAGCCATTTGTTAACTAGTCGTTGCACGTTTATGATATTAATTTAATTATTTAAATATATCAGTTATCCCTGTGACAAGGGGTTGTGATATTTACTCTTCAATTATGCTTATTATTATTATTGTATTTTGAAAGATCAAACTCTTGGCTATTAAGCCTCGTAAGGGGCCAGCCTCCCAGGTTTTCATTAAATTTATCTGACAGCGTTGACATCTTACAGAGTTGGCAAAATCTTTTTCATTTCAGAGTATAGTTAATGTTGCTCAGAGTTCTCTTAATGCTAATCAAAAAACATATTTTTAAACCATAAGTATTATCTGTTATTTGTTTATCTATCTATCTATGTGATTTATGAGGGCTGCAGAGTTGACAGGATATGATTGAGACACATTTGAATATTATAATGAATCTGTCAAAAAAAATAGAAAGTTTACCAGTGCTTGAGCATTTTTTTTTTAAACCAGGGATGTTTTTGTAAAAATCTGAGTCGAAAAGCTGGGACACAACTTTAAAGGGCCATCATTTTCACACACACACACACACCCACAAAAAGATTGTAAAACAAAGATGATGATAACAGCCCATTTCATTATCAGTAAGTATTGTTTAGTTTAATACTTTAAACACATTTTTAAATTGTCTGGGACAAGGTGTTTTAGAATTTAACATTTAAGCAAACCAAAACATTTCATATATATAAATCCTCAAAGAATATATCTTCACCCGAAACTTGGTGTTTGTGTTTTGTTTTTTGGAAGGACATGATTTGTCCAGTTCTCAAGAATGGATGATATATTTTTGAGGCACAAAGTTAGATGCCTGTTAAAAAACACTGTGAACAGCAAAAGCAGCAATGATTCTGAATGTGTTGGAACACGCAGCAAGCAGCCTGAACATTTGTTAATTTATGTCAACACAGTATAAACTGACACAAAACATGGGAATAAATAACTTATGACTTAACAAAAATAAGCTCTCATGACCTGTCAACATGATGGATGATGAAACTTACAAATTAAATCGCTACAAACTCGCGCCTCAACTGCTTCTCCGTCCATGCCTTAACCCATCATGTCTTTGTTGTCCCCAGAGTCACAGTCCTGTTCGAAGTGGCTATAAACAACCTCGATTCTGTATTCATCAAACTGACCTCTGTCATCTATGTCCCAGTCTAATATGACAGTAACTGAGCTAATCAGCTAATAGCAGCTACAGCACCATTAGCAGCAGTGCACCAGTGACTACAGTGTTACAGTGCGTTCACACCAGATGCGAAGCAAATTTTTCGCGCGACGAGATTACATACAAAGTCAATGCAAAGACGCGAATACACGCGGATTTGTGCCAGCAGCGCGAGTCGCGGGCTTGGCGTGATGCGAATATGCGAATTCGCGACACGAATGACGCGGCGCGAATTTGCGGGAGTTCAAAAAATTGAACTTTGGCGAAATATTCGCGTGAAGCTGTGTCGGGACAGCGTATCAGAGTTGAGATTCTAGACAATGACGTCAGTGACGTAGCCGGTAGCCCCTCCCCTTCGTTTTGGGCGAACATTCGTGAGTTGTTTACTCACGCGAGTAAATTCAACAACTACGCGGCCAAATTCGCGCAAGTAACGCGAGGCGAAAATTCGCTTTGTGTCCGGTGTGAACACACTGTTACAGGACAAAAGGTCAATGTTGCAACAATCACGGCGCAGCTCCCAAAAGGAGTTGAGGTGTTTTTTCTTTTTTCCGAAATGAATGGATGATTAAAACTTGGATGACATCTTGACTAATGTCTCAGTCGACCATTAGGGGGCAGCCCTGCAAGATGCTGAATTCGAGTCTTAGGGCACCGTCACACATGCATAAATGTTTGCTTGGAGTGTAACTTTGGTGAACGAGCTGTGCTCAACCTACAGGCAAGACATGTAGTAAGACATCAGGTAATGATCACTCCTCTGGCTTGCATATGTGTGACGGTGCCCTGAAACTTGGCTGTAGTTCCACGCTGACAAACTAAATTATCAGGTAAACACTTTAGTGTAGAGCCGGGGTAGCGTCTTTCCTTTTGGTTGAAGCCTCAACTTTGCCGGTCAAAGTTCACCAAAGATAAAGTCTGTAAAGTGAAATGTGCAAATGTGGCCTGTGACCATACTGCAGCCGACTGAGCTTGATGAGAAGATGATTCGCAGGTGTGCAGGTAGATTGGCAGCAGTGCAGGACTGAAACTGGAAACTGAAAGAAAGTTTTTCCTCACCTCTGTCGCCAAAGGGCTTGCTCATGGGGAATTGTTTCAATTGTTGGATGCAAATAAAATTAATTATTGAGTGTGGTTTAGACCTACATTATATGTAAAGTGTCTTGAGACAACTTTGTTGTGAACTGGCGCTATATAAACAAAATTGACTTGACTTGACTTGAAACAGAGTGCCACACCTGTATAAAATTCCCTGCTAGAGGACGATCGACGTCATGGCACACCACTCCTACTCTGCCTGAAAGGCAGAAAATTAAGCCAGTTGTGCACAGCCAGACTACATTCACCCACATTGTTGTCTACAACACCCACAGAGAGCAAACAGGGGACCAACAAGAAACACAAGGGATGGGAAAACAACAGGAATGAGGAAGAGGCACAGCCAGGACATGATCAGCAGAAAACAGAAAACAATTCCATAAGTAAATGATAAAAAGTTGCACAGTATACAGAATCAGTGTTTGCCCACCAGAGTAGATTGATTGCCTGTGTGTTCAGTCTGTTTTGCAAATCATAATGAACTAAATAAAGTACAAATAAGTTAAACTTTAATAAGTTGCTCAGTTAACAATGATTAAAAGTAAGATTGTTACTTTTGATAGAAGAAATAATACATTACATTTTTCCTCTTACAAATAAGCAACGATCACAACTTTCAGCACACTCAGACTGTTTTTTCACCAACAAGGTTTAATTTAATCTAAAATTAGCCCTAATCAGATTTAAGCAAAACTGGGTTTAAAGCGATATTCCACCACAGAATGATAATCCACTCAATATCCCTTATGCTGATGTGATGATGGGTGAAGATCTTCAGTTCACAAAACAATCCTGGAGTTTCAGCAGAAAACAGGGTTGCAGCCAAATCCAGTACAATGGCAGTGTATGGTGACCACGGATAAAATGTTAAAAAAAAAACCACAAACAAACACAAAATGTCTCCATCCTGCTTGTGTGATGTAATCCAAGTGTTCGCGAGCCACTACATTAAAATTTAACCACAAATGACGCCAATTACACCATGTTTTTAGCCGAAATGTCAACTGTGGCGTTGATGTATCACAAGACTTCATATATCTCTTAATGGATGCACGTGTGAAAATATCGCGAGATCTCTTGTGCATCTGGCTCGAGTCTGAGAGGCTACAGTTGACATTTCAGCTAAATTAAGCTAAATGGTGTAAATGGTGTCTTTTTTTACATTTTATCCATGGTCGCCATTCACTGCCATTATACTGGATTTGGCTGCAACCCTGTTTTCTGCTGAAACTCCAGGATTGTTTTGTGAACTGAAGATCTTCATCCATCCTCACATCAGCATAGGGGTGAGTACACACTGAGTGGATTATCATTCTGGGGTGGAATATGGCTTTAAATGCATTAATCCAGATTTAAAATTAAGCAGAGCCCTGTTGCACAATTTAAAATTCATCTCCATTTAGTAAAGCCAAGTTTATTAATGTAAACTGAAATCAGAATTTAATCAATATGGAGATGCTTGCTTACCCAAAATAAAATAAATAAATAAATTTGAATGCTGTTGGGACCTCGTAAGAATAAATGTTTGTTTGCTAGCTAGCTAAAAAGTAGAAAAAACTTGAAAAAAATTACCTGCTTGGTAAAAAGTATAGAAAAATAACGCAATATTGTTTGTTAGTGATTTAAAATACACACACATATATATATGTACATGAAAAATATATACATAAAGTTTGCTATCTAAAAAAGAAGAAAAACTCTATTATTGCTAAAAAGTTAGTTAGCCTACCCATGATGACTCCACAGAGAATTATGTTGCTTAATCCATCTCAAAAGGCAGCTATTAAAGTTAAACCTCCTCAAGTGTAAGTCTAAAGTTAATATTGGATTCAGTTTAGAGTAAAAACCTAACTGAGGTTTAAAGAAAGGTTTAAATTGAATCTTTCTTCATTTTAAGCTACTTTAAAGGTTTGGTGCAAAATTATATTAAATATATATAATATTAAAGTCAAACCGTGACTTAATCAGGTTTTAAAATTAATCCTTGTTGGTACAACTCAGCCTAAACAGTGTTGTTGCTACAACCTTACTTGGTCTGGTATGACCAGTAGCTTATAGTGGCTAATGCTAGCTAATGTTTGCAAACTTTAACTAGATATTCAGTTCACTGATGCTTTTACTCCTCTTCACTTGAGCTATTGTTACACTATGTTTTATTAGAGTCTCTTCGCTATGAGCAACCAGTTATTGTTTGAACATTTAGACAGGTATTACAAAGAAAAAGCTTCTTGGTAATGCCAGAGATGAACAACATCACGTAGTCTGAGACATTTTACATTTCTTTCACTGAGTAACCTCACGATGCTCTCTTTAAACAGACATGGCCTCTGCTACAGCATCACCCAGTGAGACCTGCTCACTGGAGAAGCATCTAACATGCTCCATCTGCATGGATTCATTTGAAGATCCTGTCACTACAGCCTGTGGCCACTCCTTTTGTAAGAAATGTCTGGACCGCAGCATTAAGCTCAATGACAGTTTGTGCCCCCTATGTAAGGAGCATCAGAACAAAACCCCAGATGTGAACATCGTCCTGAGGAGCATTGTTGAAGAGATGAAAAAGGGCCCAAAGTTAGAGAATGATAAGTACACTGGGGCACCTGGTGAAGTGGCCTGTGACCTCTGCACGGAGCGAAAACTGAAGGCTAAGAAGTCCTGCCTTGTGTGTCTTGCCTCCTATTGTTCGACCCACCTGGAGAATCATTCTTCAACTGAAAGGCTGAAGGGCCACAAGTTGGTGGACCCTGTGGAGAACTTGGACGAGAGGGCCTGTCTGCGGCATGGACGTCCCCTGGAACTGTACAGCAGGAAGGAGGAGAAGTGCATTTGTGTATGCTGTATGGATATATACAGTAAAGATGAGGTTGTTACTACTGAAGATGAATGGAACAAGAAGAAGGTGAATGAACATATGAAGGCTCTATAATGTTTTCATTCAAGTCCTGACAGTAGTGTATATTTACTTCAGTCCGCTGTGCTATGTAGGATACATTGGTAGAGTTATAAACACACCAAAAAGAGGTACAAAAATGAAAAGATCAATGTGTGTTAAAGTAAATATGCATCACCTGATATCACAGCATGCTGATGAAAAGGAAAACGTTTTAAGATATAATACTGACTTGCTTTTCTGTTTACTACAGGGTGAGCTCAGAAACACCAAGACGGAGTTACAACAGAAAATTAAGAAGAGAGAAACACGGGTGGAGGAGATTAATGCATCTCTAAAGCGATGCACGGTAAGATGCCAGTGAGACAACCGTTACTGATCCTGGTAAGATGCCAGTGAGACAACCGTTACTTAGCCTGGACTGAAAAACCAATCAGACCAGTCTGTCAAAGTCAAAACTGACAGAGCAAGTTTTCAAACAGTATGACAGTTAAGTGGAGCAACTGTTAAGTATTTGTAGATTGGGTTGCAACGTCAAAGATTAATCTAAAATGAGCTCTGTTCAAATTTCTGTTAAGTAAATATAGGTTTATTAATCTAAAACAAAAATAAATTGTGTTTATTCAATAAATATATGGTTTCTTACCCAAATTTAATAATAAATAACTATATAATTAGATAGAAATTTGAGTGCTGTCGAGACCTAGTAACTAGAAAAGAGGTGGGAAACCGCTGACTTTTGGCTAAAATGTTACCAAAATGCCAGCTTGCTAAAAGGACAATAAAACGTTATGTTGTTTGCTTGCTAGCTATAATGTTAACAAAAAATGACATTGTTTGCTAGCTAATTAAAAAGTTAACAAAACATTACACTGTTTGCTGGCTAAGAAGTTAACAAAATATTATATTGTTTGCTAACCAGCTAAAAAAGTTGACAAAGTATCGCTTTGTTTGCTAGCAAGCAAAAGAAAGTTAGTTAGCCTACTCATGATGGCTCAGCAGAGAAGCTCTAATTTCTCCTCTTTTGACAAAAAACATTTGGCTATTTAATGGAGCAATCTGGCCAAATATTTGAAGAAATAGACAAGAGCAGAGTATGGAAATGTTGCTGTACGTGAAGGTACTATTTAAGTGCAGTTCATGAGGCAGAAAAAAGGCGTCAAATGTCAAATGGACAATGCTTGTTTTTCTCCCATTCTCAGGACCAGATTGAGGATGAGTGGTGGGATATTGAGGCTGTGTTCACAGCTGTGATTGCCACTGTGGAGAGAGCCCAAGCAAGCGCTCTTCAGCCACTGAGGGACAGGAGGCAGGCTCTGGAGAAAGAGGCAAAAGACCTCATAGACAACTTGGAAACAGAGATCAATGAGCTTCAGAGGACTGTCTCGAAACTGGACGATATATCTGCCCTTGAGGATCACATCCTTTTCCTGCAGGTGAGAGGACACTTTTCAGGACTGGACCACTTTTCAACACATATATGTTTGACAGATGAAGAGAACATGAGTCTTTTGAGGAGCTGCACAGTATTCCAGTTACTTTAAAGTGCCTTTTTTGATTTCTCTCTCAGAGTTACCCATCTGTACAAGATGTGGACAGCATCAAAGACTGGACAGATGTAGAGTTTGACACATCACTGTCTTTTGGCACCCTGAGAAAAACCACAAACACCCTGTTGGAACAAATTCAACAGCAACTGGAGAAGCTGACTTCCATTGGTAAGAGTTAAATCATGGTGGTGAATGATAAAAGTTAAAACTTAATTGATCTAAAACTATTTCCTCACTTCACAGAACTTCAGAGACTTCCAAAGTTTACAGGTGCGTGATAAAATCTCTTTCTTCCTGACAGTATCTTTCAAAAAAGACTTTGTGTTTAGATCTTATAATTATTTTCAACTTGTAATC
The DNA here is from genome assembly GCA_034769285.1 of Lutjanus argentimaculatus. Taxonomy (NCBI): domain Eukaryota; kingdom Metazoa; phylum Chordata; class Actinopteri; order Lutjaniformes; family Lutjanidae; genus Lutjanus; species Lutjanus argentimaculatus. Next base: position 77,519 of record JAWZSL010000069.1, on the reverse strand, counting down.
AACAGTGGATGTAGAGCTGGACCCAACCACTGCACACCAACGCCTTGTTCTTTCTGGTGATGGGAAGGAAGTGCAAGATGGAGGAAAAGACCAGGAAGTAAAGGATGCTCCAGAGAGGTTTGATCTGTTCGCCAGCGTCCTCGGGGTCAACAGGTTCAACTCTGGGAAGTCGTACTGGGAGGTGGAAGTCAGCAACAAGACAGGGTGGGACCTGGGTGTGGCAAGAGGCGACGTAAAACGCAAAGGAAAACTCTCGCTGAGCCCAGATAATGGTTACTGGGTTACTGTACATTATGAAGATGAAAAGTACGCAGCGCTCACAGCTCCACCAGTTCGTCTTTCCCTGAAAGACAAACCCAAGAAGGTCGGGGTGTTTGTGGACTACGAGGAAGGTCTTGTGTCTTTCTATGACGTGACGGCTCAAACTCACATCTACTCATTTACTGAGTGTTCATTCAATGACGAGATCTTCCCATATTTCAGTCCACATGTAAAACAAGATGAGAAAAATGCTGAGCCTTTGATTATTTCTACTGTGAAATGTCGGTAGTAGGACATGGAAATGTCATGAAAAATATGCAAGTTCCTGTTTGCTAGGAGAGGGTATCAAATTGTGTCAGTTCAAAAGTTGTGTTTGGTAGAATGTCGAGGGGTAATTTATGGAAAATGCTGCCCTTTGACGGCTTTAAAAGAAATAAACAATAGCAAAGTGGTGAATGTGAAGAGGAAATGTTGTATATTTAGAATTAGTAAAAATATTTGGGGGAAAAAAATCGTTTTTAAAACCGTCTGTCAAAGTGAGCCCCAGTTTCCGCAGTTTGCATGGTTGCCAGATGAGGAGAATTATGAAGCGAGTAGATTTGAGATTAAGACTGTTTGATTGATGCCTTTTTTCCACCTGCACTCCCGTAACTTTGCCTCCGATTAGCTGGGACTTGTTGCCTCCATTGGCTTAGTTGGTAACAGAGACTATTTTGCATGGATATGAATACATGTATGCCTTGAGACTCTGGGTTGCTCTTTGCTGTGCCTTAGCTGCAAAAAGTTTGAAAACCCCTGCCGTGCCAGGACAGTGCTACATGCCTGCCATACCTACACTATATGTAGGGGTGCTACTAGTTTAACTGTTTTTTGCCATGGTATTAGTCCAAAATAATGTAACATTTCAGCAAATTACCCTTCCTCAGTCCCTCCCCTTTTGTTTTATGCTCCAATAACAGTTGAGAAGGCTTGGTAGCTCGCAGAACTTCGCACAACTTTCTCCTTTCCTGACATGATAAGATGACGCCTATTCAGTCCAATGAGAATCGCCTCCCTGGTGCCCATGTCAAAATATTTTTCTAGCTTCAAGGTTTTATTCAAGATTATGTGGCCTACTGAATAAGTGCAGTACTGTTTCACTTGCTGGCAACCCCCACAAGTTCCCGCTTGGTCCATAGACTTTGCATTGTGATGATGCCATGTTTTTTTTTAAACATAGTATTTGTTCCAGGGTACAAATAGACAAAGGGCAGCAATATGGCTATTCACACCTGACCGCTTTATTTTAGCTATATAGAGCAACAAATTCATTGTTGATAAGATGCTGTGGTGAATGGGCTGGTTTAGTACAGAGCTTTCCTGTGGGAGAGTGGGGTTTGAGTTCTTATTTGACAGTAATGTGAAATAAATGGAGTTAGTAATACCTGAAGTCTAAAGTCTACTATAGCTGATTATATATAAAATGTGCTGTAATTATGTATTTTTAATCTCAAAATGTAAATAAAAATCAAAGTTTTCAAATTACATGTGGTTTCTTTTTTCTTCCTAAGATATCTGTGACTGTTTTAATCCACCACTTGAACAGTTGTGTATGACAAACCACTGTGGTTGAATCATGTCTGGGCTGACGTAGTGAAAAGTGGCGGTTGGCGCCTTTTTTTTTGTTTGTTTTTCCGGAAATGAAACTGAAAGAAGAAAAAAGTTACCGCACCAAACATCACAGTGCCAGAGCAGCAACAGATGCAACAGAAAACAGAAGGGGACCACACGGTAAGTGACATATAAATACATACATATGGATTTTCTGATCTCTAAGTCATTTTAATGCTAATTAACGTGGAGTATGTGCAGATTGCAAGCTTTTCAAGTCAGCTTTAGTGTTACTGACATTAAGTAGTTCAAAACAACGTTAATTTGTTAATCTTTTGGTCTTCACAATGTGTGTGGTGTTAGAATTACCTCTGACTGCTGCTTATGTCGGTCTCACAGCCAGATTAAGAAGCCCATGACAGATTTTTGTGTTTTAACAAGTTTTCATAAGTAACAAGTAGCGGATTTTACATTTTCATCAACTCATTGAACTGCTTATCATGCACTGTAAAAATGTTTAATAATGTGGTAATGAAAACAGCCAGCGATTTCGTGTAATATTGTTGCATGAATCAGGTACCAATAAGTAAAACTTGGAAACAAGGGAGTATTAATTGAGCATTTTGCAGGAAAGGAGAAGTAAATTGTGAGTATTAAAATATTCTTGTAAATGGAGCACTGTACTGTGAAACCATTTTCCACACACTTCATGAGGTTTGAGAGAGTTAACAACTCTGATATTCTTTTTTTCATATTTTATTTTAACTTTTACACAATAAGACAAATACACACATAATAGACACAAAAAAAAAAACCAAATCATGATATAAAATGACAGAAAAACACACAGGAGAATCACAAAGCTCCCAAGATTGGCCCAAGGACACCAGTCCACAACAATATTGTCAAAATGGGAGACTGTCGATTCCACCAGAGAGGTCGAGGGTGTGACAGGAAAAAAAAAACAAAAAAAAGAAAAACCACACACACACACACACACACACACACACACACACACACACACACACACACACACACACAGATGGGTGGAGGATTGTCTGAGTCATTCAGGAGGAGGCAGGGTTGGCATATAACACAATAAGGTACAACAGAGCAGCAGGGCTCGTAGGCTGTACAGTTAGGTCTCATCAAGTAGTGCCAGAAATGGCTTCCACACTTTTTGAGAAAGATTTTGTGAGTTCCGATTGTTAAAATGCATTTGTTCCATCCTAGCAATAGAAATCATTTCATTGAGCCACCTTTTGAAACACGGGGATGATGGAGACTTCCAGTTTAGTGATATTAATTCTTTAGCTGCAGTTTGCCAAGTTTAGTTTTGGAGTAATGCAGTCTATCTATGACTTTAAATTGAATTAGCCCATATCTGAAGTTGATAGAACAGCTCTGTATTCTGGACAGGCCCTCCTCCCATAGTTCATCTGACAAAGGAACGCTCAATTCTTCTGGCCAGGTGTCTCTGAGATGACTGGTACTTGCTGGAGACAAAAAAGCAGTGACGAAGTGGGAGATCAAATGTTTGGAATTTGGCTGTGAGAGAAATATGTCATAAGAAATACGGCTCTGTGGTTGGATTGGGAATTCGGAGGCATCATTCCTGGTTTAAACAAGTGATTGTGTGTTATAGGGGTGTGTACTGAGATACCTGGTAAGCCACAGAATTTTTTTGATTTGATTCTTCAGTGAGTTTCTGAGAATGAAGTTAGAGCCAATTAATTTGTAAAAAGGCTGCACTCTGGAAAAGACTACTGTATCAAAACTATGAGAGTTTGTTTCATAGTTCCCCCAAAAACCAGAACTATGTTTCATAGTTCCCCAAAAATAAATAATAAATAGAGTGCACTTTATTTCTCCATTCTTATAAAATGCCCAATTGTTCCCTTTGTTCCCCATAGTCTTATCTTCTTACTGTGTTTCTACATTTAAAGGGACAGTTCACCAGAAAATCAATAATACATATTTACAAAAATACATAGTTTTGGATATATCGGGTTTAGAGATGTCTGTCTTCTCTCCAATATAATGGGATGAAATGGGCACTTGGCTTTTGAAAAACTCAACAGCAACGTCTCTTTCCACAACAGCTCTGACATGAAACTGCTCACAACAAGGTCTGTGGATTATCTTGAGTAACCGGGTCATGATTTCTGATGTTGATTTTTTTTTTCAAATGTATTTTTTATGGCTGTCTGAGCATTCAAACCGAGTGCCATTTTATGTTCACTAACAATGTAAATGATGCCCGATATTAGTAACTTGAATTAAGAAAAATGCTGCCTATAAAACAATAAAATAACAATAAAATGAAAAACAATAATGATATTCACAGATATAGGATTGTGATTGAACAGTATTATAATATTGGCCAACTGTCCCTGGTAAAACTACTCAGTGTGCAGGCAAAATGTCTTCCTCAGGGTTAGATTGTTAAAGCAACGATGAAACTGGATAATGATTAACTCAGCTCAGCTCAGTTTTATTTATTTAGCACCTGTCATACAAACACGCAGCTCAAAGTGCTTCACATACCAATGCAACATTATGTAAACAAAATTTGAATGTCGTATTTGTCTGAGATGGAGCTGATTTGAGTTATCTTGTATACAGTTTGATACTTTAATTAATTAATTGTATAAAGATGCTCTGTATTTTACAGCATATGTTCTTTACTGGTTTTTCAAATCTCAGTCTGTAAGTAACAGGTTCAGCATTTCCCTGTGAAATATAGTCGAGCAGAAGCAGAAAAAAGCACACAATTAAACTACTCAGGTGAAGAATAATATAACTTTCCAACTCTGCTTGCAAGTGTTAACTTTCACACATTAAAATGAAAAAGAAAAAAAGTCATTCTGTGTCAACAGTAACCTGTTGTAATATGTTTTTATATAGAGAAACGTCAAGTCATGAGCCTCCAGGTTTGTCATTGTGGCTGGTCCAAAGTGACAACTTACCAGGGCCTGAGAACTCACCAGGGGAAGATGGGATGCACGCCAAAGGGTGTGAAGGTTGAGGAGAGTGAACAGCACGTGCACATGTGGGGAAATGTGGGATCTATAAAGGACTTTGAGCTGGATGTCTACACCTACATGAAGACTGGTGGGTTTTTCATAAATATGCATGATTACTGGTTATTCCTCACATTCCCACAAACAACAAGGCACATAAACTGACAAGGCCAGATCAATGGAATTAGGGGAATGAAACAACAAATAAAAGTATTATTTAGTTTAATTTTCACCTAAACGTTTGAAATCTTGCATGATGTGATTAAAATCAACTCAATTATGTCTCAAACAGCCTCAACAGACTATTACTCAGACAAGAGCTTCCACGTTTGCCACTGTGGCTGGTCCAAAATGACAACTTTCCATGGTTTGAGAACTCACCAGGGCATGATGGGATGCTCGTCGAAGGGAGTGAGGATCCCAAAGAAAGAGCAGTACGACTGGAAGAATCAGTGGGGAGAAGTGGATCAAAAGAAACAGCGGCCAGCGAATAGAACAGCTGTCAAGAAAGAGGCAAGTTCTAACAATTACAACATTACATTGTGAATAAAAGGTGTTTTTCCAAAAACAAGGTTGATATCAGACAGGCTTGTGGCTTCTACAGGAGCATAAAATCGTTTCACAATCTTATAGCTTGTTGTCCGTCTACCTTGGATAGTTAAGACAATATGGCTCATAATCTCAATCCCCTATTCGGAATATGAATGGGATTTTACCTTCTGGAACCTCACTGTTGAGCTCTATTTGTCTTTTGGTTATGACAAAATATGACATTCCTATCAGCCTCAGCTGTACTTGTGTGTAGTGCAGTTAGCAAATGTGATCATGCATTGTAACTGTGAGCATGTTAGCATGCTGGTCCCCGCCTGCACTCACAAGTTAAAACAGCTTCCATCTGGAACCGTGAATATAAACCCTGCATTCTGACCTGTAACAATGATTAAACAAATATACAGTCACTCATTTGTTTTCTCACTGGCGCCTGTGCTCCTGCAGCTGTCAATATGTTTCTATAGTGATGACGGGTCTAGCATGCCGCTATCAAAAGCTAATACTTAGAGTGCAAATGTCGAACTTGGCCTTCGATGATGTATTGCCCACAATTTGGCATCATCCACTGACTATTTTTGCCTTTATGTCTTCTATTTTGACCAGCAGCTAGCTATATACTATAATTTCTCAGAGTAGAAGATCACATTTTAATATCAGGTGTGAGTGGAGTGTGTGTCTTCATGTACATTCCCATTGTCTATAACTCATTCATTATTTACTTTGTTCATTCGGCAGTAAAATTAACAGTTCCCATCATTATGACCCTTCTATGAGTAATACTAGATTATTTTTGACTTTCCACCTTAACCTGACAGAATGTGCCGATGCCTCTAAGCACCAATGTCCGTACCAGCTCTGCTGCAACAACATTCACAATCAAGGAGGAATACCAATCAGGTATGTACAGGGTTAGAGTCCAGTCAATGCAACCTTTTGCAAAACAGTCATTAAAATGAAGGTGTGAAGGTGTACTGACCATCTGCTTTCACTACAGATTTTGCAACTCCACAGCACTCCTTCCAAACAGCTATGAACTCAAAGTCAGGCCGTCAGCTGCATGATTTCTCCACTGGTGTGCAGGTAAAGCAGATTCATGAAGAGTACAAGCTCTCTGTCTCTCTTTGTAATGACAAAGTATGAAAGTAACATGCAAATGAAATAAACATCTTTCAGGTGAATATATCGCTTCGGGAGGATCCAACACCAGCTTACCCGATACCAGTAGTTCGACCTAAGGAGAAAGACAGGAAGGAACGAACATTATCACAGGTACTGAACTGCATCCTGTAAAAATTGCATCATTTTTAAAAATTAAATATTTTTATAGTACATTTAAGATGTTTTTATTTATATCTTTATTAGATAGCAGACAGTAGAGTGATGACAGGCATCAACAGCCGTACCGACTCTGCAAGAACAGCAGCCACAATCAAGGAGGAACCAAAATCACGTATGTACAGAATCTGAATTACAGTTTATTCAAGACAATACTTCAAAAATCATCCTGAAAAGTAACACAGCTAAGGCTGAGGCAGACCATCTGCTTTTGTTACAGCTTTAGCAATTTCACGACGGTCTTCTCAAAGAATCACAAACAAAAAATCAGTCTGTCAGCCGCGTGATTTGTCCACTGGTGTGCAGGTAAAGCAGATTCATAAATAGTACACGTTCTTTGACTTTGTAATGGCAAAATATGAAAGTAACATTCAAATGAAATTAACATCTTTCAGGTTAATACATCACTTTGGGAGGATCTAACACCAACTTACCCGATACCAGTAGTTCGACCTAAGGAGAAAGACAGGAAGGAACGAACATCACAGGTACTGAACTGCTTCCTGTAAAAATTACATTATTTTTAAAAATTAAATATTTTAATAGTACATTTAAGATATTTTTATTATATCTTTATTAGATAGCAGACAGTAGAGTGATGACAGGCATCAACAGCCGTACTGACTCTGCAAGAACAGCAGCCACAATCGAGGAACCAAAATCACGTACGTACAGAATCTGAATTACAGTTCATTCAAGACAATATTTCAAAAATCATCCTGAAAAGTAACACAGCTAAGGCTGAGGCAGACCATCTGCTTTTGTTACAGCTTTAGCAATTTCACGACGGTCTTCTCAAAGAATCACAAACAAAAAATCAGTCTGTCAGCCACATGATTTGTCCACTGGTGTGCAGGTAAAGCAGATTCATAAATAGTACACGTTCTTTGACTTTGTAATGGCAAAATATGAAAGTAACATTCAAATGAAATTAACATCTTTCAGGTTAATACATCACTTTGGGAGGATCTAACACCAACTTACCCGATACCAGTAGTTCGACCTAAGGAGAAAGACAGGAAGGAACGAACATCACAGGTACTGAACTGCTTCCTGTAAAAATTACATTATTTTTAAAAATTAAATATTTTACTAGTACATTTAAGATATTTTTATTTATATCTTTATTAGATAGCAGACAGTAGAGTGATGACAGGCATCAACAGCCGTACCGACTCTGCAAGAACAGCAACCACAATCAAGGAGGAACCAAAATCACGTATGTACAGAATCTGAATTACAGTTCATTCAAGACAATATTTCAAAAATCATGCTGAAAAGTATAACAGCTAAGGCTGAGGCAGACCATCTGCTTTTGTTACAGCTTTAGCAATTTCACGACAGCCTTCTCAAAGAGCCGCAAACAAAAAATCAGTCTGTCAGCCGCGTGATTTCTCCACTGGTGTGCAGGTAAAGCAGATTCATAAATAGTACAAGTTCTTTGACTTTGTAATGGCAAAGTATGAAAGTAACATGCAAATGAAATTAACATCTTTCAGGTTAATACATCACTTTGGGAGGATCTGACACCAACTTACCCGATACCAGTAGTTCGACCTAAGGAGAAAGACAGGAAGGAACGAACATCACAGGTACTGAACTGCTTCCTGTAAAAATTACATTATTTTTAAAAATTAAATATTTAAATGCCATATTTAAAATATTTTTATTTATATCTTTATTAGATAGCAGACAGTAGAGTGATGACAGGCATCGACAGCTGTACCAACTCTGCAAGAACAACAGCCACAATCGAGGAACCAAAATCACGTATGTACAGAACTTTAATTACAGTTCATTCAAGACAATATTTTGAGAATGATGCTGAAAAGTATAACAGCTAAGGCTGAGGCAGACCATCTGCTTTCGTTACAGCTTCAGCAATTTCACGACGGTCTTCTCAAAGAGCCGCAAACAAAAAATCAGTCTGTCAGCCGCATGATTTGTCCACTGGTGTGCAGGTAAAGCAGATTCATAAATAGTACAAGTTCTTTGACTTTGTAATGGCAAAGTATGAAAGTAACATGCAAATGAAATTAACATCTTTCAGGTTAATACATCACTTGGGGAGGATCTGACACCAACTTACCCGATACCAGTAGTTCGACCTAAGGAGAAAGACAGGAAGGAACGAACATTATCACAGGTACTGAACTGCATCCTGTAAAAATTGCATTATTTTTAAAAATTAAATATTTTTATAGTACATTTAAGATGTTTTTATTTATATCTTTATTAGATAGCAGACAGTAGAGTGATGACAGGCATCGACAGCTGTACCAACTCTGCAAGAACAACAGCCACAATCGAGGAACCAAAATCACGTATGTACAGAACTTTAATTACAGTTCATTCAAGACAATATTTTGAGAATAATGCTGAAAAGTATAACAGCTAAGGCTGAGGCAGACCATCTGCTTTCGTTACAGCTTTAGCAATTTCACGACGGTCTTCTCAAAGAATCACAAACAAAGAATCAGTCTGTCAGCCACGTGATTTGTCCACTGCTGTGCAGGTAAAGCAGATTTGTTGCAATTGTGACCATAGAATGAAACCAATATAGCTATATGGAGTCAGTGTCAGAAAGTTCTTGGTTATAAGTATGTGCATATCTGCCTGCATGTAATTGCAACCAAAGTAAAGCACATTTGTTTAAATATGCTAAAACATTCATCACGATAATGACAGTATTGCAAAATCTATGTCACGGCAGAACCTGACACCGGAGTCGGTGATGAAGCCGGTTTACCGTCCACCCCTAGTGCCACTGTCACCAAGGATCAACTCTGCAACACCAGCCTCAATCAAGGAGAAGCCCAAACCATGTATGTACAGGATTATAATTGAGTAAAAACAAGATTTTGCATCACACTCACAAAAATCGAGCCATTAAGGCTGAGACCAATCATCTGCCACCTCTTTTGCAGCTCCACAAAGGTCTGTCCAAAAAGTCACAAACTCAGAAGCAAGTCATCAGCTGCAGGATTTCAGCACTGGTTTGCAGGTAAAACAGATTTGCTGGATTTCTCTGACTATGAAGTTAAACTAATACAGTCTTTTCCTTTCTTTTCTAAACGTGTTGCCTCTTGTGACATTCACCTTCCTTTCTTGTTGTATGTCTGGTTGTTTTGAAAAGCTCTGTAAATCTGACTGACATCTTTCAGGTGACTAGCTCAAGCTGGTCATGTCCAACAATCCCACCACCGGCAAGAGTAGTCCAGCCACAGGAGAAGGTCACCAAAGATCAAACATTATCACAGGTACTGCCCTGTTGAAATTCAACCATTTCCTGTTCAAGATCCTATGTTACCATTTTCAGTTCCTCATGAGCGCTTTCTGTGATTAACACCTCTTGACTTAAACACCAGATATAGCATATAGGACATAATGTGCCTATAATGAGCATTTTTAACCCTAGCAGTGACAGACACAACCATCAGTTTTTGCTTGTCCTTTAGCACTTTGTTGGTTTAAAACAAACAGCCACTTTGTATTCAGAACTGTTTACTGACATGACGTCCATTATATCTGTGTGTGTCCATGTACTGTGCGTGTTTGTGTGTGTGCTTTCATTCAAGGCACGCCAAGAGAGAGTGAAATCTGAATTACAGCAGAAAAGTCAGCTGAAAGAAGAAAAAATGGGTGAAATCATACAACTGGAGAGAGCCAGTGAGGTGAACAGCAGCATTTTGTTCTTTTTCACTTTGGATTTGCAGTTTGAGTAATGATATTTTAAATCAACCATTAGAAAAGTTCTGTAACACGCAGTTATTGCTGCCTCTTGAAGAAAATTATTTGAATAGTGTTTAATCATAATAAAAAAATTAAAGTAAACTGGATACTGAAGGTTTGAGATCAGTCATGTCTTTGCTTAAAAGAAAAGTTAAGGAATTCCTAAGTCCTAAGTCCAGCCTCAGTTTCATTCTCCCTCTGATCGGTGTGACAGAGCCGAGACGATGTCTGTGTAAAAGTGTAAGGCAGCACAGCGGGTCAGGACTCTGCTGAGTTACACTGCTGTTCTTTAAATTATATTCTTATTCCACGTATTTGCCAGCTGTTTTAAGCAGAGAGAGAGACGAGTGGGCACTCTTACAGCACTGACACAGAGCTGTACGCAGTAAGCAGACTCACTCACACACAGACAAGCACGAGGAGAGAAATCCACCCCACAAGGCGATCACACATAAAAATACTTGTTATAAATCCATGAGGTTATCAGCTCTGTGTGTGATTAGAGCAGAAGAGCAGTATTGCAGGATCTCTATGTAATAAGGGTTTTAAGATGTGGCCTTATGTTGCTTTTACAAGAAAAAAATTAAGTTGTCTGAGGTACCAAGTTTGCTCAACTGTTATTGGAGCACAGATCATAAAGGGGCGGGACTTTAGAAGGGTCAGTATATTATAGAGTTGCTGAATTACCTGGAAAAGACTTTAATTTTTGTGAAATTTGTGAAATGACTCATCATAAACATGTACAACTTTTTTCCTCTTTCTGACAGAGCGTCCCAGATTTAACTTGCACCAACGCCCAAATGAATTCTGCAGCAGCAGAGGCCACAATAAAGGAGGATCCCAAATCATGTATGTCGTAGTGTGGTTTTATTCAACATAGGAACTCACTGAATAATCATGAAAATGAAGCAATCGCTGTCTTCTTTCTCTACAGTGTGTGAAACTTCACGGCCTGATCCGTCCACTGGAATGAGGGTACATCAGACTTCTGACTTGTGGTGCAAAGCCAGTTTCACCACACTCTAAGACACTTTCAGCTTTAATTTTTGCCCATTTTATTCTCATATTTGTCAGTTTGGACTGCTTGAAGCCAAGTTTTTGTATTTATATGCACACTTTTACTTTTGGCCTCTTTGCGGATAGTGTAGAAGTTTAGGTTTGCACTGAATGTGTAACATGTTGCAGGGAAGGGAACTAGTCCAGATGTTTCCAGCTGCCACAACCGAGGAAACAGCAGTCCAACCAAAGGACAAAAACAAAGAAGAACAGAAATTATCACAGGTAGCAGACCCTCTGTAAATCTTATTTTTCAACTCACTGAGATGCCAGAGGGGAGAAGGTTGCTTGAATTGTGTTCAGTCATTAGGATATCATACATTAGCATCAGTTTAGCCATCATATTACCATTTGTTTATTATATTTGAGTTCTTAATATCTTTCAGGTGGAACATTTAGGCCAGGCGCTTTCAGCTACTACAGCCCTGGAAACATCAGTCCAACCAAAGGAGAAAGACAAGGAGGATCAAAGCCTACCACAGGTATAACACCTGTGCCCTAATCTCTATCAACAGTTATCTGCATATGAATACAGAATCTGTATTCTTAGGCTTTGGCCTGGATATCCATTATCCAGCTATCCAGTGGCTACACCAGAAGCCCCAAAACACTGGCTGTTGCCCCAAAAGCTAACTGCAGAGACACATTGCATACTGAAGCACCATGAAGCCACCTGGCTAAAAGGTGAAGAAGCGCATTTCTCAGCGCTAGTCAACACACAATTCTGCCCCTCTGCTGGTTTCTATTCACACAAGAGCTGAACTTTATAATAACATCATGAATTTAAAGCTTTTCTTGTTCCTGAATAAAGAGCAGACCCTCCCTCCATCCTGCCTGTCAGCCCTGCTCCCGTTTGTCCCCCTCTCTAGATACAGCTGAAAAATATATGAAATAAGTACATAACAAAATACTCCTATTTCTAATAAATGTAGTGGGTGGGCAGTTTGTGATATTTCATCATGTGGAGGAAATATCGGGGGAATCGAAAATCCGTGAGGACAGCAGGAGGACAGGAGAACATTGAGAAGAGTTGCAAATCATGGGACGCATATTTCATCATTCGTCAGAATCAGATAATAAGATTGATAGTCACCCTGCTGTATTGTAGCCGTGGATGTGTACATCGGTTGCACCAAAACTTCTGTTTCAGACTGAATTATGTCAAAAACTATTTGATGCACTACCACTGACACAGACATGAATAGTCACCAGAAGATGATACTGACATTTTCTGTATTGTTTGATCACTTTTCAAGTTGTTTTCGGCCTCTCCAGTGTTTCATATCATTGTAAACTGAATCTGTTTGTGTTTTAGACTGTTGGTTGGACAAAATGATGCCACATTGGACCCTGTGATTTTGTCAGAACTGTTTTCTGACATATTTTCGACAAACACAATCGATTAATTCATCTAAAAAATAACCAGCAGGTTAATAGCTGATGAAAAGAATCATTTGGCCTAGTTGCAGCCCCAGAATACATAAAAGCACTGAATGATAGGGTCCAAGACAGTCATCTATCTTGTATCACAAATGTCGCTGCAGTTGCAATAACACAAATTAATTTTTGCAGCATTTTGTAGAAATGGCTGAAAATATTATAAAATCCATCTTTCTCTGACAGAATGAGCCAAACTCAACAAGTGCCGCCACCACCCAAGTGAATCCTGCATCAGCAGAAGCCACAGCTGGGGAAGATCCTGCAGCATGTATGTATAATGGTTTATTAATGCATGATTGTGAAAATGAAGGAAATGTGTTTGACAGTGACCATCTTCTCCTTCAACAGCTTTTGAAACTGCACAGCTCTCAGACTTCTCCACTGGTTTGAAGGTACAGCTGATTTAGGACTTCTTCAAACACATTCAGTCTGATACACTATTTTATTTTATACTTTGCACAGATGCGCTCTTTGGTTTAATGTTTCTTGACAGCACTCTTTAGTGAAGGTTATTATATTTTCATTATTTATTTGTGTTCAGCTTGCACTGACTGTTGAACATGTTTCAGGTGAAGGAATTGGCCCGGATGTTTTCAGCTGCCAAAACACCGGAAACAGCAGTCCAACCAAAAGAGAAACACAGAGCGCAACAAAAACCCACATCACAGGTAGAAGGTCCTCTGTACAGCTCATTTTTCATGTCACTAAAGTACCAGAAAGTAGGCTACACCTATTAACTAGCTGGATACTTGAGTATTTATTATCTTTCAGGCAAAGCTTGTGGCCCAGAAGCTTTCAGCTGCCACAGCCCAGGAAACAACAGTCAAACCAAAGCAGAAAGACGAGAAGGATCAAAACCTACCACAGGTACAACACCAGTGCCTCCATTTTAGCTATTCTAGTGAACAGGGGAGCAATGCATCACAAAATTAACGGTTTATATCATCACAGTTCATTTTTCAGATCAGCAAAGAAAAGATTAAAAGAGTCAAATTAATTACTAACACTTTATAATAAGGGTCCATTAATTAACATTAGGTCATGCAGTAATAAGCATTGATAACAGTTAATTAATCATTATCTAATGTGTTTAATAGTTTAGTGTAGTAACATGTCCATGTTAACTATGGTATGGTAGTTTTTTAAATGGTATTTTAAATAAAACAATACAAGGAATAATCTCAAAAATAATCAACGGATTAACTATTGATGAAAGTAGTCAGTTGCCGCCTTAAAACATCAAAAACACAAAATGATATCTCAAGAAAATACTTATGTTGTAGTACAAATTTTTATGCAGGAATTGAAATTACACAAATTCATTTTTGCAGCATTTTGTACAAGATGCTTCAGATATTACAAACCTCCCACCTTTCTCTGACAGAATGTGCCAGACTCAACAAAAACCACCACCCAAATGAATCCTGCACCAGCACAAACCACAAGTGAGGGGGATCCTACATCATGTATGTATAATGGTTCAGTAACTGATAATCATGAAAATGAAGGAAATGTGTTTGACAGTGACCATCCTTTCTTTTAACAGCTTGTGAAACTGAACAGTTGTCACATTTCTCCACTGGTTTGAAGGTACAGCTGATTTTTGACTTCTTCAAACACATTCAACCTGATACTTTTTACTTTGTTCTGTTACTTTTCATGCACATTTTATAATAATGATAATTTTTTTCTTTATGCAGCACTATATCTTAATACTTATTTGAGTCCAGCTAGCACTGAGTGTTAAACATGTTTCAGGTGAAGGAATTGGCCCGGATGTTTTCAGCTGCCACAACACAGGAAACAGCAGTCCGACCACAGGAGAAACACAGAGAGCAACAAAAACTATCACAGGTAGTAGATATGGTTGGGCGGTATAAAGGTATTGCAATATACTAGGGTATTAAGAGATCACGACGGTATTGTCAAAAAGACAGATGCTCCTCTTTCTATGAAACTGATACAGAGAGGTTGTATTGTGATATATTGCAGTGTGTAGCGTCTGGAGAGAGAACTAACTAGTAAAACAGAAAAAGGCCTCTGCCCCTGTTTGGAAGTATTTTGGATTTAGTTCCAGTTGTAGAAGTAAGCAAGCAAACACTGCAGACTAGGGTCAGAGTGGTGTAGTGAGTCTTTGATTGATCAAATGAGAAAGCGGTGATGGCGAATGCGCGCTGAGCAAAGGAAAAAGTGAGCAGTGCAGTTGTCAGTCTGGCAGTAAATGTACAGTTTAGGTTTGAGTTTGTGAAGAAAAGCTGCTGCTTTTCAAGACCGAAGCAAAGCTCCTGAGTTTGTGTTGTTTCCCAACTGCTGTAATAGAGTTGCTGTGACAACCAGTTCTGTTTCTGTCTGCAATGGATTAGAGTCAAATTGAGCAGATTTACATAAGTCTAATTTTTCACATCACTGAGGTACCACAAAGTAAAAACCATAATACACAGGGGATGATTGCATGGGTATTTGGTGTGGTTACGAGGTGGTTGCTAGGATATACTCATTAATTAGTTGGTTACTTAAGTATTTATTGTCTTTCAGGTGAAGCTTATTGCCCAGAAGCTTTCAGCTACCACAGCCAAGGAAACAGCAGACCACCCAAAGGATAAAGACAAGAAGGACCAAAACCTACCACAGGTATAACACCAGTGCCTCGATTGTGCTGTTTTTAGATATGGTTGTGGTTTTATTTGAGACAGCAATGTTGGTCAGTCGGTCCATCACTTTGGTCCAGACTAAATAGTCTCACATGTGTCTTATATACGAGTCTATAGTGTTTCTCCTATTAGAAGACTTTTTCAACCAATTCAACAACTGCCGCATTTTAAATGAACAGAATATGATCATTCTTTGTGACACTTTCTCTCATTTTCTCCGACAGAATTTGCCAAATTTGACAAGTACCACCACCCAAATGAATCCTTCATCAGCAGAAGCCACAACTGAGGAGGATCCTAAATTATGTATGTACAAACCCCAATTCCAAAAAAGTTGGGACATTGAGTAAAACATCAATAAAAACAGAACATGATGATTTGCAAAAAAAAAAAAATCACCTGTATTCCATTGAATACAATACAAAGACAAGATATTTCATGTTCAATCTGATCCAAAAAGGTTGGGGCATGGACACGTTTAACATGTGTGTCACATCACCTTTTCTTTTAACAACACTCACTAAGCATTTGGGAATTGAGGACACAAATTGTTGAAAATTTTAAAGTGAAGTTATTTCCCATTTGTGCTTTATAAACAACTTCAGGTGATCAACAGTCCAGGGTCTGTGTTCTTCTCCCATTAAAAATGGGAAGACACATTGTTGTAACACGTGCAGAATGTGTCTTGGCATTGTCTTTGAAATAAGCAGGGACGTCTCTGAAAAAGACGTCTGGATGGCAGCACGTGTTGCTCCAAAACCTGAATGTACCTTTCAGCATTAATGGGGCCTTCACAGATGAGGGCACTAACAAACCTTCATACCATCACAGATGCTGTCTTTTGAAGTTAGCACTGGTAACAATCTGGATAGTCCTTTTCCTCTTTAGCACGGAGGATATGACATCCGTAAATTCTGAAAACAATCTGAAATGTGGACTTATCGGGCCACAGCACACTTTTCCACTTTGTGCCCGTCCAGCTCAGATAAGCTCAGGCCCAGGTAAGTCGGCAATTGGATGTTGTTGATATGGTTTCACTTTGCATGGTAGAGTCTTAACTTGCATTTGTAGATGCAGCAACAAACTGTGTTTAGTGACAAAATGTTCCTGAGCCCATGTAGAATCCTTTATACAGTTATGTGGGTTTTTAGTGCAGTTTTTAATGCAGCGCTGCCTGAGGTCATTTGCATTGAGTGTTGGTTTTACAGCATCCAATCTATTTTGGAATTGGGGTTTATATCACAGTTCATTGAAAGATAAATAATAAAATTAAGGAAATGTGACTGACAGTGTGCATCTTTTCTTTCAACAGCTTTTGAAACTGCACAGGTATCAGACTTCTCCACTGGTTTGAAGGTACAGCTGA
Organism: Lutjanus argentimaculatus; assembly: GCA_034769285.1. Classification (NCBI taxonomy): domain Eukaryota; kingdom Metazoa; phylum Chordata; class Actinopteri; order Lutjaniformes; family Lutjanidae; genus Lutjanus; species Lutjanus argentimaculatus. Next base: position 60,513 of record JAWZSL010000069.1, on the reverse strand, counting down.
CTTTTTGACTTCTTAAAACACATTCAGCCTGAAACACTAAATTTTTTTTAATATAATTTTGCAGATGGTACATTTTGGTTTACAATCTGCAAATGTTATTATGTTTTCATTACTTATTTGTGTTTAGCTTGCACTGACTGTTGAACATGTTTCAGGTGAAGGAATTGGCCCGACTGTTTTCAGCCGCCACAACACAGGAAAGAGCGGTCCGACCACAGGAGAAACACAGACAGCAGCGAAAACTATCAAAGGTAGGAGACCCTCTGTAAATCTAATTGTTCATATTACTAATGTACCAGAAAGTTTTAAAAAAAAGTAATAATATAAAAAAATATTTACAAAGGTAAGTATAATGTGTAGCAGATGTGTTTCATACCATAAGTGTGGTCACACTTTATTTTTACAGCAAGGCATAACAAGTCGTGCTTTTTATCAAATTACACAAAATTTGGAAATAATATGTTCTTCATTAGACAGTATTAGAACCTTAATTAGACTGTTATTCCACTTTATTACAGGGAATTAAAGACACATTACAACAGAACTGTACTGTAAATTAAAGTGAAATCACATATCTGCTATTTACCCATTTAAAAACAATATGAGAACCAGATCTACCAGGAAAAGGCAAAAATTATAATGGCAGAGTACTAAGAAGTAGTCACTGGTGTTGTCAGACCAGCAAACAAGGTGTGTCTCAAGTAGCAGATAGATGATTTCACTTTAGTTTGCAGTACAGGAAAATAAAGAGTGACTCTTAAATGTTGTTGTCTTATCTCCAGTGGATTTAAAGCTCCATCCAAACGGCTGCAGACAGAGGAGCGAACCAGGAAGCTCTGGGGAGGTTTGGCGGCGTCCTGTGGGAGGTTATACTGGGAGGTTGCTATCAGCAACAAGACTGAGTGTTACTGAGTGTTTGTTCACTGACAAGATCTTCTCATATTACTACATGGAAAACAAGATGGGAAAGACACTGATTATTTCAGCTGTTATAGTGTTACTATGAGGATGTGTTTTATGGTCAAAATTAGCATTTTTTTTAAGCCAAGTTTTGTTCAAGTAAAAACAGACTTTTTTTTTCTCATAAAAATGGTCCAAATCTAATCTAATGCAGTTGAATGGTGTGAGGGTCGTTCTTTATATTTTATAATGCTCCCTCCAGAGCCAGATATTCTATAAGTATGCAGTTTTCATAGATTTAAGTGGTATTCTCAATGATGAGTAAACTCAACTTAATGTGGTTTTGCTTAATGTCATGTAAATGACTGCTCTAAGCGAGTTGAGTTCATGTGGTCTGCGACATTTTCTTCATATCTAATTAAGAATGTCCTTTTTTGTACAAATACATGTGTTTCTTTATTTGAATCCCTGTTTGCTACCAAATCTCCACATCAGAGTGAGTAAAACTTGCTTGTAGTTACAGTAGACAAAAAGCTGTAACGTGCTTGCATTTTCTACTATCTTCATCTTCTTTTTCTTTTTATTCCTTTTTTCCTTTTCTTCTTTATTCGTTCTTTTATTATTTTTTATGTGCATTTCATGAACGAATGGATTGATGTTGACTGAAAAATAATGTGGAGTCCAGAGGAGTCTGTGGGGTCCTTGAGTTGTATTATTTTCTGTGAATATGACTGAATAAAATCATCACTCCGTCTTCTGACCCTGTCCTCTTTTGTCTTGTCATAAAGATAAAGTGGACATTTTAAAGCGATATTCCATCCCAGAATGATAATCCACTCAATATGTACTCTCCTCTATGCCGATGTGAAGATGGGTGAAGATCTTCAGTTCACAAAACAATCCTGGAGTTTCAGCAGAAAACAGGGTTGCAGCCAAATCCAATACAATGGCAGTGAATGGAGACCACAAAAGACACCATTTACACCATGTTTTTAGCCGAAATGTACATCTCACGAGATGTATCGCGAGACTTCGTATATCTCATAATGGCTGCACCTATGAAAATATTGCGAGATATACGAAGTCTCGATACATCGACACCACGTTTACATGCTACCTGGGAGGCTACATTTCGGCTAAAATCATGGTGTAAATGGTGTCTTTTGTGGTTAAATTTTAATGTCGCGGATTACACCACACGAGCAGGATGGAGACATTTTGTGTTTGTTTTGTGTTCTTTTTCTTTTTACATTTTATCCGTGGTCACCATTCACTGCCATTATACTGATTTGGCTGCAACCCTGTTTTCTGCTGAAACTCCAGGATTGTTTAGTGAACTGAAGATTTTCACCCATCATCACATCGGCATAGGGGTGAGTACATACTGAGTGGACTACTGTATCATTCTGGGGTGGAATATACACTCATTTATCTCATAAAAACTCTCTACTACTCATTAAATATGTCTGTCTTGACATTCACTGTAAGAGGTTGAGAAAACACAAAATTTCAAGACAACTTACTTAAGAAGATTTAGAGTTTGGAGCTTAACTCAAACTCATAAGTTCTGAAACAAACTTGAAAAAAGAAAAAAGAAAAAAAAAACAATTGTGCTGACCTACAGTCTAGTTGAGATAATTGACTTTTCCTTTTTAGATAAACTTGAATCTTTAAGTTTTAGACACCAAAAAAAAAAAAAAAAAAAAAAGATTTCTAAAATTCTAATTATTTATGATAATTATTTGTCATTATTTGGGTGCCTGGAATTTAATGGTTGTAAAAAGAAGAAACTTAAAATATTAGCCATTATTCATTTTCACCTGAATGAGGTTACTTCATTTTTGAAAAACAATTATGTGAGGTTTCTAAAACTGAAAGATTCAAGTTAATCTAAAGAAGGAAAGTGAATTATCTCTATAAAAGCTGCGTATCTACACAAATGACAAAAATGAAAAAGATAAGAAAACACAAAATTTCAAGGTAACTTACTTAGATTTTTGAGTTTTGAGCCCAACTCAAACTCCTCAGTTTTGAAAAAGTTTTACCAACTAGTTGTTTGTTTGAAAAATTTATTAGCCAAACTTTTTTTTTTTTTTTTTTTTTTTTTAGCTTATTTTAAAACTTAAGAGTTTGAGTTGGGCTCAATACTTAAAAATTGATTGCAGTAAGTTGCCTTAATTTTTTTTTACAGTGTTAAATTTCCACTTCATTTTTATAACAAGAGAGAACATAACTAAAAATGAAAAGTAAATTATCTCAACAAAAAGATTACAGTTTGCCAAAACCTTGTTTAGGTTGTTTGAAAACGTTAGAGTTTGATTCAAAACTTTAAAAAAACAACAACATAAAATTATGAGTATTCTCAACTTTTTTTTTTTTAACAGTGTAAACATATCAGAGATCATGTACTTTCAGCACAGCACGTTATTATGACACTCAATCAGAAGGGTATGTGGCCCATTACTACTTTTTATATGGGGAATGAACGTTCAATTAAAACTCCAAAACAAAATCTACATTGTTGTGAAATCTTCCAACAGTCTCACTCAAACACACCCAGAATGTGATGAGGGTGTAGGTGTGTTTGAGGTAATTAAAGGAAAACATCAGAATTCTTTTGCCTGAAACGAAACTGAAACAGTTCAGGAAGAGCAGAGAGGAGGAGAGACAGTGAATGAAAACCAGATCACACGGAGGAGCGTCAGGATCACAGAGAGCAAGGTAAGCTGCCTGCTGGAGATTTAAACTGATTTTGTTGTTATTCTTTACTTAAAATAATAATAATAATGATAATACCGCTCCTTGCTTGTGTTGTATCAGCTCTCAGATGTTCGTCGCTTTGGATAAAAACGTCTGCTTAATTAAATTGTAAGATTGTTAAAAAAAAAAAAAAAAAAAAAAAGTGTCTACAAGAACTATGAACTAGACGTTCAGTGACCTATGTTCCTGTTTTGCAACACTATAGTGTCCAGCTGATGGAGGAAATGAATTATATTAAAATCTGTTTTTGCCTTTGAAAGAAATTTTGTTTTGTTTTCAGACGTGTTTAAATGTTTGTTTTTTTTTTTTAGAGGTGACATGTGGTCATATTATGTTATTTAGAGGTTGTTTTGTCAAAGCGAGCTGTATCAGCAGTCTATGCAGGTTGTGTAATACTCTCGTTAATAGGATAGTGCCTGACTGTAAGAGACGGAAATTGTGGCTGGGCAGTCATGCAAATGAAAGCCTACTGTGGCGAAGCTCAGGTTTCAGGGTGTGTACACAACACGCCAAAAATAGTAGTAATACATATTTTAGTAAATTTTTCATAAAAGTGACTTAAATTCGTCCCCAAAGAGTAAAGTGATGTTATCTATTGCTAAACTTTAAACAAACTTATTTAACACAGGTATATGAATTTTTTCCAAGAATTCAAGAACGTGAGGGAGAAATCTAAAAAAAAATATTATTTTTGTGTTTATGTTTTTATTATTATATCACATCACACACACACTTGTATTTATAATTTATATTATATATACATTTTTATAATTAATTTTGCATAGCAATTGATATATTTTAGCTCTTTTATCTATCTAAGTTTTTTTTTTAACTGTCTGGATCTTGTACCTCTCTAGCCCACTTCTTGTGCTACTGTAAGGCTAAATGTCCCTCCTGAGATCAATAAAGTTTGATCTTATCGTGTCTTATTTTAAGATTAATTCCCATTTCAAGGATACTTCTTAAGATATTGAATCTGACAAGTGTTTTTTAGTGGATATCCACACTGACAGCTAACTCTCTGTAGTAAAACTTCATTTCATTCATTTGTGTAATTTACAGCAGGAAGTAGTCTGCACTGTACAACATACTCAGTACCACTAGAGGGAGACAAATCACTGTCTAATCCAAGTCCTCCACATCCATGCTGCAGACAGCTGAGTCAGCCGTCTTAAATTTTCACTGAAATTAAAGTAATGATGACTTAGAGAATGACATAGCATCAAATTCAGATATTTTACAGTAGAGCTAACAAAAGCAGTGGGGGGACTTCACACATGAGCATTAAAATCTTTATATTGGGTTTTAAAAATTTGTTTTCTAGAAATTAAACTTTGAGACAGGTGTTTAGCAGGGTCAAAACAAAGTATGTTTGGACTCAAAAATGTGTGCTTACTCTCTCAGACAAAAGGTCACCAGCCCAAAAAATAACAGAAAAAGTCATTTAGGATGAAGCACCAACCTCAAAGCTTGGCCAATTTGAGGAGTGCCAAGGAAATTTCAGTAAAAGCAGATATGGCACACAGCACATTTGATATTAATGTTGCTTTTCACTGAAATTGGACAAAGAATTTTCAGCAAAGCAGCTATAAGTCTAATGCAACTGACCACAAAACAATGACAAACACGCTGTTAATGTGCAAAGGTGGACAGTCCATGAAGCCACAATTAATAAAACACATCCAAAATGCAACAAGTACATTTATTCCATATGCATAGTCAGACAACTGAGCCTGGGAAACAATGTGTCAGATGAAGTGGCTATCACAACCTCAAATGCATTAAGCATAAACCTGTTTATTGTGCACACACTTGTAAAACAAAAAAAAAAAGCAAAAACAAACAAACAAACAAACAAACAAACAAACAAAAACAACAAAAACAAAACTTGTAGGCCAACGATAAACATGCATCCTGCTGTGCACTGGTTATAATCTTACAGATCAAATGTCTATAACAATGTTAGAATGAAAGAATTAATAGCCACAGTGCAGCCACAACAAGAAGTGCATTTAACCCCATGCCTGTCAACTGTGTACACAGTGTAAAACAAGCTGCCTGGTTATTACTTTTACACATTTCTTTATTTAAAAATACACAATACTAAAATGCTTGAGGGGGCTACACAGATTTGTGATGTGGCTGTAGCACCTCATAGCACGAGTGTGGTGTCATGCCTGTTTTATATTTATACTCGTTGTATTTGTTGGTTTCATTTGGTTCGTTTCAGTGAGGTAGGTTCAGGCATGAGGAGTGAGACTGGGTACGGTTAAGATAAGAATATCAGCATAAGACAATCAGAGGCAGTCATGCCTTCTGTTATAGAAGCATTGTTAAAATATTAATGGGGACGACATGGAGAGTAGCTGCTTTTACATACAGTAGCTAATGGGAATCTAATAAACAAACAAACAAACAAACCATCCTGGGAAAAAAATATCAAGTACCTTTGCAGAACCGCAGTCAACTTTCTCGTCTCTTGTATCCTGTACTCAAATGTGCTGATGTATTAGACTTGTCTATGTTGCAAAGAAAACTAAATTTTGAAAATTGGCTAAAAGATGTGGGGCATGGACCAGTAAAAGTCACATATAGCCTAGTCACATCCTAAGTTTGCTAATGTTAGCAAAATGCGAGAGAAGTAGCTCACTAATCTACATCAATTGTTAGTTTGAGTTAGCTAGAATTTTGCTAACATTAGCTAACTTAAAATGTGACTATAATGCCTACAGTATCTTGCTGTTACAGGCCCCCCAGCAACATCTTTTAAGCATTATAAAAAATTGTTTTTTTCTTTTCAACATAGATGAGACACACTTAGCATATTTAAATACAAGAGAGGAGAAAGTTGACCAAGGGTCTGCTGGTTTCCAAGCTTGCTGAACTGTTACTGGAGCACAGAAGTTACTGGGGCAGAATGTAGGATGGGGTAATTGTTAACAGGTTTGCTTAGATATTTTTCCTGAATCCTGAACATTGAGAATCAGGTGCTGCTTCTACAGATGTGGAGCCAATTCTTTCCTAAATGTGTTTACTTGGCAGAGGAATGTATGAAAAAAACAAAACACCTTTACTGTCTAAAAATGTGCATTTGACTTCTACAGATATTCACCACATCAGACATGAGCTTCCAGGTTTGTGGCTGCTGCGGCTGGTCCAAAGTTACGACCTACAAGGGCCTGAGGATTCACCAGGGAAAGATGGGATGCACGCCGAAGGGCCTGACGATCCCTGAGAGTGAACAATACAGATTTAACAGTTTTACACCTAAAGTTACCTTCGGACCTACGATCAAAGTGGAAAAGCCTTTTGCGGACATCTTCACCCCTTCTATCAAGTCTGGTGAGTGGTACACAACTGATTCCTCTTGTGCTCATCCATGGTCCCTGGTGTCAATAAATCATTTAATGCAAAGGGTCAAATGTAGCAAAAACAAGGCTAGATAGTGAGTTAAATGGTGGACAAAAATGTCTGGTGCTCTTTACTGACAATACTTGTTGTACAGACATGATGAAGTGCTCTTAAGAAACACTTAAGAAATTTTTTCACGCCCATATCAGTGTTGACTCCATTTAACTTCCCAGTACAATGAACCACAGACTAATCTGACCCATTTTCCCAAACTACTGAATATAACATTATTATTTACAGCCTCAAAAACAGAATTTACTTAATTAATTGATTTGCTTCTTTATTTTCAGCAGGTGAACAGAACATCTTGAGTACCCTGTGGGAAGAACCAATTTACAGCACTCCAGTCAGCAAAGAGGTACATTCAAGCAGACTGTATTGAATAAAAAGTTCAGGACAGACCTCGTTCTTGTCCCTTATACAAAAATTGTTGTGGATAATAAAGTTGTTAAAGCAGAAGTTTTAACACGTTACGTTAGATCAATATGAACTAAAAATACATTAATGTATTTGTAAAAACTGGCTGAAGTGTCATGGAAATATGGAGTGACCAAGAGAAGTTGGCAAAGGTTTGTTGAGTAAAACACATAAAATCTTATCTTCTACTTTTCTCTGCCAGTCTTTCCTGACGCCGGTGTCACAGACCCTCAACACTCATCTTACAGACGCAGAGGCCGTACTGAAGGAGACAAACAAATCACGTACGCTCTATGACTGTAATTCACTTGTATAATAAATTAATATATAACAGGACCATAACAGGAATAACATGTAGAAACAATTCAAAGTGCAGCTTTGTTTGACAGTGACCATCTTCTTTCTCTACAGTGTTTGAAACTCCACAGCACTCTTATCAAACCACCACCAACACTCGGCGAGCGCTCGACTTCTCCACTGGTGCACAGCAGGTACAGCAGATTCTCCACGTGTTTAAATGTCCTGCTGGAGATAAAATCCAACTTAATGCTGCGAACAAATTCTTAGAGGAATAGTTCAGATCATTTCAAGTGGGGTTGTAAAAACTGGTTTAAGTGTCATGGAAATATGGAGTGACCAGGAAAAGTTGGCAAGGTTTTGTTGAGTAAAACCAATAAAATCCTATCTTCCACTTTTCTCTGCCAGTCTTTCCCGACGCCGGTGTCACAGGCCTTCAACATGCAAACAAATCTTGCAGCTGCAGAGGCCATACTCAAGGACACATACAAATCAGGTATGCTGTATAACTGTAATTCATTCATACCAGCAGAAGAAGGAGAAGCAATTCAAAGTGTGTCTCTCCATTCCATGTGACCATCTTCTTTCTCCACAGTGTTTGAAACTCCACCGCACTCTTATCACACCACCACCAATGTTCGTCGAGCGCTTGATTTCTCCACTGGTGCACAGCAGGTACAGCAGATTCTCCACCTGTTTAAATGTCCTGCTGGAGATAAAATCCAACTTAATGCTGTGAATCAATTCTAGAATGGCTAGTTTAGATTATTTGAAGCGGGGTTGTTTGAGATACTTTTCTGTATTACCTAGTTGACGCACCCCAGTTTGGGGGTATGGAGCAGAGTGGAGTACCATCAGGGAAAAGCTAAGCAATGTACTGCTGTGATCAGGGTCAGCAGCAAAAGATGTGTTAGCTACCTAAGAAACGGTCCTCTAAAGTAATCATATCGATTTAAGTGTACACTGTATTTATAATATTGTTACCACTTAATCCTGCAGCCAGACAGCCTGTTTTGACAGGAAACTGCCATTATATGAGCCAAAGATCACTTTATCCAAATGACCAAACTTCATAGGACGAAATCAGCAATTTTACCTTGCAGAACATGTGAGCTGCTGAACAACTGCTGCCTCGATTGGTTAGTTTGTTTTGGTTATTGTGTGACTTTGATGTTTTAAAGGTATAGCTTTCAATAGATTCACTGCAGTCACACAATAACACAAATAAACTAACAGATTGAGGCAGCAGTAAAGACCAGCACCCTGTGTTCTGCAGGGTAAAGTTACTCACTTTGCCTGTGGAGTTTGGTTGGTTTGGAAAGAGCAATACCTGGCTTATACAACAGCAGTTTCCCCGTCCAGGGCAGTATATTGTTCAGCTATCGTGCTTGTACTCCTCTCTACTTCTCCTAACTGGGGGATTACATTGATTAGCCTACGCCATACAACCCCTCTTCAAACAGCCAGAACTAACCCTTTAAAGTGTCAGGGAAATATGGAGTGACCAAGAAAAGTTGGCTTGTACTTACCTTCTACTTTTCTCTGCCAGCCTTTCTCGACGCCAGTGTCACAGGCCTTCAACACCCATCTTACAGACGCAGAGGCCGTACTGAAGGAGACAAACAAATCACACATGCTCTATAACTGTAATAAAAAAAACTTGTATAATAAATTAATATATAACAGGACCATAACAGGAATAACATGTAGAAACAATTCAAAGTGCAGCTTTGTTTGACAGTGACCATCTTCTTTCTCTACAGTGTTTGAAATTCCACAGCACTCTTATCAAACCACCACCAATGCTCGGCGAGCGCTCGACTTCTCCACTGGTGCTCAGCAGGTATGGCAGATTCTCCACCTGTTTAAATATCCTGCTGGAGAGCAAATCCAGCTTCATGCTGTGAACAAATTCTTAAAGGAATAGTTCAGATCATTTCAAGGGGGGTTGTATGAGGTACTTATTTATTACCTGCAGTAGATGCCGGACAGCACGGCCCCAGTTTGGAGAAGCAGAGACGAGTATCAGTATGGAAGCTAAGCAATGTACTGATGTGGACAGGGTCAGCGGCAAAACATATTTTAGCCACCAAAAAAATCAATATCAGTCTAAGTGTATGCTATTTTTCAAACATTTCCACCGTGACATTAGACAGTCTTTATTGACAGGAAACTGATGTTATACTGTATAAGCCAAATATCAGCCTCTCTCGCCCAATCAAAATCCACGAGTGAAGTCAATAATTTACCTTGCAGAAAATGGGAGTTGCTGGTCTACCACTGCCTCTAACGGTTAGTTAGTTGGTGTTATTGTGTGACTTTGGTGTGTTAAAAGGTACGTTTGGATTCACTGAAAGCACACAATAACACAAACAAACTCACAGATTGAGGCAGTGGTAGACTGAGCAACTCCTGCATTCTGCAAGGTAAAATTACTGATCTGCCAATGGAGTCTGGTTGGTTTTGGAGCAAGTGATATTTGGCTTTTATAATGTTGGAAAAGGGTGTCTGAAGGCAAGGTAAACCTTTTTTAGGTGCCTAAAATATGTTGTACTGCTGACCCTGTCCACAGCAGTACACTGCTGAGCTTCCGTGCAGGTACTCCTCTCTGCTTCTCCAAACTGGGGGCAGGTCGACTGGCATCTGCTGTAGGTAATAGATAAGTGCTTCATACAAGCCTGCTTCAAATAATCAGAACAGTCTCTTTGTATTACGACATTTCTTTTTTGTTACCATGCACCCCTTTCAAATGTGCTCTCATTAATTGATCCATTGCAGATTAAGACGTTCTCCTGTGCGTAAGTTAAGTCCATCATTATATTACCATTTGCTCCAGCTTGCAATGTGTTTTCATCCTTTAGTTGGGGCAGCTGCCCTGGGATCTTCAAACAACCACAGCTCAGGAAACGGCAGTTGGACCACAGGAGAGTGAAAGGGAGCAAGAGAGGGAAGCTCAAAAACTACTGAAGGTACTAAACTAGTTTATTGTTTTGAATCAAAATGAGCAGTGTGGCTCAAGATATGAAATGTCAATCTTTTGGTCGGTCTGTGAGTCCAGCAGTCAGTCAACAACTGTTGGATCACCAGGGCCTTTAGAGGATGAATCCTACTGACTTTGGTGATCCTCTGACTTTTCTTCTAGGGGGGCTTGGCTATATATTGACCAGAATAGTAGTCTCATGTCACGATAGTCATCCAAAGTCTTGGACGATATCTAGTCCCTAGATATGTTCTCAAATGTTGGATATTATATTGTGATATAATGTAAGATGTCTATGAAGATTTTCAGTCATCCAGGTCACAATATTCTCTAGGAGCTGTATGTAGGCAACTGGACTTGCTTGAGGTTCTTGAAGATGTTTCACCTCTCATCCCAGTGGCTTCATCAGGTCTAACTAACTAATGGGAAGTTCCAGGAAATTAATCTCCTTTGGGGTTATTAGCCTGACATATCAAATAATTGCCAGAAAATCATTTTTTTACATTGTGTGTATTGGACCCTCTGACAAATCTATATTTAAAAAATCTATATTTCTATGTATACTATTACTATTATTATATGTTTTTTATTCACATTTGATACATTGGGCATCTATGAAACAAATGAAAAGATTCATTAATCACAATAGTTCTGATGGATGCTTGGGTTTATGAACCAATGGACTGTTGAAACAAAATAGTGGGATAAACACAGGTGTTACCAGTGATACTAATTACAGTCCTGTTCCATTTAGTGTAGCAGAGCCTTTCCAGTGAGCAGCACTCTGACTCTGTTTGACCTGAATCATGTCTAAATGACTGTGTGTGTGTGCATGCAAGTGGTAACTACAAGGTGTGCATGCTAATATCAGTGCTTTTTGTCTTCATTCAAGGCAAGGCAAGACAAGATAAGGGCTGATTTACAGCAAGAAATTCAGATGAGAGAACAAAAGATGGCTGAAGTCAGATCATCTGCAAATGCCTTCAAGGTAAGCTACAGCAGATGTTTTACGTGTTATCTGTGCCAGGTCTAATCTGGAGGGGATCATGCATTAGGTTGTGTGGTGAGCTTGTGTAAGCGTTACATCTGTCTGTAATTCACAGGCCGTAGTGGTCTCTAAATAAAGCTCCAAATTTAGGCTTAGTCTTGGGTATATAACGTAGCATGGATACTTTCAGATGGGTCACTGACCCCTTACCTCAACATATTTAAATGTAAAGGGGTTCTATAGGTACCCAAGAGTCTCCCCTTTACAAAAATGCCCACTACATGGAGTAAATGTGTTATTTGGGCCTATTCTAAAATGGTGTTTTTCTTGTACACTGGGCTCTTGTTGATTCAATGAGCCCATTTGTATTCATGTGTGATGATGTTAGTCCCCGTAGTAACCATTTCATTGTAGGGAGACCATTTTTTGAAACTTGAACGCGATACGAGTTACTTGGAACGAGGTTAAGTTACTGGGGTCAAGTTAATCATCTCTGTGCCAAAACTCTGAGCTTCTGAATAGTCACAACTTCCACTGGGACCTGCAGGCTCTGCTCTATGAATAGAAAACGTCAAGGGTAAATTATTTTGAACTTTTGGAAGCAGAAAAATTTCGATTTCTATATCTATTATATTGTTGTAATACTGACTGGTTGCTTCGACAATGCAAAAAAAACTATTAAAATCCCAGTTGGGTGTTTTTGGCAGTTGTGGTGGAATTGCAGTAGGTGCTTCACCATCTGTTGCCTGGAGGTGATCAGCACTTTACTGAGTGACCTCTTCTATATTTTTTCAAGTTATTACTTTTTTAACATCCTCACTGTCTATTACTCCTTTCAGGGCAGCTTGGATACTGAATGTCAGGAGATCAATAAAGTGTTCTCAGAGGTGAAGAGAGTTGTGGAGGACACTTGGAAGAAAGCCCTTCAACCCTTGGAAGAGAGGTCTGTAAAGAGTGACATCAACAATATTGTATTGCATGTTTTGTAAAAATAAACTAAAGTACTGTATGTTATTTTTAGGAGACACAAAGTAAAGAGAGAAGCACAAGATCTGGTTGAAAAACTGCAAAAGGAAACTGACAAACTCAAAATGACCTTGGATGAATTGGACCAAAACCCAGACTTCCAGGTGAAGTTTTTGGCCTTTTCAACATTTGAGGAAGTCATTATGCTTCCCGTCTGCTGCATGTCACAGCGTAATATGACAGATCCAGGGGAAGTTAAACAAATATCTGCTATTTTGAGCTACATTAATGGAATACAGCATCAAGATCATTGCAAGTTAAAGATATCTGCAACAACTTAGTGTGTTTTTCCACTCGTTGTGTATTTTATACTGATTATGTCATGTCTGACCCTTGCACCCACACACACACACACGCACATGCACATAGGTTTCTCCTCGAACAGGCCTGGATGAATCTCGAGATTGGAAGAATGTAACTGTCGACGTTTCATTCTCCCTCGGTACACTAAGAAGTCAAACATCAAACATGATGAAACAAATTCAACAGAATTTGGAAAGACTCTCTTCTGTTGGTGAGTACTCTGTAAGTTTTTCATTTCATTTAATCAAAATCTGCATTTAATTAATAGCCACTCATCAAAAGATAATTTCTCTCTCCACAGAACTCAAGAGGATTCCCACATTTGCTGGTAAGTGACTCAAAAAAGTGTGATTTAAACTGGAAAATGGTGATTGTTCTGCATTTTGATTCTAAATATCAGACTGTATAGGTGTATTGTGTAGAAGCCCTAGTGTAGAGACAAAAGAAGGTAAACTGAATTATTCTTGTCAAGACCCTTTGACATTTGCCAGGGTCCAGCTTATATTATATATATATTATATTATAGTGTCTGTTCAAATTGTTTTCTCGTTTAAAAGTCTTTTCAGATACAGCATGGTGTTTTCACACAATTTTTTTTAGAATATGTTGCAGCCATCAAATTCAGAATGAGTGTATATTTACATAAACAATTACGTTTGTCAGTTTGAATATTAAATATCTTTGGACTATAATCAATTGAATGTAGGTTGAAAAGTTTTTCCAAATCATTGCACTCTGTCCCTGCTCTTTTGGAATTATGTTTGTAGATGACAACACCTACATACAAGTCAAAAAGAAGAATTAGGGTCAGGTCAGGCTAAGAAACTGACCAGTCACAGCAGGGTGTTGTACTTATGATTGTTATCATGATTACAAAACTTTAATACGTGTTATGCTAGTATGTATGTTTTTTTGTTGTTTGTTTTTGCCTTGATCTGTATCCTAGTTTCTTCTTTGTAATCACACTTTTTTTTGGCCCGTTCCTTGCAGACTTCTCTATGAAGACATGAACATTGTTCAAAAAAATTGTTGCTAACATAAAGTGTTAGCAATACAGCATCAGAGGAGACAAAAGTGAAGTAACATTAACCCAGTCAATGCAGGTTTCAGGCATTTAAGAAAATTAACAACTGTTTTACCAAGAAAGAAATGCATTCATCATGTTTGATACCTTAAGGATATACGTGATGAGACTCTCCCATCCACAGGACAACATTATTTGTCTGTACCTTTCAGAGCTGTTACACATCACTGTTAATAAATCTGTTTTATTCCAAGACAATGCTACGATTAAGCTTTGGTTAGGTTTCAGCACAAAAACAAGGTTCAGGGAAACCTCGTACTTTGGTTTAAAATGATTACCTTGTTGGGTTCATGGACCTATGCCCTAATCTGAAAATTCATCATTATTCTAATTCCTTGATTCTGTTGTGTTCTATTCAATTGCAGTGGACGTAAAGCTGGACCCGACCACTGCGCACAGATGCCTTGCTCTTTCTCACGATGGGAAGGAAGTGAAAGATGGAGGAACGAACCCAAGAGTTCCTGCTGGTCCTGAGAGGTTCGACATGTTTGGCAGCATCCTGGGGCTCAACAGGTTGACCTCTGGGAAGTCCTACTGGGAGGTGGAGGTCAGCAACAAGACCGGATGGGATCTAGGTGTAGCAAGACGCAATGCAAACCGTAAAGGGAAACTCTCAGCTGACCCCAGGTAATGGCTACTGGGTCACTGTACATTATGAAGATGAAAAGTACGCAGCTCTGTCAGAACCACCCATCAGCCTCTCCCTGCCAGTGAAACCTCAGAAGGTGGGGGTGTTCGTGGATTACGAGGAAGGTCTTGTGTCCTTCTACGATGTGACAGCTCAATCTCACATCTACTCGTTCACTGAGTGTTCATTCAGCGATAAAATTTGCCCATATTTCAGTCCACATCTTCAACAAAATGAGAAAAACTGTGATCCTCTGGTTATTTTCTGCTGTGAAAAAGCACTGAAAGTTATAAAGCACCACTCAATGAAATGTACACATTTGGGTGTGCAGTAACATTTTACTGAGGTGTGATGTTTCAGTACATCAACAAAGGTTTTCTTTTTTCTTATTTTTGTTTTCTTCTCAAATGGATATTCTTAATTCTTATATGATGAATACTTCATTTGTTTTGACCAATTTAATTTTATCTGCTATATATTTTTCTATTCTTTATTTTTATGTGTCTGGTTTGCTATTATATTGTAATTTATCTACACTTAATCTAACACCAACATTTGGTACACACTGTCCACTTCCTTTTTATAGACACTTTGATGTTTCCATGTTGAGCTGTTCAACCATTTGTCTTGAGTTTGTTCATCTTGTGGCTTCCATTGCTAAATATGCCTGTCACTGTTATCAGCCACAGCAATGCAAAAACCATCTGCCTAATATTGCAAAATTGTTTAGGTGGCCCTTGTGCAACCAAAACAGCTCTGACCCATTGAGGCAAAGGCTCCACAAGACTTCTGAACGTGTCCTGTAGTATCTGGTACCAAGACGTTAGCAGCTGATTCTTTAAGTACACATAGATGCTCACTAAGATTGAGACCTGGGGACTACAAAGGCCAAGTCAACACCTTGTCAACACCAGTCCACATTCTTCCATTGCTCCATGGTCCAGTTCTGATGCTCAATTTCCAATTGTAGGTGTATTCAGTGGTGGACCGGGGCCAGCATAGGCACTCTGACCGGACTGTGGCTATGCAGGCACAGATACAGCAAGCCGATTGTGTTCTGACACTTTTCTATCATAGCCAGCATTAACTTTTTCAGCAATTTGTGAAACAGTTGCTCTTCTGTGGGATTGAACAGGACAGGTTAAGCCTCATTATGCTCCTTTTTATATATGAAAATAGATATGTACGTTTTAAATGATGTAACTGCCCACATAGTTCTGTGCACCTTTTATGTTGGCAATACATCATCAATAGAGGACACCACTCAGTCAAAACTTAGCCCCAAAGAAAAGGAAGAAGAATCAAAATTTTTTAGGATGTTTGAAGCTTCTTCATTGTATCTTGTGGTCATATCTCACTCGAACTATTGGCTACACTGCTACACTGCCCCCTTGAGTACTGGAGGTGCTGCTCTTATTCGTGCATGTTCACTTTCACATAACCAGCAGAAAGATGGATGAAATGAATGCAGAAGAGGGCTGTGTCTGTAATCATATATGTATCTAACGTCACCGCATAAATGAGCCTTTAGCTTTTGTTCCCCATATGCATAACTGAACTTTGGGCGCCCATGACCCTGTTGCCAGTTCACCGGTTCTTCTTTGTTTAACGACTTCACCACTGATTTCTGAAGACCTGCCATTTTGGAGATGCTCTGACACAGTTGTCAGCCATCAATTTATATCCCAGCTCTCGACAGGCGCCATTGTAACAAAATGATCAGTCTTATTCACTTTGCCTGCCAGTGGTTTTACTGTTGTGGCTGATCAGTGTACATGAATAGAACTTGGGTATGGGAAAGAATATATAAATTTTGTAACATTTTTTAATTGTTTTCAGAAAAATAAAAAATAAAACATTTTTGACAGTGTATTTGTTGATGGAACTGAAAGTCAAACACCCACCAGTACAATTGTAATTTGTGTCATTTTTATGCACAAAACTGGATGTAATGATGGTGATGTTGTTCAGCAGGCATTTACATTTACATTTGTCCTCATATCTTAAAAAGTCTCACCCAGAGTAACTGGGTGCTTATTTGGTTTTCTTGCATCAACCCATCTTGACAGCGTCACATGTAGCTCCTAACAAAAGTGCCCCACCTCATTTGACAGAAGTTGGTTTGTGTCAACACAAGTACACCAGATGAGTTTGCAGTATTTAAAATGGCTGCTAACTTTTTTGGGCTTAAATGATTGGCTGTGATCAAATGTTGACATTGTGATATTACAGGCGCGCTCTGCAGGTTTGAGCTAAATAGCTCTGAGCCAGGTGATCTTTGCATACTGGGATGTGGATAAGTGAAACAACAGTTGCTAGAAGCTAGCTGAGGAGAGAATAGAAGTCTTAAGGTTAAAACACACCACTGCTGGATGCCACTCCTCAAAACAGCTGCCCCTATTATTTTCTATGGACAAGCCCAACGCGTCTGCGTGTGTGCCGCCACCACAGGGCACTTCACGCCACTGTCCTACTCCAAGTGTCACAGCACATAGAAAAAAATGACCTTTCCCCCGAGAAACAGCTGTTTAGTGCTTCAACACATTGTTGGCCTAACTACAGACGTTATGTACTTGCATGTTACTTGTTTTTCACTATAGATTCAACTCCTGTGCTCCAACTCCACTCTCTGCCTGCAGCTGCCTGCACCCTGTCTCCCCTGGCAGCTCTTCTCTCCCTCTGCTCGCATTGCAGCTCAACTTCCTCTCTTTGCCCCTGTCTCTTATGTGTGTAGGACAATAGAGAGACCAGAGCCTTTTTACATACACTTGTGCTGTTTGGCTTGACTCGGTTTGACTCGACTCATCCGCCAAGCATGGCAGGGATTCACATCTCAGCAATCTTTCAGCCCATATGCACTTGTCTTTAGTCAAGCGGCTGGCACAGAACGTTTCACTTCCTATAAATTCTTCATAATAAAAGTTCCCCTTTGTTTTGTTATGTAAAAGCTTTTATTATGAAGCAGCAAAGTCAGGAAGTGTTTCCATCAGCAGTTATTTAATAGGACTCCATCAGCTGTAAACTGAAAGCGAACATGGCAAAACAGTAAAATAGAGCAGAAGCCTGAAAGTACAAACAGCTATACAGAAGAGAAACAAAACTTCAAACCACAGAGATTCATTTAGAAGCTACAAAGTAGTGAGAGATTAACACACAGACACATCTACAGACCACTTTTTCTCTGCTCTCCTCAGCTCAGTCTGACAACACGTTTGTTTGAGGGGAGAGATGGCGGGTTGGAGATGCTGATATTGAGAAATATCCCGAGCCCAGTGTGCTGGATGAGGATGATGCTCCACGGTGTTGCACAGCGCTTTGCATGTGTGGACATGACGGCACATGATACACGACACATGACGTGTCACGCCACTGCGCTGGTAGTTAGCCTTTACCTGGACTAGCATCAAACTATGTTTTCTTTTTGATACTTGGATGGCTAGGATCTTCTTCAGGACCTTCTCCCTATTTTCTTTCTTGCTCTTGACTCAGACAAATCGAAATAATGAGTCAACATTCGTACGTGGCCTTGAGTGATGCATCATGGTTCACATACTTTTTTTCTGAGTGAAAATAAATCAAGCCAATGGAAAAGCACAAGTTTAAAAACCAATGACTCAGACCACAGTGAATAAACTATAGGTTTGAAAACACCCATAATTAACAGCAGGAACATGTAATGTTGTGATAGCTAAAACTTGTACTTAAACAATATCAATATTATGCAGTGAAACTTTGATCTCATTACACAGATACCTGGAGTACTTTGGCCTCTGTGGCAGAACTACAGTCCTTCACTGACACTCCACAGGGTCAAATCCAGCAGATCTGTAGTCGTGCTGGCTGACATGTACGAGGCGCTAGTGGAAGAGGAGGCAACTTGTGCATCAGCCACCTACCCATGATGATATATGAGGTTGTATCTGACTAACATCTGGGGCTGCAGAGTTAAAAATGTGAAACCTCGCCGATATCATGTGATCGTGGCATGTAATAAGATTGACAACCGCTGCCTCCCTGTTCATTTTGAGAGCTAGCTGGATAATATACCCTGCATGTAACCTTAGAGTAACTCACAGTTTTGGAGGTTTTGTGCACACTTAATTCCTGCTGTTAGGCAAAATATTCCCTGACATCTAAAGTTTCTAGAAAGCTTAGTTAAATGAATGAATTTTGCTCATAAAAATACAAAGAAATGTTGACCTGCCTTTTCGTTCTGAAGTTACACATTCTCTCTGTACAACTTTGAACCTGTTTCCACAACATTTTCTAATCATGATGTTGTGAAAAACACTGTGCTATGCATAAAGAAGAAAGTGACTTACATTTCCTTTGAACTGTCACAACGAGACACTACATTCACACGGCAGTGATTTTCCTCTGACTAAAAACATAAGCAACATAAAGATTCAGTGTGAAGCTACAGAAGTACTGAGAGCTGAACATGAAGACACTTTTAAAAACATCTTTCTCTCTGCTCTCCTGCACACACATGAGCTCAGTATCACAACACTTGTTTGTTCAAGGCACAGAAAAGGAGGCTTGCTAAAGTTTTACCTGCGGTCAGCGTGATGTGATGTATCTGAAATGATGCGTCCACTCCGCTGTCTCCACACCACTGTCTCAACACCTCTATGACCTGAAAACATCCTGAAACATGGACACTCCGGCTAGCAGCTTTGTTGGACATGTCCAAATATGGTTGAGCCAGAGGCTGGGGACAGCATTGTATTTTTTTTCTTCTGTGTCAGGAAGTTGCAACGAGGTGAGCTGAAGTGAACAACTGATCACCCAACTCTGCTGCTTTACAGAGTTTTCAGCCACTTTTAAATCATTGTTATGATTTTACAGCACATTTGATGTTTTTTCACAGTTGTCAACTTATGTAGCCAAAAAAACAGAGATCAGAATCAGATACAGACTATAAGCTGAGCCGTGGCAGTTCAAAATTATTTAACAAACACAAGAGTCAATATGCAAAAAAGACTTTTGGTCAGGCAGGTACAGGTCACTATCATTCTTTCTTTTATTCATTTATTTATCAGTGAAATAAACAAGAAACAAGGAGCAAGTAAGCAAGAAACATTGTGGCAGGAAACAATGACAAAATACAGACGTGTTGCATGTAGGGTTTAGAGCCACGGCTAGTTTGCAATCCCTGTTCCTGGTTAGATTTTTCTACTTAAAAAGGTCATGACAAAAAAAAAAGCAAAGAACTCATTAGAGAAATATAATAATACAAGTACATAATAAATAGTGAAATGCATAAACAGAAATCACTGATCATTGGTCACAGGTCTGGTTTTGTTTGAGTCAGTTAAAATAAAATAAAATCAAAATTTTAAAAATGTTAGAAAAAGCCAAACAGGATTTAAAAACCACAAAAGCAAGCGCAAAGGCAAGAACTTCAGAATAAACAGGAAACAACTAAACTAAAACCTTTAACCGTGACAAGTTCAGTCAGAGCAGGCCTTATAGGGTACATCCCAGGTCTCTTAAATTGCATCCATGCATCCCTCATTTGCATCCTTTCCTTGTGTCTTAGTCCCTCCCACCAAGGACGCAAGGAAACCATGTGAGGAGAGAGGACACAACGAAACTGAAAGACATGAGACGTCTTGTGATGACAACTGATCACAGCTGGATCAGCTGTCAGTCAGCTTTAACAGCTGTATTGTCATCTAATGTTTGTGTCTGCACACAAGTGGGCTATGTTCATTCCATTAAAGACTCAGGGCCCTATCTTACACCCGGCGCAAAACCGTTGCATTGCTGGCGCAAGTGATTTTGCTATCTTACACCAGCGCAAGTGTCATTTTTGCCACATCTGCAAGATAGCAAATGCACTTACGCCTGGTCTCTGCGGCCGTGGGTGGGAGGTCTAAACATGAAGGCAAAACGAAGGCTTGGGACACTGTTTAAATGTTCCAAAACAGTTGGGACAGAGACATGTTTACCATGTTTACTGTGTTACATCACCTTTTCTTTCAACAACACTCATTTTTGTAAGCATTTGGGTACTGAGGACACTAAATGTTGAAAGCAAAATTCTTTCCCAATTTTACATGATATATCTCTACAGCTGCTCAACAGTCTCTCTTGTTGGATTTTGTGCTTCATAATGCACCACACGTTTTCAATGGGAGACAAGTCTGGACTACAGGCAGGTCTAGTACCTGAACTCTTTTACTATGAAGCCACACTGTTGTAACGTGCAGAAACAGTCTTTGCATTGTTATTCTGAAATAAACATGAATGTCTTGAAAAAGATGTCTGGATGGCAGCATGTTGCTCCAAAACCTGTATGTACCTTTCAGCATCAATTGTTCTTTCACAGATGTGCAAGGTAACCATACCATGGGCACCAAAACACCCTCATCACATCACCATCACAGACTCTGGCTTTTGAGCTTTGTTCCAGTAACAATCTGGATGCTCCATTTCCTCTTTAGCCCAGAGAAACACAACGTCCACAATTTCCAAAAACAATTTGAAATGTTGACTCATCAGACCACAACACACTTTTCCACTTTGTATCATCATCTCGATGTGAAAATACTGGGTTTTCACACAGTCAGAGAAATTAAAAGTGTGTGTCCTCCTATAGTTTAGTTATGAAATCAGCAGACCTGTAGAGCTTCTCTTCTGAGGCTGCAGCCGCTGTCCAGCATCACCTGTCCTACACGTTCCTTTACGCTGTGAATTAAGGCTATATTCAGATTATTGGGACTGTGGAAAGTTGAACCAAGACGCGCCAGATGAGTTTTATTTAGTTTCTGTAAAATTTGAATCAAGCTGCCCATGATGCAAAAGGAGTCTGGTGAGTTTGGCGAGAGCAATTAAACAGCTGTTTCTGGTTAAACGAAATGTATCTTACTCTTTAAAGTAAGGTCTCTCCCTGTTGTGATCCTTTCCATAATGTTGTCAGACACTAACAATAACAATCTGAGCCTGTCAGTGGCAAAAACAAACACAAACAACAAGGAAACAAGCAGGTGTTACCTGCATCTGCTCTGCATTTCTATTTTCTCCTCTTCCATCACGGTTAGTTTTGTGGTTTATGGAGATTTAGAGACTCTGTAAAGTTTACAGCGTGTCATGCTGTTGCATTGCTTTGTGTACAATGACGCAGATAAAAAACAAGTTTACCAACTACTCATTTCGCCCTCTCTCACCAGTTAACCAACGTTGCATGTGGTCCCGAAGATATTTTTTAACAACTAATATAAAAATATATTTATGATCCCCTTTATGTCCTAATTGAAACATTCTCCCTGTGCATTTTTGTTAGCTTCTGTTTTATCCTGTAACTGTAATGGACACTGACTGACAAAGGTAAAAAGGAATGCTCGAATGGGAGAATCTCAGGTGACTACAGGGGCTCCAACTACAACTGATTTGAGTCGTCAGCTATCAGGGGGCAGCCCTCCTACAGGGGCTTGGAAACACTTTCGAAAACCATTGTCATTAAACAAAGTTTGTATTTCTACGAATGTAAGATAATGCCAAGACATTCTGCACGTTACAACAGCGTGACTTACTAGTAGTACCATCCCAACTTTTCCAGAATTGGGGTTTGTAATTTTTTTCCAAGTATGAACCTGGATTATTTAGTCCTGCATGTACTTACAAGGCCCTTGGCTTGTCCTTGGATCTTATCAAGTCTCATCCACAATAATAAACAAGTCTCACTCGCGATGTGGTTTTCTTGCATCAAGCGCAGTGGCTTGGCGCTTGATGCAATATATATATATTTTTTTCCCTTGCGTCAACCCATCTCTCACACCGAGCTCCTAAAAACACTTCCTCATTTGTCAGAAATTGGTTTGTGTCAACAGATGCAGTATTTGAATTGGCTGTTAATAGTTTTGGGCCAAAGAGATTGGTTGTGCAATATTCACAAGACAGGTTTAAAAAGGGCGGCTTGACTTCAGTCTGACACTTAAACACCAATTGGTATTGATCCACTCAAGACTCACAGCAGAAAGGTGAGAAATAACTTTTATATCTGAATAATATAATTTATGTTTTCCTAATTAATTAATACATTTTAAACTTTTAAAATTAATCCATTAGATTTTTTGTGTCTCCTTTTCTCACTCTAGACAAAATGAATGCAATTCTCCTGACTGCCATCATCTTCACTGTAGCCCACAGCGGGCAAGGAGGGTTTTCCGATGGCAACCACATGATCAGCAACTGGGCAGCCGCTCCTACATTACAGCCCTGTCAGCGGAAGAGCAGCATCTCTAGATACAAACATTTGTCACAAGACACATCCTCAAAGTGCCCATTGACAGAAATTCAAAAGCAGGAATGGGCAAGGTAAAAGTTTAAATCTTTAATTTCATTTTTAAAGAACCAGAAATTGTTTTATAACAATTTGAACTTAATGATTCTTCCAAATCCTAGTTTTTCCATGCTATATTTAGCTTTGGATACAACAGCAGTTTGTTTTTAAATACATAATGCATTGCAAACACATTAACACAGTGTTTCCCAACCCTGGTCCTCAGGGCACACTGCCCTGCATGTTTTAGATGTTTCCCTGCTCCAACACACCTGATTCAAAAGATCAGGTTGTAATCAGCTTCTGCAGAGGCTTGATGACGAGCTGATCATTTGAATCGGGTGTGCCCAAGTAGGGAAACATCTAAAACATGCAGGGTAGTGTGCCCTGAGGACCAGGGTGGGGAAACACTGCATTAAACATGTTTGTGTGCATGGAGTAATAGCAAATCTATGAATTCCTTAAAAACAACACAATAAAATTAAGAACAATGATAACTAAACATTTAAATTATTAAAATGTTAAATAACTAACGACCAACACACACTAGGCTTACTTAGACCTAAAACTACAGGTCTTAATCAGGTGAGCGAGTAATAAGACAGGTAAGTTACAGATTTATTACAAAAATCGGAGCTAAAAAAAAAAAACAGATGTGCTAAATCATTAAGTCCGCGTACCCCTCTCCAGTCCTTCCTCTTGCCCTTTTGTGAGTCCTGCCGTGGACGCGGCGCCGCAGGTCTAAGCAGCCATTCCTTCTGTTGCTGTGGGCAGCTCCGACCCTCACCCCCGAATAGCACCATCTCTGCTGCTCCGTCGTCTGGAGGAATAAAAAACAACCTGAACACAACTAAAATTTAAGATGACACGCCGCACCAAGGGCCGACCGCCTACAGTTCTTTAAACAGGCGGTCGGTGCTTCGCCCAACATCTAGTCCGCCCGCAGCCGCTCTGCAGTATGGGTACAGGCACGCTCCGGTGTTCTTCGCGTCGCACCGTTGTCATGCTCGCTCGATCCTGCTGCTCTGCGGTCGGTCGCTCCGCTTTCTCTTTTACCTTCTGCGCGCCGCACCTGTCTCATTCGCTGATTCTGCCGGTTTGTCCGTTAGTGGTGGGCGGATCGATCTAAAATATCGATAGTCATCGATACCAACGTTTTTCAGTATTGATCATACTTCATATGAAACGATACTTAAGTTCAGTTCTCTCTCACGTTCAGTACATCATCTCCGTTAAATCACAGTCATTTGCAAACACCGCTCCTCTCTCACTTCGCTCATGCTCGCTTTGCCCCTCCCCTTCCTCCCCTGCTATGCTGTGAGTTGTTGCCGGTGTAGCAGCGTGATGACAGAGAGGGAGAGGAGCGCAGTTTGGAGTATTTTACAGCTGCAGCATAAATACTGCAAGCTGCGAAGTTTGCAGGAAACAAATACGCTACTGGGCAACACCACAATTTTATATAAACATAAAAACACACTCAAAATAAAACAGTCATATAATATATTCAGCCAGTTGAAATAAATCTAAATGAATTATTTTACTGACTGAATTGAGTTTGTTGATAAAATTGCAAATATTAAGTTAGTTATTAAAAAGTATTTTTTTATTTGCCTAAAATCTTTGTCCTGTGTTTTATTATGATCATAATCATGATCAACTAATTAAAGGGAAAAAAAATCACAAAATCATTCAATGATCAATTTTCTTTCAAATTTGCATATTGACGATGCATTCACTTCATAAATTATGACATGTTGCTCTCCCCTACACGAAAGTAGATGAGCTGCTTTTCTAAGTAAAAAGTATCGGTATCTGTATCAGCAATACTGGCCCTGTATTTACTTGGTATCGGATAATACCAAATTTTGCTTTTTTCTGTGAGAAAAGAAACCAAACCAAGAGAAAAAATACAAGTTTAAAAACTCATTCAATGATTAGGACCACAGCAAACAAAATATAGGTTTGAAAACAACCATAGTTAATAGCAGTAATATACTGTATAACATTGTGACAGCTACATTTAGGGTTGGGCTTGTAAATACTGTGCTGTGAAACAATCATCTCTTTACAGTTACCTACAGAGCTCAAACCTCTGTGGCAGAACGACAGTGCAGTCCTTCATTGACGCTCCAGAGGGTCAAGTCCGGCAGATTTGTAGCAGTGCTGGCTGGCGTGTGCAAGGTGCTACTGGGAGCAAAGGCAACTTGTGCATCAGTGACTCAGCCATGACTGTACATGAAGTTAAATCTGATAAAAACTGTGCAATTTATGGATTAAGACATCTCCAAAAGAATGTGATTGTAGCATGTGATAAGATTAACAACCCTGCTTCCCTGTCCATTTTGAGGGACGCAGCTACAGTAGGCAGAATATACCCTGCATGTAACCTTAGAGCAACCATATTTTTAGAGGGTTAACTAAATGAATGAATATTGCTCATAAAAAATTGAAAAAAATGTTGACCTGCCTTTTTGTTCTTAAGCCGCTCATTCTCTCAGCTACAAAAGGCTGAAAATACCCTGCAACAACATTTTGTCAGCATGATGTTGTGGTGTGCATGGATAAGCAAACTTATTTACATTTCATCAGGATTGCAAGGAGACACCATATTCACACAGCAGCCATTTTCCTCTGTCACACTCGGGGTGGGAAGCTTAAATGTTGTGCTGCTGTGTTCTAGGTTACAAATCATTTAAATGAAGAGAATCTGATATTTTGTCAGTTATTTTGATGCTTTGTTTGTCTGAAATATCAACGCACATCTTGGACACGTTTATTTAAGCCTGGAAGTAAAACACACTGGATGTAATCAAGCTTGCAATATAACATTTCATGTCTTGGTGTCTCTTGTCTAAGTATGTAGCATTAAACTATGACAGGCTTATTGGTATGTTAGAACAAAATAGTATTTACATTTTTTGTGTGTTGGATGAAATCTGTAGGAATATTACACAGAAATAAGTCATAACATGTAACAAAATGTGGGCTCCCCACCCTCAGCATGACATCAGACGGAAAATGGCTGCAGTGTGAATATGAGGAATTTAAGTCCTATTAATTTAACCAAATTAAGTTCTCCTATATTAAAGATTTTTACTTACACAGTTTTTTTAAGCTAAAGCTAATTTACAACCTCGACAACAAACTGTATGCTAACCTCAAACAGTTTTGTTTTCAGTAAAGTTAAAATGTAAGTCACTTTAACATGTTAAATGAATCCTCCCAGAATTTGTATCAATTCCTTATCTCCTTTGCATAGATTTGTCTGTTAAACTGTACTGTAATCCTGCTTGTCTTGCTTTGTATACAGTCAAATAAATGCCTTAAACCTTCATTAGTCAATATTTGAAATCTATATTCCAATAAAATGACTTGAATGTAATGAAAACACAAAATAACCACCAAATACTGCATGTTTATGCAGTTTTCAGCCAGTTTCATTGTTGTTTTGATTTTCCAGCACATTTGCTGTATAGTTTTGTCTCTGTTGTCAAGTGAGGTAGCCAGAAAGAAATGGACGAATGGAACCAAATGCAGATGAGAGGCAGAGCTGGTGAAGTTCAAAATGATTCAATAAAACCCAAGAGTCAATATACAAAAGAGACTTACAGCTTGATCAGGCAGGGACATGTCTTAAGGAGTGAATAGCAATACAAAGGCAAAGAAATCCACAGGGGAGGAAATTCATTCATTCATTCATATTCCAGAAAACAGACAGTAAACCCGAACACAAGGCAAAGACTGGAGCCAATGACAGAAAGACAAACACTCAGAAGAAGGAGGGAAATGCACAGACTAAATACACAGGTGGGTAATTCGGGACGTATGAGACTAAACAGTATTTTTCTTTCTTTATTTCATGAGTTTATTTGTCAGGAACAATGCAAGAAACATTGTAGCAGGTACAATAACAAGGTTCAGATGTGTTGCATGTAGGGTTTCTTGACAAGGCTAATACACAACCCCTCTTCCCGGTCAGGTTTAACTTTTTCTTTTTCATGAGTGAAAATAAATACATAATAAATAGTAAAATGGGTGAAAGTAAATATAGATCAGCTGGTGTGGTGATAATTAAATGCTCTCTCAGTCACTGGTCTCATTACAGCTTGCCAATTACAGTTTAAAGCAACAACGAGAGCTGAGCAAAGCTTTGGATATTTTTTGGGCTTTTTGCCTTTTATTGAGCATCAACAGCTGAAAAGCAGACTGGAAAGGGGGGTAGAGAGAGAGGATGACATGCAGGGACCACACTCAAACCCATAACACTAATTATTTTTCATTGCCGTTCCGAGCCACCACTGTAGATACGAGCGCACCCCCACTGATTTCAGATGGTCATTTTGTTCTGGAATCGGGCCTGTCGACAACAAACAACGTGCATGTACAGCTGTTACAGTAACAGGATGTTAACAGCTTCACACATACAGCAGCACACATACAGGACACTCCCTCATTTACAGAAATAGAGGTGGTTTGTGTCAACAAATACATCACCCTGCTGCCCTGCTGTACACTTTTTTTTATTGGTAATTATCATAGACATATGGTGAAAAGGCTGTTTGCAGTATTTTAATTGGCTGTTATTTATGGTTAAAAGGATCAGTTGTGATCACGTTTACTAGACAAGAGGAAATATAAAAGTGGAGAAATATTGATGGACTTGAGCAAAGATTTGTGTTAATTTGTGTATTTATTGTTGTTACTGTTACTTGTTTTTTCAAGCACAAAACTAGATTATTTTGTCCTGCATGTACTTACAAGGCCCTTGGCTTGTCCTTGTATCTTATCAAGTCTCACTCACAATAACTTGGTGCCTATGTGGTTTTCTTGCATCAAGTGCAGTGACTTGGAACTTTCACATTTGTCTTGTGTCAACCCATCCCTCGCACTGAGCTTCTAAGAAAAGCCCACTTCCTCATTTGCCAGAAGTTAGTTTGTATCAACAGATGCAGTATTTTAATTAGCTGGTTTAAAAAGGAAGGCTTGGCATCAGTCTGATACTTGGTATTGATCCCCCTCTGGACTAACACAGCAGCAGAGAAAGGTGAGAAAACTTCTCTATAATTCATTCAGTTCTGTATGATTTATTTATGTTTTTCTGATTTAATAGTTTTAAACTATTTAAAAAATAAGCCATTCGATTTTTTGTGTCTCCCCCCTTTCTCGCTCTAGACAAAATGAATGCAATTCTCCTGACTGCCATCATCTTCACTGTAGCCCACAGCAGGCAAGGAGGGTTTTCTGATGGCAACCACATGATCAGCAACTGGGCAGCCGCTCCTACATTACAGCCCTGTCAGCGGAAGAGCAGCATCTCTAGATACCAGACATTTGTCACAAGACACATCCTCAGAGTGTCCTTTGACAGAAATTCAGAAGCAGCATGGGCAAGGTAAAAGTTTAAATCTTTTATTTCATTTTTAAAGAACCAGAAATTGTTTCCATATTACAATTTAACTTAATGATTCTTCCAAATCCTACAGTTTATCTGTGCTGTGTTTAGCTTTGAATGCAACAGCAGTTTGGTTTTAAATACATAATGCATTGCAAACACATTAATACATGATGTTCTATGTGGCTTTTAGTGATGTATTATGGTTCACATTTTTTTCTTTGAGAAAAGAAACCAAACCAAGGGGAAAATACAAGATTAAAAACTCATCTAATGTTTACGACCACCGTCAACAATATGTAGGTTTGATAACAGCCATAGTTAACAGCAGGAACATACCGTATAACATTGTGACAGCTACATTAAAAGTTGGACTTGTCAGTACTGTGCTGTGAAACAATCATCTCTTTACAGATACCTACAGAGCTCAGGCCTCTGTGGCAGAGAGCCAGTGCAGTCCTTCATTGATGCTCCAGAGGGTCAAGTCCGGCAGATTTGTAGTCGTGCTGGCTGGCGTGTTCAAGGTGCTACTGGGAGCCAGGGCAACTTGTGCATCAGTGGCTCAGCCATGACTGTACATGAAGTTAAATCTGATAAAAACTGTGCAATTTATGGATTAAGACATCTCCAAAAGAATGTGATTGTAGCATGTGATAAGATTAACAACCACTGCTTCCCTGTCCATTTTGAAGGACACAGCTACAGTAGGCAGAATATACCCTGCAACAACATTTTGTCTGATGATGAACTTAATTACATTTCGTCAGGATTGCAAGAAGGAGACACCATATTCACACGGGGCCATTTTCCTCTGTCACACTCGGGGTGGGAAGCTTAAATGTTGTGCTGCTGTGTTCCAGCTTACAAATAATTTAAATGACGAGAATCTGATATTTTGTTATCATTTGACCACTTCCTGATTGATCAACTGAAAAGACAATGAATTGTGAAAATCTGGAGGGACATCGGGCCGTATCTCAAGATAAAACAACAACCCCTTAGCTTCTGTTACAAAACAGTTAACGTTAGCATTCAGCCACTTCTTAGCTAACAGTACTGCATGATAGTGTTAAATGATACAATAGGAAAGGTGTTAATTAATTCTGAAATATCAGTGCAAATCTTGGACACATTTATTTAAGCCTGGAAGTAAAACACACTGGATGTAATCAAGCTTGCAATATAACATTTACTGTCTTTCTGTCTCTTGTCTAAAGCATTAAACTAAGACAGGCTTACTGGTGTGTTAGAACAAAATAATAGTCTGATTTTACATTTTTTGTGTGTTGGATGAAATCTGTAGGAATATTACACAGAAACAAGTCATAACATGTAACAAAATGTGGGCTCCCCACCCTCAGCATGATATCAGAGGAAAATGGCTGCAGTGTGAATATGAGGAATTTAAGTCCTATTAATTTAACCAAATTAAGTTCTCCTATATTAAAGATTTTCTACTGTGACAGTTTTTTTTAAGCTAAAGCTAATTTACAACCTCGACAACAAACTGTATGCTAACCTCAAACAGTTTTGTTTTCAGTAAAGTTAGAATGTAAGTCACTTTAACATGTTAAATGAATCCTCCCAGAATTTGTATCAATTCCTTATCTCCTTTGCATAGTTTGTTAAACTGTACTGTAATCCTGCTTGTCTTGCTTTGTATACAGTCAAATAAATGCCTTAAACCTGCATCAATCATCATTGTCTCTTTTGTCAAGTGAGGTAGCCAGAAATGGGCGAATGGACCCAAATGCAGATGAGAGGCAGAGCTGGTGAAGTTCAAAATGATTCAATAAAACCAAAGAGTCAATATACAAAAGAGACTTACAGCTTGATCAGGCAGGGACATGTCTTAAGGAGTGAATAGCAATACAAAGGCAAAGAAATCCACAGGGGGTGTGGTGGAAATTCTGAAGAGTGGTTCACTCAAACAATGAAGAAGAGTTCAGGAGTACATGATGAAAACACAGGAGTATTTAATGGAGCTCGATCGAGGAGAATTCGAGATTAGCAATACACATGAGGTGTTGTGACTGCCAACCCAATCTGAAGGTTACTTCCTGGGGGGAGATATTTAACTATCTCCTGACATGCCCTGGAGTCTAGCTTACTACCATAGATGGACATAACTTATCCATCTATATGCGTGAACAAATTCTATTGGACAAAAGTTAAAAACAAGGAACTAAGCTTACCTTGTTACTCTAAATCATAGTGTCTGTCACCCTTGTTCACGTACTGTGCTCTCCTTTAGAATGAGGAGACAGTCTGTCTACTAGATAGGCTACAACCTTGGATTGCCTAGGGTAGAGGATCTGGGTGATGTGAGCCTACTCTATCACCCTCCTCTCAGTGCAAGGAAGGCAAATTCCATAACAGGGGGGAAGCAGGAAATTCAAATTCCAGAAAACAGATAGTAAACCCGAACACTATTTATTTATTTGTCAGGAACAATGCAAGAAACATTGTAGCAGGTAACAATAACAAGACTCAGACGTGTTGCATGTAGGGTTTCTTGCCAAGGCTAATAAACAACCCCTCTTCCTGGTCAGGCTTAACTTTTTCTTTTTCATGAGTGAAAATAAATACATAATTATAGCTGCTGCGCAGCAATGGTCGGGGCCGGGCAATTTTAGGCAAGGGATAACAGGGAAAAGTGTTGTTTGTGTAAAGTGTATTTTAACCTTAGTAGTCTCTAATCCACATAGCATGATGCCTGAACATAGGCCTTTCGCATTAGAAAGTCCGTCCTGCCTTAGCTGAGGCTCAAACTCATGACTTCTGAGACTGAGGTCCATCTTTTATCTCACTGAGCTAATTGGCAAATGACAGTTCATCTGTGGCTTCACAAATTGACTAAGCCAAGGATCAGGGTGCCAGGCAGCAGCCATCCATGCCATGGAAAAGCAAATTTCAAAGTGAAAGTTCCAAAGCTGTAGCACATATGGTTGATTTGTTGTGAATTTTCAAAGTTTTGAAATTTAGAGGCTTGCTGTAGCGCCACCATCAGGACTATTGTCTTGTGTTTCCAGTTGAGGACATCTGGCATGGGACTGGACCTTTGTGAAAAGTTTGGGTAGATTTCTCATATGGAAATGTTGCATGAGCTGAGGCTTGAACTCACAACCTTCAACACCAAGAACCATCCTTTATCTCACTGAGCTAATTGGCAAATGGAAACACCACTTGTAGCTTCACAAATTGACTAAGCCAGTCACCTGTGTGCAAGACAGCAGCTGTTAGCATGTAAAGGCAGATTTCAAATGGCTGTCAAAAATTCAGTTATTAAGACAAAAAATCCCAAAATACACAAATTGCATCTAGACAGTTGGTCATTAGTTTTTAACAATGATTTATTGGCTCCATAAGTGAAAAACTGATGTTTAAAAATTACATTTTTGCATTGACTCCAATTGTTCGCATGAGAGTGAAATTCAAAATGCTGTAAAAAATTCAGTTTTTGAGATAAAATTCAGATATTTTCCAATTTTCAATTTTTGATAAATCAAAAATCTGTGTGGATCGTTTGTGTAGGACAGTCTGAAGATGCTCTGTAGCAAGTTTGGTGCCATTGAGCAAAAATTGTGGGAGGAGATAGGTTTAATAAGTTTTACAGTTTTTGAAAAAAACAGAGTGATGGACTTCATAATTTGCAAAAGGTTTAAAATGTACAAAAGTTTCTTCAGTATTGGGGCTATATTTTGGTGAAAGTTGTAAATCTGTAGCACATATGCTTGATTTGTTGTGAATTTTCAAAAATTTTGAACTTTAGAGGCTTGCTGTAGCGCCACCATCAGGACTATTGGCCTGTTTTTGCAGCTGAGGCAATCTGACATGGGGACTGGACCTTTGTGCAAAGTTTGGTCATTTTTCGCGCATGGGAAGTAGGATTTCCTCGGAAGAAGAAAGAAGAAGAAGAAAGAAGAACATGCAGGATTACAATAGGGTCCTGGCAGCCTAGCCTGCCCGACCCCTAATAAATAGTAAAATGGGTGAAAGTAAATATAGATCAGCTGGTGTGGTGATAATTAAATACTCTCTCAGTCACTGGTCTCATTACAGTTTGTGCCAATTACGTTTTAAAACAACAACGAGAGCTGAGCAAAGCTTTGGATTATTTTTGGGCTTTTTGCCTTTTATTGAGCATCAACAGCTGAAAAGCAGACTGGAAAGGGGGGTAGAGAGAGGGGGTGACATGCAGGGACCACACTCAAACCCATAACACTAACTATTTTTTCATTGCCGTTCCGAGCCACCACTGTAGATACGAGCGCACCCCCACTGATTTCAGATGCGTCATTTTGTTCTGGAATCGGGCCTGTCGACAACAAACAACGTGCATGTACAGCTGTTATAGTAACAGGATGGTTAACAGCTTCACACATACAGCAGCACACATACAGGACACTCCCTCATTTACAGAAATAGAGGTGGTTTGTGTCAACAAATACATCACCCTGCTGCCCTGCTGTACACTTTTTTTATTGGTAATTGTCATAGACACATATGGTGAAAAGGCTGTTTGGCTGTTATTTATGGTTAAAAGGATCAGTTGTGATCACGTGTTTACAAGACAAGAGGAAATATAAAAGTGGTGAAATATTGATGGGCTTGAGCAAAGACTTAAAGTAACGCAGCAAGATTTACAGTACAGAGGCTGACTGAGCAGAGCAGGTGAGAAAACGTCTTCATCAGTAACAAAAATCAATTGTTTTATCATATTATTATGTGATTTTACTCCTTCTGACTTAACTAAACAACTGAAAAAAGTAAAGTAAATTTTAGTGTTTCTAAAGAGAGCACTCTTCATGATCATTTGTTTTGTACCTCATAAAACAATAATTATTATTAAAATAAATTAAAGACAAAATAAATAGATGGGTCTTGAGCTGTTTTTTAAAGGTGTTTACAGACAAAAACTGCAGAAACGTATAATCTTCCCATATAAAGTCACCTAATGTACTTACTGGATGACATTCAAATAGAAAAGAAAAGAAAAGAAAAAGAAAAGAAAAGAAAAGAAAGTGACTGAGGCACACTAGCCATGGCTAAATATTTAGCAGTTTATCTTTGTCTTCTGTTTTTGGGTCAACTCGCGAATGAAAATGGACAAAAACTTGATTACAGCCGTCCAACACCGGCTCACTACAGCCTCTGTTGGGTTAATGTTGAAAAAACAAATAACTGAAAAGAGCCTTGAGAGAGAAGTAAAGTCTGAGGTCTATTCTGAGCTTTTTGACACATACAAGCTTCCTTAAATATGTGTGAAAAGCATAAATAACTCGTCTTTAGGTTTCTCATATTTAAAGTTGTGTGACACTGAGCCATTTGATCTGTTTATGAAATATTGAAATACTGTCATCATTCATATCCAACATTTCATTTTGGATAAGGTGGTTGTTAGTTTTAGGTGTTTACATTGTTTCTAAACAACAAATTAACATGCTCAAAACCTCTCATTCAGTGTCTCATTCTAGACAAGATGAACATTGTTCTCCTGATCACCATCATGCTCACTCTTGCGTCTGTTCATGGGTACAATCACAGTCCTTGTCAGAGGAACTTTGACAACAATGCCTACAACAGATTTGTTAAGAAACACATCCTTCGGGAGTCCTTTGACCGACGATCAAAGACTGAATGGAGAAGGTGAGTTAAAGGGTTCAGTCAGTGAGTTGATTGTGAAGTCAACCCTTCCATCGTCCAACTCCTTTTCACTCTGTGCCTCAATGACAGTTGAGCGAACACAGTACCTCGGTCAACATTGTTTCCTGTACTTAGATATGCTATGAGCTGGGCTTGTCTATGTTGAAAGAAAACCACATCCTCAAAATGATTAAATGTTGCATTCATTAGCTTGTGAATTAGTTACCATTTTGCTAACTTGCAAGCTAATGAATGCATTAGCTAACTTAAGATGTGAATACATGTCACTGTTACACTTTGACCATCTATGCCACTTTTAAAGGAAAGGAGAAAGTTGACAAATGTACAGTACCAAGTTTGCTCAGATGTTATAGGTGCACAGATCAGAAAGGGAAGGGACTTAGGAAGGGTCAGTTCCCACCAAAAAGAAGAAGATATAGCAATACAGACTTTTGCAGCATCTTTGAATATATGTTTCCATTGTGTCAGCTGAGTAACATTACTGTTTTATTTATTTTATTCAAAGGCCAATGTGTTGTAAAACTTGTTGTTCAGTTCCGTTAACTATGCAGTGAAACAGTGATCTCATCATACAGGTACTTGACTAAGTATCGACTCTGCGACAGAAGTTGGCAGTCGTTCATCAGGAAGAGGGATCAGCCAAGTGTCGTGCAGATCTGCAATGGCCCCTGTATAATAGTTACCCAGGTAACTTATGCATCAGTGACTCAACCATGCTGGTGTATTATGTCAGAGTCAGCAACAGCAGGGATTGCAAAATTCTAAGACTAGCGGAAAGAAGAACATATGTGATAGTGGCATGTGATAAAGTCGAAAACCGCTGCTGTCCTGTCCATTTTGAACAGTACGACGATCAAATGCCAGACACTCGAGCCAGACACTGCAGGCCTCGTGCTTAGAATAGACAAAGAAAGTTCTTGGAGCTAAATGAAGTGTTTTTTGCATACATAAAAATATTTACATGTGATTTTGTTCTTGATTATATTCTCTCTGTTACATTTGACTATTTTATCTGGGCTGAGCTCTTTTATTATTAAACATATTTTTCACTGTGACTGAGATTTATATTTCCAGCTAAAGTTCTTTACAAACTCTTACAACTGTGCAAATTAAATTGTCATCTAACGGCAAGGTTGATGGATCACTTGTGTACAAAGTATATTAAACTGTTATCCTTTTTAATGTTAAGTTCAAGTCATTCTGTTTTTTCTCAGTGTATAATCCTCTTACTGTAAAATGAATCTTCACCACATGTTTATGCTTTCTCCATCACTGAGAAATTTTGTGTTAATGTTTGCTTTGCATGTTGTCAAATAAATGCCTTAAATCTGCATAATCATATGTGCTTTTGAGCTATATACTGAACTATTACCCATATCTACAGGTCTAAAGAGTTCCATTTCTTTCAGCTCATCTTTTTGCCTTTAGGACTTCTTCATTCAAAACAGAGAAAACCTCTGAACTTCAGCTGACATGTCCAGCAATAATGAAGGAGTATAATATAAATAAATTTAATGATCTGATGAATCATGATTGTTTGTTGATTGAAAACTGCCGGGAGACACTGCGGGGCTAAAACCTTTTCACCTTTTGGTTATAAGAGGCCTCTAGTCACATTATTTTTGCATATGACTTGAAGATGAAGAAACAATACCAAGTGGACACTTCTAAATTAAAACCCAGCTAGAAACTGAGAAAGTTTCCAGAACATTTTGAAGGCATTCCTGCTGGTGTAAAGGATGTCACCCTGTAACATTCTCCAAAGGTTTCTTGATGGTCATGATGTGGAGTTTGTTATTTGGCAAACTTTCAGAGAATAATCATGATGTTCTGGGAATGTTCAGGAGACCATTAATATAAGATGTTCCCTCTTGGTCTCTATGCTGCATTCCCATAATGCTTACACAGCCTTCAGTGGACCAACTTAAAATGGAGGTTTTTGGTCCTATTAATTCTTTCCATCACGTTCCCAGGAAATTTTCACAATAATCTTCACATTACAATAATTTTTGCAGGGGACCCAAAAGTTGGTCTTGAATCTATCTTGAAATTTGTTCTCTGCATTTAACCCATCCTACGCCAGCACCAAACATGCAAACTCCACATGGAAAGGCCCTGTCCCAGCTGAGACTGGAATCTGTGTTGTGTTCTTTTGACATACCAAATGTCCTCTTTGTAATGTTGCAATGTAAAATAATAAAATAACCAAAATGGAACGTCCCAGCTAGAGTCATATAGACAACTATGACCTGCAGCACTTTTATATCCAAAAGAGGATGTTTTTAGGATC
The DNA here is from genome assembly GCA_034769285.1 of Lutjanus argentimaculatus. Classification (NCBI taxonomy): domain Eukaryota; kingdom Metazoa; phylum Chordata; class Actinopteri; order Lutjaniformes; family Lutjanidae; genus Lutjanus; species Lutjanus argentimaculatus. The sequence continues at coordinate 24,083 of JAWZSL010000069.1, read as the reverse complement.
ATCCCCAGTGTTCTGTAATGGTTCAGGACATTCATCACCTTTAGAGAAGTTTTGGGGAGTGTTCCACAAGTTCTTCAGTGTATCCCCTTCCCACATAGGTACTGGGGAATTTTCTGATGATTAAGACAGTTAACCACACTGGTTGAGAGAAAACCAACTGTAAATTTCATAATCTGGGGAAAATTGTATTGAATTTCTTTCACATTGTTTTTTTTTTTTTTTTTGAGTAGATATACAAAGTATGGAGTCTCACATTTGAGTTAACAAAAACCCACTGAAAGTTGTATGCCAGCTGGATCCCCAAACCTGTGAGTTTGCAGACATGCGTACGTAGACATCATCTCCTTGCTGCAGATGCATGAAAATTGCATTTCCTCCATTATCACTTCCATGTGATGGGCTGTCATGTGTCATGACCATGAGTTGATTGTTCTTGTAGAGATTCAACATTGCCCCACCTCCAGCATGGTAGAAGATGGAAAAGTAATAAACGCCTGCAACAGGTGCAACGAAGACACCTGTGGAAAAAACAGGGTGTTGAACAGAGAAAAGTATGAGCTTGAACCTTTATTGATGAATGACAAAAATCTGCACTGTTCTGACGCTATTGAGTGTGGTTCTATGTGCCTGACCTGAACCTCAGACAGCCAGTTTAACCCCTGCTTGCAAATTTGATTCCTTCTATTGCTTGTCCAAGTAATTTTTATGAGGTAAGCATCCAAACAATTCAAGGGTTCTGTTGTAATGAATGACATTTTAACTACATTTTATTGATTTTACATTTTATTTTAAATACCATGCTATTGGGCAAAGCCTCAGTCTTTAAGCATTAACGTGATACCATGTACACAGTATTTAAGTCACTTACATACATACATACATACATACATACATTTCAGGCCCTTAAGAATGTCTCTCATTTAAAAATCTGTCAGATAGAAATATGGAAACATTAAAATGTCTGCTGGAGTTGGATTGTATAATTATTTATAATGCAGCAATGGTTGGTTAATGTTCAGGTTTCTGTGGGTCTTCTTATACTAAATCATACTGTCTAACCCACTGGCAAGAAAAGTGTAGCTGCCCTCTAGTGGTCGGGAGTATTAATATGTGATATCAGTGATAATGGGTACAATGATAGATAAAAATCTGACAGCTGTTGGCAGGGGATTTGAACTCAGAACCGTCTCGCTTTGAGGCAACAGTAATAACCATCATGCCACCCTGAAATAGTACAGCTACACTATAAGAACATAGCTACACTAAAATAATATAGTTACATGTGCACTATGCAGTAACTGATACGTATTTTGTTTACCTTTGAAAAATATAACTACTAACTGCACTTAATTACACGGCTGTTTACCCATGGAGCGTAGTTACTTTTTTTTCTAAATTTCTACCCTCGCGTCTAAGCTTCTGAGCTTCTAAGTATCTTCACCTTTCAATAAATCATTGAACTGTTTCTGTCTGCCTAGTTTGTATGGATTTAGGTCCATTCCCTGTTGCCTCACACTCACCTGCTTGACAGTTGTGTTCATTAACACTTTGTGTGAAATGTTCTAATAATAGTGATGCAGAGGTAAACATGTCAGTGACTGTGAGTATTACCTGTTGATGGACTGTAGGCATCACCGATGTTTGTAATCACTCTTCTGTAGACTAAAGTTGTGTCTACATTGAAGGGTCCAATGACTTTGTCCCCTACTCCTGCTACTGCACTGAATATCACCTTGGTTCTTCCTGTGTAAAACAAAACATTTAATCACATTACATCACACTATTTCCAAGGTCCTATCATGAGAAAAGCATTAGTTGTTGTCTCTTGACTTTTCTAACATTTTGCACTTTTGGTTGGTGTGCACTTTGTGGGTGATCAACAAAGAATCACTTTAGTGATATGTTATATGATATTTAGTGAAATGACAATAGGTACAAACACTGTGGAGACAGGAATATTTAAATGAGGGTTTTGCATGTTTTACAGGTTTTCTCCATGGGGAGTTTGCATGGGAAGCAGAATGACTGCAAGTGCAAAATGAAATTCGATCCCGTGGAGGTGTTAGTGGAAGAGGCAAATAAACATAATGTTCAGCTACAGGGGGAAAAAAAGTCAAGAACAACAGATGAAATTAAGAGAAGAGGGCAACAGAGCAAAAGAAAGATTGGCTTATAGTAAAACTTCTTCAACTATTTTCAATAGTGCGAGCTGTGTCCTCTGTGGCCTGAGTGCTCAGGTGGGACACAGGAAGTGGGGTGGGGTCTCTGAGTCCAAGCAGTCCCACAGCATAGTAGCCGGGAACTGGAGAGGGAGGAGAGGTGTGCACTGGAGGAGAGGGGTGTGCTGGAGGAGAGGGGTGTGCTGGGGGTTAGAGAAGCGCAATAGAGAAGAGCAGTACAACCTGCTAAAAAACTCCAATTAAAAGTGGAATGTTGGCAAAAAGAAGGAAATAGGAGGTCAGTGTTCATTTTTTAGGCTACAATGGTAGCTCATGGTATTTTCATGAGTTAAGGATCACTGACTGAAAATAAAAATAAATGCATCCCACAAACAGCTCACAAGAAATTACTTTGTGTGAGCTGTCTCCTCCTTGCCACAGTAACATCAACGATCTGTGCGCAACACCGGGCCGATTAGCACCTTCCTTTCAAACGTATTAAATACAGACGCAGTCACAGTCACAGCAAATTATTTTCAGGCATGGTAAACCACAGTGCGTCTGCTAAATCACTTATTTACATTTTCTCCTCCCAGTATTTTCCACACTAGGGTGGAAATGCCCCATATTGCACATTCATTAAGACATATGAAAGATGTAATCCTCAGTGCACACTCTTAGTAAATCAGTTTGCACATTAGTTTGAGGGTGAGACCAAGTTTAAACATGTTTTTACACACGCAAACCTCCGATAAATCAGGCCCAAAGTGCTTAATGAATTCCTTGAATAAAATCCTCAAATTTTCAACTTTACCTTTGTTCCTTAACACCAGAATCTGGTTTTCACTGTCCTTCAGCCTGTTTTCACTGTCCTTCAGCCTGGTTTCACTGTCATTCAGCCTGGTCTCAGTGTCCTTCAGCCTGGTCTCAGTGTCCTTCAGCCTGGTCTCAGTGTCCTTCAGCATGGTTTCCATAGCTCCAAGTTTTTCTCTAATGGCACCAAATTCTCTCAGGAGATCACACGTGACAGGATGGCATGACTGTGATTTACTATTTTTTTCTATTTGAATAGTATTATCATCATCCTGGGCCAAAGTGAGGCCACAAAACAACAAAGCAGAACATAAAATGGTGAAATTCATCTTCCAAGTTGATTCAAGATCATCCAGTCACTTAAACTCTGACCAATGTGATCCTTCTGGCTGCTTTTATGTGTGTTTAATAACATCCTGTTAATTTTTAACATCCGATTTGATATGTAGATTTATTATGTTAGTCTGAAGTATCTGCCATCCAACTGTTCCAGTTAATCTCAGTGGATGAACAATGAGGAAATAATACATTTACTGGAAAACCATTTGTTACTGGGTGGCTCAAAGATCTCACAGGGCAAGTTTATTAATTAGCACCGTTCAAAAGCATGTATTTTCAAAGTGCTTAGTAAAACATAAAAGGCAGTAAGTCAAGATGTAAAAGAAGCACAAAGTAATGGAGAAAAGAAATTAAAATGAAATTAAACTGAATACATACAATATCAAATTTAAGACAAGTAAAATAAAATATTAAAACCTCCTTAATATTAGGGTTACACAACAGTGGAAATCCCTTTACTGTATTGCAGCACCTGAATCAACAAATGATAAACCAATGAAATTACACCATTACGCCTATTCTTACCTATAATTCATTCAGTCAATATATTTCTTATCTCTTTCATTTCCAGCTTGCAGATTAAACAAATGCATTATTTCTTAAGTAAGATGTCTGACCTGTCATGGCTGTGAAAGCACAAGACAACCAATCAATTCTGACTATATCAGCCAAATAAACCAATATCTGAATCTATTCCTAATTCAGTGGCTGTTTTTATGTCATAAATCTGAGTGGTTGGAGGCTAGAGACAGAGGACAATAGCGGAACAGATCTGTGTGGTTAATAAAACATACGATACAATAACTTGTGGAACGTGACAGAAAGGGAAACTCTGAAGCTACACTTCATGGAATAATAATGTCAATGGACTTGTTTCAGTATTCTCCAAAAACATTTTAGGAAACTCTAACTTAAAGGAAACATAAATGAATACTTGACCAGTTTTATGGCTGTTTTGTAAGATGGTTAAATCATTTTACCCTGGAACTGAGTTTGATATCAGTGCAATAATAGCTGACAACAGTAGATTAAAGCAGTCATGTGAACAGATCAAGGACTACAGATATGACAAAGCCCAGGGACACCAGAGGTCAGAGCTGAGGGAGCTGAGAAAAAAAATCATCTATTTGAATACAAAATGCTGTGCAAGATTCATAGTCTTTGCATTAATTTGAATGGCCAAGATAAATTTTTATACATGCGAAAGGAAAAGGTAGTGAGACTACAAGCTACTACAAGGATTTTTTTTAAATTTTGTAAATTTTGCAGGCCTCTGTGGACAGAAGTTTTTTTTCACTGCTAATATCCACATTATATTATGTCAAAAGTGAAATTATCTAAATAAAAATCCAAACACAGGCCCGTTTCATCTAATTTCAAAGCAAATCCAACCCTATGGCAGGCATTAACAATAACTATAGCCAATTTTCTTGGTTTCATTAATTTATGTAAGTCATACAGAGGCATCAGTAATAAACTGACACTGACACTGTTTTGTAACCAGTTACAAACTCCTTGTAGTAGCTTTAACATGTTTTGCATTTTCTATTGTCATAATCATTCCATATTAACATTTTTACGCCATGGTTGTAAATGAAATCTCAAATTTATCATCTGTTTATTCAGCTATTGAGTTTTAGGAACTCTGTACACTGTAAATTATGCAAATAAAATGATTTTATGATGAGATAAAGCAGAGTTTTTTTTTGTTTGTTTGTTTTTTTGAAGAGGAAAAAGTAGATGAACTGAGCTCACAGATGAGATGTTATTATTAATTCTGATGTAACCTTCCAGCTGCAAATCTATTAAATTGTGCACAAATTGCAATAAGCAATGATAAATTTACAACCCCAACTCCAAAAAAGTCGTGACATTATGTAAAACATAAATGAAAACAGAAACCAATAATCTGCAAAAACACTTTGACCTATTTTCAATTGATTACACTACAAAGACAAGATATTTAATGTTCAAATTGATTAACTTTATTGTTTTTTGTAAACATACACTCTTAATGAATTTGATGCCTGCAATCTATTCCAAGAAAGTTGTAACAGGGGCAGGTTTACCACTGTGATACATTACCTTTTCTGTAAACTGCGCTTAGTAATCAAGTGTTTGGCTAACTGAGGACACTAAATGTTGAACTTTTAAAAGCGAAATTCATTCCCATTCTTGCTTGATATACAACTTCAGTTGCTCAGCAGTCTAGAGTCTCTGTATTTTGTGCTTCATAATGCACAGATTTTCAGTGGGACACAGGTCTAGACTGCAGGCTGGTCAGTCTAATACCTGAAACCTTTTTTTCTAACAAAGCCACACTCTTGTAACACCTGCAGAATGTGTCTTGACATTGTCTTGCTGAAATAAGCAGGGATGTCTCTGAAAAAGACGACTGGATGGCAGCATATGTTGCTCCGAAATCTGTATGTACCTTTCAGCATGAACGGGACCTTCACAGATGTGACAGTTACTCATGATGGCATGAGCACTAACACACCCTCATATCATCACAGATGCTGGCTTTGAAGTGAGTGCTGACAAAAATCTGGATGGTCCTTTTCCTCTTTATCCCGGAGGTCACGTCTGTAATTTCTAAACTCACCCTGAGATGTGGACTCGTCAGACCACAGCACAGTTTTCCACTTTGTGTCAGTCCATCTCAGATGAGCTCAGCTCCCAGATAAGTCTGCAGTGTTTTTGGATGATGTTGATGTATGGCGTTCACTCCTAAGTATTCCCAAGCCCATGAAGTTAAGTTAATTTAATACATTTTTTTTACATGTGCCATGTTCCAAATGGGTGTTTTTTAGCATTCCACAACTTTCCCAGTTGCTCCTGTCTCACCTTTTTTGAAGCATCTTGCAGACATCAAATTCAGGATTAGTGTATATTTACAAAAACAATAAAGTTCATCAGTTTGAACATTAAATATCTTGTCTTTGTGCTGTATTCAGTTCAATCGTGTCCCAACTTTTTTTTGGAATTGGGTTTGTGCAAAGGTGGCTGAGAACAACAAAACTACTTGGTTAGGTTTAGGAACAGGTCATGGTTTGGTTTAAAATAAGTATATCACATTACGTTAGTCATGTGATGTAGGACATACAGTATCTGCCTTTTGGTTTTACACAGGACATGAACCCCGGTCTCACCTTCTTACACATGTGTACCCTTTTAAAGTTATTTTTATCCTCGCCAGCCATATGACAAGATCAGATCATGTGATTGCTAATGCATGTGTGTGTGTGTGCAGCTTGTCCAAGGCTAATCTGGAATGCCACTGGGTCAATAAGCCTAATTTTTTTGTGCACATTCACAACTGTATGATGAAGGACCACTGTGATTCAGAATTCTGCAAAAACCTTGATAACCTTCTTAAATGACTTGTATGTCTTCGTGTTTTTATGACCACAGGCTTTATGTTTATAGGTCATCCAATTCTTGTGAATGCAATATCTCAGGAGCGCTTAGAGGGAATTTCTTCAAACCTGGTACAAGTGTCCACTTGGACTCAACGATGAACTGATTAGATTTTGGTGTCACTGTGACCTCGCTAAACACATTTTTGGTGAAGACTTCATAAGCCAATTATGACAAAATTTCACACAGCCGCCCAGCCCAGCTCCTGCCTCTGTCTCACTCCTGCCCAACTTGCAACATGCTCTCGATCTGCTGGAAATCTGAACTCACCCTGCCTCCCCTGCTCAATCCTTTGGCTCGTGACTCAGCCCCAACCCCCTTTGCAGAGAGACTAATTAATTCATTACATGGGGTGAAGGTTTAACCAACTGAGCTACTGGGGCACCCCCACATGTATACTTTGATGTCTAGGTGTGGCAAAACATGACACTGACACAGTATCCTCGTGCATCAGCAGATCTATCTCACACTTCTGTGTGAGACTGGAAAATCATCTCATTTTATTGCCTGTTCATGAAATTGTCCCTCTACTTTGACTTGAAATTGCTTTCATATCTGATATCAATGGATTATGTCAGGAACATGAACTGTGCAGAGGCCACTGATGTGATGCATGGCAAGCAGCTGTATTTATTAAACAATTTCACAAAATACACAATCATTTGCATCAATAATTTGCTGGCTTTAATTTATACGGTTATGATGTGAGTACTTTATCAGGTCATCTAGATTTCAAATGTCAGAACTTCTTTCTTCAAATCTTGAAAAGCAAACAAATAAACAAACATCATCGTATGTGTAATAGACTTTTCAGTCATTATACAATAAAACTGCAAGCTTCATAACATAAATCATTAATCTGCATTTAAATCCATTTTCTCAAAAAAAAAAAAACAACAACAACTCAGTCTTATGAGATAAAGCAATAAAATTAACAGTGAGGTCTCATTTTCAGATGATATTTTTCTGTGAATTCAATAGGAGCAATTGCCTTCTTTCTAAGCTGATATTAAAGTCTATAATAAATGAATCATTATTTTTTTAGAGATATATGTATAAGTATTGATTCTTTATCTTAGCCAAAGTGGTAGATTTTTGTGTTCTTACATCTGACTGACCAAAAAACCACTGAAAGTCGTGTGGTAGTTGGATCCCCAAACATGTGAGTTTTCAGACATGCGCACATACACTTGGTCTCCTTGCTGCAGCTGCAGGAACACTGCGTTTCCTCCATTATGAGCCGTTTCATGGACCGCTGGGTGATCCTGTGACATGACCACGCGCTGGCTGTTCTTGTAGAGAAGCAGCAGTGTCCCACGTTCTCCTCCAGAATGATGGAAGATGGTAAAGTAATAAACACCTGCAACAGGTGCGGTGAAGACACCTGTGGATAAGAGGGTGTTGGTCATATTTGATCGGTTTTTGTTTTTCCTTTTCACTATTTTTTAAACAACTTAATGAAATTCTAAGTACTCTTGTTGTCAGCAAAGAAAAAAAATCTTGACCATGTCTGACAGCCTCATATTTTGTATTTTGGCGTGCAGACCACTGTTTGTTAAAGGGATGAAGCCTTTTGTTGAGGATTGTTGTGTGTTCACCTACATGCACAATGTGAAATATGTTTATTTGATGATTGTAAGTCTGTTAGTATATTTTTATATAATTTTGTCGTTTAGTCCATCTTGTCAATATATTTTAGCTCTATTTAGTCCAGGGGCTTAGTGAGGAGTAAACCCAAGTAATATCCACCCTCATCCACCTCTTTGAAATGAGGCTGAGTGTGTACTCACCTATTTTCAGATTAACTGTATCAGTCATGGAGGGGAAACATACCTCTGTTTTTACAACTACACCCCAGATTTCCATGTATTTTCCAGTATAATGTTACGATGGTTAATTTGAGAATTCATCTACAGTCAGGTAAAAGTAATTTGGAAACAGTGAAGTCCAATGTTAGCAGTACAAACTGAAGTGTAACTTTGTAAACTGAAGATCACATAAATATAAAAAATCATCTGTTTGAAGCCACCATCAGGTGTGTAGGTTTAATTTTAAGATTAAGGCAAAAATGAGGTTAATAAATAACTTTTTAGTTAACAGTTTTACTAGTTTATCCAGAGAGTGACAAGATGACCTGAAGCGAGCTGACAAGAACATGTATTACGCACACAACACTGTGTGTGACGCAAGACATAAGGCACCACCCCCAAGTGAAATATTACATTTTTAATGGGTCCCGCTCAAGCTCTAGTAAGTTTTCTGATAAAATGATTAAATAATGTTTCTCAACAATAACATGTCAACTTCATAACCCTTTTTAATTCAACGTTTTATTTAGCTTTGAATTAAGAAGATTGGATTATGATTTAAAAAAGTGGATTTTGATCAGCGTTAAGATAACTCTCGGTAGCTGTAAAAACTAAAATGGTTACTCACAATGACTATACTGTGAAATGAAAAAATAAATAACATTTTGTCAGCTCTGTCAGATATTCCATCTTATATAGTTGACATCTATACTGACGGAGGTGACTTAACTCTCAGATCTCTTTAATAATTGAATAGTATAAGTGCCCACCTGGGACACCCAGTCAAAAAAGTCTGGACAGAGCCTGAATGTGATGTCAACTCCATCAGTTGGCTGTCAGCTCCGTCACAGATGATTCATTCTGTTATATTCATTAAATATATGTTCATAAGGATTTCTAAAATTACTTTACATCAACAAAAAATATTTATATAATATAATATATATAATATATATAATATATTTAATATATTTTCCCAGAGTAATTGAAGAGCAAAAATTAAAATCCCCTAAAAATACAGTTTTGTCCCAGTTCTCAAGAATGAGTGTTATTTTTCCATCCTGGACCCTAACTGAGTAAAACAGAAAACAGTTTTTTGAAATTGTTCCATTAATGAGCAAGAGTGCTACAGCCGAAAGACAGGAAGCAAAGCCGCAACGTAATCACTCCAGGAAAATTGTGGTCCCCGTCAGACACAAAAAAAAATCATGGGTTCCACTTTGAAACTTTGAAAAACACCAAAGTTTCCCCTTTTAGCCATTCAAAGAACCTCACCAGTAGTCATACCTGTGAATTCACTGTAGGCATTTCCAATATTTGTAATCACTGTTTTGTAGACAAGAGTTGTCTCTGTGCTGAAAGGTCCAATCGCTCCTCTTGCTCCTGCCTCTGCACTGAATATCACCGTTGTTCTCTCTGGAGCAAAAATATTCTCATCTCATTATTTTGTATTTCCATACATTGTGTAATAAATGTTTCATCTACTCTTCCCATTAAACCAATAAAAAAGTTTTACTTTCTACCTTTGTTCTTCAGCTCCACAATCAGGTTTTCAGTGTCCTTCAGCCTGGTTTCCATCGCTGCCAGCTTTTCTTTCAGGGCATTCAGCTCTGTCTCTTGATCACACATGTTGGAACTGCAGACAGACTGTGTTTGACAAGTATTTTATGTGTCTGCAGTGTTGAGATCGTCCTGTCCTGAAGTCAGACTGCAACCGCAACATAACTGCAACTGTAAATTGCCAGTTCATTCATGATTGCTCCTCCCTACTGGGTCATAAAACTGGCTGAATTTACTGTATGTAAATTAGTGATGACCTGTTGACTTTTCACTTCCCATTTGTCACACGCCTTTGGATAAGTCCTGCTGTTTGGTCAGATGCTGGAATTCACTTCAATTAAGTGATGATTGATGTTTTTAGTGTTATTCATTGTGTAATGGTGTGTAATAATATGCATTATAACTTTAATAATTTCTTATATTCAAAGTCAAAGCTTTTAAAAAAAAAGGTGAATCTACATAAAAGTTTCTTATTTGGCAGTGCAAACTTGGCAGTGCTCAGTGCTCAACTGAAAGAAATGTAATGTAAATTCTGTTCGTGTGATCCTTGTGTAGCCTTTTCACTGTCTATGTCTGACCATTTATGCAAAATGCAGCTTGGCACCCTGACCTACAGGTAATGCCTTATCTGTTCACCTGTGTCTGTTTATTCAGTCAAAATGCAGCTTGCCTTACAGGTAACCTTTTGTCTGTGCATCTATGTCTAACCGTTCATGCAAAGTGCAGTCAGAACCTTGACCTGAGTGTAGTCTTTCAACTGTCTATATGCCTAACCACAGAACTGGTTTGACCAAGCCTGACGTGGCCTTAGTTCTCCTTTTCTAGAGGATGAGCCCACAATGATAGATTTTACTGTAAAGAAAGCTCCATCGCATCCTGTCTTTGTCACACTTCTGCAGACTGCTTGCACTCTGTATAACTGTTGACCTTCTTTGCCAAGAATAACCTACGAGAAAGACAATCTATTTCTAAAGTCTCTTATTTCAAGATCTCACCAATTAAATTTTCCACAACAGAAATTAACCCCAAAAGCATATTGTGCATGTTTTCACTCAGGAGCATTTTGTAGGAGTCAAATAACTGTGTGTGTGTAAACCACAATTAGACACAAACTGTAATCGATCATATGGCTGAATGTTTGATGCACGGTCACACACAGTGCAGAGGTTTCACTTCATGTGAAAAACTTATTCAGAAATTGCTGTATCTAAGTTGTGAGGAAGGAAGACGACTGTAAGTTTGAGTGTAAAATCAATGGGACATTGTGATCAGGAAGGCTAGTGTGCTACACATTGTTAACATCTGTAGAAGGAGTGATTGAATCAACATTGTTATGGAATCAGCAACTGTTATTTTTTGTATATAAGGCAAGCCACTGTGTAAGACCTTCAGAGAAACACTATGCTTGAGTCTTCTCTCCATGTTGCATGAAGTAAAGAGATTTGATTCATCACACCGTCTTGGTAATTCTTCAGAGAACTAGCAACTCTCACTATTTAGACGAAGAATTTTTTCGATTCTTTTCACTTATGAAATGTCATGGCATGAACTTACATCACCGCAACTCCACACCCAAAGACAGAGTATGATTTTCTATAGTTATAACAAGAGAAATAAAAACAAAGAATGTCGAGCCTGCATAATTTGAAGGCTTGTGTAAGGCCTGACACAGAAGAACATACAGCTCCACCCCAATTTAACCCCTGCTAATACTTAATGTAGCACATTTTAGTGACAAAAATGACACCCAGTCATCTGTAATGTTGCACAAAAATATTAAATAAAATAAATAACATAATATAATATAAAAACTATCACTATAGATTCCATAATGAGGGGATGAATATTCACAAAGCAAATTTCACTGAATATCTTTGAGATACTCATGGACCAAATTTTTAAGGTGTAGTTGTGTCTGAGAGTGACAGTTCTTCAAAATCAACTTTCACAATTAAAATATAAATGAAAGTGTCTTCATAAATGACTTTATAGTTTTTACAGACGGCTAGACCACCATCTAAGTTCCTGCAACAAATGAGCTAAAATGTATCACTGATAGCACCTCCTGTTTGCATTTATCTCGTGCAATATCAGACTGAACCTGAAGCAGACAGCGATTAACAAAGACTGATATCACTGTCAGACTATTTATTTAAGGAGCAACAGCCTTCTGTACCATCACATTTTACAATAGATGTATTTATGTAGTGAACTCAGAAATTTACATCCATCTTCGAACAGAAATGATTTGATTTACAATGTGTTGATTCTCACATTTGCTTGACCAGAAAACCACTGAAAGTTGTAACGTAGTTGTCACCCCAGACATGTGAGTTTGCAGCCATGTGCACATACACTTGGTCTCCTCGCTGCAGCTGCAGGAACACTGCGTTTCCTCCATTATCAGCTGTGTCTGAGTGTGACCGGTGATCAGAGGTCACGATCACTGGTTGGTTGTTCTTGTAGAGAGCCAAGAAAGCCTGTTGTGCTCCTCCAGCATGAAAGAAGATGGAAAAGTGATAAACACCTGAAACGGGTGGGGCAAAGATACCTGTGGAAACATCAGGGTGTTGGTCACATTTTTTTCTTTTTCTTTTTTATTTACAATTATGAGCTCAAATCATAAACCATTGGTAGTCTTCAGCACTTTATTTTTTATGGCCTTAACCAAATAAACAAACAAAAAACAAAACAAAGCAAAAACAAACAACATCCAGATTAGTAGACAGGAAAACAATGTTTTTTTTTTTTTTTACTTGATGTTTTAGGGTGGCTATGCCTCTGCATAAAATTTCTCTAGTCAGTTCTTGCGCCAGGTGAGGTTGCTGTGGGGCTCTCCCTAGCCTCCTGATTGGGGGTGTAGCCTTTTCAGTGACGGATGATGGTTATGCTCAGGGTGGGATTGGGAACAAAATTTGGCTTGGGCAGTTTTTCATCTGAACTGGCCCCATTTTCCCCCAGTATGCACTCATGAGTTGCATAAAGCGATGTCAGGCTATTCACAACATGTAGGCTAAGCAATAGATATCAAGTTTGTAGTAGATTGCTGTCAAATCCACCGGCTCCATTAATGTTGTCACTACATGAGGTAACACTCACAGTATCACCTGCAAACTCAGACTCCTGTACATGCACATGTAAACTTTAATTATTTCTATTTAAATCCTGATTTATTTACCCAATCTTTGTACCGACTGTGTATAAAAAGTCTAAACAATACTGATGCAGAGGTAAACATGTCAGTGACTGTGAGTATTACCTGTTGATGGACTGTAGGCATCACCGATGTTTGTAATCACTCTTCTGTAGACTAAAGTTGTGTCTATGTTGAAAGGTCCAACGGCTTTACTTCCTACTCCTGCTGCTGCACTGAATATCACCTTGGTTCTTTCTGTGTGTAAAATAAAACATTCAGATCACATTACTTTGTAAAGTAATTCTAGAGTCCTCTTGAAAAAAACATCAGTTGTTTGTGTGTTTGTGATGTGTAGAGATTTCAACTGACTTTTATGTCAGGAGACACACTCTTTCACATCTTTTATTGTTTAGTTTGGAGGACTTGCTTTGTTTCCATTAATCAGTATGATAATTATTCAATAATTATAGACAATACACATAGTGCCTAATGAATTCCCAGAATAAAATCCTCAACTTTACCTTTGTTTCTCAGTTCCAGAATCTCGTTTTCACTGTCCTTCAGCCTGTTTTCACTGTCATTCAGCCTGGTCTCAGTGTCCTTCAGCCTGGTTTCCAAAGCTCCAAGTTTTTCTCTAATGGCACCAAACTCTCTCAGGAGATCACATGTGACAGGATGGCAGAATTCACTATTTTTTCTATTTGAATAGTATTACCTTCATTCTGGGCCAAAATCAAATCGCTGAACAACAAAGCAGAACATAAAATGGTGAAATTCATCTTCCAAGTTGATTCAAGATTGTTCAGTCACTAAAACTCTGACTGATTTGATCCCTCTGGCTGCTTTTATGTTGTTTAATAACATCCTGTTAATTTTTAACCTCCCATTTGATATGTGGCTTTATTATCTTATTCTGAAGTATCTGTCATCTAATTGTTCCAGCTGAACAATGAGGAAATAATACATTTACTAGCAAACTATTTTTCCTGCCAATTTTGACTGGGTGGGTCAAGACAATGGAAAAAAATAAAGCAAATGAATACATATCAAATTTAAAAAGAGTATAATAAAACATCACCATAATCATTCTCCTGTGACAATCAAAGTCTAAACCAAATGCAGAACACTTGCTGAATATTAGGGTTATACAATAGTGGATAATAATAATAATAATAAATGGAGACTAGACAAATCTATTATTTCTTGAGCAAGATGTCTGAGCTGTTGTGGCTGTGAAAGCACAGTGCACCAATGAATTCTGACTATATCAACAAAATAAACCAGTATCTGAATCTCTTCCTTCATCAGTGGCTGTTTGCATGACATAAATCTGAGTGGCTGGAGGTATATGCACTCTAAAAAATAAAACCCTGGCTCAACTTAAAAAAATTAAGGTAACAATTTGCATGGATCTTTTTAAGTCATTCCAACTCAGCTATGATTGAGTAAATCCCAAAAGACTTTTAGAGTTTGACCAACTCTATTAGTTTAATACAACCAACTTGATTTGTTTTGTCCTCTACAAGCTTAATTACGTTGGACCAACTGGTGCTATTAAGTAGTCAAATAACTTCATTTCAGTCATTCTAACTTATTTATTTTACTTTCAGTCTACTCAGAAAAATCCATGCAAATTGTTACCTTAATTTATTTTTGTATTAGTAACGTATTCAATTTCAGTAAGAATAAATTACACCTAATTCCAGTTTTATGATCAAACTCTTCATTTTAAAACCAATGATCAAATTACGTCCAACAATTTTCATTCCATCATCTGTGCCCAGAATACACATACAAATAATTAAAAAATAATAAATAAATCAATATTTTTTTTTCATACAGCAGTTTATTTTTTAGTGACATTACCTCTGGACGGGTTTTCAGACACTTGAAAGTCTTTTTCAGTTCTTTTGATTGGCTGAGGTTGTGTGTATCAGCCCTGTTAGTGAGGATTACACAGGCTGTAGGTACATACAGGTCTTTTAAGACTTTTATTTCCTCAATCATGATTCTTGTGCTGGCTGGACTGGACATCAGGCACCTCTTCATCACTTCATTAATGACGCCACCATCCTGGTATAAGAAGGTGAGACTCAATGTAAACACTTGAATCATCAAATTCAAAAACAAAAGGAAAACAAACTATATTTGTGTCTGAACTGAAGTGATTTAGCGACTAACTGCTTTGTAAAGAGATCCTCCTCCTCTTCTCTGAGATACACCACTAAGACACAACTAGCTCCTCTCCTTCCTTCCACAGAATCATCCTGTGAATAATAAAAAAACAAGACAAATGTTAAACTGCTGATTTTATTGATTACCAAGCTTAACAAAATGTGCCAGCTTCCTACCTATCCACATTATAGAGCAGACTGTTAAATGGAGAAACAAGTTTCACTTTAATTTTGTCATGCCAAATCAAAGATTACCTCTAAAATGTTACGAGATGCAAAATTATCACAATAGCACAAACCTAATAGAATATTAACATATGTAGCCCACCCACTCAGTTCCAGTTTGGTTTAAGTATATGGTATAAATGAATAACTGTAATAACTGAATAGTTACATACTGTGAAATAAGACTTTTTTAATCACAAAAATGTAATTTATTTGATCAATTCAGTGAACTCTTAAATACTAAAATATATTTTAAAAACATCTTAAGTGTTTTAGTTTGGTCATTTCACATTAATCAGAGGGCGCCCGTCAGACGCCAGCCGGACACAGGAGGTGCCGGCCCGTGTTTGTGTTGTGTTGTGTTGTGTTGACTTACCTGCCTCATTCCAAGTCAAACAATCAAAAACAAGTCAAAGTTGTTGCTCACACGGGAGCTTCACAGTTTCTTTATATTTCATACACACATTTTTAAGCTTCATATTTTATTTTAAATTATTTATTTCACTGAGTAACATCTGATTTAATGTTTCATTAAATTATTTAATACTTTCCTATTTGTATCTACTTTACAAACATCTGTAGTTATTCTTGTTGTAACTAACAGTCACAATTATCAAAGATGACATCATGAATAAAACAAAATAGCAGCTTGTATATAATCAATATTGCAAACCTGTAAATAATCTGCATGTTCATCTCTTTCAGGAGGCACCTTGCATGTTCTAAGTCACACAATTTACATTGATTGTATTTCAAAACAAGAAGTTACTAACAAAAAAGGCAGCACTCTAACAACCAGCAACAACTCAATATACAGATCATCTTCTTTAGTGAAAGTACAATTGCTATGAGGACAATGACATGTGACTTTTTTCACAAGTTCTTTATTTGTGAGAAAGTTTAACCAATAATATACATTAACAAGACAGAAATAATGGACACACGCCCAATGATACAAAGCAGTTACACTGATGTAATGATGTGGTAAAAGTCAGCAGGTTCTACTCTCAGGGCTCCTCCACTGTCAGGACAGAAAACTAACACCTTTTGTACATCTCCCAAACATGACCCCCAGAGGACAGAACTTGGCGTTCTTAGGGTAAGTTACACTCTGGGTCAGTTACCATAGTAACTCATGCCAACGTGAAAATTTTACACAACTGAAATAAAATAGTGCATGAAACACAACATGATACATTTCAAAACTTATTCTCTTGAAATGTAATAAATAAATATTTTATTAATTTACAAGAGGCACAGTGTCATTCCTAAAGAGATTAATATGCAGATTATCATGTAATATGTTGATTATTTACAACCTATTATTATTTATATTATGTCATCCTTGATAATTATGACCAGTAACCTTTGTTACAATGACAATAGATAGAATGCTAAGTACATAGAAATATTTACTATATAAATAAATATTATATTATTCAATGAAATTGATTAAATTTGATCAAATAAATTAGAATTTAAATGGCAACATTCATTAATAAAAATAACAGGATTTGTCTGAAGAAATTACACATAGCCGAGAGTCTTTGTTGCACGGTGAATGTCAAATGAAACAACTGATGCTGACTGAGGGTCGAGTTTATTTAATCTAAGTGAAAGGTGACCAGTTTTCAAACAGAAACACAACGGGGGGGAAATGCATAAAATGCCTCCATTCTGCTCATCTGGTGTAATCCAAGTCTCCTAAAGTCCCAACATGCCGTTTGCACATCGTCACAACACACACACACAGTACAAACAGTGTGCATGTGAACATGAAAGTGGCTCCAAGTTGAAGATCTACAGTGAAGATTTAGACTAAAAACATGGTGGAAATGAGGAGCACGGCAAGAGTGGATGAGCTGGAGAAGTGGTGGTTGGTGGCGCGGAATTTAAATTGTTTGATAGCTCGGTTAAAGTGACTTGGGACTGATTGACTTTGGCATTGGATAGTGGACATTTGAATTTGGTTGCTGGTGGGTCGAGTGGGGGTAGAAGAGCGTATCAACCGACGGCCTGTATAGGTCCGGTAGTGGTGCTCTCGGCTGCCCTTGCTGGTTTGCCTAGCTAACCAGGCTTCTGTGTGTGTGTGTGTAAACCATGTCGGGGAAGGGTAGCCAAGGTGGTGGGGGGAGGAATGGCAGACAACTGACAGAAAGAGAGAAAAGGGAAAGGTCGGTCAATGAAAGTGAGGGGGAGGCTCTAGGCAAAAACGTGAGGAAGAAGTGGAGGCCTGGAGACGAGGGTGGATTCAAGTTTATGGTCAAGTTTAAGGATAGAAGTGATAAAGGCATAAACCCCCTCAAGTTGACTGAAGATATTAAAGACAAAATGGGATCCGCGCTGAATGCGAAGATGATGTTGAATGGAAATGTGCTAATTTTCTGTAAAAGCGAAGCCCAGAGAGAGAGAGCAATGAAAGTTCGTCATTTGCTAAATAGTAAATTAATGTTTCATGCTTGAAGGCAGTATGCAAAATGTGAAGGGAGTAATCTATGTTAGCCCGGACATAACTGAAAGCGCTATAGTTAGCAACCTACAGGGAGCTGAGGTTGAGGCTGCACGCAGATTTAGAGAGGGGGGTACGGCAGTGTTGCTACTTCAAGCAAGAAGTGAAGGAAATGCCAGAAAGGGTCTACTTGGGATTCATGAGCTTCCAGGTGAGGGAATATAAACGTCCCCCACTGCGCTGTTATAAGTGTCAGCGCTTTGGACATGCAGCAACTGCTTGCAGAGGAGTGAGGAGGTGTGGAAAGTGTGGAGGTAACCATGAGTTTGGTCAGTGTCAGGCAAGAGAGGCCAAGTGACCATGTGACTTCTTTCAGGGGTTGTGAACATCATGTCATGGCTGTGGAAATTGAAAAAGTAAGAGCTTGGGGGGGGGAAATGTATGCTGAGGCAGTGAGGAAAGTGAGGGGAACAGAGGAAGAGTGACTGCGGGGGGAGCGGGGATGCTCAGACTCAAAAATAGCACAAAATTATTAAATAAAAGTGCACAGAGCATTGATAAATATATACATTACAATGCCAAATGTGTTTTTTTCAGTACCCCATGACAAAATTAAAAAAAACAATTGAGTCCCTCAGTGTCCCTCAATACTACAACAATGTCAACAGGTGTCCACAATAGTCACAAAACCATGGTAAAATAGGATCCAGGTTGAAAAATATCAAAGTAACCCTTTAATGTTAAAACAATATAAAATTAAATTACACTGGAAAGGAAATGATTTAACATTATGTCTTGCTAATTTTATGATTTTTAAACCAAAATTTGACTCCTAACAATTTATCAGCTTGTTATCCGACATTTATTATTTTTCCAGCGATTATTCCCTCTTTTAATGGTGTTTGATCATTAATAACACTCACACAGGATGCTTAAAATGTCAACACTGTCTTGTCATTTACCTGACCAATTAAACTGTGCACAGTGCTGCTTGTGAATGTGACCATTATCAGGCTCTCTCTCTGAAGATCATTGTAAGCTTCACAGCCTGCTGGAGGCAGTGAAATCAGAGTTCAGAGACACACACATACTCATATACATGCACCACAAGCATGAAATCAAAGTTCCTGTTACAGTTTTGAAGATTTTCTTTATGAACCTGCAGCTTTTTGATCCAGTTTTAGCCTCACTGCTCAGAAAAAGAGAGATCATTTCAATGTGAATAATACATAAGATGATATTATAACCTGTAACAAAGTTGATTGAATAAAACCTTTAAAAGTTGTCCTATAGAGTGATAACATCGATTGAGGTGGCCGGTGTTGTGTTTAATTCAGAGGAGTTTGAAGTGTAATTGTGAATCAATTCTCTGAGTGTTTTCTCACAGAGGTTTTAAACGTCACCATCTGAAAGCAACATGACTTTCCTTTGCCACTGCAGCTATTTAGGCTAATGACGGGCTGTCCTGCTGCTCATTACTTCTTGTCTGAGGCGAGCTAAAGCCTGGTGTAATGAGGCAAACCGGAGCTTTCGTTTCTTTCTGGCGGCGGCACGACTGTTAGGCTTTGTGCCTCAGCCTACACAGGTGTTTACTATGAGCCAGACAGGATTTTCTTCTTATTCAGTTGCATGTTAAGAAAACTGTCAGCCCTCTCGTCTCTCTGTGGCGTTAATGTGTGACGTCAGCTTTGTTCTCCATCAGAGGCGGCAGCTTGTAAAGTAAAGCTGGAGGTCACTTTAGGTCAGGAGGTCAGAACTCTGCAGCCATGATGTGAAGTTTGCTCTTGCCAGTGACACGTGACTAAATATATTTGTTTTCTGTCAAATAATAATGGAAAAAATCTCCTACTCACACTACAGCAGAATAGATTTCAGACAGAGTAGGCAAAAGCAGCTTCTCATTTCTGACCAGTGAGATTAATGTAGTTATTTAAAGTGTAACTCAAACAATTTTATACCTCAAAGTCTATTTACAGGTGCTGAAAAAGGTTGTTAAAAGACTAGTGTGGATCCTGAGGAAGCTGCATGAAATCTGATAAATTGTTCCATGTGATGCCCCTATTGTGAGAGTCAGTGGGGCTGAAGACTAAATGTTTGAAAATGTATTATTTATTTATCAATAAGCCAGGCTTATGGTGTGGTCATTAGCCCTAATGCCCTACTGGGCATCTTTGGTGTCCGAGCTGATACTGTCCTCCCTGTTGCTGCACAGCAAGCCCTGGCTTTCACAACTTAGTCGGCCAGATGCTTATTCTGTTGAAATGGAAGCACACTACCCCGCCGGCACAGACATTAAATAAACATGATATTTAACTTGAGAAACTTAGATTTTCCCTCATAGACTCGATGAGAAAAATCCAGAATACCTGGAACCCTTTTTTGCACATCTCATCCCTTCCCTTCTCTGACTTATTTGTTTGTTTGTTTTTTTGTTTGTTGCTTTAGTTTTAAAAGTATTTTCTCTCTCTTTGTGTGCCTCATGACCTGAGCTAGGTGAGGGTATGGGATGGGGGATGGTGAGATGAAATAAGACAAAATAAGTGCATTTAAATGGAATAAACAGGGTGTCATTTCTTTCTCTCATCAGTCAAACAGGTGTTTGCGTCTTCTGCATATATAAATCTTAATTTTGTTGAATTCCTCCATAATCTTATTTATTTAGGGACCCAAATAAAGTCTCCTGTGACCCATATGTGACCCAGTCTTTGGGAATGACTGGGCTACTGGATGCAAAACAACAAATGTTCACCACCACTTTGGGAAACTTATTTTGTTTATGGCTGAGAATCAGATGAAAAGATGCTACAGTATGGGTTGTGGTTAGCCTAGCTTGGCATAAAGACTGGAAACAAAGAGGACTCTGTCAAAAAAACAGCCTAAAGCTGTCTTATTTACACTATGTACTGTATGTACAACTTATGATTTTATGTAATGTTGAACTGTCCACATTCATTTCCTCTTCCTTTTCTTCTGTTTCTCATTTTCTTTCTGTTCCCATCCCCCGTCTTTGCTTCATATTCTTTTACTCTATTCATTCACTGCCTTTTGTTTCTTTTTTCTTTCAATCTGCCACCATTCCTCTCCGTCTTCCTCTCATTTCCCAGTCCACCGAGTTAAATATGGGAAAACCAAACCAATCAGGCCATGACATGGTTATTATTTTTAAGTACTGATTTTTTTTATTCCCTCTCTCTCTCTCCATCATTACCATTTGTCCTCTTCTTCCCTTCCTCCACCTCTTTCTATTCTCTCTCCCTCTCAATCAGTATTCCGTCCATCTGCAAGGTAGAAAGATTTCAACACTGAAAGATTTAAACCCATGAATTAATAAATCATTAACATTTGACCAACTTGTGTGTGTGTGTTCCTTTTCGAGGATTCTCAGAAAAAAAGCCTACTTACCATGAATTAAAAGAACATCTATACACACTCACAAGTACTCTGAAGTATTCACTCAGAAAACATGTACAGGTACTGTACATGTTTAATGTGAAACTCCAGCAGTGTTTTGCAGAATAACAAAATAAATCCTACCCTAAATCGGCATGAGGGTGAGTAGATAATGACTGCATTTTCATTTTTGGGTGAACTATCCCTTTAATCTGTGTTGCATTTTACTGCTATAGATGTAAAGGTTGAGATCACTTTAACCGCTTAATTTACAGCAATGCATCATATTCTATAGAGACAGAGCAGAACACATCATACTCTGAAAACCACGTCCAACGAGGGAAAGATCTGCGCCACAATATGAAGCACTTAAATGCTAACAAAGTGACTGCAGCTTGGTAAAAACATGAGACGTCAGCACTTCTATTAATTATTTTAGCACCGTATGTCTACCAGAGAGGAAAAGTTAAACTGACACACTCAACATTTCCAGGAAATCTCAGTGTCCATTCTCATTACTTTGCTTTTCTATGAGAAATGGGGTATAAATAAGGTAAGATTATCATTTAACCTAACAAACATCAAAACCGGGCCTTTTATAGCTGAGTTATCTTAAATTTCTCCAGTCCGTCTGGACAAATTAGCAGCTGTAATCAAAGTGTAACTTCACTGAGTGTCAGGATCCCACAGTTTCCCCATCCACTTTTGTCTTATTAAAAACTTGTTTTTTAGGTCAAGCAGCTTATGAAAACTCTGCTATACAAAAATAACAGACCTCAGAATGCTGTAATTGACCAATCAGAGTTGAGTATTTAACAAGACAATGTCATAACTGCCATTAAAGACTCTCAACACAAGGACTAAACCTAAGAGGCTTTATGCAACACTTCCTAAATTAAACCCTCAGTTTAGGGAAATATTTTGCCCAGAGGACAAACTTAAGTTTCGTTTATGCAGCCGGGTAAACGCTGTTGGTCTGTTGACCGTTGCTGTGAAGAACAGACCGTTACTATGGACACAGTTCTGATCATAGACTCAGGAGGAGCAATAAAATCATTTTAAAATTAATATTTTGTGTCAGATTATTGATTTTTTTAAAATAAGTAACCATGTATAATAAGAGGGACAGTGAGCAGATAATATTGCAAAATAAACCCATCAAATGACCTGCTCACCGTACATTATCTCCTTACATAACGTCTTCTCTGTGACTCTGGAGGAGATCTATCGAGTCGGAGAAAAACACTCAAGTAACGATGCATACATAATCTCAGCTTTGACTTGGACGCTACGAATCTTTGAGAGAAAGCCTGTGCTACTAGCTGATATATGGAGTTTTAAAGACTGGCAGATGAGTTGCATTGTGGGAATTGTAGGATCTAGTGTTTTTGGAGCTTTACACATATCAGGGAGAAAAAGTAAGAATATCTTGGTGTCTACTGCTTTGATTTTTTTTTTACCCTTATTTTACACTACTACAGTAAATCACTGGAGTAACTCTTTTACTGTAGAAAAAACTAAACCCAGCTGCTCAGTGAGTTAGGACAGATGTTATGTAGTCATGATGTGGATCGAATCCATCCACACTGTGACTTCTATTCCACCACCCACCTCTAAATCCACCCATAAACAAACTCTAAATGATGATCTTTATGAACTCAAAACAGAGAGGAGTGGGGTGGACGAGAAGATCTTATATCCTTCTCTCTTTTCCCTCATTTCCCCCTATCTCTCCGCTCCATAGGAAGCATGTGCAGCTCTGTGGGAAATTGTCTTGGGATATTATCTGTGTGTGTGTGTGTGTGTGTGTGTGTGTGTGTGTGTGTGTGTGTGTGTGTGTGTGTGTGTGTGTGTGTGTGTTTGCAGGGGCAGATGTCCAGGGTCCCACGCCATAAGCGAGCTTGAGTGTATGCGTGTGTGTGTGTGTGTTGCTGTCTGTTCATGTGTGTGAAGTGACGTGCAGCCAATCAACTCAATATCTTTCCCGTCAGTGATTTCTGAGGCCAACAGCGAGTGACTGACTGCTGACACAGTTTCAGCTCTTGTTTCGGACTTGAAGCAACAGCATAAAAACTCAGAATCTTTGAGTCTCACAACACAAGATAACCAATCAGAAACAGAACAATAATATATAACAGCTATGCATTTATAGTAGAGCCCAGGTGATGTGTGTGTGGCAAAGCAATATCAGCAGTGCTTGCAGGTCTCAAAACAACTGTTAAAAAAAAGAGAGAACAAAATACAAATGCAAAATACTGTTGCTTGTCATTTTGGTCAAACAGCTGAATGACTACACTGTAAATTCTAAAAAATTAAGTTTATTTAAAAAAAAAGGGAAATCGTAAAAGTAAAAAAAAAATTAACTGTTCTTGCTGCCACCAACTTATTCAGAAAAAGAAAAGTAAATATTACAGAAAGAAACAAGTACGAGGGCAAAAAGTACTGGATATTCAGAATATGCAAGTAAAATTAAAAGACTTAAAGTATGAGGACAATGTTTGCATTTACAGTGTAGTAAAAACTTAGGAGCTTCTTGATTCATACAAGTTTCTTAATTTCATGCATGAATGAAGCTATAAGTAGTATTTCACCACACTGATATCAGTACAG